>CM039678.1:332950800-334150800 GCA_022496015.1 Hordeum marinum | reverse complement strand
CAAAATGCTGACCTGCACGGCTGCAACGTCTTATGTTGCAGATACTCTTCTACGACGGGTAAGAGTACGATTCAGGGTTACGGTCCGCACTCAACTTGCCGTTGGTGTTATTGGGACTCCACTCCCGTTGACTATATCCGCTGCTATTTTAAGGTATATATCAGTTTTACGTTATTTACATGTGATTGCACTTTGATATATACATTGATGTATTGTGTGTGCCAGCATACTGATCCAGGGATGGCACAGAAAACACAGAGGCTTGACTCGTTTTGAGTCGGGTCGTTACAGAAATGGTATCAGAGCACATGTTGACTGTAGGACGTGACCCTAGAAACTGGAAAGCCCTTAGGAAATGATTTCTCGAAAACTTTGTTTTCAAAAGACCTTCTACTTCTCATCCCTTCTGAGTTTTATCAAGAGTTAGAAAATACCCTTTTTCCCTTGACCCCACTAAGGATCAACTGAAGCCACTCCAAGAAGGACAAGATATCGGACAACTGGTGACCAACTCCGACAAAGATGTATTCCATTATGGAAGAGCTACAAAAGGATTGAAGACTATACAGACCTCAATAAATTGAATACCATGAAGAATTTCCAAGATGTTATGCCCCTAGAAGACCAAACCCCTGTTGTATACTTACGTTAGATACGATGATTTGTGAGCTGTCATTTGTGTGTAATTTTCGACGGCCACAACTAAAAAAAAAATCCATTTTCAAAACCATTGTTTGTATTGTGTGTATCCTCTCCTTTCTCTCCCTTACCCATCTCATCCCCAAAACCTTGACCCCAATAGATGACGAATGAAGCTAGACTCGTGTATTCTGGATCAATGACTCGGTTAGAGACAGAAGAATGGATTCAGAACATGGAGGATCACCTAAGGAGTAAACTTGTTGCAAGGAACGAGATGGTCCAATATGCTCTTCGGTACTTTGCAGAAGGTGCTGCGAATTGGTGGAAGATGCATAGGCAGGAATCAATCACTTGGGAAGAATTCAAGATGACTTTGCAAGGATCCCATGTTGTTACCAACACCCAGAAGCCCCATGGCAAAGTTGTGAAGAAGATTTGTGCCTGCAAGATATGTGGAGAGATAGGACACACCCAAGAAGAACACAAGGATGGATGCCCTCATTGTGAAGAAAATCACCGAGCTGAGGAATGCCCAACTGGGCAAGTGACATGTTTCTTGTGTGAAGGAACTACACATTACCCGGCTCAATGCCAAATGTACCCCAAGATACAGGAAGTCATCAAACAACAGAAGGAAGCCATGAAGAAAGCCTTCAGAGGAGAATTTGGAGAATTTGTGATGAAGAAAGATATTGAAGACCCTGATGGAGAAGGATTAACCAGATTTTACTCAAATGTCTGCTATACATGTGGAGAAGAAGGACATTTCTCACAGGACTGTATGAAGGAAAGAAAAGAGTATCTGGGAAATTTTCCGACAGAAGAAGTGGAGTTTGATCCACAGGAAATTGAACTTTTGATCGGAACCAAGGAACCCAAGAAGAGAAACCGAAGACTTCCTCTGAACAACCCAATTTCTACGAAGAAGGATCTGAGTTAGATCATGTGTTTCAGGTGCAAGAATTTAGGCCACTATACTGATAAGTGTCCAAGAAAGGAATCAAGAACCCAAGGAGCAAGCACCAACATCAAGAAGCCCCGAGATATGTCAGAAATCATTTGTTTTCAGCGCAAGAAGACAGGACACTACTCCTATACCTGCCCAGAGAAGAATGCTAAGCATGAGTAGTTTGAGTTCGGAAGTAATAAATGTAATAGGTAGCACTCTTATCCTTGAAGTTATGTAATGGATAATCCATTTGTCTTAAGGATGACAATACTCTCTAAAGATGTTGGAAAGTGAATTTGAAGTTTGATTTTGGATAACATGGATGTTTACCCAAGTCGAGACATATGTCAATTCTGAGTACCTTTTCTGACACACGCAGATGACCACCCTTTATGAGTCTTTCCTCAAAGGCCCGGAAACAATCATGACCCTGACCAGTGATCATGACTACCCAAGGATCCTGAAGGATATGATGAAGCCCATCCATCTTGAAGGAGATGCAGTCTACAAAGGCTACCCATTCATGGATAATGGAGTGAAACTTTGGTATGTGGAGGTACACCTCCACCGTGCAAATGGAGTTTGCCCAAAGACTACTGGACAATACTTTTACATATCTCGTGTACCACAAGCTATTTTTCTTTGACGCTGTTCGTGAAGCTGCCATGGAAGCCATACGCCATATTGGAGAAATACTTGAAGCAAGACTCCGTCATACTCAGGAATACCTGCAAGAGGTGCATACGGAGATGATGGAGATGAAGCTCATGTCCACCCTAATCAAGGAAAAGATGGAGGATTTCAAGGAGCACATCGGAAATTTTCAGTGGTACTAAAATATCTCCAAGGGGAGATGAATGAATAAAGTTGAGAGTTGATGCTAGACCATACCAAACTATGCGGATGGCAGCATTTGTAATAAAGTACTTTCTAGAAGTTTTTAGAAGTGATTGAGGATGTAACCAAGGATTGAATATGAGAAGAAAGCTAGAATGGGATAGTTAAGTTTTGAAGATGGAAATACACGTATCATGAAGCACCTTTGTTTTTCATGAGCTTATCTTGTAACGGAAGCCTCAGAGTTGTAAATAAATTCATGAATCAATGGAATTTATGGTGTTATGATTTATCTTATGATGTATTACATGAGTTGTTACTCTATGACCCAAAATCTCCGACCATTTTCGAGGATATGAGAAAATATGGTCTATGCAAACATGATTTCATTTCATTTTAAGTGTGGTAAAACCACAGGTACCTTCCCCGAATTAAGGAGTTTGGATAAGTGAATGCAGAGGAAGAGAATGAGGAACCACCGCAAAATATGTGGATGATAAACTTGTGAGAACGTGTCTTTGAAGTTGGAATATTGAGAAAAGGAATGATTGTGATGAAACCATACCCAGGGTTAAACAGACCAATGGAAAGGAAAATGGATTCTGTAGAGTGGAATCTAAACAAAAATAAGTCTGTGATTTGTTACCTCAAGGGTATAATGGAGTGAACTGAAGGTAATGCTGGAATATGGATCGATAGTCACCCCACGGGTGAGATGAAGTTGTTCAAGTATTCAAGTGAATCCACAAGTCACTGACTTTAGGATTGATAAGGATCAAGCCCCACCTTGGTGAAGGAAGAAACTTGGAAGAAGCTACGACTGACTATCAAACGTTTTTCTTAGGAGTTTACGATAACCTGAGAGTTGTGAAGAAACGATAGATGTTTTTGCTTAGCTTGCAGAATCAATGGATTTATCCGAACTTTGTTCGTTGACAAGAGAAATTTCTGCAATGCTTGTGAGGGAGCCCAAGTGCTAGAATACGAGATTACTAAACCTTATACAAGGTAATGATTTCAGTGCGACATGGCTTGGCCACCATGACGACTTACTCTTATCATTCTCTTGCTATTCGGAATGGTAAATCTGAGTGACTTACCCATAGTAAAGAGACGACGTTCTTTGAAAGCTTTTGTTGAAGCCTTAGAATGGTATGATGTAAACCCCTTGTATACGGCAGTTGCTGGCACACGTAGGAAATTTTACGGTGAGGAATAAAGCCAAGACCCATATTTCCAGGTCAATGGAGTTTTCTTGGAAGACCCCACACCTTCCAGGACAGTGGATTTGTTAGAAGACCCCAAACCCTAACCTTTTCTTTCTAGCCCTTTCGAATCTCGAGGACGAGATTCATTTTAAGTGTGGTAGATTTGTAACATCCCAAATTTTGGAATGTTATAATAATTATAGAATGATTGTTTGTTTGCTTGAATGATTGAAAGTGAGTGCAATTTGAAACTTTTGAAAATTTTGAAAGTTTGATGAGAGGGAATGAAATGACTTTCCCAAAACTTTCAATCTGCATTTTGATCACCAGGAATTCAAATTCATTTCATCACAAAACCCTAGAGTGAAGATGACATGACTTCTTCCATTTAAAGAAATGAAAAGGGATTTGAAAATGATTTGAATTTCCATTTTAAAATATTTCAAATTCAGAAAACTTTATGCAACTCAATGATTTTCATGAGAGAAGATAATATGACTTCTTCAAATTATATGAAATATTAGTTGGAAGTTAACAGAAGGAATTGAAAGAGCTTTTGAAAACCTCAAGATTATTTTGAAAATCCATTTCATATTGGTCCCTATCCAAAATTTTCAAAGAATTCAAAACCCTGACAAAAATTTGAGAGGAGTATCATGACACTCCAAGACAGGGGGTAATTTGTGAAGTTTTTGAATCATCAAACCCAAAAAGTTATTTGAAAAATATTTGTAAAAGTAAATAAAGCCAATTAAGGCATTTTCTGGAAAAGTGATTTTTTTAAAAGTATTCAAATGCCAGAATAAAAATGTCCATTAAATGGAATTTATTATTCTGTTAATTTTGATATAAACTTTGACTATATTTGGAATTTATTCGAATGCATTGATCAAGTTTTATTGCTCTGGTAAAATCATAAATAGAAAACAGTAACGGTCTTATATTAAAAGCTGGCCGGCCCACGAATTTTAACACGCGAAATCAATTCATAACGGTCACCGCTATCAGCGTTTTCTCCTCCCTTTCGCTGACATGCTGGCCCCACCGACCGAGCGAACCACGCCACGGTCGTCTCCTTCTTCTTCTCCCCCCCCCGATTGACAACGCCGGCAACTCCACCGACGGGATCTCCCCCTCCTTTACTCCCCGACCCCCTCTCCAGCCCTATAAGTAGCGGCCACCATCCGCTCCTCATTCCATCCTGATCCCCTTTTTCCTCCTCGCCGGAACGCTGCCCGAAACTCGCCGGAGTTCCACCACCAACCGAATTCCCCCGAGCTCGAATCCCTCGCCACACTCCACCCCACACCCCTCCACTACTCTCCAACATCACCTCAGCGGCCCCGCTATCATCTGGTGGCCTCAACCTTGCCAAAAACCCACCGGAACTGCCGCACCATCACTCGCCGGAGCTCTGCCTCTCCCGAAAGACCTCCGAGCTCGTGCCGCTCACCTCCCTCGCCCCCTCTCCTCTCCGACCCCACCAGCCGTCCTCGGAGGATCCCGCCGTCGATTGGAGGCCACACCATCACCGGAGGACCGCCGGAACACCTCCACGAGCGCCTTGACGCCTCTGCCTCGCCGGAGATCTCCATCGCCGGCGACATAAGCACGGTGAGCCTCTCCCACTCCCTTCCCACCGTCGGATCCAGATGAAACGGCTCAGATTAGAACAATTTAAATAGCGAACCGGTATCCCTTTCATTTCGGTTATCCGCTCGATTTCTCCCGCACGCACACCCCCTAGACCAATAGGAAAGCGCCACGTGGACCCCCTGTCCGTTAGTTTAACTTTTTTTTTTCTGTTTTGTTTTAAGAAAACAGAATAGGTTCAGATTTCATTTTCTTTATATCTTTTAAACTATTTAGTGTTTTTAATTGATTCTTTTTGAATTAGATCAAATTTTTTATCTAGTTTCTGTACATATCAAATTTGATCATGTTTGACTAATTCAATTTGAATTTGGACAGATTTGATTTAAATTTTGTTTTCTGAATATCTTGAGTTCTAAAATGAATTTTTGAATGCTTCTTTTTCCTACTTGTCATTAGTGATCTTAGTTATCATTAGGCAGAGTTTGAGAATTTTTAAAATAAAATTTATTAGGGTTTTAACTAGAAACAGAATCTGTTTAGTTTGTTAATATAGTTTAATTAGTTTTATTTTGTTAGTTTTAAATCTGAGTTAATTATATATTTGATTTAGTATATTCTGTTAGTTAAACTTTAGGTGAATTACTTGTTGTTAAAATAAAAATAATTTGCTTAGTTTACTACCATGTTGTTATAGGAACACTATACATTTTCAAATAGGTTTAATTTGTGATAAACAAACTAGTTAGTAATAGTTTATTCCAACAAAGTCTTATATAAATAGATTCTGTTTTCAAATAAAAATTTGTACTTATTCCTTTCTGTTAAGTAATGATTTGTTAATAAGATAATTTAGTTTTGCTCTATTATGATAGGAAAACTATATTATTTTCATTAGGTAATATGTTATAAAAACAATTTAGTTTCATAGAAACTCTTTTCACAAAGTTTTAGATGACTTAATTCTGTTTTATAATAAAGATTTTATTTAATTACTTTCTGTTAACTAAGTTGTTTCATAATTTGTTTTCTCTTAGTTTATGGTTGTGCTTGTAGTTAAGTTCATTAGGCAAACACTTGTGTTGTTTAGAATATTGTTTGCATAGTTTTACTTGTTCTTCAAAAGTAATTCATTTTGCTAACAAAATATTTACTAAAATCCTTTGATTATATTTTACTATGCTTTGGGTTTTGTGTTACTTTTGAATTTGTTGGAGTTTTATGTTTTAACTTTGTCTTAAGTATTTTTTTCCTTAACCTTGTTACTTTTGTTTTGTGTTACTTTTGCTTGTTAGAAGTGTTTGCTTATGAATGCAATGCTTGATTATAGATTATCATCGGAGAGTGACGAATAGTCTATCAGTTACTTCTGAGAGCGATATTATTCTTCATCAACAGTACAGGCAAGTTCACCTTGACCATCTATTTCATACCTATGTTTTTATTGCATGTAGTGACATCATTCAGCACATCCCTCCCGTAGTGTTATTGAAATTCTTGTAGTTCAGTAGAATGCATGAGGTAGGAACCCACCACTTGTTACTAAAGCCCCGGGAACGCTAGTTAGTGCAATGCTATGCTAAAGTAGACGGGGTCTGGTATGAGTGTTCGTGAGTGGTGTGAAGAAGGACTCCACGTCAAAATGACGACTTCATGAAGACATCTTCAAGTCCTGCATCTTCAAGACCTCAAGACTTCAAGACTCGAGAATACAAGTTTTCAATACACACTACTGGGTGAAGGATGGTTGATTGGGCATCCCTGGAGAACCCAGTGGATGGCCGGGATGCATGGAGAAGCGCCATGACATCTTGCGGAAAGCTTCACCCAGACTCAAAGAGAAGGATGAATACTTCATGCCCGGAAGCTTACCTGTGTAGCCACAAGTCATTATGGGCTCTGGCTTGGTTGATCTTTGTTGTGACTCTGCTGGGCAGTGCTACGAGATGTAGTCGACGTTAGGATTGGGATGGGCACTGTCGGACAGTCAGGGAAGCACTCTGAAAGACCATGTTTCTTTCATCCTGTTCTCAAACACCAGGCAGTGCGAGGACTTACCAGGAGGGAAAGAATCTTGTGGGTAAAGTACACAACACTCTGCAGAGTTTAAACCTAATCGATTAGCCGTGTCCCCGGTTACGGACAATTTGAGCTTCTAGACTTGGATCTATCTCTGAACTCTCAACACTGGACTGATAACTAATTGTGGGCAACTTAATGATACTTGTGGTCAATTGAGACATTGGTTGGCGGAACCATGTCATGATAGGTAACTCTATAGTGAAATTCCTAATATTCCTTTTGTTGTAGGAAAAATAAAATCAGCTTTTACGCAAAAAAACTTAGACACAGAGCCACAAAGCCTTTGCATATAGAATAGTCTTTAAGCTTCTGTTTTTCTATGGTGATCTTGCCAGCATATTCAAAATGCTGACCTGCACGGCTGCAACGTCTTATGTTGCCGATACTCTTCTACGACGGGTAAGAGTACGATTCAGGGTTACGGTCCGCACTCAACTTGCCGTTGGTGTTATTGGGACTCCACTCCCGTTGACTATATCCGCTGCTATTTTAAGGTATATATCAGTTTTACGTTATTTACATGTGATTGCACTTTGATATATACATTGATGTACTGTGTGTGCCAGCATACTGATCCAGGGATGGCACAGAAAACACAGAGGCTTGACTCGTTTTGAGTCGGGTCGTTACACCTGCGCTAGCGTCCTTGCCGGGGAGCCTCCTCCCTTCTTCAGGCTGAGCACACTTATCTGCTAGCGCATAAATCTCGGCAACATCCCTCACCTTGTTCATTGCAAGTTGTTCCTGCAACCTGCGATTGCGCACGTTCTGATGTAACGCGGTGATAACAGCAGCAATATGAACGTCTAGTATGTTGTGGTGCACGCGGCTGAACCTTTGGATGTACTTGCGGAAAGTCTCGCCCTCCTTCTGAGGGATGATGTGCAAATTGCTTTCTTGACCAACAGCTTGGTGGCCTCCAGTAAAGGCACCAACAAACTCGTGGCACAGGTCTTCCTAGGAGGCGATGGATCCTTCCGGTAGGTGCATCAAACATGACCTGACATTGGGCTTAAGCAACAATGAGAAATAGTTGGCGAGTATCTTGTCACCACGAGCCCCAGCAGCCTGCACCGCAATGGTGTAGATGCTCAAGAACTCTGACGGGTGAGTCTTGGCATCGTACTTATCCGGGACCTCTGGCTTGAACATGAGGGAATTGGGCCACTGGAATTGCTGCGGCTAAAGGGTAAACGCTAGATGACCCACCTCATAAGGTAGGCTGGCAGGATATCCTCGCGCGGACTAGTCTACAGTGGGCCTGCTACTTCCCGAGGATGCGTTGGTTAACCGTGAAGAGGAACGGTTTGATGCAGCAAAGTAGATAAGTATTTCCCTCAGTTTTTGAGAACTAAGGTATCAATCCAGTAGGAGATACAAGCGAGCCACCAATAGATATACTTGCACAAGGAATCAAATTCTCGCACCCAACGCTCTAAAGGGGTTGTCAATCCCTTCATGGTTATTTGCAAGGATGATATCTAGTATATATATAGAATAGGTTGCTTGAACGGAAAGTCAAACTAAAATTAAAAACAATGAAGCAAGTATTTTTGGTGTTTTTGGTTTTAGATCTGAAAATATAATATGGAAAATAGACCCGGGGGGCATAGGTTTCACTAGATGGATTCTCTCATGATGGCAAGTATTACGGTAGGTGAACAAATTACTGTCGAGCAATTGATAGAAGACAGAATAATTATTAATATATCCAAGGCAATGATTATGCACATAGGCATCATGCCCGTGACAAGTAGACCAAAATAATTCTACATCTACTATTATTACTCCACACATCGACCGACTCCTGCCTACATCTAGAGTATTTAGTTCATGAAGAACAGAGTGACGCATTAAGTAAGATGACATGATGTAGAGGGATAAACTGAAGCAATATGATGAAAAAAACATATTTTTACCCTTGATTGCAACAATACAATACATGGCTCGCTACCCCTACTATGTCACTAGGTGAGGACAACGCAAGATTGAACCCAAAACTAAGCACTTCTGCTATTGCAAGAATTACCAATCTAGTTGGCCAAACCAAACCAATAATTCGAAGAGACTTGCAAAGATATGAAATCATGCATATAAGAATTCAGTAAAGACTCAAATAATATTCATGGATAATCTGAACATCAACCCACAATTCATTGGATCTCGAGAAACACACCGCAAAAGAGTATTACATCGGATAGATCTCCATGAAGATCATGAAGAACATGGTATTGAGAAGCAAAGATAGAGAAGAAGCCATCTAGCTACTAGCTATGGACCCGTAGGTCTGTGGTGAACTGCTCACGCATCATCGGACGGGCAATGGAGTTGATGTAGATGCCCTCCGTGATCGAATCCCCCTCCGGCCGATTACTGGAAAAGGCTCCAAGATTGGATCTCTAAGGAACGGAGGCTTCTGGCAGTGAAAAAGTGTTTTTGTGGCTCATTTTGATAATGATGGAATATTTGGGTATTTATAGGCCAAAGATTAGGATTAGAGGAGGTGGCAGGGGGACACAAGCCTGCCTGGCGCAGGGTACCCCCTAGCTGCGACAAGTGGACTTGTGGCCCATGGCAGCTCCTCTGCCTTGGTTCTCCAGTCTCGTGGCTTCCATATTTTCCAGAAAAAATCTTTCCGGAGGGTTTCTTCTGTTTGGACTCCGTTTAATATTCCTTATCTGCAAAACTCAAAAACAAGGAAAAAACAGAAACTGGCACTAGGCTCTAGATTAATAGGTTAGTCCCAAAAATAATATGAAATAGCATATTAATGCATATAAAACATCCAAAACATATAATATAATAGCATGGAACAATCAAAAATTATAGATACATTGGAGACATATCAACATCCCCAAGCTTAATTCCTGCTCATCCTCAAGTAGGTAAATGATAAAAACAGAATTTTTGATGTGGAATGCTACCCAACATATTTATCCATGTAATATTATTTATTGTGGCATGAATATTCAGATCCATTAGATTCAAAACAATAGTCTAATATTGACATAAAAATAGCAATACTTCGAGCACACCAACAAGGTAGTCGTGTCCTTTCGAAATAACATGGCTTAGAAAGTTATCCCTACAAAATCATATGGTCTGGCTATGCTCCATCTTCCCCACACAATGTATCTAAATCATGCACAACCCTGATGAACAAGTCAAGCAATTGTTTCACAATTTTGGTGTTCTCAAACCTTCTCAACTCTCATGCAATACATGAGCGTGAGCCATGGATATAGCATTATAGGTGGAATAGAATATGGAGGAGGTGCAAAGGAAAAAAGGAGAAGATAGTCTCACATCAACTAGGCTTATCAACGGGCTATGGAGATGCCCATCAATAGATATCAATGTGAGTGAGTAGGGATTACCATGCAACAAATGCACTTAGAGCTATAAGTGTATGGAAGCTCAAAAACAAAACTAAGTGGTCATGCAAAATGAATATCTACTAGTTATATGAAAGTGACAAAATTGGAGACTCTCTATCACGAAGATCATGGTGCTACTTTGATGCACAAGTGTGGAAACGTATAGTAGCAATTGTCCTTCTCTCTTTCTCTCATTTTGTTATATATATATTTTTATTTTGGTGGGCTTCTTTGGCCTCTTTTTTTTGGGCTTCGCTGGCCTCTTCTATTTTTTTGTAAAGTCCGGATACTCGTCCCAGCTTGTGAAGGAGTCATAGCCTGCATCATCATTTTCTCTCACGGGACAATGCTCTATTAATGAAAAATCATCAAACTTTTATTTACTAATAACTCAAAGAAAAAGAAATTACAACTCGATTCCTATGACAAGATATAACTCTATATGCAATATGAAGTGATGATGCAAGTCATAGAAAAACTACATGGTGGAAGTTGCATGGCAATATATCTCGGAATAGCTATGGAAATGCCATCATAGGTAGGTATGGTGGCTGTTTTGAGGAATATATGGTGGCTGTTTTGAGGAAGGAGGGTTTTGTGTATCGGCGAAAGTTGCACGGTACTAGAGAGGCTAGCAAAGATGGAAGGGTGAGAGTGCGTATAATCCATGGACTCAGATCAGTCATAAAGAACTCACATAATTATTGAAAATGTATATTAGTCATCAAAAAAAGAATTAGACGCGTGCTCCTAGGGGAGAGGTCAGTAGGAGTTAACCATTGCGTGCTCCCGACCCTCACACAAAGGTCGACAACCATTAGATAAGTCATGCTCCGACTTCGTTACATAGCAGTTCACCATACGTGCATGCTATGGGAATAACAAGCTTTAACACATGTATCTATTCATTTCACAACTACTCACTAGCATGACTATCATATTACAATCCCTATTATCTCAAAACTATATGCAAAAAATCCAACTTCTCATAGTTGTTAATGCACTTAATATTAAAGTTTTTATTATATCCCTCTTTGATGCCATTATATTAGGAATAAATTCATAACCTAAACAAATTACCATGCTGTTTTAAGAAACTCTCAAAATAAGTGAGGAACAAGAGTTCAATATTTTCTATAAAATATAAGACCACCATGCTCTAAAAAGATATAAGTGAAGCACTAGAGCAACATTGCCTAGCTCAAAAGATATAAGTAAAGCATATAGAGGATTCTACCAAATTCACGATTCAGTGTGCCTCTATCTAAATATGTGTGCAGCAAGGATGATGTGGTGAATAAAAGACTCATATCATACAAGACGCTCCAAGAAAAACACATATCATGTGGTGAATAAAAATATAGCCTCAAGTGAATTTACTGATGGATTGAAGACAAAAGAGGGGATGCCTTCCGGGGCATGCCCAAGCTTAGGCTTTTTGGTATCCTTAAATATGACTTGGGGTGCCATGGGCATCCCCAAGCTTAGGCTCTTTCCACACTTTATTCCATAGTCCATCAAATCTTCACCCAAAACTTGAAAACTTCACAACACAAAACTCAACAGAAAACTCATGAGATCCGTTAGTATAAGAAAAATAAATCACCACTTTAGGTACTATTGTGAACTCATTCCTTATTTATATTTGTGTAATACCTAATGTATTCTAACTTATCCATGACTCATACCCCCCGATATGACCCATAGATACATCAAAATAAGCAGACAACACAAAGGAAACAAAATCCGTCAAAAATAGAACAGTCTGTAGCAATCTATAAACTTCGAATACCTCTGGAACTTTTATTTTTTTTGAAAAATTAGGAAAACTAGGGGAATTTGTGTATCAATCATGTGTAAAGTTTTTACATCAATTTGATTCTATGAAAAAGTCAGAAAAATCCTGGACTGAGCGCAAAATTTTCTGTTTTCCAGCAAGATCAAATCAGCAGCTACCATAGATCACCCCAAAGGTTTTACTTGGCTCAAACAATAATTTAAAGATAAAAACACAATTAATACAGAAGTAATAATGTTCCAAACACACCAATACAGCTCATATCATTCATCATTATGTCATGCATATGGTTTATGTGGTGAGTGTCTTGTCTTTGAGTGTGTGGAGTGTTCTTGTGTTGTGTGGTGCAACAACCCCCTCTCATCCCCTCCGAATTTTAACTTGCCAAAAACCCTCTTATTCCTCTCTTATTTTCTCATGATAAAATAACTTGGAATTAGTTCTATTAAAAAATGTTCTAGTATGAGGGTATATTATTTTGAGTATGTATGTGTAGCTCTCTGT
This sequence comes from Hordeum marinum, assembly GCA_022496015.1. Taxonomy (NCBI): domain Eukaryota; kingdom Viridiplantae; phylum Streptophyta; class Magnoliopsida; order Poales; family Poaceae; genus Hordeum; species Hordeum marinum. The sequence continues at coordinate 334,137,810 of CM039678.1, read as the reverse complement.
GATGTTTGAACTTGGGCTCATGGGTTTTGCTAAATAACAGGGGGCTGGCTGTTTTTTTAAGTATTTAAATTACTTGTCCTAAAAATCATCTTTATATTTTGGTAAATAGGGCATTTTATTTTTAATGTAAAAATATTTTTGTTCTTGCAAAAGTCCTTTTATTTTTCTCTGGAAGGTTTTCTCGTGTTGTAGTATTTTTTAAAGAGAAAACTCCCTTCTATTTTGTTCTATGAGAGAGAGAGAGAAAGAACTGGGTCGGCTCCTCCCTGCGCGACCCAGCCCCATGTGGCCAAGCGTCTACCTGCCCCGCCGTTCGTCTCCGTCAGCTTTAGGGAGAGAAAGCAGACAGAGAGTTGCGTCGCCGTGAGTCTTCGCCGTCCATCGCCATCTCCCTTGGGCCTTTGAAACCCCCTCGGCATGCCTGCCCCCTCTCTAGGGTTCCGTGCTCCTCCTTGCGCTGCTGCCATCGCGTTTCTCCTCTCCTTCCTCTCCTGCCTTCACCTTCTTCTTCCGGTTCAGAGAGAGCAAAGAGAAATTCAGAGTAGGTGCGTGTTCGTCTTCACCGTCATCGCCGCGTCTCCGGTGGCCCTCATCGCCGTCGGAGATGGCATGGAGCTCGTGGGTATCGTCCGCATTCCGTTCCCGGTGCTAAGGTGTGAGGAGCACACTTGCAGCGTTGCCCCGTTGTCACCGTTGACTGCAAGCAGAGAACCTCGTCGCCGGCCGTCTTCTTCCTCTTCTTCCCCTCCGCCTCGCCGTCGTTCGCGTCCCCGCTCCTCGAAAAAAAACCTCGGTGGTCAGCCGATCCTCGCAGCCCCTTCTTCCCTCGCGTAGGCCCGCGTTCGCCGCCGTCGTGTTCTAGCTCCGTCGTGCCCCGAGCCGAGCAGAAGCTCGATCTCGATCGCCCCTTGCCGATGTTTGGTGCAGGGATGGGTTCCCCTAGGACCCCGTTCTCCCCGCTGGTGGTCTCTGTTGCCGGAGAGGCCAGCCATCGCCGGAATTGGCCGCCGCTTGCCATCGTCACCGATGACTCGTTAATTTTCTTTTTCGTTAGTAGCAGGATGCTAGATAGAATTAGTGGGCTCGTCCTCCTCCTCTGTTAAGGCCCATAGCCGTAGCGCAATGGTAGCGCTCGGGGGGTGAGACCGTGCGGTCTGGGGTTCAAACCCCGCAAACCCCCCTTTTGTTTTTTTTCTGTTGTTCTTATTTTCTCTTGAATGTGAATTTGTGTGTATGTGTATGTGCATACATACCTGATGGCTGTTTGTTTTTACCCTTTTCTCTTAGATATATATGTATTTGTGTAGTGTGTGTATGTGAGTGCATGTGTGTGTGAGTGAGTGTGGTGTCACATGCATGTATATATGCATATATGCACTTGTGCATATATGTGTGCATGTGTGTGTGTGATGAACACCCACACACATGGGTGTGTGTGTTTTCATGAGTGTATGTGCAATATGCACTTGTGCATATTTGCCATGTGTGTGTATGTGTGGTAGTGGTGTGTAGGTTTGTGGTGTGTGTGTGTTGTCATACCCTATCTATGTTGATGTGTGGCATGCTGTTATGTAGTGTTATTTAGCTCTTTTCCTGTTATAGCAATATTACCATATATATCTGGATAGCTCCATTTATGTTGATGTTCATTTTGGGTAAGTTGTCATTTATAAGAGTGGATGGTGAATTGGCTATGTAGTTCTTGTCATGTTGCTTCACATGAATATATGAGTATGATACATGATTTTGTGGTAGAAAGACCCAAGGAATCCATTGGTGCAATTAGATTTCACTTTTGAGCAAGTTTGCAAAACTGCAATTTTCTGCTGTGATGCTACTTTGTCATTTTTGCATGAATTAATCCATGCTTGCTTTGGGGCATGTGCCAACATGGAAGTCTAGTGTTTTATCCCTATTATGCCTTGGTATTTTTGTTTGATATCAAAATCACCCATATAAGTGGGAAACTTGCTGCAAAGTAGCTAACTTAATGTTACTGTTTTCACCATGCTAAATATTTCCAAGACTGTGAATCTACTGTTATTTTTATGCCATGAAGAATGGTTGCCAACTTGTGAGATGTGGAGAATTAGCTCAAGCTCAGTGCTAGTGTTTTGAAGTAGATGTTCTCTGCTAGCATCCTGATAATTTTCATGCCATGAGGTGGTCTCTAACACTATTAGTTTCTGCTGTGAACATGCCATCAGGTTAACTCAGATTCCAGAAAACTGTTATTTTCACTAAGTCCCAGATTTCTGTGTCATCATGCCAACTTGTTAGCTTCATGCTTATTGATGTGTGCCTCCTTTACATATTGTGTAGTTGGATAAGTTGATAAGCATGTTATGTAGTTTCTTTCAATACCTTGTTTGTGGTTGTAGGATTCCTGTAGCTGAAGTTATCAGCTATGAATGTTGCGATGTTGCTGTTTTGTGGCAGATTGTTTGTTTTATTGTTTTATGACTTGTGGGAGATATAGTCCATGGAATTGCTTGATCTTTGTCCCTATTGTCGTTGGTTTTTCATTGCCTAACCAGCGGCTACCTTGGAATGCCAAGGATTAGCCCAGGTCCTTCTTGTCTTGTGTTTTGCCTTCGTATCTTGTCGTGAGCGTATTCTGAGAACCGTAACTCCGTTTCTTGCGTTCTTCATATGCATTTTTATCGTTTTTGCATGATTCATACATATTTTCCATGTTCATGCATGTCTAAATAACTTAACATAAGGTTCTGTCCAGATTCATTAATAACCAATCCTTGCATGTGAAACATGACTAGTTAAGATTGCCATGCTAAAACTCTTCACCTAAGCATGCATCATTCTTGCTTGTGCATTGCACCATGGTTGTTTGTTTATTCTTCCTGTTTCTTTTGGGTGGACGCCAATGTTGAACGTGAGTACGAAGAGCCGGGCGAGTACAACTACGAGGATACCGCTACTTGTTCCACTTAAGAACCAACATGCAAGATGATCGTACCTGGATCCCGATACTATTTTCGCTTGCTAGTTGTCTCTCTCTTATCGTTACAATTGTGCTAACTACCACCTCAATGTCAGCCTCCTAATTGCCATGATAGCCTCTAACCCTCCACATCCTAGCAAACTTGTGAATGGCTAAGTTACCGCTGCTCAGCCCCTCTTATAGTGTTCTTAGTTGCAGGTGCAGGTTGTTTCATGTGATAACATGGATTTGGCATATCACAATATTATCTGCTATTTAATTTAATGCACATATATATGTCAGTATTGGTGGAAGGCTTGGCCTTTTGCTATGTGTTTTGTACCACTGTTACCGCCATAGTTTCTTGTTACCGGCGTTATGTTTCCATACTTTGCGCTCCTAACATGCTCATGGTTGTTATGGGGACCCCCTAGTTTATTCGGTTGAGATTAAAACTTGTCTGGTAAGACCCAACTTTGGTACTACATTTTCTTAATAACTTTATAAAATTTGCATAGGGCTTTGCAACCCCGTGGATAATTAATCAACCCCCGGGCCAGTGCTCCTCATGAGTGTTGGTCCAAACTAGAGCCACTTGTGGGCCACCTCGGGGCAACTCGAGGGATTTCTATCAGACCACCGTACATACTGCTCATCTATCGGTTCCTGAGAACGAGATACGCGGCTCTTATCGGGTTCGTCGACACGTCGGGTGGTCTTGCTAGATTTGTTTTACCTTTATCGAGTGTCTTGCGTGTGGGATCTGACTTTCTTTGGGCTATCTCGTGGTGTGGTAAATCCTTTGGAGTTGCTTAGGATGATCACGAGATCGGTGGTCAAGGCTATTCCCGCGGAGTGTGGTTAATTTGTGATGGACTAGTTGCCGCACCCCTACAGGGTCAAATCTTTCGGAAAGCTGTGCCCGCGGTTATGTGGCAACTTGGATATTTGTTTAACACACGGTTATAGTTAACTTGAAGTAAACTCTAATAAAATGCACCAACTGTGTGAGTAACTGTGATCGTCTCTACTCGTGAACAAAATCCGAGAGAGAACAGGGTGGGGTTATGATTGACGTAAGTAAGTGTTCAGGATCTCATAGAGGTCATTCTAGATTCGCTCGTTTATTGTAGGCCACATAATTATCTTCATGTCACTTAAGTTTAGCCACCATAAATGCTTAGTGCTGCTGCAAACTAAACACCTACCCCATCCCAACCTTTAAGCTTGAATAGTCTCGGTACCCAGGCGCATGATTGCTGAGTCCTTGTGGCTCACAGATTACTACAACAATCCAGGTACAAGTACAGATGAGTTCGTGCAGGATGATCTGACCCAACTCCAGTGGGAGTATGACGAGGAAAGAGGCAGGATGTACGTGACTTATCTGGATGAGTAGAGGACCATGGTCGTGATTTTCGGGATAGCGAGATAGTATCATTACATCTGCTTTTATTGTTTGTTTTCGTCCGTAGTCGGACCCTGTCTTCATATTGATGTTTGAACTCTTGTGTGGAATTGTCATTTAGTATGTGGCGAGTGTAAGCCAACTCATATACTCATCTCTTCTGTAATGTATGATGTAATGATGCTATACTTGCGAACGACAAGATGCGCCTCTATCCCTTACGAGGCCCCCGTGTCTTAATATGGATAAGCACGCATCTTGGGCGTGACAAGTTGGTATCAGAGCCATACGACCATAGGAGCCTTTGCTTGATCGAACTTGGCCGAGTCGAGTCTAGTTAAAAAAACTATTTTGAGTCTAGTTATATCGGAGAGTAGGATTCTTTTTACTCCTCTTCTATGCTCTAGTGAGGTATTCGACTTAGGAATTTTGATTCTACTCCTCTTCTCACTCAAATTTTTTTAGGATCACGCGGGTATTTTGGAGTCTATATGATACCGATGTGACAGGGTTTTGTCTTGGTGCCTCCTGTCTAACTTGATTTATTCCAAGGAGTCAAGCTGCAAGGAATGTTGGCACATCGTTATAATTCAGCTTCCTTGATATCTCAGGACGGAGAGTGTTCAGAATTACTTCAATACTTGTCGTGGTGAGATAAGGTCAGAGTCACCCAGTACTGGGGAGGCATCCATGGTACCACCATGGTTTAGTATCGTTGTGAGTTCGAGGATTTGAGTTAGATGAATTTGCAAAAGCCTCTGGTTATGTGTTGAAGGATGGATACAGTTGGGGTGTAGGATTGCTAGTTGTGTGCGATATTTCCTCCTTGTATCCCCCACACCGGATTGCTTAACCAGAAAGTTTTCGGAAGTTCTTAGGTGGGGAATCCTATAGTTATCTATGATCATCTTCTTCAAATGTATGTGGGAATATACATTTGTTCCGAGCAACATCGGCTCAATACTTTTGTGTTATTGCAAGGGGCTTCTAATATCTGATGATGTATCGCGAAACCGAAGAAGCATTCTTACTAAAATTTTAGTAGGAAGGCTGTGATGTATTTTTGTGCAATTCTTTCAGGCATTTGATTCAGCTTTTGATTCATCTTATCAATGAGGTGTTGATATTTTGTCCATCTTCAGGATGGCTCCACCAACTTGCAACAATCCGGGTAATGGTGAGGAGCAGGCTGATGTTCCACCACCCCCGCCCCCTTCTCCTCCTCCAAATGCTTGGCAAGCTGTGATGGCTGGAACAAATGCGAACACTCACATGTTGCTCAGGCTGTTGCAAGAAAGAGATCAGGGTAAGCAAGGCTTTCAAGGGAATTTTCAGAATCAACCTCAGTTTGCGACGCTCAATCAGTTCCTTGCCAACCAGCCCACGTCTTTCACCTATTGTGAGCAGCCTTTTGATGCTGATGATTGGCTCCGTGATATGAGTAAGCATTTTGAGTGCAGAAATATCAGGCCAGAGGACTTTGTCAGATTTGTATCTCAAGGGTCAGTTAGCTAATTGGTGGCAGCAGTACAAGGATTCCAGGGGCGATCGTGTTGTTACTTGGGATGATTTCCATTGTGACTTCAAGGCTCATTACATCCCGACATGCTTTGTCGAGGAGATGCATGAGAAGTTCAGGCACCTGAAGCAGGGAAGTAAGTCTGTCTATCAGTACAACATCGAGTTCCAGAATCTAGCCTGCTATGCTAAGCAAGATGTTCCAGATGACAAGGCGATGATCTATCAGTTCAGAGGTGGTCTCAAGGATGAGCTTCAGCCAGGCCTAGTTCTTCAAGAGCCTCGTGAGTTTGATCAGTTCTACAACATGGCTTTGAAGGTCGAGGCAACTCAGCTCAAGTAGGAGAACTCAAGGAAGCGTTCAAGGGATTCATATTCATCTTCTTCCAGCTCTCAGATGGTTCCTAAGCAGCAGAAGTATTGGGTGCCAAATCCTCCTCCGTTTCGTCCTCCTCAGCAGCAGAAGCAGTTCGGTGGCCGTGGTTCTTCCCACCCACCCAACCCAGGATTTCAGCAAAGACCCTAGGCATCCAAGGCAGTTCTTGTTCCTCCTCCAGGAAATGTTCGTCCGCTTTATAAGGTTACTTGTCACAAGTGTGGCCAGAAGGGTCACTATGCAAACAAGTGCAACCAACGGCATCTTCCGCCTCCTCCTCCAGTCAGGCCTCGAGGAAATGCAATGGTGAAGCATAATCCCAAGTCAGCAAGGGTGAACATGGTGAATGCAACTAAAGCAGAGCAGTCCAATGATGTGACTATGGGTAATCTCTCAATTAATTCTATTCCGACAAAAGTGTTGTTTGATACCGGTGCATCGCATTCATTCATTTCTAGGCCTCTTGTTGCTAATCATGAATTTGTGACTGAGGAAACCCTTCGACCCCTGAAAATTATATCTCCGGGAATGCAAATTACTTCTCGTGTGATGGTTCGAGATGCTTCTATCAAGATGGGCAATTATTCTATTCTGGCTTCCCCAATTGTGCACGGTAATTCCGACATTGATCTAATTTTGGGCATGGACTTCCTGGCTACGAATAAGGCTTATGTAGATTGTCAAGCAAAAGAAGTCAAGCTGACTCATCCTTTAGAACATGTGATTATTTTCACGGCTCGCGATGACACAATCCGTCTCTTTGCTCTTAATGAGAAGGGTGAAATCTCGGCGATTTCGCAAATTCTAGTGGTGAATGAGTATGAAGATGTCTTTCCAAATGAATTACCAGGAATTCCTCCGCACCGGCCAGTCGAGTTCGTGATTGATCTCGAGCCCGAAACTGAATCAGTTTGCAAGCGCCCTTATAAAGTAGGCCTCAAAGAGCTAAAAGAGTTGAAGAAGCAGTTAGATGAGCAAGATCGTGTGGGTCTGATCAAACCAAGTTCTTCTCCATGGGGTTTTGGTGTTTGTTTGTCAAGAAGAAAGATGGCATAGAACGGCTTTGTGTCGATTACTGTCCATTGAACAAGAAGACAATCAGAAACAAGTACCCACTTCCCAACATCAATGAGTTGTTTGAACAATTGAAAGGTGCCAAGGTTTTCTCGAATCTTGATCTTCGCACGATTTATCATTAGATTCACATTCGCGAAGAAGACATTCCTGAGACCGCTTTCAGCACAAGTTTTGGCTCTTATGAGTACACCATCATGTCATTTGGTCTTGCAAATGCTCCTCCAACCTTCTCAAGAATGATGAACTTCATTTTCTCTCCTTTCAAGAATGAGTTCGTCTTGGTCTATTTGGATGATATCCTTGTGTTCTCGGAGACAAAAGAAGATCATGCAGAGCATCTTCGCCTTGTGCTTGACAAGTTAAGAGAGCATCGATTCTATGCCAAGTTTTCCAAGTGTGAGTTTTGTCTCAATGAAGTGGTGTACCTTGGGCATGTGATCTCTACCGATGGAATTAAAGTGCACCCTGAGAAAAGTTGAGGCAATCTTGAAGTGGGAGCCTCCTCAGAATGTGGAGCAGCTTCGTAGTTTCCTCGGGCTTGCTAGTTATTGCAGAAGATTCATGGAGAATTTCTCTCAAATTGCTAAGCCTCTGTCCAATCTCCTCTAGAAGAGTGTCAAGTATGTTTGGTCTCCTAAGTGTGATGTGGTGTTCAATACACTCAAGCAGAGACTGACTTCAACTCCAGTTCTTGTTCCTCATGAGCAGTCAAAGCCCTTCCAAGTTTTCTGTGATGCTTCTCTCCAAGGTCTTGGTGGTGTTATGATGCAAGATAAGAAGATTTTTGATTATACATCGCGTCAGTTGAAGCCTGCCGAGAATAACTACCCCACTCATGATCTCGAGTTGGTGGTAGTTGTGCATGCTCTAATGACTTGGAAGAATTTGTTGTTGGGTAGACCAGTTGAGGTATACACTGATCACAAGAGCTTGAAGTACGTTTTCACTCAACCCAATCTTAATCTTCGGCTGTTTCGTCGGGTGGAAATGCTTGAGGACTTCAATTCAAGCATTGAGTATACACCTGGAAAAGCAAATGTCATTGCAGACGCGCTGAGCCGTAAGGCGTACTGCAATAGTCTCATCCTGAAGCCTCTTCAACCCGAGCTTTGTGAAGCCTTCCGCAAGCTCAACCTTCACATGATTTTGCAAGGATTTCTTGCCAATCTTCAAGTTTCTACGACTCTGGAAGACCAGGTTCACCAAGCGCAGCTTCTTGACACTATGGTGAAGAAAGTGAAGAAAGGTGTGGCCAAGGGCATTCCGAAGTATAAGTGCTTACGAGTTGATGACAAAGACACCTTCTTCTTTGAGAATCATCTGGTGGTTCCAAAAGGTGATCTCAGAAAGGTTATCATGGACGAAGCACACAATTCTCTTCTATCAATTCATCCAGACAGTTCCAAGATGTATCAGGATCTCAAGCAAACCTTTTGGTGGACTCGCATGAAACGTGAGATTGCTCAGTTCGTGAACGAGTCTGATGGTTGTCGTAGAGTGAAGGCGGAGCATCAACGTCCAGCAGGTCTTCTTCAGCCTTGGCCTATTCCAGAGTGGAAATTCGATCATGTGGAGATGGATTTCATCACTAGGTTTCCCAAGTCCAAGAGAGGCAATGATGCAATCTTTGTGGTTATCGACAAGCTGACAAAAGTTTCTCATTTCCTTCCAGTCAAAGAATCTATCTTGGCAGCTATCTCGCAGAGTTGTATACGTCAAGGATAGTATCTTTGCATGGTATTTGTCAGCTCATCTCATCTGACCATGGAAGCCTCTTTACTTCCAAGTTTTGGGAGTCCTTCTAGACTGCTATTGGTACCAAGATCCGTTTCAGAACTGTGTTCCATCCACACACAAGTGGTCAAGTTGAGAGATTCATGTGTGATTTCGTTCGGCATGAAGTGGGAAGACTGCCTTCAATATGCTGAATTCTCATACAACAATAGCTTTCAGGCTAGCTCACGCAAGGCCCCTTTTGAAATTATCTACGACAGGAAGTGTCGTACCTTGCTTAACTGGTGTGAAACCGGTGAGCGTCACATATTGGGCAATGACATGATCACTGAAGCAGACGAGATGTGTCGTGTCATTCGTGAGAACCTCAAAGCAGCTCAGTCTCGACAGAAGAGTTATTATGATAGAAAACATCGGGATGTTTCCTATCAAGTGGATGATCTAGTCTATCTCAGAGTCTCTCCCATGAAGGCCACTCACTGGTTTGGAATTAAAGGGAAGCTAGCTCCTCGCTTTGTTGGTCCTTTCAAAGTTGTTAGCAAGAGAGGTGGACTATCTTATCAACTAGAGCTTCCTCCAGATTTCGCAAATGTGCATGATGTCTTCCATGTTTCTCAGCTCCAGAGGTGCTTCAAGATTCCCGAGCGTACCATTGACCTCCAAGACATTGATCTCCAAGAAGACCTCTCTTATTGTGAGCATCCAGTTGCAATTCTCGAAGAAACTGAGCGTAAGATTTGCAACAAGTCTATCAAGTTCCTCAAGGTGAAATGATCCCATCATTATGACAAAGAAGCAACTTGGGAATGAGAGGACATCCTCCGTTCCGAATTTCCAGAGTTCTTTTGTTCCTAGATCTCGGGTCGAGATCCTCTTGTATTGTGGGAGATTTGTGACAGCCCAAGTGTTGTCCCTACCTTGTTGGGCATGTAATCTTGTATGAACCTTGTGGTCATGAGTTATGAAATGAGTTTGCTCCTTGTCTTGCCATGTCTTTGTCTCATGCATTCATGCATCATATCATTCATCATTATGTCAAGCATATGGTTTATGTGGTGAGTGTCTTGTCTTTGAGTGTGTGGAGTGTTCTTATGTTGTGTGGTGCAACAACCCCCTCTCATCCCCTCTCAATTTTAACTTGCCAAAAACTCTCTTATTCCTCTCTTATTTTCTCATGATAAAATAACTTGGAATTAGTTCTGTTAAATAATGTTCTGGTATGAGGGTATATTATTTCGAGTATGTATGTGTAGCTCTCTGTGATGTTTGAACTTGGGCTCATGGGTTTTGCTAAATAACAGGGGGCTGGTTATTTTTTTAAAAAGTATTTAAATTACTTGTCCTAAAAATCATCTTGATATTTTAGTAAATAGGGCATTTATTTTTAATGTCAAAATATTTTTGTTCTTGCAAAAGTCCTTTTATTTTTTCTGTGGAAGGTTTTCTTGTGTTGTAGTATTTTGTTTACAGAGAAAACTCCCTGCTATTTTGTTCTGTGAGAGAGAGAGAGAAAGAACTGGGTCGGCTCCTCCCTGCGCGGCCCAGCCCAGGTGGCCAAGAACCTACCTACCCCACTATTCGTCTCCATCAGCATCAGGGAGAGAAAGCGCCGAGAGAGTTGCGTCACCGTGAGTCTTCGCCGTCCATCGCCGTCTCCCTTGGGCCTTTTACCCCCCCCCTCGGCGTGCGTGCCCCCTCTCTAGGTTTCCAAGCTCCTCCTTGCACCGCCGCCATCGCGTTTCTCCCCTCCTTCCTCTCCCTTCTTCACCTTCTTCTTCCGGTTCGGAGAGAGCGGAGAGAAATTCAGAGTAGGTGCGTGTTCGTATTCGCCGTCTTCGCCGTGTCTCCGGTGACCCTCGTCGCGTCCGTTCGCGTTCCGTTCCCAGTGCTAAGGGGTGAGGAGCACCCTTGAAGCGTCGCGCTGTCGTCGCCGTCCACTGCAAGCAGAGAAGCTCGTCGCCGGCCATCTTCTTCCTCTTCTTCCCCTCTGGCTCGCCGTGGTCCGCGTCCCCATGCCTCCGAAAACCCCCTGGGTGAGCAGCCGATCCCCGTAGCCCCTTCTTCCCTCACGTTGGCCCGCGTTCGCCGCCGTCGTGTTCTGCCTCCGCCATGCCCCGAGCCGAGCAGAAGCTCGAGCTTGAGTGCCCCTTGCTGACATTTGGTGCGGGGATGGGTTCCCCTAGGACCCCGTTCTCCCGGCTGGTGGTCTCAGTCGCCAGAGAGGCCAACCATCACCGGAATTCGCCGCTGCTTGCCGCTATCGCCGGTGTCTCATTAATTTTCAGTTTCGTCGGTAGCAGGACGTTACATAGAATTAGTGGGCACGTCCCCCTCCTCTGTTAAGGACCGTAGCCATAGCGCAGTGGTAGCGCTCGGGGCGTGAGACCGTGAGGTCAAGGATAGCAACTGGAAGCACATACGTTTGTGCCAAGAGGGAACATTCCTGTGACTCGACGACGACGTCGGTTTCTCTGTGGTGGTGTATGTGATAGCTTGGCATATTAGGGACGATAGACTACTCATATCAATAATGAATTCCTTATTTTCTAGGAGCCCATTCAAACAAAACTACCAGGTTAAGCATGCTTGGCTTGGAGTAGTTCTAGGATGGGTGACCGACCGGAAAGTTGGTCCGGGTGCGCACGAGTGAGGACAAAGTGCGCAGAAAAGGCTATTATTGATCTCTGGGGCCAGTCTAGATCCCGCCAGGAGTAACGACCATCGGCGGGTGTGTCCGGGGTTACAAGTTCGTATCAGAGCCGACCCTCGCGGTTACACTGATGTTTGCCGATAGGTGTGCGGTCATGTTGTTCACGAAGTTGGTGACCCGTTGTGGCACACAGAATGACACATGTATTGGACTGGAAGCACATACGTTTGTGCCAAGAGGAAACATTCCTGTGACCCGACGATGACGTCGGTTCCTCTGTGGTGGTGTATGTGATAGCCTTGCATATTAGGGATGATAGACTACTCATATCAATAAGGAATTCCTTCTTTCCTGAGAGCCCATTCAAACAGAACTTCCAGGATAAGCGTGCTTGGCTTGGAGTAGTTCTAGGATGGGTGACTGACCAGGAAGTTCGTTCGGGTGCGTACGAGTGAGGACAAAGTGCGTAGAAAAGGCTAGTATTGATCTGTGGGGCCAGTCTAGATCCTGCCAGGAGTAACGACCATCGGCGGGTGTGTTCGGGGCGTTACATCAAATTTAAGGAACAATCATCAAATTCACAGAAACCTAACACATCACATAAAGTTTTTGGAATAGAGTAAACGCTAGCACACAAAGCATGGCACTCATAATCTTTAACCTTAATCTTAATAGTAGGTTCCCACTCATCATAAAGCTTTGCAGGTATAGAAACTTCCAACTCAAGTTTTTCTTCAAAATCCTTCATCATAGAATCAACAATATGTTTAGTAAAAGCCTTCTTTTGATTATAAGCATGAGGAGAATTCAACATGGATTGCAACAAGTAAATACAATCAATCAAAGAGAAGCTACCATGATTAAAGTCTTTTAAATCCAAAGGAGTGGGTTCATTGCTATTTAAAGTTTTGACCTCTTCAATCCCACTTTTATCGATCTTAGCATCAATATCTAAAAACTCTGAATCATTGGGACGCCTTTTAACTAACGTTGACTCATCTCCAGTCCCATTCTTATCAAGATTAACATTGGAAAACAATGTTTCAATAGGACTCACATCAATCACTTGAAGAGCTTCATCAATATTATCATGAGAACGTACTTTTTTAACCCATTCACGCTTAGCACGAACTCTAGCGGTTCTTTCCTTACACTCATCAATAGAAATTCTTATACTCCCTCTGTCCCATAATGTAAGATGCTTTTTAACACTACATTAGTGTCAAAAAGCATCTTACATTATGGGACGGAGGGAGTATCTTTTAAAGACTCATTAATATCATGCTTGGGTGGAATAGATCTAATTTTTAAAGATTCAATCTCAAGAGAAATTTTATCAACGTTCCTATCCAAATCATCAATCTTGAGCAATTTTTCCTCAATCATAACATTGAAACCTTTTTGCATACTAATGATTCTTTAATATTACTCTCAAAAGAAGAGGGTATCTTATTATAATTTCCATAAAAATTGCTGTAGGAATTACCATAATTATTAGAGGAATTACTAGGAAACGGTCTAGCGTTGAAATTACCTCTATAAGCGTTACTACCAAAATTGTTCCTACCAACAAAATTCACATACATAGATTCATTATTATTTCCAATCAAATAAGACAAAGGCATATCATTAGGATCAATAGGAGCTCTCTTACTAGCAAACAATTTCATCAATTCATCCATCTTTTCACTCAAAGTATTAATTTCTTCAATAGCATGCACTTTTTTACTAGTAGGAGATCTTTCGGTATGCCATTGAGAGTAATTTGATATAATATTATCTAGGTTTTTGTTAGCTTCTCCTACTGTGATTTCCATAAAAGTTCTACCCATGGTGGAATCTAAGAGATTCCTAGAAGGAAACTTCAATCCAGCGTAGAAAATTTGTATAATCATCCATAAACTCAAGCCATGCGCGGGGCAATTCCTCATCATAAGTTTCATCCTCTCCCAAGATTGTGCAACATGTTCATAATCAAGTTGATTAAAATTCATTATATCGTTCCTAAGGGAGATGATCTTAGCGGGCGGAAAGTACATGGAAATAAAAGCATCTTTACACTTATTCCATGAATCAATACTATTTTTAGGCAAATATGAAAACCAGGTTTTAGCATGATCTCGTAGTGAGAACGGAAAGACCTTCAATTTAAAAATATCATTATCCACATATTTCTTATTTTTCATATCACACAATTCAACGAAAGTATTTAGATGGGATGCGGCATCTTCATTAGCATGGCCCGAAAATTGTTCTTTCATAACAAGATTGAGCAAAGCATAATTAATTTCATAAGATTCCGCACTAATGGTGGGAGCAATCAGAGTACTAATAAACTCATTATTATTAGTATTAGAAAAGTCACACAACTTGTATTCTCTTGAGTCATCATGACAAAGCAAGCAATCAAGCACTCAAACAAGAAACAAACGAGGAGACGAATGAAAAAGGGCGAAAGGCAAATCTTTTTGAAAATCGTTTTAGAAGTGGGGGAGAGGAAAAGGAGAGGCAAATGGAAAATAATGTAAATGCAATAGATGAGTTTGTGATGGGTACTTGGTATTCTTGACTTTCTATGTATCTCCCCGGCAAAGGCGCCAGAAATCCTTCTTGCTACTTCTTGAGCATGTGTTGGTTTCCCATGAAGAGGAACGGTTTGATGCAGCAAACTAGATAAGCATTTCCCTCAGTTTTTGAGAACCAAGGTATCAATCCAGTAGGAGATACAAGCGAGCCACCAATAGATATACGTGCACGAGGAATCAAACTCTTGCACCCAACGCTATAAAGGGGTTGTCAATCCCTTCACGGTTATTTGCAACGATGAGATCTAGTAGAGATAGATATAATAGGTTACTTGAACGGAAAGTAAAACTAAAAGTAAAAAAACAATGCATCAAGTATTTTTGGTGTTTTTGGTTTTAGATCTGAAAATATAATATGGAAAATAGACCCGGGGGCCATAGGTTTCACTAGATGGCTTTTCTCATGATGGCAAGTATTACGGTGGGTGAACAAATTACTATCGAGCAATTGATAGAAAAGTGAATAATTATGAGGATATCCAAGGCAATGATTGTGCATATAGGCATCACGTCCGTGACAAGTAGACCGAAACGATTCTGCATCTACTACTATTACTCAACACATCAACAGAATCCTGCCTGCATCTAGAGTATTAAGTTCATGAAGAACAAGGTACTATTTAAGTAAGATGACATGATGTATAGGGATAAACTGAAGCAATATGATGAAAAAACCCATCTTTTTACCCTTGATGGCAACAATACAATACGTGCCTCGCTACCCCTACTATGTCACTGGGTGAGGACACCGCAAGATTGAACCCAAAACTAAGCACTTCTCCTATTGCAAGAATTACCAATCTAGTTGGCCAAACCAAACCAATAATTCGAAGAGACTTGCAAAGATATGAAATTATGCATATAAGAATTCAGGAAAGACTCAAATAATATTCATGGATAATCTGAACATAAACCCACAATTCATCGGATCTCGAGAAACACACCGCAAAAGAGTATTACATCGGATAGGTCTCCATGAAGATCATGAAGAACATGGTATTGAGAAGCAAAGGGAGAGAATAAGCCATCTAGCTACTAGCTATGGACCCGTAGTTCTGTGGTGAACTACTCACACATCATCAGAGGGGCAATGGAGTTGATGTATATGCCGTCTGTTATCGAATCACCCTCCTGCAGATTGCCGGAAAAGGCTCCAAGATTGGATCTCTCGGGAACGGAGGCTTCTGGTGGCGGAAAAGTGTTTTCGTGGCTCGTTCTGATAATGATGGAATATTTGGGTATTTATAGCCCGATGATTAGGGTTAGAGGAGGTACCAGGGGCCCACAAGCCTACCCGGCACGGTTGCCCCCCTGGCCGCGGCAAGCGGGCTTGTGGCCCCGTGGCAGCTCCTCTGCCTTGCTTCTCAAGTCTCGTGGCTTCCATATTTTCCAAAAAAATCTTTCCGGAGGTTTTATTCTGTTTGGAATCTGGTTACTATTCCTTATCTGCAAAACTCAAAAACAAGGAAAAATGGAAACTGGCACTAGGCTCTAGAGTAATAGGTTAGTCCCAAAAATATTATAAAATAGCATATTAACCCAAAGTTGAACTCAAACCCAAGACTAAGTGCTTCTGTTATGAGGTGAATGGTCGCTGAAGCGGAACAACCCTAGATACTTGGTAGATAAGAAGGCTGACAACATCGACAGAAGTATATTTGATATACGAGTTATTGATGTGTACCTTGCTAGTACTCCTAGTAGCACCTGGGTATTGGATACCGGTTCGGTTGCTAAATGTTAGTAACTCGAAATAAAAGCTATAGAATAAACGGAGAACTAGCTAAGGGTGAGGTGACGATATGTGTTGGAAGTGTTTCCAAGGTTGATGTGATCAACATCGCACGCTCTCTCTACCTTCAGGATTAGTGACGAACCTGAATATATGTTATTTGGTGTTTTGCGTTGAGCATGGACATGATTAGATCATGTTTGTTGCAATATGGTTATTCATTTGAATTAGAGAATAATGGTTATTCTATTTGCATGAATAATACCTTCAATGGTCATGCACCCAGTGAGAATGGTTTGTTGAAATCTTGATTGTAGTAATACACATGTTCATAACATTGATGTCAAAAGATACAAAGTTAATAATGATAGTACCACATATTTGTGGCACTGCCATAGAATGTCATATTGGTATAAAGCGCATGAAGAAACTCCATGCTGATGGATCTTTAGACTCATTCAATTTTGAATTGGTTGAGACATGCGAACCATGCCTCTTGGGCAAGATGACTAAAGGACCCCGTTGGATGGAGTGGGCAAGTGATTCATTGGAAATGATACATGTTGATGTATGCAATCCAGTGAGTCTTGTAGCGTGCAGTGGATATCGTTATTTTCTTACCTTCACTGATGATTTGAGTAAATATAGTGTATATTTACTTAATGAAACACAAGTCTGAATCGTTTGAAAGGTTCAAGCAAATTCAGAATGAAGTTTAAGATCATCGTGACAAGAAGATAAAAATAACTGCGATATGATCGTGGAGGTGAATATTTGAGTTACGAGTTTGGCATACAACTTAAGACAATGTGAAATTTGTTTCACAACTAACGCCACTTGGAACACCATAGTGTGATGGTGTGTCCGAACATCATAGTCATGCTCTATTGATATAGTGCATACTATGATGTCTCTTATCGTTTTACTACTTTAATTTTTGGGGTTATGCATTAGAGACAACTACATTCACTTTAAATAGGGCATCATCTAAATCCGTTGAGATGACACAGTGTGAATTATGGTTTGATAGAAACCTAAACTGTCATTTCTTAATATTTGGGGTTGTGACACTTGTCTGGAAAATGTTTTCACCTAATGAGGTCGAACCCAAGGCGGACAAATGCATCTTCATAGAATACCCTAAGATCAGTTGGGTGAACCTTCAATCTCAGGTCCTAGTGCAAAGTGTTTGTTGTTTAAACGGATCCTTTCTCGAGGAAATGTTTCTCGCAAAAGAATTGAGTGGGAGGAAGATAGAACTTGATGAGGTTGTTAAACCTTTGTTCAACCAGAGAGTAGCGCAGCGCAGAAAGATGTTTCTGTGAAGCCTACGTTAGTTGAAGAGGAAGTTAATGATGATGATCATGAAGCTTCACGATCAAGTTACTATCGAACTTCGTAGGTCGACAAGGATGTGTACTGCTCCTAAGTGGTACGACAACTCTGTCTTGGAGATCATGTTGAGGGACAACGATGAACCTACGAGCTATGGAGAAGCGATGATGGGCCCGGATTCTGACAAATGGTTGGAGGCCATGAAATCCGAGATAAGATCCATATATGAAAACCAAGTGTAGACTTTGGTAGACTTGCTCGTTGGACGGCAGGTCGTTGAGTACAAATGGATCTTTAAAATGAAGACAGACACTGATGGTGAATGTCACTATTTGTAAAGCTCGACTTGTTGCAAAGATGTTTGTGACAAGTTCAAGGAATTGACTACGATGAGACTTTCTCACTCGTAGTGGTGCTAAAGTCTGTTGGAATTATGTTAGCAGTTGCTGTGTTTTCAATTATGAAATCTGGCAGATGGATGTCAAAACATCGTTTCCTTAACTGTTTACTTGAGGAAAGGTTGTATGTGATACAACCGGATGGTTTTGTTAGTCCTAAGGATGCTAAAAGGTGTGCAAGCTTTAGTGATCCTTCTATGGACTGAAGCAAGCATCTCGGAGTTGGAATATACGCTTTGATGAGCTGATCAAAGTTTTAATGTTTATACAAGGTTTACGAGAAACTTGTATTTACAATAAAGTGAGTGGGAGCACTATAGCATTTCTGATAAGTATATGTGGATGACATATTGTTGATAGGAAATAATGTAGGATTTCTGGGAAGCATAAATGGTTGTTTGAAAAGTGATTTTTCAAAGGAAGACCTGGATAAAGCTACCTAATTGTTGAGCATCAAGATCTATAGAGATAGATCAAGATACTTGATGAGACTTTCAATGAGCACGTACCTTTACAAGATTTTGAAAGAGTTCAAAATGGATCAGTCAGAGAAAGAGTTCTTGCCTGATTTGTAAGGTATAAAATTGAGTATGACTCAATGCCCAGTGACTGCACAAGATAGAAAAAAGATGAGTGTCATCACCTATGCTTCAGCCATAGGCTCTATCATGTATGCAATGCTGTGCACAAGACCCGATGTCAGCCTTGCCATAAGTATGGCTGGAAGGTTTCAAAGTGATCCTGGAATGGAGCACTGGACAGCGGTCAAGATTGTTCTTAGTAACTTAAAGACTAAGGAGATGTTTCTCGATTATGGAGGTGATAAAGAGTTCGTCGTAAAGAGTTACGTTGATGCAAGCTTTAACACCAATCCGGATGACTCGTAGTAGCAATCTGGATACGTATAGTGGAGCAGCCATTTGGAATAGTACCAAGTGGAGTGTGGTAGCAGTGTTTTTGGTTTGACATAGAAATTTGCAAAGTACATACGGATCTGAATATCGCAGACCCGTTGACTATAAGACCTCATTGGATGTTAGATTCATAACAATGCGAATCACATGGTGATGTGAACTCGATTATTGACTCTAGTGCAAGTGGGAGACTATTGAATATGCCCTAGAGGCAATAATAAATTAGTTATTATCATATTTCCTTGTTCATGATAATCGTTTATTATCCATGCTATAATTGTATTGATCGGAGACTTAAATGCATGTGTGGATACATAGACAAAACCATGTCCCTAGTATGCCTCTAGTAGACTAGCTCGTTGATCAAAAGATGGTTAAGGTTTCCTAGCCATGGACATGAGATGTCATTTGATAACGGGATCACATCATTAGGAGAATGATGTGGTGGACAAGACCCAAACTACAAACATAGCATATGATCGTGTCATTTTATTGCTACTGTTTTCTGCATGTCAAGTATATGTTCCTATGACCATGAGATCATGCAACTCACGGATATCGGAGGAGTGCCTTGTGTGTATCAAACATCGCAACGTAACTGGGTGACTATAAAGGTGCTCTACAGGTATCTCCGAGGGTGTCTGTTGAGTTGGCATGGATCGAGACTGGGATTTTTTACTCCGTGTGACGGAGAGGTATCTCAGGGCCCACTCGGTAATACAACATCACAATGTGCCTTGCAAGCAATGTGACTAATTGTTAGTTGTGGGATCTTGTATTACGGAACGAGTAAAGAGACTTGCCAGTAACGAGGTTGAACTAGGTATGGAGATACCGACGATCGAATCTCGGGCAAGTAACATACCGAAGAACAAAGGGAACATCGTACGGGATTAACTGAATCCTTGACATAGAGGTTCGACCGATAAAGATCTTCGTAGAATATGTAGGAACCAATGTGGACGTCTAGGTCCCGCCATTGGTTATTGACCGTTGAGGTGTCTCGGTCATGTCTACATAGTTCTCGAACCCGCAGGATCTGCACACTTAAGGTTCGGTGACGTTTCGGTAGTGTAGAGTTATGTATGGTGGTGACCGAAGTTTGTTCGGAGTCACGGATGAGATCCCGGATGTCACGAGGAGCTCCGGAATGGTCTGGAGGTAAAGATTCATATATAGGAAGTCCCAGTTTGGTTTCCGGAAAAGTTTCGGGCTCATCGGTAGTGTACCGGGAGTATCGGTAGTGTACCGGGGGACCTCCGGGAGGGGTATTTCGACCCCAAGAGGTCCATGGGCTGTGGGAGAATAATAACCAGCCCTTAGTGGGCTGGGAAAACAGCCACAAAGGCCCATGGCGCAGGAGATAAAGTCCTAAAGCAAAAAGTGGAAAATCAGCCAATAGGAGGCAATCCTACTCCAACTAGGATTGGAGGTGAAGTTGGATTGCTCCCACCTCCTATTTCGGCCGACCCAAAGGCCTTGGCTGCCTCTCCTCTCCTCTCCTCCTATATATACTAGTGGATTGGGTGGTTTTTGGACAGAATTTCCGGCCACGTGCTACCCGTTCCACCGGTGCATAGTTTCTCCTCTAGATCGTAGTTCCGCAGTGCTTAGGCGAAGCCCTGCCGGAATTGCTCCATCACCATCACCGGAGTGCCGTCACGCTGCCGTTGAACTCTCTCTCCTATCCACCTCCTCTTGCTGGATCAAGACGGTGGAGATCGTCATCAAGCTGCAGGTGTGCTGAACGCGGAGGTGCCGTCCGTTCGGCGCTAGATCGGAAGAACCGTGATCGAGATCGTGAGACGGTTCGTGATGAGATCGCGGGACGGATCATGATGAGTTCACGGGACAGATCGTGATCAAGATCATGAGACGGATCGTGATGAGATCGCGGGACGGATCGTGATGGATCGCGGGACGGATCGTGATGAGATCGCGGGACGCTCGGCGATTTGGATCGCGAAGATGTTCGACTACACCAACCACGTTTCTTAACGCTTCCCGCTTAGCGATCTACAAGGGTACGTAGATCCACTCTCCCTCTCGTAGATGCTCATCACCATGGATAGGTTTGCGTGTGCGTAGGAAATTTTTTGTTTCCCATGCGACGTTCCCCAACACATAAGCGTCAGTCCGTCGAGTCGGTGACCGGCGTTGTTGCTGTGGAGGACAGTGCACCGTGGTCACACCGCCTCTGGCCTTCTAACCACTGGCGTGAGCCGGCTCGGTGGACCAAAACTTGTCAGCGAGGCTGAGGAGGCTCCAAATGGTGGCTCTCCATTTGTCGAGCATCTCCGCGGTAGGAGGGAAGTTTAGGAGTAGCTATGCTCGTGCCATTGCTTCTTCTGACGTGGTCGGCAGAGAATGGCGCGAGGAACGCGAGGTGCTCTGACTCCTAACGGTGTTAGAATTAGCTCTGTCATGGTCCCGCGATGGCACACCACTCTCACTAGCATGCTGGCAAGCATGCTAGTCCCGCGCACCTTGGGAGTGATGCGCAGGAGCTTTTCCATGGGGATGTTGTTTAGGATCGAAAGTAGGTATAGAGGGGGCGGTGATTAGACTATTTGACCAAACAATTTTTTTGCCTTTTCCAAATTTTAATTCTTGGCAAGTTTTATCATTCATGGCATATCAAGTAACACCCTACACATGCATGTCTAAGAGTGTAGCAGCAGAAAATAAAGGCATTGCACATGTAAGTAAAGTGAGGGTTAGGAATGCAAACACAAGTTATGACACGATGATTTTTACCGTGGTTCCGATAGGTGGTGCTATCGTACGTCCATGTTCATGGGGTGTTCAACCCACAGAGGGTATTGGTCGTGAGAGTCCACAGAGGGCTCTACCCACGGAGGGTTCCACAAAGAAGCAACCTTGACTATTCCATGCGGCTTCCGTCCACGAAGGACTAGCCTCACTATGGGTAGATCTTCACAAAGTAGGCAATCTCATTGCCCTTACAAACTTCTTGGTTCACTCCACAACACGAAGTAGGAGGCTCCCAAGTGACACCTAATCAATCTTGGATGCACCACCCTCTAAAAGGTAATAGGCTTGGTAATGACGATGAACTCCTTGCTCTTGTGCTTCCAGATGATAGACTCCTCGACACACAATCTCTCTCTCATAGATTTGGCTTGGTAGAAGAGATGGGATTGGTGGAAAGCAACATGGGGAGGCTAGAAATCAAGATCCATATGGTTGGAGTGGAAGATCTTGACCTCAACACAAGGGTAGGTTGTTCTCTCTCAGAAAACTGAATAGGATACATATGGAATAGTTCTGAGTGCTTCTCTTTCGAGTGGGTGGTGGTGAAGGGGTATATATAGGCATCCCCAAAAATCCAACCGTTACACACAATAAGTTAGACTCGGTGACACCGAAGTGTAAAACTCGGTGGTACCGAAGTGACAAAAAGTGGCAACTTTTGAACCTTGGATGGACCGATATATAACTCTCGGTTGCACCAACAAGGCGACCAATAGTCAGATTTACCAAACTTGGTGACGCCAATTTACCATTCTCGGTCGGACCGAAATTGAGAACTAGCGTAACAGGAAGTTGGCAACCCAACTCGGTGGCACCAAGTGCAGTGTCGGCTGCACCGAAGTGTGAGGGTTTGGCAGAGTCTGTCTAGGATTTGGAACTCGGTGGCATCGGGATAGAAAAGTTGGTTGCAACAATTTGGTATATTTGGCTTAGGACAGACTTTGGTGGGAGAGTATGTGGATATTTTGGTGACTGTCACTTGTGCACGTTTGAGCATATTGTTCACCATCAAAACTTTACCCCCTTTTAATAGTATTGGATTTCCTATAGACTCAAAGTGATTTCTCACAAATTTAAAATTTAGAGTCCTTTTTCTTGAAGCATGGCCAACCTATTTCCTTGCATCTTGGGGTAATTCCACAATCCTTTTGCCATTACCATCATTGAACTTTTCCTGACGTATACTTGGTGAAGATATTAGTTCAGTGACTTAGATGTTGTTATTAATTACCAAAACCACCAAGGGAGAAAATGTGCTTTCAATCTCCCCCTTTGTGGTAATTGATGACAACATATAGATCAAAGCTTCGACAAAGATATAATCAATGAATATAGTCCTCACTTTGAGAAGTATGTGACAAGCAAGAGCTCCCCTAAATTTGTGCATTATCTTAAATTTGCGTTTGAATTCAAATGCACAATCGATTAGGTACATGGGTCACTTTTTACATATCACATACCACTTGGTGGTGTGCGAGAGTGATTGGAACGAATATCATAGCACAACAAAATCAATCAAAGATGAATAATCATCGCATAAGACTTTAAGATGATAGGAAATAGTAGCATCACACATCAAAGCGTATGATCAAACATCATCAAGCGTGTAACACAAGAAAGCCAAAAGAGTATCATGTCAACCAAAAGAAATTGTTTTGAAAAAGCAGCAAACACCAAACGCTCTCTCTCTCTCTCGAAGCCTAATGCTCTATATACACTTCTCCCCCTTTGGAAACAAGTTACCAAAAAGTTCAAAGGTATCCATCTAAGCATTCTCGGGCTGATGTCCTTCGATTGCCGATGAAGGAGTCGAGAGCACGGCATCGGCGAAGATCTCTGCAGATGTCGTGGAAGGAGGTGGAGTAGACACTAGCGGAATGGAAGCTGATGTAGCAGGAGTTCTGCTGACAGTAGCAGGAGCTGAAGAAGAGGGCCTTGATTCTGGAGTAGGCACTATAGTTGATCTAGCCTGAGTGAACAACTGGGTGCCCGGCCTGAGAGGTGATCCTTCCTCATCAACATCATCATAATCAGAAGAGGTAGAAGAGACCCGGGGAATGTGCACGTAGTCAACTTCCTTCTGGAGCTCTATCACTGTCTTGGACAACTTGTCCACCTTGTCATCAAGCACCTTGATCCTCGTCTTGAAGATCCTCACAAGGATGTTCTGGTTATCCAGAATCCCTTTGATATCCTTCTGCATGACTTGGACAATTGGGATCAGAAGATCCATTTGCTCGTTCCTGGATCTCGGGGCTTGAGCACTAGCGGCTCGAACAACTTCTTCCTATGCTTGTGCTATAGCAGATGTGGGATGATCTGGGTTCATCACCACAATGTTATCCTAGAACTTTGGCTGTAGGGGCAGGTGTGGGCGATCAAGAGCAAAAATGTGCTTCTCTAACTGTGAGTTGATAAGCAACTGGATGTAGGGTGCATAGCAGCATGAGCGCTTTTGGTCAGCAGCAACCCTCTTGATTGTCTCAACAATCAGATCCATTACTCTGATCCTGGTGTTGGTGTCAAGGTGAATCAACATATTAATGGAGTAGCCTCGAATCATCTTGTCATCTCCAGACTTGGGCATCAAGGTATGCCTGAGTATAGTGTTCATAGTGTGGAGGCCTGCTTGCAGATAATAGATAGATCCTAGCTTGTATGATTGCACCTTGTCTTTGGGGATTGGAGTATACATGTCTTTCATGGCAGTGTGACTTGCCTTGGGTTCGGAGTATACATCCAAATCTCCTTGCTGAGCTTTTGGAACTTCCACTAGAGCAGCCCATTCCTCAACAGTGGATTCATATTATGCACCTTCAGTCATCCATACAATTCTACTATCTCCATAGAAGTGAGCTATGGAGTATAATTGCATGATCATCTCATCGTTACACGCTGTAAGCTCTCTGCCAATGAACTTGTCTAGATCAATGCATTGAAAGTTGTCTTGGACACTTGGGAAGTAGTTCACATTGTCTTTGATGAACTTCCAATTGACATACATCATGTCGCTAACAGCTGGGGTCTGGTCAAGCAGTACGGTCTCATAGAAATCATGTTGCTCTCTGTTGTAGAAGCTATAGTCAACAATAGTTTTTCTTCGCTCAGCATACGGATCTATGGCTCTCCAGGATCTCAAGCCTGAGTCTTTTCGCTTCTTCATGTCCTCAGCTACTAAATGGCTGGCATCGTGCACTGGAAGATGTGGTCTGAGCATGATCAAAGTGGTCAAGTCATCATCATCTTCCACTCCGGAGGCAGTCCCTTTGTTCTTCTCTGAAGCAGGAATGTCTCTGGTGATCCTCTTGGTCTTTTGTACAGCAGCCTTCTTGGATGCAGGCTTGGTGCTCATGGAGGTACCAGTCTTTGGCATAGCATCAGCCATGAGCTTCTTGACTTTCTTCTTGGGAGGTACTATCTCACCATGCTCTTCCTCCTCCTCCTTAGCAGCAGCACCAGCAGCCTCCTCTGGAACTTCAAACATAGAGGTAGGCCTGCCCATAACTCGAACAATCCTCTTCCTAGACTTTTTCTCCCCTGCCTTCTTGGGCATAGATTGCTTGGGGACCTCAACTGTCATGGTTGCTCTAACAGTCTCATGTGCTTTGAAGGTTGAAGCAGGAGTAGAGACTTTGCTGGCAACTTTACGAGATGAAGTAGCTTCAGTTGCTGACTTCTTGGCAGCTTTATCTTGCTTCTTAGAAAGAGTCTCCTCAGGAATGAAATCTAAATCTTCTTCATCTAAGTTGAGCTTCTTCCTAGTTCTAGTGGCAGCCTAGGGCAACCCATGAGAGCTGGGGGTTCCTGGATCGGAGAAAGAACTGGCTTCTAGGCTTGTTCCAGACCTCATATCAACTCTCTGCTCTAGCAAATTCTAACTATCCTCTGAGCCTGACATACTGACTCTGTGAATAGAGTATAGGAGAGCAGAAGAAGATGAGTCATCACAAAATGAGGCTGGTTTTTGAAATTTGAGCAATGAATTTTCAAAAGTTTTAAAATCTGTCAAATAGATATCAGTGCAGCCGAAACTAAATTTTCAGTGGGGCCGAGACCGACTGACTCTCTTAGCCAAAACTTGGCAGCCTTTTCAGTCGGACCGAAAAGAGCAAATCGGTTCCACTGAGTCAGTTCTCAACCACATAGAAAAACATATCGGTGATACCGATATTTTAGTTTTGGTTCCACCGAGATTTATCGGGCGGACGGAAAAACCCTAGAAAATCTCTTGAGCTTCGTCTTCTTGGTGACTCTTCTATTCGTTTGTAGGGAGTCGAGCACTCATTTGAGTAGTGTCCGGGCTTCCCACAATTGTAGTAGTTTCGGTCACGACTTGACGAACACTTCTATTCATATCTGGAGTTGGAGCTGCGATCTTTGCATCTATTCTTGTAGAACTTATTGAATTTCTTAACCATGAGGCTTATCTCTTCATTTGTGACAAGGTTGTTGCTTGAGGTAGCGGGAGCATCACCTGTGGCTTTGTAAGCACTGCTAGACTTGTGATGAAGGTATTCCTTGTCTGTGAGTGTCATCTCATGAGCAACAATTCTACCAATCACTTCTCTTGGTTTGAGATCTTTGTAGTTGGGCATCATTTGGATCAATGTGCACACGATGTCATATCTCTCATCCAAAGCTCAAAGTATCTTCTTGATGATGATCTTTTCAGTCATTTCTCTCCTTTTAAGCCAGCAATCTCCTTCACTATCCTTCATCTTGAACTTGTCAAGTTGACCTTGTTGGAATATGCCCTAGAGGCAATAATAAAATGGTTATTATTGTATTTCCTTGTTCATGATAATTGTCTTTTGTTCATGCTAGAATTGTGTTAACCAGAAACCGTAATATATGTGTGAATACATAGACCACAACATGTCCCTAGTGAGCCTCTAGTGGACTAGCTCGTTGATCAATAGATGGTCACGGTTTCATGACCATGGACATTGGATGTCGTTGATAACGGGACCACATCATTAGGAGAATGATGTGATGGACAAGACTCAATCCTAAGTATAGCACAAGATCGTGTAGTTCGTCTGCTAAAGCTTTTCAATGTCAAATATCGTTTCCTTAGACCATGAGATTGTGCAACTCCCGGATACCATAGGAATGCTTTGGGTGAGCCAAACATCACAACGTAACTGGGTGGCTATAAAGGTGTACTATGGGTATCTCCGAAAGTGTCTGTTGGATTGGCACGAATCGAGACTGGGATGTGTCACTCCATGTGACGGAGAGGTATCTCTGGGCCCACTCCGTAAGACATCATCATAATGAGCTCGATGTGACTAAGGAGTTAGCCACGGGATGATGTATTACGGAACGAGTAAAGAGACTTGCCGGTAATGAGATTGAACAAGGTATAGAGATACCGACGATAGAATCTTGGGCAAGTATCATACCGATAGACAAAGGGAATTGTATACGGGATTGATTGAATCCCCGACATAGTGGTTCATCCGATGAGATCATCGTGGAGCATGTAGGAGCCAACATGGGTATCCAGATCCCGCTGTTGGTTATTGACCAGAGAGGTGTCTCGGTCATGTCTACGTGTCTCCCGAACTCGTAGGGTCTACTCACTTAAGGTTCGATGACGCTAGGGTTATAGGAAAATAGTGTACGTGGTTACCAAAGCTAGATCGGAGTCTCGTATGAGATCCCGGATGTCACGAGGAGTCCCGGAATGGTCCGGAGATGAAGATTGATATATAGGATGTGAGGTTTTGGTTACCGAAAGTTTTTCGGGCGTCACCGGTAGTGTACCGGGACCATCGGAAAGGTTCCGGGGGTCCACCAAGTGGGCCCACCGGCCCCAGAGGGCTTCATGGGCCGTAGGTGGAGGGAACCAGCCCCTGGGTGGGCTGGTGCGCCCCTCCTACCTGGCCCAAGGCGCAGCAAGCGGAGAGAGGGGGCAAACCCTAGCCCCAGATGGCCCCTAGGCCCACCCTAGGGCGGCTAGGGCAGCCGCACCTCCTCCCCTCCCTCTGGCCGCCGCACCTGATAAATCTTGTGGCTGCCGCACCACCCTAGGGTGGAAACCCTAGGGTGCAGCCCTACCTCCTCCTCCTCCTATATATAGAGGTGCCCTTGGGGCTGTTTTGAGACATGGTTCTCTCTTCCTCTTGGCGCAGCCCTACCTCTCCCTCTCCTCGTTCTCCGTAGTGCTTAGCGAAGCTCTGCCGGAGTACCACACAGCTCCACCATCACCACGCCATCGTGTTGCCGGAGCTCTCCCTCAACCTCTCCTTCCTCCTTCCTGGATCAAGGCGTAGGAGACGTCATCGGGCTGCACGTGTGTTGAACGCGGAGGCTCCGTTGTTCGGCGCTAAGATCGGAGTCCTTATGAAGGGTAAATAGCAATTGGCATATCACATTGTGGTTTTGACATAGGTAAGAAACGTTCTTGCTAGAAACCTATAGCAGCCACGTAAAACTTGCAACAACAAATTAGAGGACGTCTAACTTGTTTTTGCAGCATATGCCTTGTGATGTGATATGACCAAAGAATGTGATGTGATGCATTGTGATGTATGAGATTAATCAGGTTCTTGTAATAGGATTCACGACTTGCATGTCGATGAGTATGACAACCGGCAGGAGCCATAGGAGTTGTCTTAGTTTATTGTATGACCTGCATGTCAATCATAAATGCCATGTAATTACTTTACTTTATTGCTAAACGTTAGCCATAGTAGTAGAAGTAATGGTTGGCGAGACAACTTCATGAAGACACAATGATGGAGATCATGATGATGGAGATCATGGTGTCGTGGTGGTGACAGTGATGATCATGGTGCCCCGGAGGTGGAGATCGAAGGAGCAAGATGATATTGGCCATATCATGTCACTATATTGATTGCATGTGATGTTTATCATGTTTGCATCTTATTTGCTTAGAACTACGGTAGTAAATAAGATGATATCTCAATAAAATTTCAAGTGAAGTGTTCACCCTAACTGTGCACCGTTGCTAAGGATCATTGTTCCGAAGCACCACGTGATGATCGAGTGTGATAGGTTCTAATGTTCGCATACAACGGGTGTAAGCCAGATTTACACACGCGAAACACTTAGGTTGACTTGACGAGCCTGCATGTACAGACATGGCCTCGGAACACGGACGACCGAAAGGTCGAACATGAGTCGTACAGAAGATACGATCAACATGGAGATGTTCACCATGCATGACTAGTCCATCTCACGTGATGATCGGACACGGGCTAGTTGACATGGATAATGTGTCACTTGGATGACTAGACAGATGTCTATCTAAGTGGGAGTTCATTAAATAATTTGATTATGTGAACTTAATTGTCATGAACATAGTCTAAAATTGTCTTTACAATCTATATTGTAGATCCAATGGCCAACGCGAATGTCACCCTCAATTTCAACGCGTTCCTAGAGAAAACCAAGCTGAAAGATGATGGAAGCAACTATGCGGACTGGGTCCCTAGATTGAGGATCATCCTCATAGCTTCCAAGAAATTGTATGTCCTTGATGCACCACTAGGTGACCCACCCCTTCTCCCAGCAGAGCGAGACGTTACGAACGCTTGGCATTCTCGCTGCGATGATTACTCCCTTGTTCAGCGCGGCATGCTTTACAGTTTAGAACTGGGGCTCCAAAAGCGTTTTGAGCAACACGGAGCATATGAAATGTTCCAAGAGCTGAAACTGGTTTTCCAAGCTCATGCCCGGGTCAAGAGATATGACGTCTCCGACAAGTTCTTCAGCTGTAAGATGGAGGAGAATAGTTCTGTCAGTGAGCACATCCTCAAGATTTCTGGGCTACACAACCGCTTGACTCAGCTGGGAGTTAATCTCCCGGATGACTCGGTCATTGACAGAATCCTCCAGTCGCTTCCACCTAGCTACAAGAGCTTTGTGATGAACTACAACATGCAAGGGATGGAGAAGTCCATTCTTGAGTTGTACTCGATGCTGAAATCAGCAGAGGTCGAGATCAAAAAGGAGCATCAAGTGTTGATGGTGAATAAGACCACTAGTTTCAAGAAAGGCAAGGTTAAGAAGAACTTCAATAAGGACGGCAAAGCTATTGCCGCACCTAGTAAGCAAGTTGCCAGGAAGAAGAAGAACAAGAATGGAACCAAGCCTGAGCCTAAGTGTTTTTATTGCAAGGGTACCGGTCACTGGAAGCGGAACTGCCCCAGGTACTTAGCGGATACGAAGGACAACAACATTAAAGGTATATATGATATACTTGTTATTGATGTGTACCTAGCCAGCGCTCATAGTAGCTCCTGGGTATTTGATACCGGTGCGGTTGCTCACATTTGTAACTCCAAGCAGGAGCTGCGGAATAAGCGGAGGCTGGCAAAGGACGAGGTGATGATGGGCGTCGGGAATGGTTTCAAGGTTGATGTGATCGCCGTCGACACGCCACCTCTACATCTACCTTCGAGATTAGTGTTAAACCTTAATAATTGTTATTTAGTTCCAGCTTTGAGCATGAACATTGTATCTGGATCTCTCTTAATGCGAGATGGCTACTCATTTAAATTTGAGAATAATGGTTGTTCTATTTACATGAGAGAAATGTTTTATGGTCATGCCCCACTGGTCAATGGTTTATTTTTGATGAATCTCGAATGTGATGTTACATATGTCCATAGTGTGAGTACTAAAAAGTGTAAGGTTGATAATGATAGTCCCACTTACATGTGGCACTGCCGCCTTGGTCATATTGGTGTCAAATGCATGAAGAAGCTCCATACTGATGGACTTTTGGAGTCTCTTGAGTTTGAATCATTTGACACATGCGAACCATGCCTCATGGGCAAGATGACCAAGACTCCATTCTCCGGAACAATGGAGCGAGCAACTGACTTGTTGGAAATAATGCATACCGATGTATGCGGTCCAATGAGTGTCGACGCTCGTGGTGGCTACCGTTATGTTCTCACCCTCACTGATGACTTGAGTAGATATGGGTATGTCTACTTAATGAAACATAAGTCTGAAACTTTTGAAAGGTTCAAGGAATTTCAGAGTGAGGTAGAAAATCAATGTGACAGGAAAATAAAGTGCCTACAATCTGATCGTGGCGGAGAATATTTAAGTCACGAGTTTGGCACTCACCTAAGGAAATGTGGAATTGTTTCACAACTCACGCCGCCTGGCACACCTCAGCGAAATGGTGTGTCTGAACGTCATAATCGCACTCTATTAGATATGGTATGATCTATGATGTCTCTTACCGACTTACCGCTATCATTTTGGGGATATGCATTAGAGACTGCCGCATTCACTTTAAATAGGGCACCATCAAAATCCGTTGAGACAACACCGTATGAATTATGGTTTGGAAAGAAACCTAAGCTGTCGTTTCTAAAAGTTTGGGGATGCGATGCTTATGTGAAGAAACTTCAACCTGAGAAGCTCGAACCCAAAGCGAAAAAGTGCGTCTTCATAGGATATCCGAAAGAGACTATTGGGTATACCTTCTACCTACGATCCGAGGGCAAAGTCTTTGTTGCCAAGAATGGATCCTTTCTCTAGAAAGAGTTTCTCTCGAAAGAAGTAAGTCGGAGGAAAATAGAACTTGCTGAGGTAATTGTACCTCCGCTTGAACCGGAGAGTAGCGCAGCACAGGAAGTTGTTGTAGGAGATATGCCCTAGAGGCAGTAATATCAGTTACTTTTGTATCTCCAAGTTTGTAATGAATGTTTATGATCCATGCTATAACTGCAATGATTCTCGAGTCTGCAAATAAAACGAGGCTTGGAGGGAAACTCATGTGCACGTGTGGTATAATAAATGGTAAATTGTATTCCTAGTCTTGCCTCTAAGACTGGCTCAAGTATTGCATGATGATCCTGTTTTCCTGATCATGGGCATGGCCATGCCGGCAATTTTGAGGGCACGATGTTGGTAGAACACTTGTGTTGAATCGATCCGAATTGATGTTATGCTATGAGATACATTCGTCATAAGTTTATGGTTAATAACACAAAGAAGTTAATGTTTGCATAATTCCTTAGACCATGCGAGTATCGAGTTTCTTCATGCTTGCTTCATGAACTTTGGGGTTTGTTAAACGTCATCCGTAAATGGGTGGCTATTACGGCGGCTTACGGGTTCATGGAAAAGTATGTCAAGTAACTTGATAGCTCAAGATTGGGATTTGCTCCTTCAGTGATGGAGACATATCTCTGGGCCCTCTCGGTGTTACGGTATCCATCATCGTCTGGCCAGACACTTTGTGATTTGATCACGGGGATGCCAAAACATGGGAACGAGAAAAGAGAACAATACCGACAACGAGGTAACTGGCATTGTGGACAAGTGTTGATCCACGAGGATGCCTATGTTTCTCACCTCGGGTAATTGTAACATATCGCGAAGCAACAGGAATAGCTCACGGCAACTGGAGGTTCACTCGAATATTTATTCGTGTGGGTATAGGGATCGATATGGGTGTCCACGGCTCCGATGCTGATCATTGATCGGAAGGTGTTCCGGGTCATGTCTATACTTCACCGAACCTATAGGGTCACACGCTTAAGGGTCATCTATCTGCTGAATACGAGACAGGGAGTCTGAGAGAAAATCACCGAAAATGTTTCGGAGACAACGGAAGAGTTCCGGAGAGAGAATATTGGAATAGTTCCGGTAAAACCGAAAAGTTGTTTCGGAGTATACCATTAAGTCAAAATGGTTTCGGGACACGTCTGGAAATTCTTGGAGGGTGCCAGAATGATTCTGGGGACTTCTGGGATTTTTCGGAGGAAAAAACCGGAAGTGTTCCGGAGCCGCCGGAACCGCTATGGTAGCTTTTCGCTGAAGAAAAACATTGTTCCGGAATTGTTTCGGAACGCGTCCAAAATTGTTTTAGTGGGTACTGGAATTATTCTAGGCACACAGAAATAATTTGGGATTTAACAGACGCAGAAAAATGTCTTCGTGAATAGTGAAAACACTATTTTGAATAGTAGAAACACTATATATATAAATAGTGGAAACACTATATATGTATAGTGGAAACACTATTGTAAATAGTGGAAACACTATATATGTATAGTGGAAACACTATTGTAAATAGTGGAAACACTATTGTGGATAGTGGAAATACTATTAGGGGATGATGCAGGCATGGTGATGCAGGCATGGTGATGCAGGCATGGTGATGCAGGCAACACTATTTGGAGGCTTTCCCTTTATGCCCTTGTGGTGTGCTCACCTCATGGGCATTTTGGGTATTTCAAGTGCCACCCTACCCCTTGGGTTTTCCTATAAATAGAGGTGGAGATGCACTCTCCACACTCATCCTTTGCTCTCATACACATGCTTTGCTTTGCAAGCTCTCTCTCCCTCCCACGAAAAGAGTTTTTCGTAGAGCCGAAAGGCTGTCTGGGTTCCGGCAGGAACTAGTTCTCGACGGCGAAGCCCTGCCGGATAGATGACACCGTATGTGTGCAACCCCGTAGAGTGTTCGTAGTTTCGATCTTTTGCCCGAGGGGTTGTTCGAGTGTCCTCCCGAAGGGCTGTCCGAGTCTCGGGTCGAGTTTCGAGAGTCCTCCCGAAGGGCCGTCCGAGTCTCCGTTCGAGTTTCGAGGGTCCTCCCGAAGGGCTGTCCGCGACATCGTCCGGGGACTGTCCGACCGCCTCCCGAAGGGCTGTCCGACGAGGGAGTACATCCTCGCGGTTGGGAGGTTGTAAATCCTAGCTGCGGGGATCTGCACCAACGATCTCCACCGACTCTTCTTCCGCTGCGCTAAGAGTCGGTACGGATCAGATCAAACCTTGTATGCATTCTCCATAGTGGTCCTGGGCGTGCTCGCTATACCGAAATTTTTTCTTTTCTGTCGCGTTCCCCTACAGTGGCATCAGAGCCAGGCTATGAGTAGATGCATGGTATGATCTAGAATACATGAGATGTATGAGTATTGCATAGTATAATTTTGTAGTAGATGAGATCTATTGCTGAAAATTATTTGTGCGGGTAGCAGATGAAATCTGTTACCCGATGTTCTTGTTGCTTCCCGTGAATTTGCGTACTCCTGATCTTGACGGAATGGTGGAATCTTACAAAGTTCTGGCAATCCGCGATCCTTTCATGCTGCTCCTGAGTATGCTGATTGACAGATCAACGAAGTGCTTCAGTGTCTTTGGGTTCCACCATAGTTAAAGAAAGATGGATGTTTCGCAGACGAAGGGCAATGCAGATATGATCTGCACGGGGTTTACGCGTATGACGAAGTTTAGTATGGGGCTCGAGATTTTACTATCTCGTGTTTCATACACCCTGGAAAGTTAATCTAGCAACTTGAAGTATCATACTTGATGATAAACATTGGTAGCTGCGGTTTAAGTCAAAACCTTAGAAGCCACGTAAAATAAAATTTTGCATAAACCGATTAGAGGCGTCTAACTTGGTTTTGCAGGATGGTTTGCATGTGATGTGGTATAGCAATGCTCATATTCAATTTGATTATGTATGAGATGGCTATATGATGTAATTAACATGACCTGCGTGTCATGATTCGGCATGATGGCTGGAGCCATATGATTGCACTTTAATGACCTGCGTGTCAACCTTATGTAATGCACTTATTTTATTAGCTATAGAGATAGCAATATTATTTGGTGCATCGACAAGGTGGTGGCAATCTTCGCAAAGGTGAACACCGACGCGAATGCCGAAGACGAAGAAATACTTGACTTCTCCGTCAGAAGGGGCTATATCATATCATGCTATTATGAATTGCCTGAGATGTTTATCCCTCTTGATGCACCCTTCTTGATTGCGCGGTAGTCGCTTTTTATTAGGGTGATCTCTCACAAAAATATCAAGTAGATAGTGTTCTCCCAAGTGTAGCACCGTCACGGCACCTATCTCTTCGGGGTATCACATGGTTACATGGATACGAACGATTAGAGAAGTGTGAGGCGGGTGAGTTGAGACCTGCAGCGAGATCACTTGGTTGTCTTGACGTTCAGGCATGAAAGTCATGAGCTCGGAACACACGCATCGAAAGATGAACAAGAGTCACATAGAGATGTGATTGGCAAGTTGGCCTACCAATTGAAATTCTCGTCACTTGAGATGGTTACATCCTTGACGCTAAATTGAAAGTTGGATCTTGCATCACTCACAATCAATTATGAGAGATATTGATTTGAGTGGGAGCGCACTTTAGAATAAAATTGTTTATTCACTAGTGCCAAAAATCATTATGAACAATGTCTAAAATGAACTTGTGTTTTCCGTTGTAGATCAAATGGCTCGCAATAGCGCGTTCAACTTAGGCCCGATGTTAGAGAAAGAGAAGTTAGCTGCGAATGGAAACAACTATGCGGACTGGGTCCGTACCCTGAGGATTGTCCTCAGGAGCGCTAAGAAAGTGTACGTGCTTGATGGAGCTCTTTCACCAAAGCTGGCGGCAACAGCCGCGGTAGACATACAGAATGTCTGGGCCACTAAGGATGATGATTACAACTTAGTGCAGTGCCTCATGCTGTCTTGCATGAGTTCAGAGCTTCAAAAACGTTTTGAATTCCATAACTCCTTTGATATGATCAAGGATCTGGATGCTCTTTACAAGTTTAATGCAAGGTCTGAACGTTTTGATATCATGAAGATGATGTCGGAGACCAAGATGGCTGAGGGCAGTTCAGTTGGCGAGCACGTAGTCAATATGATTGGCTACGCTGAAAGGCTTAAAACCCTGGAATTTCCACTTCCAGAAGAGCATGTAATGGACATGTTGCTCTGTTCACTCCCCCCTTCTTACGGAGGTTTTGTCATGAACTACAACATGAATGGGATGGACAAAACACCTAATGAGGTGCTTGCCATGCTGAAAACTGTTGAAGGAGGACTGCAGAAAAATCGCAAGCAAGTGTTGCTTGTGAGTAAAACTGTCAGTTTCAAAAAGAAAGGCAAGCCAAAGAAAGGCAAGGGCGCCGGTAAGACCGGCTTCCAACGCAAATCTAAGGGCGGAGCCAAGAATGAAATTG
The DNA here is from genome assembly GCA_022496015.1 of Hordeum marinum. Taxonomy (NCBI): domain Eukaryota; kingdom Viridiplantae; phylum Streptophyta; class Magnoliopsida; order Poales; family Poaceae; genus Hordeum; species Hordeum marinum. Next base: position 334,102,378 of record CM039678.1, on the reverse strand, counting down.
AGTGCTTCTACTGCAAGGGCACAAGACACTGGAAGAGAAACTGCAAGAAGTATCTGGAAGATAAGAAATCCGGGAAAACCGGAAAAGGTATAATTGTTATACAAGTTAATGTCATTGACGTTTTGCTTGCTAGCGACAATTCTAAGTCTTGGGTATTTGATACCGGATCGGTTGCTCACATTTGCAACTCGATACAGGGGCTTCAGAAGGTGCGCAAGCTGGCAAAGAATGAAGTCACACGCTTAAGGGTCATCTATCTGCTGAATACGAGACAGGGAGTCTGAGAGAAAATCACCGAAAAAGTTTCGGAGACAACGGAAGAGTTCCGGAGAGAGAATATTGGAATAGTTCCGGTTAAACCGAAAAGTTGTTTCGGAGTATACCATTAAGTCAAAATGGTTTCGGCACACGTCTGGAAATTCTTGGAGGGTGCCAGAATGATTCTGGGGACTTCTGGGATTTTTCGGAGGAAAAAACCGGAAGTGTTCCGGAGCCGCCGGAACCGCTATGGTAGCTTTTCGCTGAAGAAAAACATTGTTCCGGAATTGTTTTCGAACGCGTCCAAAATTGTTTTAGTGGGTACTGGAATTATTCTAGGCACACAGAAATAATTTGGGATTAAACAGACGCAGAAAAATGTCTTCGTGAATAGTGAAAACACTATTTTGAATAGTAGAAACACTATATATATAAATAGTGGAAACACTATATATGTATAGTGGAAACACTATTGTAAATAGTGGAAACACTATATATGTATAGTGGAAACACTATTGTAAATAGTGGAAACACTATTGTGAATAGTGGAAATACTATTAGGGGATGATGCAGGCATGGTGATGCAGGCATGGTGATGCAGGCATGGTGATGCAGGCAACACTATTTGGAGGCTTTCCCTTTATGCCCTTGTGGTGTGCTCACCTCATGGGCATTTTGGGTATTTCAAGTGCCACCCTACCCCTTGGGTTTTCCTATAAATAGAGGTGGAGATGCACTCTCCACACTCATCCTTTGCTCTCATACACATGCTTTGCTTTGCAAGCTCTCTCTCTCCCTCCCACGAAAAGAGTTTTTCGTAGAGCCGAAAGGCTGTCTGGGTTCCGGCAGGAACTAGTTCTGGACGGCGAAGCCCTGCCGGATAGATGACACCGTATGTGTGCAACCCCGTAGAGAGTTCGTAGTTTCGATCTTTTGCCCGAGGGGCTGTTCGAGTGTCCTCCCGAAGGGCTGTCCGAGTCTCGGGTCAAGTTTCGAGAGTCCTCCCGAAGGGCCGTCCGAGTCTCCGTTCGAGTTTCGAGGGTCCTCCCGAAGGGCTGTCCGCGACATCGTCCGGGGGACTGTCCGACCGCCTCCCGAAGGGCTGTCCGACGAGGGAGTACATCCTCGCGGTTGGGAGGTTGTAAATCCTAGCTGCGGGGATCTGCACCAACGATCTCCACCGACTCTTCTTCCGCTGCGCTACGAGTCGGTACGGATCAGATCAAACCTTGTATGCATTCTCCATAGTGGTCCTGGGCATGCTCGCTATACCAAAAAATTTTGTTTTCTGTCGCGTTCCCCTACAGTTGTTTCTGTGGAGCCTACACTAGCTAGAGAGGAAGTTAATGATGATGATCATGAAACTTCAGATCAAGTTCCTATTGAACGTCGAAGGTCCACTAGGACATGTTCCACACCAGGGTGGTACGACAACCCTGTTCTAGGGATTATGTTGTTGGACAACGGTGAACCTTCGAACTATGAAGAAGCAATGGCGGGCCCGGATTCCAACAAATGGGTTGAGGCCATGAAATCCGAGATAGGATCCATGTATGAGAACAAAGTATGGACTTTGGTGGACTTGCCTGATGATAAGCGAGCCATTGAAAATAAATGGATCTCTAAGAAGAATACTGACGCGGACGGTAATGTGACCGTCTATAAGGCTCGGCTTGTCGCTAAGGGTTATCGACAAGTTCAAGGAGTTGACTACGATGAGACTTTCTCACCCGTAGCGATTCTGAAGTCTATCTGACTCATGTTAGCAATTGCCGCATTTTATGATTATGAGATCTGGCAAATGGACATCAAAACGGCATTCCTTAATGGCTTCCTCAAGGAGGAACTATATATGATGCAGCCGGAAGGTTTTTTCGATCCTAAGGATGCTAACAAAGTATGCAAGCTCCAGCGCTCCATCTATGGGCTGGTGCAAGCATCTCGGAGTTGGAACATTCTCTTTAATGAGGTGATTAAAGCGTTTGGATTTGTACAGGTTTATGGAGAACCCTATATTTACAACAAAGTGAGTGGGAGCTCTATAGCATTTCTCATATTATATATGGATGACATACTGATAATGGGAAATGATATAGAACTTTTGGAAAGTGTAAAGGCCTACTTGAATAAGTATTTTTCAATGAAGGACCTTGGAGAAGCTTCTTACATATTAGGCATCAAGATCTATAGAGATAGATCGAGATGCCTCATAGGTATTTCACAAAGCACATACCTTGAAAAGATATTGAAGAAGTTCAATATGGATCAGTCCAAGAAGGGGTTTTTGCGTGTGTTACAGGGTGTGAGATTGAGTACGACTCAATGCCCGACCACGGCAAAGGATAGAGAAGAGATGAGTGTCATCCCCTATGCTTCAGCCATAGGCTCTATTATGTATGCCATGCTATGTAGCAGACCTGATGTGAACCTTGCCATAAGTTTGGTAGGGAGGTACCAAAGTGATCCCGGAGCGGAACACTGGACAGCGGTCAAGAATATCCTAAAGTACCTGAAAAGGACAAAGGACATGTTTCTCGTATATGGAGGTGCCGAAGAGCTCGTCGTAAAGGGTTACGTCAATGCTAGCTTCGACATAGATCCGGACGACTCCAAGTCGCAAACCATATACGTGTATATTTTGAACAGAGGGACAGTCAGCTGGTACAGCAGCAAGCAAAGCGTCATGGTGGCATCTACATGTGAAGCGAAGTACATAGCTGCTTTGGAAGCAGCAAAAGAAGGAGTCTGGATGAAGGAGTTAATCACTGACCTAGGAGTAATTCCAAGTGCGTCGGGCCCGATGACTCTATTCTATGACAACACTGGAGCTATTGCCCTTGCAAAGGAGCCCAGGTTTCACAAGAAGACAAGACACATCAAGCACCGCTTCAACTTCATCCGGGATTACATTCACGAGGGAGATATAGATATTTGTAAAGTGCACACGGATCTGAATGTCGCAGATCCGTTAACTAAACCTCTCTCACGAGCAAAACATGATCAACACCAGAATGCTATGGGTGTTCGATTCATCACAATGTAACTAGATTATTGACTCTAGTCCAAGCGGGAGACTGTTGGAAATATGCCCTAGAGGCAATAATAAAATGGTTATTATTGTATTTCCTTGTTCATGATAATTGTCTATTGTTCATGCTATAATTGTGTTAACCAGAAACCGTAATACATGTGTGAATACATAGACCACAACATGTCCCTAGTGAGCCTCTAGTTGACTAGCTCATTGATCAATAGATGGTCATGGTTTCATGACCATGGACATTGTATGTCGTTGATAACGGGATCACATCATTAGGAGAATGATGTGATGGACAAGACCCAATCCTAAGCATAACACAAGATCGTGTAGTTCGTCTGCTAAAGCTTTTCAATGTCAAGTATCGTTTCCTTAGACCATGAGATTGTGCAACTCCCGGATACCGTAGGAATGCTTTGGGTGTGCCAAACGTCACAACGTAACTAGGTGGCTATAAAGGTGTACTACGGGTATCTCCGAAAGTGTCTGTTGGGTTGGCACGAATCGAGAGTGGCATTTGTCACTCCGTGTGAAGGAGAGGTATCTTTGGGCCCACTCGGTAAGACATCATCATAATGAGCTCAATGTGACTAAGGAGTTAGCCACGGGATGATGTATTCCGGAACGAGTAAAGAGACTTGCCGGTAACGAGATTGAACAAGGTTATAGAGATACCGACGATCGAATCTCGGGCAAGTATCTCGGACAAAGGGAATTGTATACGGGATTGATTGAATCCCCGACATAGTGGTTCATCCGATGAGATCATCATGGAGCATGTAGGAGCCAACATGGGTATCCAGATCCCACTGTTGGTTATTGACCAGAGAGGTGTCTCGTTCATGTCTACATGACTCCCAAACCCGTAGGGTCTACACACTTAAGGTTCGATGACGCTAGGGTTATAGGGAAATAATGTATGTGGTTACCGAAGGTAGTTCGGAGTCCTGGATGAGATCCCGGACATCATGAGGAGTCCCTGAATGGTCCGAGATGAAGATTGATATATAGGATGTGAGATTTTTGTTACCGGAAGTGTTTCGGGCGTCACCGATAGTGTACCGGGACCACCGGAAGGGTTCCGGGGGTCCACCAAGTTGTCCCACCGGCCCAGAGGGCTTCATGGGCCATAGGTGGAGGGAACCAGCCCCTGGGTGAGCTGGTGCGCCCCTCCCACCTGGCCCAAGGCGCAGCAAGGGGAGAGAGGGGGTAAACGCTAGCCCCAGATGGGCCCTAGGCCCACCCTAGGGCGGATAGGGCAGCCGCACCTCGTCCCCTCCCTCTAGCCGCCACACCAGATGCATCTGGTGGCTGCAGCACCACCCTAGGGTGGAACCCTTAGGGTGCAGCCCTACCTCCTCCTCCTCCTATATATATAGAGGTGCCCTTGGGGCTGTTTTGAGACACGGTTCTCTCTTCCTCTCGGCGCAGCCCTACCTCTCCCTCTCCTCGTTCTCCGTAGTGCTTAGCGAAGCTCTACCGGAGTACCACGCAGCTCCACCGTCACCACGCCGTCGTGCTGCCGGAGATCTCCCTCAACCTCTCCTTCCTCCTTGCTGGATCAAGGTGTAGGTGACGTCACCGGGCTGCACGTGTGTTGAATGCGGAGGCGCCGTTGTTCGACGCTAAGATCGGAGTCCACCGCGATCTGAATCGCTACGAGTATGACTCCACCAACCGCGTTCTTGCAACGCTTCCGCTTAGCGATCTTCAAAGGTATGAAGGTGCAATCTCTTCCCACTCGTTGCTGGTTTCTCCATGGATAGATCTTGGTGATCGTAGGAATTTTTTTGATTTACTACTACGTCTCCCAATAGACCTTGAAGAACATCTAACTTGGATTCTCTCATGGACTCGGTTCCTTTGTGCATATCAACCAAAGTATCCAAAATCTCTTTTGCATGTTCAAGGCAGCTGATTTTGTTGAATTCTTGAGGACATAGGCAGTTGAAGAGTATGTCACATGCTTGAGCATTGAGTTGCAACATCTTCAATTCATCCGCAGATGCTTCATGATCCGGTTCCTTTCCATTCGCAAAGAATTCACCTTGCAAGCCAACACGAACAATAGCCCAAATGGCAGGATTATGACCAAGCAAATGCATTTTCATTTCATGCTTCCAACTAGCAAAATTAGTGCCATCAAAGTACGGACCTCTACGGTGATAATTTCCCTCACTAGAGCCATACTTCTCCTAGGTTGTGAAACCAATGCAATGGAGACCGAAGCTCTGATACCACTTGTAGGACTGAAAGTAGGTCTAGAGGGGGGTGATTAGACTACTTGACAAAATAAAAGATTTACCTTTTTCCCAGTTTTGATTCTTGACAAAATAACACCCTACACATGCATGTCTAAGAGTGTAGCAGCGGAAAATAAAGACATTGCACATGTAAGTAAAGAGAGGGTTAGGAATGCAAACACAAGTGATGACACGATGATTTTTCCCGTGGTTCCGATAGGTGGTGCTATTGTACGTCCATGTTCATCGAGTCTTCAACCCATGGAGGGTAACCGTCGCGAGAGTCCACAGAGGGTTCCACTAAGAAGCAACCTTGACTATTCCATGCGGCTTCCGTCCATGAAGGACTAGCCTCACTATGGGTAGATCTTCACAAAGTAGGCGATAAACTTTCCCTTACAAACTTCTTGGTTCACTCCACAACATGAAGTAGGACGCTCCCAAGCGACACCTAACTAATCTAGGAGGCACCACCCTCAAAAAGGTAATAGGCTCGGTAATGACGATGAACTCCTTGCTCTTGTGCTTCAATATGATAGACTCCTCAACACACAATCTCTCTCTCACAGATTTGGCTTGGTAGAAGAGATGGGATTGGTGGAAAGCAACTTGGGGAGGCTATAAATCAAGATCTACATGGTTGGAGTGGAAGATCTTGACCTCAACACAAGGGTAGGTGGTTCTCTCTCAAAAAGCTGAGTAGGATAGGTATGGGATAGTTCTGAGTGCTTATCTTTCGAGTGGGTGGTGGTGAAGGGGTATATATAGGAATCCCCAAAAATCTAACTGTTACACACAATAAGTTAGACTCGGTGACACCGAAGTGTAAAACTCGGTGGTACCGAAGTGACAAAAAGTGACAACTTTTAAATCTCGGATGCACCGATATATAACTCTCGGTTGCACCGACAAGGTGACCAACAGTCAGATTTACCAAACTCGGTGACGCTAATTCACCATTCTTGGTCGGACTGAAAATGAGAAGTTGCGTAACACGAAGTTGGCAACCCAACTCGGTGGCACCGAGTGCAGTGTCGGCTGCACCGAACTGTTAGGGTTTGGCAGAGTCTGTCTAGGGTTTGGAACTCGGTGGCACCGGGATAGAAAAGTTGGTTGAACCGATTTGGTATATTTGGCTTAGGACAGACTTTGGTGGGAGAGTATGTGTATGTTTTGGTGACTGTCACTTGTGCACGTTTGAGCATATTGTTCACCATCAAAACTTTACCCCCTTTTAATAGTATTGGCTTTCCTATAGACTCAAAGTGATTTCTCACAAATGTAAAATGTAGAGTCCTTTTGCTTGAAGCTTGGCCAACCTATTTCCTTGCATCTTTGGGTAATTCCACAATCCTTTTGCCATTACCATCATTGAACTTTTCCTGAAATATACTTGGTGAAGATATTAGTTCAATGACTTATATGTTGTCATTAATTACCAAAACCACCAAGGGATAAAATGTGCTTTCACGTTAGGAAGCATGGGCGCTGTGGCGCTGCTCTTCGCACTTTTCCTGGGAAGATTGCGACGTATGCGCCGGCATGGGCATCTTGGAAGGTACCCTTCTGTCGCCGGAGTTCACCGTACCACTAGTAGGCAGTATAGCTCCGTCTTGAGAACCAAAGGGGCGAGGGTTCCCGCCGCCGCCATGAGCATCTCCGCGGTGGGCGTTGTCACTTGCTTTGCCTCAATCACTGGAGCTTCGTGAAAGTTCTGAACCTCAGGCTCCTCCTCCACCCACGTCTACACCGTCGCATGTCTGTGTAGCTACAGGGACAGTGGATGTGGATGGCCCAACCGTCGTGAAGCCCTTCTTCTTAGGGGCCATGGCAATGATGATTATGAAGGAACTAGCACGCTAATCACCAGATCAGGTTCACGTGACCTATCCCCCTACCTGGCGTGCCAAAGATTTCGGGAGAAATGACACCTATGGGATCGGAGGGACCCCTTTTCAGTTTGGCGGGGAGGAAGGATCGAACAAAGAGCGGATCTGATGAACAACGCGCCGGGATTTTACCCAGGTTTGGGCCGCAAAGATGCGTAAAACCCTACTTCTTCTTAGTTGTATTGTGGGTCTTTTTAGAGTTCCAGCTACATGAGTGCTATGAACAGCTACTACGCGTATGAGCTAGAAGGTCAAAAAGTCGAAAAGCCCCAAAGTCCTCTACTATAACGCCCTGGGCCTCCTTTTATAAGATCAAGGGGATCGCAATAGTGGCGTAGAGTGTCTACACAGGGTGTACAGAGCTACAGTGTTACCATACCTAACACTTATGGAGTAGGACGTGCACATATAATGCACTGTCAGGCATCTCTAACTGTCTACGAGACGAGACGGGAGCCCATGTCATTGGTACCACTTAGCCCCTCCATCGCCGGCGTCGTGACACGTGCCCAAGCGGGGTGATACCTGGCCTCTGTGCTGGTGGGGCTTGCTGGGGGTTCGCCTTGATGGGGTTTTGAAGGCCATCCCGACAAGGTCTTGCCTTTGGTCTTCATTCTCCTGTATTTGTACCTAGCAGCTCCCTGTCGGGCCTCGTTGCCACGGTGGCTACTACTGCCCGTGCACGAGTAAGGGGCATTGGAGAGCCAAAACTCTAGTGCACCGATAGTTGGGATCCGATGAATTGTGGTTTTATGTTCAGATTATTTAGGAAAATTATTTGAGTCAGGCCTGATTACTATGATTCTTATTTGCATGATCATTATAGCTTCGTAATTCTCTTCAATCTATTGAGATAGTTTGGCCAACTAGATAGATATTTCTTCGGTGGGAGTGTTGTGTTGTGGTAGGTTCAACCTGACAAGTTTCTATATACCATTAACAAAGTAGGGGACAAGATACATATTTGTGTTGCTTCTACTAAGGATAAAACGATGGAGTTAATTCATATTGATTGAGTTTACTTTGTCTACATCATGTCATTGTTCTCCAATCATTACTATGTTTTACTTAATACTCCAAATGCATGCTGGATAGCGGTTGATGAGTGGAGTAATAGTAATAGGTGCAGACAGGAGTCTACCTAATTGCTTATGGAAGAGATACCTACATACACATGATCATTGCTTTGAAAATCGCACAACTATTCGCTTTTCTATCAATTGCTTAACAGTAATTTGTTTACCCACCATATGCTATTTCTATGAGAGATGCCACTAGAGAACATCTATTCACTTATATATTTAAAACGCTACTATTACCTTGCTGCCATTTACTTGCTTCTATTTTATTTTGCAATTTACAATTATCTACACAACTCACTTGCTTGCAAATAACAAGACCAAAGGGATTGACAACCCTCTTGCCAGCATTGCATGGAAGTTATTCGCTCTTTTGTGTCCAGCTGCTAATGACGGTTGAGGATTGGTATTCCTATTGGTTCGATAAACCTTGGTTTCATAACTGAGGGGAATACTTACCCACATTGTGCTGCGATAACCCGTTCCTCTTCATAGAAAACCTAAGGCAGATCACAATTATCAATGACTTGTAGTACCACTCCCCTATTGGAATGACACTACTAGACAAAGTGTCGCGAGGGTTTTATTCCTCTCTGTTTTGGCCGCGATGCTAGAGTGGAACTTTTGCGGCACTATGGTTATTTCATCACAGCCCCTACTACCGGTGTCACATCCCAAAATTTCCCAAATCTGGAATGTTGAAAAATTCCTACGGAACTGTTTTTTTTTCAAAATTAAACCCATGTTTGATTGCTTGCTACTTGAATTTCCTTGATTGTTTGATCAAAAGAGTTAAAGCCTAATGAAATTAGTGGAAACCTAGCCTGCTAATAGGTGAAATCCCAAACAATTTGAAAAAAGTTGCGCAAGTCAACAAATAAGTCCCAAGAATATTCAGAACAAATAAAGAAATTCCATAAAAAGAAATTGATTTGATTTCTTTCAAAACTAAATCAAAGGGAAATTATTAAATTTGGGTTTGCAAACTATTTGGCATGAAATGAACTTCCACAACACCAAATGATGATCTAGACCCCCTGCCTAATTTCAAAATGGGATTTGAATCAATTTTGTTTGACAGTCAAATTCAAGTTCCAATTTAAAAAATAAGTGCAGAAAATATATGCCCAATTTTCCCAAAACAAATGTTCAAACATTTCTAAATTTTCCAATTGGAATTTAGAAAATGTCCTATGTGTGAAGAACTTTCAAATGCAAACTCTTACTGATTTTAGAAACAAAATAGAAGAAGCAAAATATAAGACAGAAAAGAAATAAAAATAAAAAGAGAAAACCAATGCGACCCACGAATCGACCCCTACCTAGTAATGTGCACGCGCCTATAGCCCACTCAACACACTCTCTCCCTCTCGCTCGAGCCATTGACATGCGGGACCCGCATGTCAGCTGTGTCCCTCGCCTCGCGCAATTGTCGCCCTCACCCACGTTCACCGCGACAATGGCCACGTCGCACATGTCTGCATGCCCATGACCGTGTCCATGCTCGGGCTGGCCTGACCCTGTTTAAATCCCCTACCATGCTGCGGGATTTTCCCCAGCTTGCAGCACCCCTCATCACCATGCTACAGCACATCGGACCCACAAGCTCCATTGTCGACTTAGATTTGCATCGGCCAGATTCCGGTAGCACAACCATCGTCCTGACCGGCCACTGCCCTCATAGGATCCACCGCACCGCCCAAGCCCTCTAGTTAACCTCGCCTCAAGCCTTGCCCCTGGAGCGCCATTTCCATTGGAGGCCGAGCCGTTTGCTGCTCACACACGAACCCTGACGAGTTCAGTAACTACCTATGACCCTGGGCATGTCCAACGTGTTCCTCGCGTTCGCACACCTCGCCTGACCCAACCTCTTGACCAGACCATCCACGCCCGAAGCTCCCTACCATCCCAGGCATCTTTGGCGAGGCACCATCATGGCTGCAGTCGATACGCGAGTACCGTGACAAGCACCATAAGGATCGCCGCATCGAGCGGCACCCTGACAACCACTTCTGCATGGTCTGCGACCACGAGAGGCTCGAACTCGACCCATTCTATGCTTTCCGGTGAAGTTCCGTTAGGATTTCAGCGACCTAACCACAGCGGTAAGCCTAGATTTAATCCCGGTCGTCCGATCACGATCCAACGCACCGCACTCGCTCACTTAAACGCGGACTGTTTTCCCTCTGTGATTCGACCATTCAGAACGAGAAATCATAGCGTATAGCCCCTCGTCCAATCTGATTCACGCACGTCCCCTGCCCAATCGGTTTAAAACACATAACTTGAATTAAATTGGAACATTGCAGAAAACCCCCTCAACTTCTAATGCCCATAAATAATTATCTAAATGTCCAAATTAGGTGATTATTTTTGCAAGTTCAACCTTATAGAATATACTTTCACCCTACCCAAAAGTCATTAACGTTTGAATAATTTGTAATTTAAATTAAAACAAAATGAATTCAAATTTAAATAGGACAAAACTTGTAGAATATAAATCCAAATTAAATGATTCTTTTTGAAAATTGAATAAATTAAATATACTTTCCTTTTAAAACACTTTTGTTCAAATATTTAAATAATTTAAATATTATTTGAAACTGAATAAAATCTAGACATAATTCAAATAGGAATTAAACCTAATTAGGTGTAATTTGAATTAAGAAATTGGTTAATAAAATGAATATTAAACAATTGTCTCAAAAACTTGAATGAAACTATAGTAAATACTTTTTGGATTATTATTTGACTTTGGGTAATTCAAAAATGACGTGCATTTCATTTCAAGCTTGGTTTGAAATCAAAATTGAACCAAAGTTTAATGTGAACTAAACCAATTCAAATAGATTGTTTAAATCAAATTGAACTTAGTAGTTTGTTTTTGAGATAATATTTAACTTTAGGGAAAGTTGAACTCAAATTAAATTAGGTTCAAACTCAAACTAGTTTTAAAATTATTCGAATCGTAGAAATTATTATTGGATTTATACTTGAATTTAGCAAAACAAAATCAAATGAACCAATTATAATGGTCTACAACTAACCTAGTTAAGGAACCTGAGTAGTTGGTGGGTTATGCATGACTTTAGGTTGGGAGATGACAATGATCTTGATAAACCAACTTATATATTTATGGAAGTTCATAATTCAAAATGAACTTAGTGAAACTAAATTGAAATTATAAACTCTTCAAAAGAAACCAAGTAAGTTGAAACCTAGTTCAAAACCAATTAGGACCGAAAGACATACCAAGTTATCATTTTCAGACCTTAGTGTACTAAAGATCATGAAAGTTCAACAAGTCTTAATTCTCATCCAAAATCTTAGGAGTACTACCGTGAGACTTTATCAGACAACAAAATGAAACTAACACCATGCACATCACAAACTATTGTTTGAATGTTTCTATGGTTGTTCATTAATGCTCTTTACTTACGACAGATTATTATGGAGAGCGAAGTGTGTTCATCAAGGACCGTGAGATTGAAGAGTCATCAATACAAGCAAGTGGAACCTTTGATCATAACCTATTTTTTTATGCATTATAGTTGATTTTCAACTAGAAATCCCTATAGGATTTTTGCTTTAAGATTGACAAAGCCCAGTAGTATGAATAGGTCCATTATACCCTGACACTGTAACCCATGAGTAGTTGCTTAGCTACTATAACATGGATTGTGAAACTCTATAATTATTCCACCAAACAACTGCATGGTTGACTACTTCACTATTACCACTTAATCAATGAATCGATTTTGGTAAAGTGGCTTTGATTGGGTCATCGGAGTGTATTCATTGGTGGGGAGTCATTAGTAGAAAACATGCCATTAGTCCCGGTTAGGAAGGGCCTTTAGTCCCGATTCCCCAACCGGGACTGAAGTATAGAGACTAAATGGTCCAGGCTTTTACTCCGGTTGGCTATGAACTGGGACAAAACCCGAGCCAGGTGGTTGACAGCGCACGCCAAGGCAATGGGACCTTTGGTCCCGGTTGGTAACACCAACCGGGACTAAAGTTTTAGGGGTTTATGGGGTTTAGGGGTTTAGGGGTGTAGGTGTTTATTAGGGGTATATATATATAAGAAAAAATAGAATTTGTAGTACAAGTCGTAACACTCGCTGGAAGTTCCAAGGTAAAAGTGTTTTTGCTTTGTACTTTAGGGCCTTCAAAAACCTTAAGCATTTTCTTCGTGTCTTTAGGGTTCCTTCTCAACACTTATTCATTAACAGTATTTGGGTCAACGAACCCAATGCCATAGACTCCAGCTCTTTTCAATTCAAAAAGCTTCATTCTGCATAATACCACACAAAATAATATAGTGAATATAATAACATGCAATGAACGAGCTGAGCTAGAGACTTAAATTACAGAAAGAAATCACTTACAAACAATATTAACTGACGATAGACTTGTAGATTCCTTTTTGATTGAATAACTTGAAAAATTCATCATTTTCAATCCACAAATCTTCTTCATGGATGTAATGCTCTTTCTCGACTTTCACCATGAAACTAGCTCACCCGTCCTTTACTTGTCTCATGTACAAGTCATGCAATTTTTACATTTGCGCTGTTAGAACTTTCAAGTCGTCGGGTCTGACCAGAGGTTTCCTGGGGACGTATTGCCATGCTATTTCCTTCGGATCAAATGGTGAAAATTCCTCGATCTGTAGGAGTTCTTCAATGGTGATACAGAGTAATCTAGAATTCCCTCTATCAGCGTCGATTATTACCACATAATTGGTACTCACCTTGAGCGGTCCGATCGATTGGACTGGTTGTTCTCTGAGCTGGGGAACAGTTTTCCTGCATTTACTGCTACCGCTCGTCTTCTTTCTTTTGCGGGATTCATAGGACTTGGTAATACAACCTTCATAGTCTGATACCGGCCTTTTCTCCGCTGGTTTAGCTGCATCAATAAAGTGTTCTACGACCTTGTTTGGTACTTTCTCCTTTGGCGGCGGGGGCGGTTTAGGTCCAAAACATGCCTGCAATTCATTAGCCACTTGTACATCGAGTTCCTCATCAGTCATATCGTAAGCTAACTTCTTTTTGGCAGGAGGCTCGGGCTTCTTCTTTAGTGTTCTGTTCCGCTTTGAAGACGGCGGATATCGATATCGCAAATCATTCGCGCTAGGCTCCGTCTCGAGATGGGATGGACTATGCTGATCTGGCTGACCTTGATATCGCGGACTCACCATGGTCTCCATCTCAGGGTGGAATGGATTCAAGTACCGCGGAGGAGATGGATATGGTGGTCCCACCCTGTGCTCAATCTCGGGGAGGGTTGGAGTCTGCTGACGTAGCAGACTTGGAGGAGGAGTCGGTGGCCTTGGCACCGAGTTTGCAAACACGATGCATTCCTTTTTCCACACAATGATACCACGTATGGCTTCTCCTAGTGTCAGCTCCCCTTGGCCCCTAGTGTGATCAAGCTCTAGTGTATCATATCTCGACATAACTTGATCCACCTCGACACGAGCATAGCCAGATGGAATCGGATTGCCGTGGAGGAGTGCTTCTGGTGCATTCGGTAAAGCAAAGCCGTGCGCCACCTTCATGGATATGTTCTTGAGTTTCATGTGTAGCTCACAAGGTGTTGACCCTAGGATATGATCCACGTGGTAGCGAGCATCATCAGCCGGGACCCCCATGGAACCCACACTGCTTTACGACATAGATGATGGAATGGTACCATCTAATGCTGGATCTGGTTGCTACTGCTGCTGAGATGCGCGTAGCTAGCTAAGTTTTCTGATTTGCTCCTTCTACAGCATGTATTTGTGCTCCAAGTGCTGGATCCGATCTACTTCATGCTTCTTCTTTCTATCACAACTTTTGTAGTTGTCGTTCCAATACGCAAACCCCAGAAACCATGGATCCATGCCTTTGCATCGTGTTCATCCTGGGTGTTCAGGATTCTTGAGGGTGTGCAAAAGCTTGTCGTTCTCTCTATCCGGCTGGTACACACCGGCTCGAGATTCTTCTATTGCTTTCAGTATCTTGCCTGTGGCATCTTTAAGACTTGCCTGTTCAAGAACCTTCCCTGTCTTTGGGTCCAATTTTGCCCCATGTGCATAAAACCAAGTCCAGAACCTCTCGGGCCAAGTCTCTGTTACTGGAGTGACCCATGCAGCCTTCATGTTTCTCTCAGATTCATCCCACTTAGGCAACCCAGACTTGTATCCCCCTGACCCCAAACGATGGTGCGACATTTTTTTGTCGGCATTTTTCTAGTTTATTCTCGATCGTTTCATAGATTCTTCTTATTCCTTGAACTTCACAAATTCATCCTAATCATCTGCTAACTTCACATATTATCCTTTGAATTCTGGAGTGTTATTTTCTCCTTCCAAGTAATTGGTCCATAATCTTTTCTTCCAAGACTGGAATTGTGTGGCGATCTTCTTAAGAGAACACTTCTTGACTTTCTCTTGTTGGAGATCTGTGAGACCCTCCCAAAGCAGATCTTTTGCTCTTTGGATGACAAAAGGAACTCCACAATCTTTTGGCTAATTCCGTTCTTGAGCGGTGCTCGGGATTTGGTCCCTAATGATAACTCCGCATTGATGTATATATTTGTTTGCATTCTCTTTGGGACCAATCGGTTTGCCTTCTGCTCTGATTTGATTGATTTATACTTTACGCCATGTTTCTACATTTTTGTTGGACCACATTTAACCCTTGTAGAAGATTTGCTCAATCCAGAGGGATAAAAGGAAGAAAGATTCATTAATATATACAAATCAAACAATACATCTGATGATCACTAGAGGGTAAATTAATACCTCTCCGGACTCTGTTAAATGGACAAAACTTTCTTCTCCATCATCATTGTCAGCTGGTTCACCTTCGTCTCTTGGTTGTTCTTCCTTAAATCTCTCATCGGATGGTTTAAGGTATTGTGAGCCATCATCTACTTCATTCTCTTCGTTTCCAAAGCATATCAGGTCGTACATCGCATTCTCTTGGTCATGGTCTTTGTCTCTACCGTCCATAGCTTAACTAATCCAGAACAAATATAAAACAATTAGAATGCATCCAATAAGTAGAACTGGAGATATGCAAATTAATACAAGGTCATACAACAATACGATCATATAATATCACTAATACATCATCGAATAGTGTCACTAATACATCATGAAATATAATATCACTAATACAGATCTAGTTGACGTCTCGCGGCGTAGGTGGTGGACGCCCACAAATAAGGAACTATGATAGGATCATAGCTCGGGTGTGATCCCTAAAGAACTAGCCAGGTATTTGAGAACCTAGCGTCTAGCGTAGCCATGTAGCATCGGACGTGCTCGTCCTCCTCCCTGACAAGACAACATACCACCTCTGTGGGGGCGGCTCCCTCTACACCGACAGTGGTCCACACGACCGCCACCAAATAACCTCCGGGTTGACGACGGGACCCTGATTTCTCACCAAGATCCGCGCCCCCGAAGGTAGAACCTCCCGATGCGAGCCTGATGGAGCCCAGTCCCGGACATGCCGCCACCTCTCAAGCAGGTGGACAACGGTGCGGAATCAATGATGAGGATGCGGGCCAGGCATCGTTGACGTCGAAAACAAATTCTACAACTATTTAAATTCCTACTATTTAATAAACTTTAATGAAGATGATTGCATTTAACAACTATGACAATTATAACGAGAACCACGAATCCCAAGTCGACGAACCCCGAGTCACCGCCGATCGCCCGTACTCGTTGTTCGACGATTCGACACTCTAGACTAAAAAACAACTAACCTAAAAAACTAAAACAACTAAACTAAACTAAAACTACTAAACTAAAAAAACAAAACTAAAAAACTAAAACAACAAAACTAAACTAAACTTAAAAAACTAAACTTAAAAAACTAAGAAAACTAAACAAAAAAAACTAAAACAACTAAACTAAAAAACTAAAACAACTCAACTAAAATAAAAGAAAACAACTAAACTAAACTAAAACAACAACTAAACTAAACACTAATTAAACAACGGGCGGCAGGAGTTCACCGGTGCGACGGGGCTCGAGGGAGGAGGTGCGGGCAGTGACGACGGGGCTCGGGAAGGAGGTGCGGGCTGTGTCCGGCCCACATTGGGGCGGCTACGATGTCAGCGAGGTTAAGGAGGCATGAGCAGCAGAGATGAAAACCTCGAGGCGGCGGCGATGACGTCAAGGAGGACGAGAAGGCACGGGCGACGGCGATGGCAGGCTCGAGGCGGCGGCGAGGACAGGCTCGGGAGGAGACGAGGACGGCGGTGGCGAGGACGACGGCGCGAGGACGAGGGTGCGGGCGGCAACGACGACGATGGCGTGGCCGGGCTCGGGGGTAGCTGCGACAAAGGGTTCGGGGGCGGCGGTGACGATGGACTCAGGGGCGGCGGCGTGGACGGGCTCGGGGGGTGTCGGCGGCGATGAGGACGGGCTCGGGGGGCGTAGCGACGACGAGGACGGGCTCGATGTCGGGGGAGAATGGGAGACGTTGGGGAGATTTAGACAAGTCCCCGATTAAATACCGCAGGACCTCTAGTCCCGGTTGGTGGTTCCAACCGGGGCTAAAGGGTCTTTAGACCCGGTAGCTATCACCAACCAGGACTAAAGGTCCTCCCTTTAGTACCGGTTGGTGATAGCAACCGGGCCTAAAGAAGCCTTTTCGGCTGGCCCAAATTCGCGTGGGAAGGTAGCACGGCTATGGTGGGAGGTTAGTCCCACCTCACTAGTTGAGGATCACAATGACCAGCTTATAAGCCGCATTGTGCAAGAGGCACCACGAGCCTCTCTTGATGCTCTTATCGAGAAAATTCTACCTAATTTCAAAGTGGTAGTACTTTAGTAACTTTAAAGTACTAGCACTTTGAATTTAGGTCGAATATTCTCTATAAGTGCATCTATTTTCATTTTTGCTATTTTTATGTTATTTCTTGCACATTAAAAGTTATTAACAGAAAATACTTTATTAATAGTTTTTGCTATTAAAGTTTTTAACAAAAATAACATTGATAATTTTAGTTGCATAAATTTTATATAATATTAAGTTAAATTGAATGATATATGTTGGATATGTATATGTTGGCTATATATGAATATTCTGTCAAATTGAATGATTTTAAGAAAAAACAAAAAAACAGGGGCTATATAGCCGCTTTGCCGTCTGCTGGCTGACGACAAAGAACTTTGCTGTCAGCCAGCAGACGGCAAAGTGGCCACATGGCAGCTACCTGTGCAAATTGGGGCCTAGGTGGGTTCTTTGTCGTTTGCTGGCAGACGGCAAAGAACCAACCTAGGCCAGTCCCAGCTATAAAAAAAAGGTGCTTTGCCGTCCTCTGGCAGACGACAAAGACCTTAGGTTCTTTGCCATCAGTGGGCAGACGACAAAGATCCTAAGGTCTTTGCCGTCTGCCAGTAGACGGCAAAGCACGCCTTTAAGCCCCCTAACGGAGCTAAGTGTCCACGTTTGCCATCCAGGCTCTTTACCGTCCGCTGGCAGACGACAAAGAACCTAAGGTCTTTGCCGTCTGCCAGCAGATGGCAAAGCAGCCTTTACCATGGATTATTCAGCCGGACGGTTTGCCGTCCGCTAGCGGACGACAAAGCTTTTGCCGTCCGTGTTTCATGCCTTTGCCGTCCGGGATGGCGGACGGCAAAGTACCTATTTCCTGTAGTGAAATAACTATGACCGGACGAAAACCCGTCTATTAAAAAGGGATTTCAATTTTTTAGACATATTTCAACTCAAGACTTTTTTTTGCATTCAATATGCACCATTCAAAGCCACATCATCACTTTGCAACAATTTTCTAACTTTATTTGCTATTTTTTATGCATTTCATGATTTATTTTGAGCTAAAATGACAATAAATTGAAAAGCACTCCAAATGAACTCTGAATTGGTTGAAAGTTGGCATGGTATCATAATTTCACCCACATAGCATGCGCTAAAAAGTTGAGAGGGTTACAGGAAAAACCGGAGGCACTTCGTGTACAAACTGGACCATCTCCTTCGAAGTATGAGGGTTTCGGACGAAAACTCATATGTTACAAAAGGCATTTCATTTTTTATCTTATTTCAACTCCAGAATTTTTGTGCTTTCAATATGAAAAATTCTAAGCCACATCCTCAAATTTCAACCCTTTCTAACTACATTTGCTATTTTTCTTGCATTTAATGAATTGTTTTGAGCTAAATGACCCTGAAACTAAAAAGAATCACAAACGAACTCTGATAACAATTAAACTTGGCATGGTATCATCATTTCACCCACATAGCAAGTGGTAAAAAGTTGAGAGGGGTACAACAAAAATTGGATGCACTTCATGTATAAACCTGGACCATCCCAGCTACCCACTATTGAAGAAAAGTGATGATGGTGGAGCCAATCACATCCCAGAGTGGGATCTTGGGGTTTAATTTTTTTCTTCGCGTGTGTCCCTTGATTATTCCACCGTAACCATGGACAATCTTCATCATTTAACATGATTCTTGGGTCAATCTTCACTGCGAAGGGAGGAATTTCATCACACTTTTCATAATCTTTTGACTTGTCTGTCTTGTCCTCCACTCCCATGATGCTTCTTTTCCCAGAATGAACTATGTGGTGCTTTGGCTCATCGTATGATGTATCCACTTTCTTATGTTTCCTTTTTGTTGGTTTGGCAGACATGTGCTTCACAGAGAAAACCTGCACCACATCATTGGCTAGAACAAATGGTTCGTCTGTGTGCCCTGGATTGTTGAGATGCACTGTTGTCATTCCGTACTACGGGTCTACCATTACCCCTCGCCAGTCAGATTGACACATTTGCACCGAAACAAAGGGACCTTCAAATCACCTCCAGATTCAAGTTCCCATATCTCCTCTATATAACCATAATATGAGTCCTTTTCCTTGGTGTTTGTTGCATCCTCAAAACGGACACCACTATTTTGGTTGGTGCTCTTTTTATCTTGGGAGATCATGTAAAATGTATTCCCATTTATCTCATACCCTTGGAAAGTGAATATAGTCGAAGATGGTCTCTTGTCCAACAAGTACAAGTCATCTTCAACATTGTCATCATTCATGAGATGTGTTCGCAACCAACAGCCGAAAGCCTTAATGTGTGTACATTGAATCCAGGGGTCAGACTTCTCCGGGTTCTTCGGGCATATGATATCCATATGTTTCTCGATATACAGGGTGACCAAGGTAGAATTCACTAGAACTATGTAGTGTGCTTGCGCCCAAGAATGCCCGTCCGTACATATTATTGATTTTGGTCCAAGCGTGCCTTTTCCATGCAGTCTCCCCTCATGCCATGATTGAGGAACACCAATCAGCTTAATGTCAGGAATAAAGTCAATACAAAACTCAATAACCTCCTCTGTTTCATGGCCCTTGGAGATGCTTCCTTCTGGCCTAGCACGGTTACGAACATATTCTTGAAGACTCCCATGAACCTCTCAAAGGGGAAAATATTGTGTAGAAATACAGGACCTAAAATGGCAATCTCTTGGACTAGGTGAACTAGGACATGCGTCGTAATATCGAAGAAGGATGGCAGGAACACCAACTCAAAAATGACAAGACATTGGATCAAATAATTATGTAAGCTTGGTAGGATTTCTGGATCCATTACCTTCTATGAAATTGCATTGAGGAATGAACATACATTCACAATGGCTAATCGAACATTTTCTGGTAGAAGCCCCCTCAACGCAACTGGAACCAATTGTGTCATGATCACGTGGCAGTCATGAGACTTTAGGTTCTAATTTTTTTTCTCTGACATGTTTATTATTCCCTTTATATTCGACGAGAAGCCAGATGGCCCCTTCATACTGAGCAGACATTCAAAGAAGATTTCCTTCTCTGCTTTGATAAGAGCATACCTGGTAGGACCTTGATACTGCTTTGGATGCATGCCATCGTTTTCGTGCACACGTTGCTGGTCCTCCTGTGCCTCATGTGTATCTTTTGTCTTCCCATACACGCCTAGGAAGCCTAGCAGGTTCACACAAAGATTCTTCGTCACGTGCATCACGTAAATTGCGGAGTGGACCTCTAGGACTTTCCAATATTCTAGCTCCCAAAATATATATTTCTTCTTCCACATGGCTGCGCTTCCCTTAGCATCAGTCCAACTTGATTGTCCGCCAGGACCCTTTCCAAATATTACTTGTAAATCCTTGACCATATTAAGTATGTCATCACCACTATGGAGGACGGGCTTCTTCCCGTGATCTTCCTCATCTTTTAAATGCTTGCCATTCTTTCTTACGGCATGCTTGGCCGGAAGAACTCGATGATGTCCTAGGTACACATTCTTCTTGCATTTGTCCAAATATATACTTTGGGTATCATCTAGATAGTGCATGCCTGCATGGTATCCCTTGTTTGTCTATCCTGAAAGGTTACTAAGAGCAGGCCAATCATTGATGGTTACAAATAGCAACACTCGCAGATCAAATTCCTGTTGTTTGTGCTCATCCCACACATGTACACCTTTTTTATTCCACAGATGTAAAAGTTCATCAATAATGGCCTTAGGTACACATCAATGTCATTGGTGGGTTGCTTAGGGCCTTGGAGGAGAATTGGCATCATAATGAACTTCCGCTTCATGCAGAACCAAGGAGGAAGGTTATAGATACATAGAGTCACAGGCCATGTGCTATGCTTGCTGCTCTACTCCCCAAATGGACTAATGCCATCTGCACTTAAACCAAACCATAAGTTGCTTGGGTCATATGCAAAGTCCGGCCACTCTCTCTCGATTTTTCTCCACTGCGCCCATCAGCGGGTACTCTCAACTTCCCATCTTTCTTACGGGCTTCTTTGTGCCATCGGAATGACTTGGCATACTCTTTGGTTTGGAACAAACATTTAAACCGTGGTATTATAGGAGGATACCACATCACCTTGGCAGGAATCCTCTTGTTGGGGCGGTCGCCCTGAACATCATCACCAGGGTCATCGTGACTGATCTTATATCGCAATTCACTTCATTCTGGGCATGCATTCAAATTCTCGTACTCACCCCGGTAGAGGATGCAGTCATTAGGGCATGCACGTATCTTCTGCGCCTCCAATCCTAGAGAGAAGACAACCTTATTTGATTCATATGTACTGTCGGGCAATTCTTTGTCCTTTGGAAGCTTTTTCTTCTTTATTTTCAGCAACTTTTCAAATCCCTTGTCAGATACACCATTCTCTGCCTTCCATTGCAGCAATTCGAGTTTGGTACTGAGCTTTGTATTGTCATCTTCGCAATTTGGGAACAACCCTTTTTTGTGATCCTCTAACATGCGCTGCAACTTCAAATCCTCCTATTCATTTTCGTAGTTTGTCTTTGCATCAGCAATGGCGCGACCAAGATCATCAGTGGGCTCATCTGATGCCTCAACTTCTTCTTCTTCATTCTCTTCCCCCATTGTATTACCATCATATTCAAGACACCCAAGACAGTTGTCATCATCCTCTTCTTCTTCATTTTCTTCCATTAGAACCCCTCTTTCTCCGTGCTTGGGCCAACAATTATAGCTAGACATGAAACCGGACATAAATATGTCGATGCGAATCTGTTTTGAGCTATAGTAAGTCTTATCATTCTTACACAGTCCACATGGGAAACACATAAAACCACCCCGCTTGTTTGCCTCAGCCGCTCGCAAAAAACTATGCACGCCATTGCCGGTTCATCTTCATTACACGACACCGAAAAGACCAAATTAATACAAGATCATACATAAAGTTCATACACACTTATTCTCATAAGGAAACCTAAAACTATCTATCTAAAACATTTTAAATGCAACAACAAATGTGATCAAAATCGCAACTTAGGTAAAAAATGATCCAACAACATAATGATACCAAGCCTCATTATTAATGGCATATTTTCTAATCTTTCTAATCTTCAAGCGCATTCCATCCATATTGATCTTTTAATCACCGACGACATCAGCAAGGTATATTTCCAATTTCATCTTCTCTTCTTCAACTCTTTTCAATTTTCCTTTCAAATCCTCATTTTCCTTTTCAACTAAATTTAACTTCTCGACAATAGGGTCGGTTGGAATTTCCGCTTCAACTACAACCTAGATAAAAAATTCTATGTCAACTTGATGGGCACAATTGTCATTAATATGAAATGCAACAAATAGTAATAAAGGAGAATATACCAGAACCGAATCGTAAACCGGAAGAGGGACGACGGGCACTGATATCATAACCATGGCACTATATATAACAACAATCATACAAGTAAGAAAACTATGCAAGTAACTATCTCAATCATAGAAATACCTTTTTTTATAAAAAGGATAAGAACACAAGAAGAGGCTCACCAAGGTGGTGCCGGCAACGGGATGGTGCGGGCGATCGACGGTGGTTAGGATGGGGACGTGAAGGCACACTAAGTAAACCACACCTACACATATGCAAACTAAGGAGTTAATTTGAGCTCAAATTGCATATAAATCAGAAAAACTATCACATAATTACACCTAAACTAAAACCCTTAAATCACTATACTTATAAAGCATTACATGGGCGGAGCTAGCAATAAGATATGAAAGGACAAAGTTGCTAACCTTTGTGAACACTTGGATGGATTGGGGTGCCTCAAATCTTGACAAATCCTGGCAAAAATGGTTATACACAGAGGCGAGTTCGAGCTAGGGGAAGAACAAAGAGGCGAGTTCGAATGAAGAAAACAAAGAAATGGAGTCAGGCTCGACGAAGGGCTTATACAAGGAAAGCTTTTGTCACGGTTGGTTATACAAAACAGGACTAAAGGTCCATCTATAGTCCCGGTTTGTATCACAAATCGGGACTACAGGGCTCATGGGGGCAAGAGCCTGACAACAGCCTGCCACCGCCCCTATAGTCCTAGTTTTTGATACAAACCGGGACTATAGGTCCCAAATGAACCGGGACCAATGGGGCCATACCCCCTGACCGCTCCTAGTCGTTGGAACCGGGACTAATGGCCACATTAGTCCCGGTCCAAAGCCAAACCAAGACTAAAGGTAGAAATGGAAGGCTTCTTTTGTACTAGTGAGTGCCACCCAGTCACCCGAGATTGTACGAGTTCAAGAGTTGAGTAGCTTACAAGTGTGACCATGAGACAATATGGGCTCTATCAGGATCGAGTAAGTTGTGGGAACCTTCCTGTGACAGACCAGCATATGTAGTCTTGCATGTTGGTTGGACTGAGTTTGTCATTTCTAAGAAGGCGACTACTTGCCAAAAGTATTGTATTGACCTACCTAGCGACTTCACATATTAAGTTTAGTGGCAAAAGGGTGTGATCGGGAATCATGGATAAAGTACATAAACCTCTATAGCGTGTATAAAACTGGTTATCATTAGGCGTGTCCCCAGTTTAGGACAACTTCAAGCAACTCATTCGAGAATTGTAAGATTGATCTCATTCACCTCTTCCATATAAAATCAATGGGCTGAACCGATGGGGAGTGTTAGATGTGATCTCATAGGTCTAGGGTTTATCAAGGTCTATGGAGAGGCTTGAGAAGACTGGGGCATACAGGGAGTCCCCATGCTCAAACTGCTTGGGTTGTGACCGTGGTTTACCGCACTGACTTTGACTATGACCAGGGCATACTGGAACTCTCATGCTGGTGCTATATTAGAAAACCTTATAAAGATATCAAAACTATTTTGTGCAAAGGAAAACCAGCCGCACCACCGTGCATAATTATATTCCACAAGCCAAATGCTGGTGAAGCTTGCTAATACATTCTATGTATTGACCCTTTTGGCTGCAACGTATCATGTTGTAGGTTACTTTATAAAAGGGAAGATTATGAACTAGGGTTACAACGCTATACTCAACTACTTCCTATGAGTCGATGGACGCCAGAACACTAGATAACTAGTCCGGTGCATAATTGTTTTGCAAGCTAGCCAAGAGCTAAGAAAGTTGGTATTGTATTGCACTAGAGCTTAGATGTAAGTACTATGACATGTGATGTATTATTGTTATTTCTTCGTCGAGTGTACATATGAGCTATTGATCCAGACACTGACATAGTAAGCATAGAGATTTGGGGCCCTATCACAGGAGTGGGTGGCGACATATGGTATCGGAGCACATGTTTTCTATATGACGTGACCCTGGAAAGGGAAAACCCATAGGAGAAAACCTATTTTAAAGAATCCACATATACCCCTTCTTATTATTTTCTAATCTGCGTCTTTTCTAAACCTAGACGACCACCTTCACGGATCCATAAGAACAGAGACCAAGTCTGAGTATGACCGTAAAGGGATAGGTGGAATTCCCGAGAGCACTAAAGGACATCATGCTGAGCATGGGAATGTACGGAGAAGTAGTTTAAAAAGGATTTCCCATTTGGCATGAAGGACGGAACTGTTGGCTAGTGAAACTGCACATGTATGCCCATCCTGAGGATAATCATGAGGCCAGACGACTTCATGTGATCACCAACCCAACGCTCCAAGTTCGTTCTTTGACGCTACAAGAGATGTCAAATGGGAACAAATTAAGAAGATAGGAATGAGAATCCGAGTCGTATTGTACTGCACCCAGGAGCATGTCCACAAGCTGAAGGAAGAACTAAGGCGCCCAAAACAGAACTTACTCGGGAAAATAACATGAGTAACCCCAAAGGAGAGCAAGTTGAACGTCGAGGATCAACTGCCTGGATTAAGGAACTATATGGTGCAATCCTTTATGAAGCTTAAATTGACCACTGCTACTATGTCAATTTGAAGTATAGCGATTCATGTTTACCACTATTATGTCAACCTGACGTGGTATTGTACCATAGTGGACAAGATCGTATTGGATGCAGTATGACCTTATTTAGGTTGTTTGTGTGAACTGATTGTCATGTTTGGTGTGTGAAAACATCTTTTGATTTATGTGGAATGTGAACCTTTATTTATGAAATCAGTAGACCCACCCCATTATGACAAAAGTCAGATGACACCATCGGGAAGTTAAGGTGAGAATAGTGGAAACATAGGAAAGTTTGGAAGAAGTGAGAAGTATATGAATAAACCCTAGCTGTGAGTGTAAATTGTGCGTATACCAACATCCACACGTGGCTACAAACCTATATATAATGCTAAATGTATTAGGCTAAGGTGTCATGATTTTTTCACGGCATATGTCCTCGTTCAAGAACTTAGGTGTGAGGCCATCGCCGTTGGGTGGCAACTCAAAGAGATCGAACGAGAACGGGAGGCGGGTTTACCTAGGTTCAGCCACTCCAATGGAGGTAAAATCCTACATCCTAATTTGTGTCTATATTAATAGAGCTCTCAATTACAAAGATGTGGGGTCGCTAACCTAGCTCTCGAGAGTGTCTAACTTGAATCTTATGCCCTGAGGGCTTGCCTTTCTATATTCATCAAGACCCTAGGGTTAACAACAGATCCCGAGTCATACCATGGCTCGCAACCTACTATATCTCTAACATGCCTTGACTTTCAAGGAAGGAAGTCTTCTGGCATGATCCTCCTTGCGTCCTTGAACCACCGTATCCGGGTCTCCGAGCCGCTTGGTGGCTTGCTTAGCGGCTGCCCTATCAGTCTTGTATTCTTGAAAGAGCCCACCTCAGAGCATCTATTGGCGGGTTACACCACGGGTTATAACCCCGACATTAGGCCCCAAATTGATTTGAATTCATTCATGTAAATTTCTTGTCCTCTCTTGGCGGCTCAACATCCATGTTCCTCATGGGCTCCAAAACATGCTGGCTCACAGCGCTCCCGGACATGTCATTTTTTCAATGCTTGTCCATAAGTGACGTCATATGCAAGAAACTTATGGGCACACTCGGTGACATCACGACGAATCTAATTGTATTCTCATTGCCCAATAATCGAGGCATCATGGCTTCCCGAAATTTACTTTGTCACCTTGATTTTCGCGCCTGCCATTTCTCCTTTCTTGTTCTTCCTTAAATACCCTCAGCAGGGCCCCTTGATTCACTTTCACCTCACCCTTTTTGCTTCTTCTTCCTTGCGCTCGAGAGCTTCACAGAACCACAGTTCATCCAGCGTCGGAGACCATCTTCAGGAATACAACGGCACCGTGCCTTTGTCGAGATCCCCTGATTTCTTATTAGACGTAACCCTTTATCTTATTTAGATCAGTAATAGTTCATCAGAGTTCTTCATGCCTCAGATAGTTTTTCTCCATTCAACGACATTCCTTGTTCATATGCAAAACCTCGTGACTCGTACTGTAGGAGCGAAGCGGTTCGAGTTGCAGATTCATATTTCGCACAACATCTTCAAACCCCCTTTAGAATCTACACATTGAGCCATCGCCACTTCCCAAGTCTCGTACTAGGTTTAGCAAATAATTTCCTTTTCTGAATGTTTTGTAGATCCATAATTGTAGCTAGTCTAGTGAAAACTTGTTTTCCCCTGCACTTAGCGAAAACTAGATGTTTTGTACTCCAGAAATGAGGTGCATATATTTTCCATCTGTCATCTTAAAGGTTGTAACCCGCCATGCTTTAGTTTGCTGAATGGAAAATGTTCTCCTTGCAGGGCGATTTATCCATCCATAAAGCTTAGGCCCCTTAGGCATATGCGTAAACCGCCCCCTTTACTCCATTCAGGTAACTCGCCATGTCAAAAACTACCTCCTACAACTGGGCAGCTTCCTAAGTCTCTAAAGCCGTTCTTTAGGACTGCCAAAAACAACGGTTTTTATCATCTCAAGAAACAATCGGTTAGTGGGCTGCCTTTGGAGAGGAAATTCCGAAGCCGGCGGAAGGAGAGGTGGTAATCTTCTTGGATCATCTTCTGAGAGGATTTTCTCCCCTCGAGTCAAAATTCTTCCGAGACGCCCTGCATTTCTTCAACCTCCATCCTAAAGACTTGTCTCCCAATTTTGTGTCGAATCTATGCCAGTTCCAAGTACTTTGTGAGGTGTATGTTTAAATAGAGCCTTTTGTCTCCCTTTTTAGGGAGTTTTTCTATTTAAACCGCCAAACGGAGTGCGCCGATAGCCCAAGCCATGAGCTTTGTGGAATCTCCATCCAGAGGAGGAGGGACATTGTTTCCTCCCCTGCCATTTTGCCAAGCCACCCAAAGGGGTGGAACAAGAACTAGTTTTATTGTCAGAACATGACTCCAGCTGAAGAGAATCCCCTACCGGGTTATAGGCCAGACTGCCTTCCCATGAGTATTGAACTTCATGTCTTGGCTTCTCTGGAAGAACAAGCTCAACACACCCATATTTACCCAAAGCTGATGTCCTTATTGCCCAATGGGTTGACTGGGATATACTTGACCAGGTGTTGTGTGTCTTGGAGCATTCTGCCGCTAAGCCGTCGAGGCGGCTAGATGTATACTTACTCCCGTGACTTGGAGGACCCCTAGCAATTTAACAACATAACCTTGGACGCCGATGAAGTAAATAAAATGGTGAAGAAGTTGTTGGGCGGAAGTCTGGCTGCTTGCAGCCAAGATGGACTGAAGCCCTTTTATGCTCATAACCCGATACCTCTAGTAAGGATTTTTTATGACTATCTTGGCCTTTATAAACGATTTTCTTCATTAATCCTCTTAAAACTTACTTGTTATCTTTATCCTCTATTTAATAGGCCAAGTCTTCATTTTGGGTCACGAAATGAGAAAAACCGTTGCCAAGAAGACCAATGCCCCTCCAGTTTCAAAGAAAGAAAAGGCGGTCGTCGAAGAGTCATCTCCCATTGATGAGTCAGAGATAGCCAGAGTTTAATTATAGGTAGAAATCAAATTCCTTTAACTATGCTTTACTGAATTCAATGGATATCTCTTTTTCTTAGGGTGACATTGATATGATCCCGTCTAAAGATGTTGAGGTAATTTCCATCTCCTCTGGCTCAGAACCCTTATCGCCAAGAAAACAAGGCGGGTCATTCGGAAAGTATGTTTTTCTCACCCGGATACTCATTTGGATCCCAATTTTATTTTGAAGCAAACTCAGAATATGTGAAAAATGCAAGACCCGAAGTGGCAGTGGTGATCTTGCAGCCGGCTTACCCAACAAGCTTGCTGGTCGTAAGTGCCCGTCTCAGGTATCTTTCCACATGATCTCCTTCTTTCCATGGTCATCTTGAATTATCAACCTTTTTCTCATCTCGACTATTACCATGAGTCACCACCTTCGTCAGGCGACTCAACTGCTTCCAAACTACCACCCCTTGTGATCAAACCTAGGTGAGTCTCTTTTGTTAGATACCCGCCTTTGCATGTCGTTTGGCACTTTGTTGATAATGCCTTCTTGTTTTATATGGCTCAAGCCAAAGCTAAGAAGAGGAAACTTGGCGAGTCATCTGCTGATCCTATATATCAATCGTTACCTTTGAACCATTAGGGAGCTCCTCGTGACATCCAGGATCTCATCCGGGAATCCAAACAACCTTCGTCACCACCATACATAACTCTATACTACCGAAATGTCATCGAACCTTAAGAGTGCAGACCCTGTGGGCTCAAGAAATATGTAGACATGACCAAAACACCTCTATGGTCAATAACCAATAGCGGGACCTAGATTCCCATATTGGTTCCTACATATTCTACAAAGATCTTTATCGGTTGAACTTCTATGTCAAGGATTTAGTTAATCCCGTACACTATTCCCTTTATTCTTCGGCATGTTACTTGCCCGAGATTCGATCGTCGGTATCTCTATAACTAGTTCAATCTCGTTATCGGTAAGTCACTTTACTCGTTTCATAATACAAGATCCCATGGCTAACACTTTAGTCACATTGCTTGCAAGGCTCGTTGTAATGTCGTATTACCGAATGGGCCCTGAGATACCTCTCCATCACACGGAGTAACTAATCCCAGTCTTGATCCATACCCACTCATCAAAAACTCTCGGAGATACCTGTAGAGCACCTTTATAGTCACCCAGTTACATTGCGACATTTGATACACACAAGGCACTCCTCCAGTGTCAGTGAGTTGCATGATCTCATGGTCATAGGAACAAATACTTGACATGCAGAAAACTATAGCAATAAACTGACATGATCATATGCTATGTTTATAGTTTGGGTATTGTCCATCACATCATTTTGCAACGATGTGATCTCATTATCAACTAACATCTCATGTCAATTGCTACGAAACCTTGACCATCTTTGATCGACGAGCGAGCCTACTAGAGGCACACTAAGGACAAAGTGTTGTGTATGAATCCACACATGCAATGTGTTTCCAGTCAATACAATTATAGCATGGATAATAAAAAATTATCATGAACAAGGAAATAAAATAATAATCACCTTATTATTGCCTCTAGGGCATATTTCCAACAATCTCCCACTTGTACTAGAGTTAATAATCTAGCTCACATCACTATGTGATTTACATTGTAATGAATCGAACACCCATACAGTTCTGGTGTTGATCATGTTTGGCCCTTGGAAGAGGTTTAGTCAACGGGTCTGCAACATTCAGATCCGTGTGCACTTTGCAAATATTTACGTCCTCCGCCTTGATGTACTTGCGGATGTAACTGAAGCGTCACTTTATGTGTCTGGTCCTCTTGTGAAACCTTGGTTCCTTGGCCAGGGCAATGGCAGTAGTGTTATGGAAGAACAGATCCACTGGATTTAGTGCACTAGGCACTACTCCAAGATATGTCATGAACTCCTTCATCTAGACAACTTCCTTCACTACCTCTAAGGCTGCAATGTATTCCGCTTCGCATGTAGAATTGGCTACCACGCTCTGCTTGGAACTGCACAAGCTTACAACTCCCCCATTGAGGATAAATACATATCCGGTTTGCGACTTAGAGTCATTAGGATCAGTGTCAAAGCTTGCATCGACGTAACCCTTTACGACGAGATCTTGTTCACCTCCATAAATGAGAAACATTTCCTTAGTCCTTTTCAGGTACTTAAGGACATTCTTGACCGCCGTCCAATGCTCCATTCCTGGATCACTTAGAAACCTTCTGGACATACTTATGGCAAGGCTGACATCGGGTCTTGTGCACAGCATTGCATACATGATAGAGCCTATGGACGGCATAGGGGATGACACTCATCTTTTCTCTATCTTCTGCAGTCACTAGGCATTGAGTCTTACTCAACTTCATAACTTGTAACACAGGAAAGAACCCCTTCTTGGACTGATCAATTTTGAACTTCTTCAAAACTTTATCAAGGTATGTGCTACGTGAAAGGCCTATTAAGCGTGTCGATCTATCTCTATAGATCTTAATGCCTAATATGAAAGTAGCTTATCCTAGGTCCTTCATTGAAAAACTCTTGTTCAAATATTCCTTCATGCTTTCCAGCATTTCTATATTGGTTCCAATCAGCAATATGTCATCCACATATAATATTAGAAACGTTATAGATCTCCCACTCACTTTCTTGTAAATACAATCTTCTCCGTAAACTTGTATAAACCCGAACGCTTTGATCACCTCGTCAAAGCGCAGATTCCAACTTCAAGATGCTCGCACCAGTCCATAAATGGATCACTAGAGTCCATACATGTTATAGTTCATCACAAAGCTCTTGTACTTGGGTGGCAGTGAGTGAAGAACTCTATCAGTGATCGCCTCTGGCAGAAGGGCAATTCCCAACTCTGCCAGACGAGTCGTATACCCAGACATTCTGAGTATATGTTCATTGATCGACCCGGTCTCCTCCATTTTTCAAGCATAAAACTTATCAGAGGTCTCATACCTCTCGATCCGGGCATTCTTCTCAAAGATAAACTTTGACTCCTGGAACATCTCATATGCGCCATGACATTCAAAACGTCTTTGAAGTCCCTGTTCTAAGCCATACAATATTGCACACTGAACTATTGAGTAATCTCCAGAATGTGCCTCCCAAGCGGTGCATCAAGGACATATGATTTATGGGAAGCCATAAGGATTATCCTCAGATTACGGGCCCAGTCCACAAAGTTACTTCCATCATATTTCAACTTAGCTTTGTCTAGGAACCATTAAAATTCAGGGGTGCTACTACACGAGCCATTGATCTACAACATAAATATGCAAAGGTTACTAAGAATATTGTTCAATATAATGAGTTTAGTTAATCAAATTACTAAAGCTCCCACTCAAATTGACATCCCTTAGGTCATCTGAGTGCCACATGATCCAAATTCACCAACTCAAGTTTGATCATCGCGTGAGTTGAGGTGGTTTCAATGGTGAACATCATCATGTTGATCATGTGTACTATATGACTCATGTTCGACCTTTCGGTCTCTTCTGTTCGGAGGCCATGTCTATACATGCTAGGCTCGTCAAGTTTAAACCGAGTGTTCTGCATGTGCAACACTGTCTTGCACCCGTTGTATGTGAACGTAGAGTCTATCACACCCGATCATCACGTGGTGTATCGACACGACGAACTTTCGCAATGGTGCACACTCGGGGAGAACACAATTCATCTTGAAATTTAAGTGAGGGATCACCTTATAATGCTACCGTCATCCTAAGAAAAACAAGGTGCATAAAAGGATTAAAATCACATGCAAATCATAAGTGACATGATATAGCCATGAACTTGTGCTTTTGATCCCCATCTTGAAAGCACCGGCATGATCTGCATCATCACCAGCATGACACCATGATCTCCATCATCTTGATCTCCATCAATGTGCTGCCGTAGGGGTTGTGGTGCCAGCTGCTTCTACTTCTATTGCTACCGTTTTAGCGAGAAAGTAAAGCATTACATAGCGCTTAATGATTGACACGCAGGTCATACAATAATTAAAGACAACCCTATGGCTCCTGTCGGTTGCCGTACTCATCGACATGCAAGTCGTGAAATTCTATACATCACATGATCATCTCATACATCACATATATCTCATCATGTAATTGGCCATATCACATCACAACATACCCTGCAAAAACAAGTTAGACGTCCTCTAATTGTTGTTGCATGTTTTACGTGGCTGCTACGGGTATCTAGCAAGAACAATTCTCACCTATGCATAAACCACAACTGTTATACATAAGTTGCTTTTCAACCTTCTCAAGGACTGCCTTAGTCGAATCCGATCCAACTAAAGTAGGAGAAACAGACACCCGCTAGCCATCTTGGTGCAACGAAGTTACACGTCAGTCGATGGAACCGGTCTCTCGTAAGCGTACGAGTAAGGTTGGTCCGAGCCGCTTCATCCCACAATACTGCTAAACCAAAACACGACCAAGGGAGGAAGCAATCTAAGCATCAAATCCCACAAAATCCTTGTGATCTACTCGAGATCTCATCTACACATAGACCTAGCTCATGATGCCATTGTTGGGGAATGTTGCATGGGAAACAAAAAAAATCCTACGCACACGCAAGATCTATCCATGGTGATGAGCATCTACGAGAGGGATAGTGGATCTACATACCCTTGTAGGTCGCTAAGAGGGAAGCGTTAAGAAACGTGGTTGATGTAATCGAACGTCTTCGCGATCCAAATCGCCGAGCGTCCCGCGATACAATCACGATCCGTATCGATCTAGCACCGAACGGACGACACCTCTGTGTGCAGCACACTTACGGCTTGATGACGATCTCCGCCTTTTTTATCTAGCAAGAGGGAGCGAAGAGGTAGACGAGTTCTCCGACAACGCGACGGCGTTGCGGCAATGGTGGTGGAGTAATTCCATTACACTGTGGTGTTTCGGGTGGTGTCAACTATGAAACAATTCCATATTGTCTTAAGTGACTACCAAACTCATAGCTCACATATTCACCTCCTTAATCAGATTGTGGGAATTTGATCTTCTTGTTACGATGATTCTCAACTTCACTCTGAAATTGCTTGAACTTTTCAAACATTTTAGAGTTGTGTTTCATTAAGTAAATATACCCATATCTACTTAAGTCATCAGTGAAGGTGAGAAAATAACGATATCCACCATGCGCTGCAACATTCATTGGACCGCACACATCTGTATGTATGATTTCCGACAAGTCACTTGCCCGTTCCATTGTTCTAGATAACGACGTTTTAGTCATCTTGCCCATGAAGCATGGTTCATATGTGTTAAGTGATTCAAAATCAAGTGACTCCAAAAGTCCATTACAATGGAGCTTCTTCATGTGTTTTACACCAATATGACCTAAACGGCAGTGCCACAAGAAAGTGGTACTATCATTATCAACTCTACATCTTTTGGCAGCAATGTTATGAACATGTGTATCATCACTATCGAGAATCAATATGAATAAACCCCTCACATTGGGTGCATGATCATAAAATATATTACTCATTTAAATAGAACAATCATTATTCTCTGATTTAAATGAGTAACCATCTCGCAATAAACAAGATCCAGATATAATGTTCATGCTTAATGTAGGCACTAAATAACAATTATTCAGGTTCATCACTAATCTTGATGGTAATCGAAGAGCGAGCGTGCCGATGGCGATCACATCAACCTTGGAACCATTTCCCACGTGCATCGTCATTTCGTCCTTTGCCAGCCTTAGTCTATTCCCTAGCTCCTGTTTCGAGTTGCAAATGTGAGCAACCGAACCGGTATCAAATACCCAAGCACTACAACGAGAGTTGGTAAAGTACACATCAATAACATGTATATCATATATATACCTTTTTTGGTATTGGCCGCCTTCTTGTTGTCTAGATACTTGGGGCAGTTCCGCTTCCATTGACCAGTTCCCTTGCAATGAAAGCACTCGGTTTCTGGCTTGGGTCCAGCCTTTGGTTTCTTCATGGGAGGGGCAACTGTTTTACCACTCTTCTTAGAGTTACCCTTCTTCTTTAAACTAGTGGTT
The DNA here is from genome assembly GCA_022496015.1 of Hordeum marinum. Lineage (NCBI taxonomy): Eukaryota > Viridiplantae > Streptophyta > Magnoliopsida > Poales > Poaceae > Hordeum > Hordeum marinum. The sequence goes on along the minus strand of CM039678.1, from coordinate 334,068,106 downwards.
TTATTGACCATCAACTCTTGATGCTCCTTCTGAATCCCAGACTGAGCGACTTTTAACATCGCAAACAGCTCAACTAACTTGTTCATCCCATGCATGTTATAGTTCAACACGAAGCTCTTGTAGCTAGGTGGCAATGATTGAAGAACTCTGTCAATGATCGCCTCTGTCGGAAGGGGCATCCCCAATTAAGCCAGATGGGTAGAATACCCAGACATTCTGAGTATGTGTTCACTGACAGACCCATTCTCCTCGATTTTGCAATCATAGAACCTATCGTAGGTCTCATACCTCTCGATCCGGGCATTCTTCTAGAAGATAAACTTCAACTCCTGGAACATATCATGTGCTCCATGATGTTCAAAATTTCTTCGAAGTCTCGGTTCTAAGCCATACAACATTTCACATTGAACTACTGAGAAATCATCAGAACGTGTCTGCCAGGCATTCACAACGTCTGTATTCTCACCTGGAGAGGGTGGATCACCAAGCGGTGCATCAAGGACATAAGCCTTCTGGGAAGCCGTGAGGATAATCCTCAGATTACGAGACCAGTCCACAAAGTTACTTCTATCATCTTTTAACTTAGCTTTCTATAGGAACTCAATAAAATTCAAGGGTGCTATTGCGCAAGCCGTTGATCTACAACATACATATGCAAAGGTTACTTAGAATATTGTTCAAGATAATGAGTTTTGTTAATCAAATTACTAAAGCTCCCACTAAAAGTGACATCCCTCAGGTCATGTGAATGATACATGATCCAAATTCACCAACTCAAGTCCGATCATCACGTGAGTTGAGGTGGTTTCAATGGTGAACATCATCATGTTGATCATATCTACTATATGACTCATGTTCGACCTTTCGGTCTCTTGTGTTCTGAGGTCATGTCTGTACATGCTAGGCTCGTCAAGTTTAACCCGAGTGTTACGCATGTGCAATATTGGCTTTCACCCGTTATATATGAACGTAGAGTCTATCACACCCGATCATCACATGGTGTCTTTACATGATGAACTTTTGCAATGGTGCACACTCGGGGAGAACACAATTCATCTGGAATTTTAAGTGAGGGATCACCTTATAATGCTACCTTCGTCCTAAGAAAAACAAGGTGCATAAAAGGATTAACATCACATGCAAATCATACATGACATGCTATGGCCATGAACTTGTACTTTTGATCTCCATCTCCAAACCACCAGCATGGTCTCCATCGTCACCGGCATGACACCACGATCTCCATCAACGTGTCGCCATTGGGGTTGTCACGCTGACTGTTGCTTCCACAACTATTGGTAACTCACAGCGATAAAGTAAAGCAAAACAGCGAAAATAATTAAAGACAACCCTATGCTCCTGCCGGTTGCAGTACTGATCAACATGCAAGTCATGATATTGAATAGAAAAGATGATCATATCATACATCACACATATCTCATCATGTAATTGGCCATATCACATCACAACATACCCTGCAAAAACAAGTTACGCGTCCTCTAATTATTGTTGCAAGTTTTACATGGCTGCTACGGGTATCTAGCAAGTACAATTCTCACCTACGCATAAACCACAATGGTGATACACAAATTTCTATTCAACCTTCTCAAGGACCACCTTTGTCGAATCCGATCCAACTAAAGTAGGAGAGACACACACCAGCCATCCATCTTTGTGCAACAAAGTTACATGTCAGTCGATGGAACCGGTCTCTCGTGAGTACGAGTAAGGTTGGTACAGGCCGCTTCACCCCATAATACCTCTAAGTCAAAACACGACCAAGGGAATAAGCAATCTAAGCATCAACACCCACAAAATCCTTTGTGTTGTACTAGAGATCTCATCTACACATAGACCTAGCTCATGATGCCACTTGAGGGAACATTGCATGGGAAACAAAAAAAATTCTACACACACGCAAGATCTATCCATGGTGATGAGCATCTACGAGAGGGAGAGTGGATCTACATACCCTTGTAGATCGCTAAGCGGGAAGCATTAAGAAACGCGGTTGATGTAGTCGAACGGCTTGGCGATCCAAATCGCTGAGTGTCCCGCTATCCAATCACGATCCATCCTGATCTAGCGCCGAATGGACAGCACCTCCGTGGTCAGCACACATATAGATCGATGATGATCTCCGCCTTCTTGATCTAGCAAGAGGGAGTGGAGAGGTAGATGAGTTCTCCGGCAGCGCGACGGCGTGGCAGCGATAGTGGTGGAACTATTCCAACAGGACTTCGCCTAAGCACTGTTGAAACAATCTAGAGCATAAACTACGATCTAGAGAAGAGGGTAGCACGTGGATGTTTTCTATATAGGAGGAGGGAGGAGGAGGCTTGGACCCCAAGGGGCCAGCCCTTGCTTTGGCCAAAGGGGAGAGAGTAGGAGTCCTCCTCCAATACTAGTAGGATTAGGACTCCCTCTCTCCAACTTGGAATCCTCCTTTCCACCTTGAGTTTCTCCTCCAAGCCGCATGGGCCTCTTGTGGGGCTTCGTCCAGCCCACTAGGGGCTGGTTTACCTCCTCCCACAGCCCATGTAGCCTCTTGGGTCGAGACACACCTCCCGATGGTCCCCCGGTAACCCTCCCGATACACCCGGTACACTACTGATGAGCCCGAATCTTTTCTTGTGACAAAAACAGGACTTCCTATATATATATCAATCTTTACCTTCGGACCATTCCGGATCTCCTTGTGACGTCTGGGGTCTCATCCGAGACTCCGAACAACCTTCGGTCACCACATTACACAACTCTATACTACCGAAACGTCACCGAACCTTAAGTGTGCAGACCCTGCGGGTTCGAGAACTATGTAGAAATGACCAAGACACCTCAATGGTCAATAACCAATAGCGGGACATGGATGCCCATATTGGTTCCTACATATTCTACGAAGATCTTTATCGGTTGAACCTCTATGTCAAGGATTTAGTTAATCCCGTACGCTATTCCCTTTGTTCTTCTGTATGTTACTTGCCCGAGATTCGATCGTCGGTATCTCTATACCTACTTCAATCTCATTATTGGTAAGTCACTTTACTCGTTCCGTAATACAAGATCCCATGGCTAAAACATAAGTCACATTTCTTGCAAGGCTCGTTGTGATGTTGTATTACCGAGTGGGCCCTGAGATACCTCTCCGTCACACGGAGTAACAAATCCCAGTCTTGATCCATACCCACTCATCAGACAATCTTGTAGATACATGTAGAGCATCTTTATAGTCACCCGGTTACGTTGTGATGTTTGATAAAAAGTAGGCACTCCTCCAGTGTCAGTGAGTTGCATGATCTCATGGTCATAGGAATAGATACTTGACATGTAGAAAACTATAGCAACAAACTGACACGATCATATGCTATGTTTAGAGTTTGGGTCTTGTCCATCACATCATTCACCCAATGATGTGATCCCGTTATCAAATGCCATCTCATGTCAATGGCTAGGAAACCTTGACCATCTTTGATCAACGAGCTAGTCCACTAGAGGCACACTAGGGACAATGTGTTGTCTATGTATCCACACATGCAATGTGTTTCCAATCAATACAAATTTAGCATGGATAATAAAAAATTATGATGAACAAGAAAATATAATAATAACCATCTTATTATTGCCTCTAGGGCATATTTCCAACACTGGGTCACTTGGAGAATTTTGCCGCTGAGTCCACGCAATGGCTTATTGTGTCAATATACTGGTGAGGTGGACGACCCTCTACGCTTCAACCAGACACCTTTGATGGACAAAAACCTCAATTTAATTGTCAAATCATTGTGTGGAGAACCTCAGGAGGCTTGTAGCAAGATCAGGGTAAATCCCTTCTATGTTCATAACCCGTCTCCAGAGGGTAAAAAACCTTTTAGCAAGCTGTTTTGTTAGTGCATCTAGTGCCCCTTGGTGATTTTGGTGTATTGAAGACTTATAGGTTAAGGTACTAATGTGTTTGTGAGTGTACACAGCCTCTATAAGTCGATGAGGAGTTTGATATATTCAGAGATTATTGACCCCTAAAAATGTATGTCTTCAAGTGAAGACTTTGCTGAAGACTTTCTGAAGACTTTGGTGAAGACTTTGTGAAGACTTTGAAGATAAAGAAGTTGGTGTGACCTTGAAGATATGAACGAGTAATATGAAGCGTGAAGACTTTTGTTTTTGTAGTTTCATTTCCTTTATTTGAGTCATAGGAAACACCGTATTGTTAAAGGGGGCTGAGCTAATACTAAGGAAAATTTCGAACTAATGCTCAACTCCAAAATCCTCAACCTATACAATCCTTCGAGTGAAGCCTTGGAAAATCTCTTACAGTTCAGTCAAGTTCTTCAGTGATAGAGATGAAGTTCTTCTGGTCTTTGAGGAAATTGATCTGACTGAGGGGTTAGGATTTCGCCAGTGCGAATTGCCTACAAGTGAGGAACATGATAAGCCTGAGGACTTCCATAGTTCGGAATTCTGACCATTGTTGTGCTTAGTGCCAGCTGACCCCAATCATAACATCCACATAATGGTCATATCATTGGGGGCATTTATGTCTTATCATGTCAGGTTGCACCCTGGCTATAAAAAGCCACCCCCCCACAACCACTAGTTGGTTGGCTACTCCGAGAGAGAACTGACACTTGTCATTTGAGAGCAACCCATCCTCCGAGGAGTTTGAGAGAAAATCATCAATGAGGAAAAACCCACAACCAAACCATCAAACACAAAGTGATTGAGCATCACTGAAGATATTCCTATTTGGAACCGACGCTTGTTACCTTTGAGGACTGTGCATCCTCCAGACGGTTGGGCGTCATGGTCTAGTGCTCCTGCAATCAATTGGGGATCACGAAGTGACCTTGGTCTAGAGCATCCAGCGGCAAATTGTGGATCGCCGGGTGACCAGTTTGTGAGGGTTTTAGAAGTCTACCCTGAAGACTTACCATGAGTGTTGGGCGAGGACTGAGTGACCTTAGCTCAAGGAGAATACGGTAAGGACTGTGTGTCATGGGACTGTGTGTCCTTTGGTTTAAATACCAGGCCGCTCCAAACTAGACAGACGACTGTCATAGCAGTTGGAACTGGGTCATCAAACCATTGTCTTCATCGAGCTACCTGGTTCTATTTCATCACCTCCTTATTACTCATAAATCTGTTGATGAAACTGATTGTTACTTTTTGAAGAATTTGACTGAAGACTTTCACAAATTCCTCACCTCAAATTCTTCAAGTTACCTAGTTCATCACTGCTTATCCTGTATCACGCTACTTACTATTTGTGCATGTTTCATTTCATCATGAAGACTATGTTGTTACTATGTTCCTCATGCACTTGCGTACTTATTTCGCTGCTAGTTATTCATCACATTTCAAATTCCTCAAAGTTGAAATTCCTCAAGTGATGAATTTGTAAAAATCGCCTATTCACCCCCTCTAGTCGATATAACGCACTTTCTATTGGTATCAGAGCAGGTACTCCCTTGCTCTGTGTGATTTTGGTTTAACCACCTGAAGTTCTAGTTATGTTGACTACAGGTATGATCAAGGTTTCTGTGGGCTGTCCTACCTTCGATGGGACGGACTACCCCTACTAGAAGAACAAGATGCATATGCACCTTGAAGCTATTGACAATGATCTCTGGTACGTTGTGGAAAATGGTGTGCCTTCTGTCACTCCCTGTGATAGCCCAAGTGCTGTCCCTACCTTTTATGGCATGTGTCTCGTATGAACCTTGTTGTCATGACAGTAATGAATGATTTTCACCTTGTCATACCGTGTCATGTTCTTGCATTCATGCATCATGCATCATTTCATCCATCACGCCATGCTTGATGCTTATGTGACCTTGTACGTGTGTGTGTTCTTATGTTGTGTGATGTGCTTGGGGATTGGTGATGCAACTCTCCTTACTTTCCCCCTCTTTTTTCAAACAAACCCTTCCAATACCCCCCTTTTACTTCATGTTATTATTATCAACAGAATTAACTTGCTAGTTAAATTGTTGTAAAATGTTCAGGAGTTAGCTAATAATATTTTAATCCTGTGTGTGTTGGTCTTTTGTTGTTTTGAGCTTTTATGTATTGCGGTATTTAAATAGCAGGGGGCGGGCTATTTTAAAAATATTTAAATTACTTGTCCCAAAATTCAGCTTGATATGTTTAGTAAATAGTACATTTTATTTCTTAGGTCAAAATATTTTCTGTTTGTAAAAATCCTTTATTTCCCTTTAGTTTTTTTTCCTTGAGTTGTCGTCATTTGATAAATAGGAAGCTTCCTATTTTATTTTCAGGGAGAGTGAGAGGGCACTGGGCTTTCCCTGGCCCAGGTGATCGCCCGCGTAGCCCAGCAGGTACCTGACGGCTACCTGCCCCCTTCCGCCGTTAGCTCTGTTCGTCAGAGAACGCGTGTGAGAGAGAGCATGAACGCTGAGCTGGCACGGACGTCGAGCAACGCCATGAGCTACCTCCCACTTATAGTGCAACGCCGCGCCTAGGGTTCCTCCTCTCCCCCTCTACTGCCGCCGCTCCCCTTCTCCCTCTTCCTCCTCTCTTTTCCCCCGTCCTTCAGGTAAGGATTCAGAGAGCGGAGTTTCAAAGAGTAGAGAGATAGCCGCTCGTTGATGCCATCATCTTCGCGCCTCCGACCGGCCTCGTCATCTGTGGAGATGGTGTGGAGCAGGACGCCGCCATCCTCGATCCATTCCGGGAGCAGGGAGCCTCCCGGGGGTCATCTTCCTCCTCGCCGCCGGGTCGTCGTCAGGTCTGCTTCCTCTGCGTCATTGTCGTCGTCTTCGCCTCTCCTTCCTCTTTGCGCATCCGGGTTGACGTCGTCCTCCCGTAGGTGAGTAGTCAACACACAGTCCTCCTCCCCTACTAGCCTGAGCCGTCACCATCGTGTTCTTCGTTGCCGCGCTCTTGCTCGAGCTCGAGGTGCGCTGTTGTTGGTGCCTCCTTCGCGTCTGAGTGCGGGAATGGAGTCCCTGGACTCCCATCATGCCCTGCACCCCTCTGCCGCTTCGCTAGCCCTCCGAATCGCCAGAACCGCCGTAGCCACCGATGTCTGTCGCCATAGTGCAGTGTCCGTCAGTTTCGTCAGTAAACGAGCAGTAGGTAGTATAAGAGCAGCCGAAGCCCTCCTCTGCTAAGTGCTGCAGCATATCAGAGTGGCAACCGGCTCGGGAAACGACCCTGAGATCATGGGTTCGACCTGAACCCCTCCCCCATTTTGCTTGTTTTTCTTTCTTTTGTTTTGTTTTTTTCCTTTTGCTTGCATGTATGTTTGTATGTATAAACCTACATGTGTAGGTGTTCTAATTTCTATTTATATATGGGTGTGTGTGTATATATATGATGCTCGTGTGTAGAATGTGTGTGTGTGCTTTTCATATATAGATGTATGTGTACGTATATGTTTTTGTGCATGTGTGTATGTGAGAGTGTGTGTAGTGCATGTGTGTATGCACCTATGCATGTGTGTATGTGTGTGAGTATGTGTGCCCATGTGCACTTGTGCATGTGAGGTGGTGTGTATGTGCGATATGCATTATGCGTATATGGTGCATGTGAGTGTGTGTGTGTGGATGAACACCCCTCATGGGTGATATTTTCATGAGAGGGTTGTGCTCATATGCCCTTAGGCATATGAAGCCATGGGTGTGCTCGCTTGGTAGTCTGTGTGTTTAGAGAGTGTGTGTGTAGGTGACTAGTGGGTTTTCCCCACTTGTAATACCTTGTTTGTTGGTGTATCAATGTTTGTAGATATTATTAGTTTTTGCCATGGTAAACTAGGTTTCCAAATCTGGTTATGTCCATTTATGATCATGTCCATTTATAGTAAGTTTTAACTCATAAGAGAGTGGATGGTTGTTTGCTAGAATATTTGTGCCATGTTGCTTCACATGAACATATGAGTATTACACATGTTTTTGGGGTAGAAATAGCCAAGGAATCCATTGGTGCTTTCAGATTTCCCTTTTGAGCAAGTTTATAAAACTGTCATTTTCTGTTGTGATGCTACATTGTCATTTTTGCATGATTTAATCCATGCTTGCTTTGGGGCATGTGCCAACATGGAAGTGCTAGTGTTTGATATCTATTATGCCATGGTATTTTTGTTTAACATGAGAATCACCCATATAAGTGGGAAACATGCTGCAAAGTAGCTAACTTGATGTTACTATTTTCACCATGCTAAATATTTCTGTCTGAGAATCTGCTGTTATTTTTATGCCATGTAGAGTGGTTGGTATCTTGCGCTATGTTGAGAATTAGCTCATGCTCAGTGCTAGTATTTTGAAGTTGATGTTGTCTACTACCATCCTGTTAATTTTCATGCCAAGAGGTGGTCGCTAACACCTTTAACTTATGCTGTCAACATGCTACCGGATTAACTCAGATTCCAGAAAACTATTATTTTCACGAAGTCCTAGAAAAACTGTTTCATCATGCCAACTTGATAGCTTCATGCTTATTGATGTGTGCCTCCTTTCCAGATTGTGTAGTTGGATAAGTTGATGAAAATGTTATGTAGTTTCTGTAAATGCCTTGTCTGAGGCTGTAGGATTCCTGTAGCTCAAGTTGTGGGTTGTGTAAGTTGCTATGTTGCTGTTTTGTGGCAGATTGTTTGTTATATTGTTTTGTGTCTTGTGGGAGCTATACTCCATGGAATTACTTGTTCTTTGGGTCTATTGTGGTTGTTTTTTCATTTCCTAACCAAGTGGCTACCTTGGAATGCCGAGAATTAGCCCATGGCCTTGTTTGTCTTGTGTTTTGCCTTCGTACCTTGTCGTGAGCGTATCGTGAGAATTTTAACTCCGTTTCTTACATTCTTCATATGCATTTTCATTGTTTGCACATGATGCATCCATATTTTCCATGTTCATGCATGTCTAAATAACTTAACATAAGGTTCTGTTTAGATTCATTAATATCGAATTCTTGCATGTGAAACATGACTAGTTAGGATTGCCATGTTAAAACTCTTCACCTAAGCATGCATCATTCTTGCTTGTGCATTGCACCATGGTTGTTTGTTTATTCTTGTTCTTTCCTTTGGGTAGACGCGGACGTTGAACCTGAGTACAAAGAACCAGACGAGTACAACTACGAGGAGCCCGCTACTTGTTCCATTGAAGAACCAATAGGCAAGATGATCGTACCCGGATCCCGATACTATTTTGGCTTGCTAGTTTCTCGCTCTTATCGTTACAATTGCGCTACCTACCACTTGAATATCAGCCTCCTAATTGCCATGATAGCCTCTAACCTCCACATCCTAGCAAACCTTTGATTGGGTAAGTTATCGCTGGTTAGCCCCTCTTATAGCGTTCTTAGTTGCAGGTTCAGTTTGTTCCATGTGATAACATGGATTTGAATATCACCATACTATCTATTATTTAATTTAACGCACATATATATCTTGGTATTTGTGGAAGGCTTAGCCTTTTTCTAGGTGTTTTGTTCCGCTATTACCGCCATAGTTTCTTGTTCCGTTATTATGTTTTCCATACTTTGCGCTCCTAACATGCTCGGGGTTGTTATGGGGACCCCCTTGTTTATTCGGTTGAGATTAAAACATTTCTGGCAAGACCCAACATTGGTACTACAATTGCTTAATAACTTAATAAAAATTGCATAGGGCTTTGCAACCCTGTGGATAATTAATCAACCCCCGGGCCAGTGCTCCTCATGAGTGTTGGTCCAAATTAGAGCACCGTGTGGGGCCAACCCAGGGCAACTTGGGAGATTTCTATTAGGCCGCCGTACATGTAGCTTATCCGTTGTGTCCTAAGAACGAGATACGCGGCTCTTATCAGGTTCATCGAAACGTCGGGTGGTCTTGCTGGATTTGTTTTACCTTTATCGAGTGTCTTGCGTGTGGACTCTGACTTTCTTCGGGTTATCTCGAGGCGTTGGAATTCCTTTGGAGTTACCTATGATGATCACGAAATCTGTGGTCGAGGCTATGCCCGTGGAGTGTGGTTAATTTGTGATGGACTAGTTGGAGCACCCCTGTAGGGTTAAATCTTTTTGAGAAGCCGTGCCCGCGGTTATGTGGCAACTTGGATATTTGTTTAACACCCGGTTATCATAAACTTGAAGTAAACCCTAAATAAAATGCACCAACTGGGTGGGTAACCGTGATCGTCTCTGCTCGTGAACATGATCCGAGAGAGAACATAGTGGGGTTATGATTGACATAAGTAAGTGTTCAACATCTCATAGAGGTCAATCTTGATTCCATCGTTCATCGTAGGCCTCATATTTTTCTTCATGATACGTAAGTTTAGCCACCATATATGCTTAGTGCTGCTGCAAACTAAACACATACCCCTTCCTAACCTTAAGCTTGACTAGTCTCGGTACCCAGGCGCTTGATTCCTGACTCCTTGTGGCTCACAGATTACTACAACACTCTAGGTATAGGTACAGATGAGTTTGTGTAGGATGATCTGACCCATCTTCAGTGGGAATATGATGAGGAAAGAGGCAGGATGTACGTGACTTATCCGGACGAGTAGGGTACCATGGTCATGATCTTTGGGATAGCAAGATAGTATCATTTGCATCTATCTTATCATTTGATTTCGTCCGTAGTAGGACCCTATCTTCATCTTAATGATTTGAACTCTATGTGGAGTTGTAATTTAGTATGTGGCGAGTGTAAGCCTACTTGTATTCTCATCTCTTCTGTAATGTATGATGCAATGATGCTATACTTGCGAACGGCAAGATGCGCCTCTATCCCTTGCGAGGCCCTTGTGACTTAAAATGGATAGGCGCGCATCTTGGGTGTGACAAGTTGGTATTAGAGCCATATGACCATAGGAGCCTTTGCTTGATCGAATTTGGCCGAGTCGAGTCTAGTTAAAATTATTTTGAGTCTAGTTATGTTAGAGAGTAGGATTCTTTTTACTCCTCTTCTATGGTCTGGTGAGGTATTCGACGTAGGAATTTTTGATTCTACTGCTCTTCTCGCTCAAAAAAAATTTAGGATCACGTGGGTATTTTGGAGTCTATATGATACCGATGTGACAGGGTTCTGTCTTGGTGCCTCCTGTCTGACTTGATTTCTTCCGGGGAGTCGAGCTCCAGGGAATGTTGGCACATCGTTATCATTCAGCTTCCTTCATATCTCAAGACGGAGAATGTTTGGAATTACTTCAATACTTGTCGTGGTGAGATAAGGTCGAAGTCACCAACTACTAGGGAGGCGTCTGGGGTACCGCCATGATTTAGTATCGTTGTGAGTTTGAGGATTCGAGTTAGATGAATTTGCGAAAGCCTCTGGTTATGTGTTGAAGGATGGATACAGTTGGGATGTAGGATTGCTAGTTGTGTGAGATATTCCTCGTATCCCCGACACCGGATTGCACAACCAGAAAGTTTTCGGAAGTTCTTAGGTGGGAAATCTTGTAGTTATCTAGGTTCATCTTCTTCAGATGTATGTGGGCATGTACATTTGTTCCAAGCACTTAGCTCAATACTTTTGTGTTATTGCAAGGGGCTTCTAATATCTGATGATGTTATCATAAATCGAAGAAGCATTCTTACTAATTTTTCAGTAGGAAAGTTGTGATGTTATTTGTTCAATTTCTTTAAAGAATTTGATTCAGCCTTTCAATTCATCTTTTCAATGCAATGCTGATGTGTTTTGTCCATCTTTAGGATGTCTCCATCAACTCGCAACAATCCGGGTCGTGATGAGGAGCAGGCTGATGTTCCATCGCCACCACCACCCCCGCCGCCGCCACCTCCTCCTCTAGAAGCTTGGCAAGCTTTGATGGCCGCAACCAATGCGAACACTCAGATGTTGCTCAGGCTGTTGCAAGAAAGGGAGCAGGGTCAACAAGGTTTTCAAGGGAATTTTCAAAATCAACCTCAGTTTGCGATGCTCAATCAGTTCCTTGCCAACCAGCCCAAGTCTTTCACCTGTTGTCAGCAGCCTTTTGATGCTGATGATTGGCTTCGTGATATGAGTAAGCATTTTGAGTGCAGCAATGTCAGCCAGAGGACTTTGTCAGATTTGCATCGTTCCAGCTCAAGGGTCAAGTAGCTGATTGGTGGCAGCAGTACAAGGATTCCAGGGGCGATCGTCTTGTTACTTGGGACGATTTCCATCGTGACTTAAGGGCTCATTACATTCCAACAAGCTTTGTCGAGGAGATGCGTGAGAAGTTCAGGCACCTGAAGCAGGGAAGCAAGTCTGTCTATCAGTACAACATCGATTTCCAGAATCTAGCCCGCCAGGCTAAGCAAGATGTTACAGATGACAAGGCTATGATCTATCAGTTCAGAGATGGTCGCAAGGATGACCTTCTGCCAGGCCTAGTTCTTCAAGAGCCTCGTGAGTTTGATCAGTTCTACAACATGGCTTTGCAGGTCGAGGCAACTCAGCTCAAGTTGGAGGACACAAGGAAGCGTTCAAGGGATTCATATTCGTCTTCTTCCACCTCTCAGATGGTTCCTAACCAGCAGAAGTATTGGGTGCCAAATCTTGCTCCGTTTCGTCCTCCTCAACAGCAGAAGCAGTTCGGTGGTCATGGTTCTTCCCACCCACCCAACCCAGGATTTCAGTAGAGACCCCAGGTGTCCAAGGCAGTTCTTGTTCCTCCTCCAGGCAATGTTCCTCCGCTTTCTGAGGTGATTTGTCACAAGTGTAGCTAGAAGGGTCACTATGCTAACAAGTGCAACCAGTGGCGTCTTCCGCCTCCTCCTCCTATGAAGCCTCCACGCAATGCTATATTGAAGCATAATCCTAAGTCAGACTGGGTGAATATGGTGAATGCAGTTGAAGCAGAGCAGTCTCATGATGTGATTATGGGTAATCTCTCAGTTAACGACTTTCCTGCTAAAGTGTTATTTGATTCTGGTGCATCGCATTCATTCATTTCTAGACCTTTTGCTTGGAAGCATGATTTGAATTCAGTAGTTCTTCCTAGTCCTTTTCGGGTTGTGTCCCCAGGCAAATTGATGAGTTCGTATGTGGTGATTCCGGATGTTTCCATTAAGATCGGTAGTTATTCTTTTCTAGCTTCTCCAATTGTTCTCTGTAAATCCAACATTGATCTCATTTTGGGCATGGACTTCCTGGCTATGAATAAGGCTCATATCGATTGCAAAGCAAAAGAAGTCAAGCTGACCCATCCTTCAGAAGATGTGATTATTTTCGCGGCTCGCGATGACACAATCCGTCTCTTTGCTCTTAATGAGAAGGGTGAAATCTCAGCGATTTTTCAAATTCTGGTGGTGATTGAGTATGAAGATGTCTTTCTAGAAGAATTGCCAGGGATGCCTCCACACCGGCCAGTCGAGTTCGTGATTGATCTCGTCCCCGGGACTGAACCGATTTGCAAGCGGTCGTATAAACTTGGCCCCGAAGAGCTGAAGAAGCAGCTAGACGACCAAGAACGTCTAGGTTTGATCAGACCAAGTTCATCTCCATGGGGTTGTGGTGTTTTGTTTGTCAACAAGAAAGATGGATCGGATCCTCTTTGTGTCGACTACCGTCCATTGAAAAAAAGGCAATTAGAAACAAGTACCCACTTCCCAACATCAATGAGTTGTTTGAGCAACTGAAAGGTGCCAAGGTTTTCTCGAAGCTTGATCTTCGTATGGGTTATCATCAGATTCGCATTCACGAAGAAGACATTCCTAAGACCGCTTTCAGGACGAGTTTTGGCTCTTATGAGTACACTATCATGTCGTTTGGTCTTGTGAATGCTCCTCCAACATTCTCAAGAAAGATGAATTTCATTTTCTCTCCTTTCAAGAATGAATCCGTCTTGGTCTATCTGGATGATATCCTTGTGTTCTCGGAGACAGAAGAAGAGCATGCTGAGCATCTCCGCCTTGTGCTTGACAAGTTAAGGGAGCATCGATTCTATGCCAAGTTTTCCAAGTGTGAGTTCTGGCTCAATGAAGTGGTGTACCTTGGGCATGTGATCTCCGGCGAGGGAATTAAAGTGCACCCTGAGAAAGTTGAGGCAATCTTGAAGTGGTAACCTCCTCAGAATGTGAAGCAGCTTTGGAGTTTCCTTGGGCTTGCTCGTTATTGCAGAAGATTCGTGGAGAACTTCTCTCAAATTGCTAAGCCTCTATCCTATCTCCTCCAGAAGAGTGTCAAGTATGTTTGGTCTCCTAAGTGCGATATGGCGTTCAATATGCTCAAGCAGAGACTGATTTCAGCTCCACTTCTTGTTCCTCCTGAGCAGTCAAAGCCTTTCCAATTATTCTGTGATGCTTCTCTCCGAGGTCTTGGTGGTGTTCTCATGCAAGATAAGAAGATTGTTGTTTATACCTCACGTCAGTTGAAGCCTGTCAAGAAGAACTACCCCACTCATGATCTCGAGTTGGCGGCAGTTGTGCATGCTCTAATGACTTGGAGGCATTTGTTGTTGGGTAGACAAGTTGAGGTGTACACCGATCACAAGAGCTTGAAGTACATTTTCACTCAACCCAATCTTAATCTTCGTCAGTCTCGTTGGGTGGAATTGCTTGAGGACTTCAATCCAAGCATTGAGTATACTCTTGGGAAAGCAAATGTCATTGCAGATGCGCTCAGCCGTAAGGCGTACTGCAATACTCTCATCTTGAAGCCTCTTCAACCCGAGCTTTGTGAAGCCTTCCGCAAGCACAACCTTCATATGATTCCACAAGGATTTCTTGCCAATCTTCAAGTTTATCCGACTCCGAGAGATCAGTTTCACCAAGCGCAGCTTCTTCACGCTATGGTGAAGAAAGTGAAGAAAGGTGTGGCCAAGGGCATTCCGAAGTATAAGTGCTTTTGCGTTGATGACAAAGATACCTTGTTCTTTGAGGACCGCCTAGTGGTTCCAAAAGGTGATCTCCGAAAGGTTATCATGGACGAAGCACACAATTCTCTTCTATCCATTCATCCAGGTAGTTCCAAGATGTATCAGGATCTCAAGCAAACCTTCTGGTTGACTCGCATGAAACGTGAAATTGCTCAGTTCGTGAACGAGTGTGATGTTTGTCGCAGAGTGAAGGTGGAGCATCAACGTCCAGCAGGTCTTCTTCAACCTTTGCCTA
This sequence comes from Hordeum marinum, assembly GCA_022496015.1. Lineage (NCBI taxonomy): Eukaryota > Viridiplantae > Streptophyta > Magnoliopsida > Poales > Poaceae > Hordeum > Hordeum marinum. The sequence goes on along the minus strand of CM039678.1, from coordinate 334,053,070 downwards.
TCCCAGAGTGGAAATTCAATCATGTGGAGATGGATTTCGTAACTTGGTTTCCCAAGTCCAAGAGAGGCAACGATGACATCTTTGTGGTTATCGACAAGCTGTCAAAGGTTGCTCATTTCCTGCCAGTCAAAGAATCTATCTCGACATCTCAGCTTCCAGAGTTGTATATGTCAAGGATAGTGTCTTTACATGGTATTCCTCAGCTCACCTCTTCTGACCGTGGAAGCCTCTTTACTTCCAAGTTTTGGGAGTCCTTCCAGACTACTATGGGTACCATGATCCGTTTCAGCACTGCATTCCATTCCTAGACAAGTGGTCAAGTTGAGAGAGTCAATCAAATCCTTGAAGATATGCTTAGAGCCTGTGTGATTTCGTTCGGCGTGGAGTGGGAAGACTGCCTTCCATATGCTCAATTCTCATACAACAATAGCTTTCAAGCTAGCTCAGGCAGGGCCCCTTTCGAGATTCTCTATGGCAGAAAGTGTTGTACCCCGCTTAACTTGTCTGAAACCGGTGAGCGTTAGATATTGGGCAATGACATGATCACTAAAGCAGAAGAAATGTGCCATGTCATTCATGAGAACCTCAAAGCATCTCAGTACTGACAGAAGAGTTATTATGATAACAAACATCGGGATGTTTCCTTTCAAGTGGATGATCTAGTCTATCTCAGAGTCTCTCCCATGAAGGGCACTCAGCAGTTTGGAATTAAAGGGAAGCTAGATCCTCGTTTTGTCGGTCCTTTCAAAGTTGTTGGCAAGAGAGGTGGACTTGCATATCAACTAGAGCTTCCTCCAAATTTCGCAAATGTGCACAATGTTTTCCAAGTTTCTCAGCTCCGGAGGTGCTTCAAGACTCCAAAGTGTACCATTGACCTCCAAGACATTGATCTCCAAGAAGACCTCTCTTATCGTGAGCATCCAGTTGCAATTCTCGAAGAAACTAAGCGTAAGACTCACAACAAGTCTATCAAGTTCCTCAAGGTGAAGTGGTCTCATCATTGTGACAGCAAAGCTACTTGGGAATGCGAGGACCTTCTCCGTTCCGAATTTCTAGACATCTTTCGTTCCTAGATCTCGGGTCGAGATCCTCTTATAGTGTGGGAGAGTTGTGACAACCCAAGTGTGGTCCCTACCTTTTATGGCATGTTTCTTGTATGAACCTTGTTGTCATGGGAGTAATGAATGATTTGCACCTTGTCATACTATGTCATGCTCTTGCATTCATGCATCATGCATCATTTCATCCATCATGCCATGCTTGATTCTTATGTGACCTTGTATGTGGGTGTGTTCTTGTGTTGTGTGATGTGCTTGGGGATTGGTGATGCAACTCTCCTTCCTTATCCCCTCTTTTTCCCTTTTCAAACAAACCCTTCCAATACCCCCTTTTACTTCATGTTATTGTTATCAACATCATTAACTTGCTAGTTAAATTGTTTAAAAATGTTAAGGAGTTAGCTAATAATATTTTAATCCCGTGTGTGTTGGTTTGTAACATCCCAAATTTTCAAATTGGAATGTTTTACAACTATTAGTTAAGCATCTATGCATTATGATTGAAATGAATGTGGCAATTATATTTTCATCTTCTTTATTTGACTTTGATTCAATTGGCATTTGAGTTTACTCAATTACCTGATAAAATACTTTGAAGAAAAGTATCAGAGGAGGTAACATGACACCCCAAAAGTCAGAAGAAAATAGTGCCAATTTATTTGAAGTCAAATTTGGTTTCATTTTGGATTTTCTTTAAATAATGTTTTTATAAAGTTTTTATTTTGACTCTAGAGAAATGTTCACGCCTTAGGGTTTATTTTTCTGCTCATTTTGGTATATAATACCTTATATTTTCTTTTCTGCTTCAGATCTAATAAGAAAGAGTTTCAAAAAAAAGGCACGCACCGCTGGCCAGGCCAGGCCCAACCAGCTAGCCACAGGCACCACAGCCCAAGCCAGTGCTAGGGCTGGCTATCGTATGATGCCAGGAGTGAGCGCTCCTCGCTAGCACCGTCGGAGGCATCGGTGGAAAAAAAGTTCGTCCCTAACCTCCTGCTTAGCCCACACGGGATGAGGCCGCACCGTGCTCGTCCGCAACCGCCGGCTGGAGCTCTTGCGATAAGGCTTATCCCGCACTCCCGGATGCCCCAGCCGTGCCTACAAGTAGCCCTCGATCCCCTCATTCCATTCAGAAACCCAGCTCCACCTCTCGCTGTTCATAGCCGACGCACCGTCCGTTCGCATCTCGCCGGAGCCGAGTCCGTTCGCCGGAGAAGTCCGACGCCGGTGAGCCTCCTGGCCCCTTCTTGCTTTGGGAATCGGATCCCCTTGCCAATGTGCATCTCCCTGACATTCTCGTTGCCCCTAGGACGCACCGCAGTAGCCACCCCGATGACCTGCGTCGCCGGAGTTCGCCGGAGTAGAAGAGCTCGCCCTGTTTCTCCGGTCGTCGCCGCCGATCTCCGTCACCATTGTTTGAGCGCCCTCGCCAAGCCGCACCTCTCCCACCTATCCACTAACACTGGCGATCGCCGGAGCCGCTGCCCCATCATCGCCCAATTCCTGTCCGACCACGTCCTCGCTCTGTAAGCTGCAGCCCGCTCCTCTGTTCGTAGGTAGCCTAGATTAGAATGGTTTTTTTATTTTGGTCGAACAGGTACGCTATTTAGATTGGTTTTTTTATTAGATATAAACCGTGCGGTTTATTAAAATCGAACGTCGGTTTTCCTTTTAGTCTAGCTGAACCGGATAATTATTCTTAATTCACGAACGTTCACAGCATAGCCGCCGCGGCGAACGTAGTCAACCAACCAGAGCTGTCCACTTCGCGTTCTAGTCGCGAACGTCCACACTTTAGAGTTTTCAGAAAATGTAACTGTAGCAGTTTTTTTCCAGATTTAATTAAAACTTCAAACGGCCTTAACTTTTAAACCGTAGATCGAAACGATATGTAACTAGCGGCTAAATTTTTGTCTCGAATAGCCCTAACCAGAAAACGCATAGTTGTAGATTTTTGCAAGTTCAAATTTGAAATTAATTCAGATTTGAATTTAAATTTCATTAGGCCATACCTTTCAAACGGTATAACCGTTTGAAGTGATTCTTTTATCACCACATTACACGAACTCAATCCTTCGCCATGAACTTTTGCCACGATATATCCTACACAATTATTTTCCGTTCATCATAATTTTACTAGAATGCCTCCTAGGAACACTAGTGCACGTCATGAATTTTGAAGACTATTTATACTTTGAAAATTTCCATGCTAATGATTTGTGTAGGATTTTATTTGGCTTTTACAAATATTTTGTTGCATGTTTTCTTTGAATGGTATGAATACTTGTTTATGTGTGTGTTATTTACTTTGTGATAGATTGTTCAGAGTGCGAAGCAGAGTACTTCCATTCCCTCGAAATTCACTCCCAGCACGAAGGCAAGTTGCATTTTGATCATATCAGTTTTTACCTATGTTTTATTTTTGCACACAGTCCTTTGATGTAGGAGTGCATAATAGGAATTTATACTTGTTGGTTTTATTATCACCCAGTTGTTCATTTGAGGTAGGTCTGAACCGTACCAACTTTGTCACCATCGTGTTATGTTACAGTGCCTCGCCAAAGTAGACGTGGATTGGGGAGTGTTATTACCTTGAGATGTGAGTGACAAAGTAGTAACTAGAACCAAGTCTAATGAACTACCTGGGTGGAAATTGGTTTGTATGGTGGCAAAGTACAATGGGAGCATCCATGGGAATCCATGGGAGTGCACACTAGTGGTCCGTCCACCCAGGCTCAAAGGAATCAACCTTATTTTCATGTCTATAAGCTTCCGTGTGCAGCCGCAAGCCAATATGGGCTCTGTCTTAGTTGAGTAGATGGTGTGACCTCTTGTGGGATAGGCTAGCAGATGTACATGAGGTACCTGTACCGGCCTATCCGTGGGTTAGGGGAAATGCTATCGAAAGACTATGTCTCGATCCTCCTATCAAGGATGTGGTCGAGTCTTGTGGGGAAAAGTGCACAACCTCTGCAGAGTTAAAATAAAATCTAATCGATTAGCCATGTCCCCGGTTATGGACAACTTGGGCTTTTAGTAGTGGAAATATAGGGAGATCTCATCACTCTTAACTAATCAACTGGGTACAAAATTTTGGAATGATTGAGATGGGATCATCTTAGAATTATGATATTTGTAGAAGTAGAACAATTACTTTTGATAGGGAAAAACTAGCTTTATGCAAAACTAAACTTAGAGCTTTCCACCAGCCAGATTGCATGTACTATGTAGGCTCATTACACTTTATGATGTGACTTGCCAGTACATTCCAAGTACTAACCTACACGGCTGCAACCTATCATGTTGCAGTCCGCCGACGAATTAGGTGCGATAGGTCGTTGTTCTGCACTCAGCTTGCTCGTGGAGTTGATGGACTTGTTACACTTTTTGCTTCCGCATGTTTTTGTTTTATTTGGCCTTAGGCCACATTATTGTAATAATTACTCTTTGAGGATTCTCGATGTAATAAATGTGTGATTGAAATCTGTTGTAAATCCTCAAGTACTGTGCGTGTCAACATACCGATCGAGGGATGACACTTAACAACAGAGACTCCGATCCCTTGAGATCGGGTCGCTACAAGATGGTATCAAAAGCACACGTTAACTGTAGGACGCGACCCTAGAAAATGGAAAGCCATAGGATAAAAACCATATTTAACAACACTTTTATACTCCTGTTTTGGTCTCATACTTTTCCCTGCTTCACTACTAATTTCTCCTCTCTTTCAAACTATAGATGTCCACCCCCATCGTTGAGTTTGCTCAACCCGACGCAACCATGCCCTTTGGAAGACAACTCGTGGATATCGCAGGTCATCTGTGCATTGCCTTGCCCAGCTTCACCGGTACCTTCAAGGCCACTCTACCTGAGGAGATGCACTAGAAGATTGACGTCCACATTCCAAGGCAAACTTTTGGAAATGCCATTGGGTCGATCGACTTCTACATACAGGTAAGATCATGGGGCATTGGCAAAGGGATCGCTGCACTCTTTGCACTTGGGTGCATCCACTAGGACTACCGCGAGGATCTCAGGAAGACTAACTATGTATTGTACGAACGTCGCAACTCGAATGGAGATGTGGTGCGCACCAGGGAGGACGACACCATCACCTCACACATTGAGGACCTAGAGGAGCTCATCACCAGGATGAAGAAAGAGATGGACAATAGCCTCATCACCACCCTCAACCTGACTACCCGCAAGGTCGAGCTGGAAGAAGAGCTTCAGAACGCTCGCGCAGAGCATGAGGAGGAGCTCGATGGGCTGCAGGATAAGTTCGACGATTTGAAGCTTCAGCTGGAGGAACCTGAGGAAGAGATTGATAATGGGGAGAATCTCCAAGAGGATCACTCTTACGGGGACTACGTCAGTCAGGAAAAAGACTATGAGGACGACGATGAGGAGATATAGAGTGATGCCGCTGGAGCCGACATCAACATGATAGATCTCTCTTCCGATGAGGAGTAGATTTAGACCACCATGAGAGATTAGGATTCGATAGTCGATTAGTATTTGACTTATTTATTTGTGGGACCTTGCCAAACCTTGTGACATGGCTCACCTTAGATTTGTTTCGTGTGAACTCTTTGATTGAATTAAATTGGAGTGATTTGGATTTTTATTGACATCATTTGCATATGGGTAGTGTTTCTCCCTTAGGCCTAATTCTATCTATACCCCATCTATGCTGACCCAACAGATGCGACCAAGGCGCGACCCTTCCAGGAGTGGCTCACGGAATGATATGCCACCCGCCTTGGAACAATTGCTTCAAACCCAGAACCAGATGATACAGTTGATGATGCAGAATATGGCCTAGCACAACAACAACAACAACAACAACCCGCCTCGACCTGCACCTCCACCTCCACCACAAATTGACAGCCTTACCCGTTTTCTGAGGCTGAATCCTCCAACCTTCACAAGTAGCCCCGAGCCGATCGTCGTAGATGACTGGCTTCACAACATGGGTAGGAGGCTAGCCACAACAGGATGCACTAATCAGGAGAAGGTTAGGTTCGCCTCTCACCAACTGGATGGACCAGTAGCTTCGTGGTGGGAGAACTACACCACCACGTACCCCATGGAGAATGTGACTTGGGCACAGTTCCAGCAGGCGTTCTGCACTACTCATGTTTCAGCGGGACCTATGGCTCTCAGGAAGAGGGAATTTCGCAACTTGCGCCAAGGACGTCGCTCAGTGTCTGAGTATGTTGATGACTTCAGCAGGTTGTCCCGTTACGCCCTAGGTGACGTGCCAACCGATGTAGCCAAGCAAGAGAAGTTTCTGGAGGGACTGAATGATGAGCTGGGATTTCAGTTGATGGTAGCGACTTTTGATAAGTATCAATAGTTGGTGGACAAGGAGATCACTCTAGAGGGCAAGCATCAGCAAATGGAAAATCGCAAGAGGAAATATGGTCAAGGCAAGTTTCAGTCTGGAACTCAGCAGAAGCCTCGTTGCGCCCCTTTCTCAGGATATTCTGGTATAGGACACAGTAAGTTTGGAGGGCACAACCATCATAACCATGTTGGTCATTCTCAGCATGGAGGCAATGGACAGAACTACAATGGCCATAAGAATGGCAATGAAGATGAAGGAAATGGCAATCACCATCACCATACCCCTGCTACGCCAGTGAGGAGGGATCTGACTCGCATCACATGCTTCAAGTGCAAGAAGACAGGGCACTACTCCAATGAGTGGCCCGAGCTACAGAATGGGAATGGAAATGGAAGTTCTGGAGGCAAGAAGCCCAATCCTTTCACTAAGGGGCATGTGAATCATGTCAACATGGAAGAAGTCTATGAACAACCGGATGCGGTGATTGGTAAGTTCTTTGTTAATTCTTTTCCATCACTCATTCTATTTGACACTGGTGCATCATATTCATCAATATCGAGGGGATTTGTGGATAAACATAAGTTGCCTACCGTAGCTCTTAAGTCACCTATTCTAGTGAGTTCCCCAGGAGCAGAGTCTATGACTAGTCAGGCATGTTTTCAGTTGCATTTGAACATAGGGGGACATGTTTTTTCCACAGATATGATCGTACTTGAGTCACAAGGGTTGGATGTAGTCCTAGGTATGGATTGGATCTCCAAGTATCAGGGAAGCATTGATTGTGCCAGTAGGTCAATTCTTCTCACCACTCCAGAGAACAAGAGGATCAAGTATGTATCTAGGCTTAAGCCTAAGAGGACTAGAGTGAACTCTCTTACGGGAGTTGTCCAGGAAGAAGTACTAGTGGGGAAGGATTATCTCGATGTATTTCTAGAGGAGTTACCCGGTATGCCACCAGATCGGGAGATTGAATTTCTGATTGAGTTACTGCCAGGCACCGGACCTATCTCCAAGAGGACATACCGGATGCCTGCTAATGATCTAGCGGAAGTCAAGAAGCAGATTGAGGAGTTGCTGGAGAAGGGTTATATTCGCCCGAGTGCATCACCTTGGGGAGCCCCAGTACTCTCAGTGGAGAACAAGGATGGAACCTTGAGGATGTGTGTGGATTATTGCTCTTTGAATGAGGTGGCCATCAAGAACAAGTATCCGCTGTCGATGATCAATGACTTGTTTGACCAGCTAGAAGGAGCTAGTGTTTTCTCCAAGATTGACCTTCGATCGGGTTATCATCAGTTGAATATCCGTGAAAAAGATATACCTAAGACAACTTTTACCATGAGGTATGGGCTTTATGAGTATACAGTCATGTCGTCTGGTTTGACTAATGCCCCTGCCTATTTTATGAGAATGATGAACAAGGTATTCATGGAGTACTTGGAATTTTGTTGTGGTATTCATTGATGATATATTGGTTTTCTCCAAGAATGAGGAGGAGCATGCAGAGCATCTACGCTTAGTTCTGGAGAAGCTCAGAGAACACCAACTTTATGCCAAGTTCAGCAAGTGTGAGTTTTGGTTGAAGGAAGTCGGATTTCTCGGACATGTTGTGTCAGGGGAAGGAATTGTCGTGGACCCTTCCAAGGTAGAGGCAGTCACAGAATGGAAGGCACCAACCTCAGTTAGCGAGATCCGCAGTTTCCTTTGACTTGCAGGATATTATCGGAGGTTCATTGAGAATTTCGCCAAGATTGCAAAGCCCATGACGAAGTTGTTGAAGAAGGACACCAAGTATATTTGGACTGAGGAGTGTGAAGCCAGTTTCCAGGAGTTGAAGAAACGTTTGGTTACAGCTCCAGTGTTAACTCTGCCGAACATACACAAGGAGTTTTAGGTGTATTGCGACGCTTCACGCCAAGGACTTGGAGGCATGCTTATGCAAGAAGGAAAGGTTGTAGCTTATGCTTGACGTCAGCTTCGACCTCATGAGTTGAACTATGCCACGCATGATCTGGAGTTAGCAGCAGTGGTGCACGCACTCAAGACCTGGAGACATTTCCTTATCGGGAACTAATGTGATGTTTACACCGATCACAAGAGTTTGAAGTACATCTTCACGCATAAAGAGTTGAACCTTAGGCAAAGGAGATGGTTGGAGATCATCAAGGATTATGACATGAGTTTTCATTATCATCTAGGAAAAGCCAACGTCATGGTAGAGGCGCTGAGCCGTAAGAGCTATGTCAACACTCTTGTCGCAGGAGGATTACCTCAGGAGTTGTGTGATGAACTTAGAGATATCGAGTTCGAAATAGTTCCAAGAGGCTATGTTGCCGCACTTGAAGTTCAGTCCACCTTGTTGGGAAAGATTAGAGAAGCTCAGAATTTGGATCAAGGTATTGCTGAGATAAAGGAGAGGATTAGCAAAGGAAAGGCAGATGGATTCCGTGAGAATGAGCATGGAATCATATGGTTTGAGCAGCGTATTTGTGTGCCCAATGATCCAGAGATCAGAAAGTTGATACTTCAGGAGGCTCATGATTCGCCGTACTCGATACATCCTGCAAACACCAAGATGTATTTGGACTTGAAGGAAAGTTTTTGGTGGACCGGTATGAAGAGGGAAATGGCTGAGTATGTAGCAGCATGTGATGTATGTCATATGGTAAAGGAAGAGCATCACAAACCAGCAGGTTTGCTTCAGCCATTGCCGATACCTGATTGGAAATGGGATAAACTTGGCATGGACTTCATCACGGGATTACCCAGGACCCGTTCAGGTTATGATTCCATTTGGGTGATTGTTGATCGCTTGACCAAGGTTGCTCACTTCATTCCCGTGAATACTACCTATACAAGTGCTAAGCTGGCGAAGATATATATGACCAGGATTGTATGTCTGCATGGAGTTCCGAGGACCATTGTTTCGGATAGAGGAACACAGTTTACTTCAAAGTGTTGGCATCAGCTACACGAAACTTTGGGTACCAGGCTAGAATTCAGTACAGCCTTCCATCCATAGACAGATGGGCAGACAGAGAGGGTGAATCAGATTCTGGAGGACATGTTGAGAGCTTGTGCGCTGGACTACGAGTCTAGTTTGGATGATAACTTACCTTATGCAGAGTTCTCATACAACAACAGCTATCAAGCCAGTTTGCAGATGGCCCCTTTTGAGGCATTATATGGGAGAAAGTGCAGAACACCGTTGATGTGGGATGGAGTTGGTGATCGCAAATTGTTTGGATCACACTTGATTCGAGATTCTGAGGAGAAGGTCAAGTTGATCCGTGATAGACTCAAGATAGCTTAGTCTAGACAGAAGAGTTAGGCCGATGCTAAACGCAAGGAAGTGATTTATGAAGTGGGACATAGAGCATATCTACGAGTGTCTCCACTTTGATGTATTAAGAGGTTTGGAGTCAAAGGAAAGTTAGCACCATGATTCGTGGGGCCATACAGAGTTCTGGAACGCAAAGGAGAAGTTGCATTCAAGTTGGAACTACCAGAGGGTTTGTCAGGAGTTCATGAGGAGTTTCATGTTTCCCAACTGAAGAAGTGTCATGCAGAGATGGCAGATATTCCTTTGAGAGACACAGTGCCTCTAGAAGCAATTCAGTTGGATAACGACCTAACTTATGGGGAGAAGCCTGTTAAGATTCTTGAGACTGCTGAGAGGATCACTCGTACCAAGGTCATCAAGTTCTGCAAGGTTCAGAGGAGTCACCACATCGAGGATGAAGCTACTTGGGAACGAGAAGAAGATCTCAAGTGTGACCATCCACACCTTTTTACTGGCCAACCCGTATTTCGAGGTCGAGATTCATCTTAAGGGGGGTAGGTTTGTAACATCCCAAATTTTCAATTTGGAATGTTTTACAATTATTAGTTAAGCATCTATGCATTATGATTGAAATGAATGTGGCAATTATATTTTCATCTTCTTTATTTGACTTCGTTTCAATTGGCATTTGAGTTTACTCAATTACCTGACAAAATACTTTGAAGAAAAGTATGAGAGGAGGTAACATGACACCCCAAAAGTCAGAAGAAAATAGTGCCAATTTATTTGAAGTCAAATTTGGTTTCATTTTGGATTTTCTTTAAATAATGTTTTTACAAAGTTTTTATTTTGACTCTAAAGAAATGTTCACGCCTTAGGTTTTATTTTTCTGATCGTTTTGGTATATAATACCTTATATTTTGTTTTGTGCTTCAGATGTAATAAGAAAGAGTTTAAGAAAACGCACGCATCGGTGGCCAGGCCAGGCCCAACCAGCTAGCCATGGGCACCACAACCCAGGCGAACACTAGGGCTGGCTATCGTACGATGCCAGGAGCGAGCGTCCTCGCTAGCACCGTCGGAGGCATCAGTGGAAAAAAAAGTTCGTCCCTAACCTCCCGCTTAGCCCGCACGGGATGAGGCCGCCGGCCGGAGCTCTCGGGATAAGGCTTATCTTGCACTCCCTGATGCCCCAGCCGCGCCTATAAGTAGCCCTCAATCCCCTTGTTCCATTCAGCAACCCCGCTCCACCTCTCGCCGCTCATAGCCGACGCACCGTCCATTCGCATCTCGCCGGAGCCGAGTCCGTTCACCGGAGAAGTCCGATGCCGGTGAGCCTCCTGGCCCTTCTTACTTCGGGAATCAGACCCCTCGCCATTGCACATCTCCCTGACATTCTCTTTGCCCCTAGGACGCACCGGAACAGCCACCCTGACAACCTACGTCACCGGAGTTCGCCGGAGCATAGGAGCTTGCGCTGTTCCTCCGATCGTCGCCGCGACCTCCGTCACCACCGTTTGAACGCCCTCGCCAAGCCACACCTCTCCCGCTTCTCCACTGACGCCGGCCATCGCCGGAGCCGCCGCCCCGTCATCGACCAGTTCCTGCCCGACCACGTCCTCGCTCTGTAAGCCGCAGCACGCTCCTCTGTTCGTAGGTAGCCTAGATTAGAATGGTTTTTTATTTTGATCGAACCGGTACACTATTTAGATTGGTTTTTTTATTAGATCTAAACCGTGCGGTTTATTTAAACCGAACATCGGTTTTCCTTTTAGTCTAGCTGAACCGAATAATTTTGCTTAATTCGCGAACTTTCACAGCATAGCCGCCGCGGTGAACATAGTCAACCAACCAGAGCTGTCCACTTCGCGCTCTAGCCACGAACGTCCACACTTTAGAGTTTTCAGAAAACGTCCGTGTAGCAGTTTTATTTCAGATTTAATTCAAAAACTTCAAACAGCCTTAACTTTATACCGTAGATCGAAACGAGATGAAACAAGCGGCTAAATTTTTGTCTCAAATAGCCCTAACCAGAAAACCCATAGTTGCAGATTTTTGCAAGTTCAAATTTGAAATTAATTCAGATTTGAATTTAAATTTCATTAGGCCATACCTTTCAAACGGTATAACCGTTTGAAGTGATTCTTTTTGCACCACGTCACACGAACTAAATCCTTTGCCATGAACTTTTTCCATGATATATCCTACACAATTATTTTCTGTTCATCATAATTTTACTAGAATGCCTCTTAGGAACACTATTGCACATCATGAATTTTGAACACTATTTATACTTTGAAAATTTCCATGCTAATGATTTGTGTCGGATTTTATTTGGCTTTTGCAAATATTTTGTTGCATGTTTTCTTTGAATGGTATGAATACTTGTTTATGTGTGTTTATTTACTTTGCGATAGATTGTCCAGAGTGCGAAGTAGAGTACTACCATTCCCTAGAACTTCACTCCCAACACGAAGGCAAGTTGCATTTTGATCATATCAGTTTTTACCTATGTTTTATTTTTGCACATAGTCGTTTGATGTAGGAGTGCATAATAGGAATTTATACTTGTTGGTTTTATTATCACCCAGTAGTTCATTTGAGGTAGGTCTGAACCGTACCAACTTTGTCGCCATCGTGTTATGTTACAGTGCCTCGCCAAAGTAGACGTGGATTGGGGAGTGTTATCACCTTGAGATGTGAGTGACAAAGTAGTAACTAGGACAAACTCTAATGAACTACCTGAGTGGAAATTGGTTTGTATGGTGGCGAAGTACAGTGGGAGCATTCATGGGAATCCATGGGAGTGCACACTACTGGTCCGTCCACCCAGGCTCAAAGGGATCAACCTTATTTTCATGTCTATAAGCTTCCGTGTGCAGCTGCAAGCCAATATGGGCTCTGGCTTAGTTGAGTAGATGGTGTGACCTCTTCCGGGGTAGGCTAGCAGATGTAGATGAGGTAGGTGTACTGGCCTATCTTTAGGTTAGGGGAAATGCTATCAAAAGACTATGTCTCGATCCTTTGATCAAGGATGTTGTCGAGTCTTGTGGGGAAAAGTGCACAACATCTGCAGAGTTAAAATCTAATCGATTAGCCGTGTGCCCAGTTATGGACAACTTGAGCTTGTAGTAGTGGTAATATAGGGAGATCTCATCACTCTTAACTAATCAACTGGGTACAAAATTTTGGAATGATTGAGATGGGCATCATCTTAGACTTATGATATTTGTAGAAGTAGAACAATTAATTTTGATAGGGAAAAACTAGCTTTATGCAAAACTAAACTTAGAGCTTTCCACCAGCCAGATTGCATGTACTATGTAGGCTCATTACACTTTATGATGTGACTTGGCAGTACATTCCATGTATAGACCTACACGGCTGCAACCTATCATGTTGCAGATTTATCCGACGACGAATAAGGTGCGATGGGTCGTTGTTCTGCACTCAGGTTGCTCGTGGAATTGATGGACTCGTTACACTTTTTGCTTCCGCATGTTTTTGTTTTACATGGCCTTGGGCCACATTATTGTAATAAATACTCTTTTAGGATTCTTGATGTAATAAATGTGTGATTGAACTCTATTGTTAATCCTCAAGTACTGTGCGTGTCAGCATACCGATCCAGGGATGACACTTAAGCACAAAGACTCCGATCCCTTGAGATCGGGTCGCTACATGGTCTTTTGTTGTTTTGAGCTTTTATGTATTGAGGTATTTAAATAACAGGGGGCTGGCTATTTTCAAAATATTTAAGTTAATTGTCCCAAAATCCAGCTTGATATTTTTAGTAAATAGTACATTTTATTTCTTATGTCAAAATATTTTGTGTTTCTAAAAATCCTTTTATTTCACTTTAGTTTTTTTTCTTGTGTTGCTGTCATTTGATAAATAGGAAGCTTCATGTTTTATTTTCTATGAGAGTGAGAGGGCACTCGGCTTTCCCCGGCCCAGGTGATCACCCACGCAGCCCAGCAGGTACCTGACGGCTACCTGCCCCCTTCCACTTTTGGCTCTAATCGTTAGAGAATGTGTGTGAGAGAGAGCGTGGGCACCGAGCTAGCACGGACCTCGAGTAATGCCGTGAGATCCTTCCCTCTTATATTGCAGCGCCGCGCCTAGGGTTCCTCCTCTCCCCCTCTGCTGCCGCCGCTCCACTTCTCCCTCTTCCTCCTCTCTTCTCCCCCCTCCTTCAGGTAAGGATTCAGAGAGCAGAGAGACCGCCGCTTGTCGACACCGTCGTCTTCGCGCCTCCGTCCAGCCTTGTCATCGGTGGAGATGGTATGGAGTAGGGCGCCGCCGTCCTCGATCCATTCTCGGAGCTAGGAGGCTCCCAAGGGTCGTCTTCTTCCTCCTCGCCGCCGGGTCGTCATCGGGTCTGCTTCCTCTCCATCGCCATCGTCGTCTCCACCTCTCCTCCGTCTTCGCGCGTCCGGGTCGACGTCGTCCTCCCCTAGGTGAGCAGTCGACGCGCCGTCCTCCTCCCCTGCTAGCCAAAGCCGTCACCGTCGTGTTCTTCGCCGCCGCGCTCCTGCTCGAGCTCGAGGTGCCCTGTGGTCAGTGCCTCCTCCGCGTCTGAGTGCGGGAATGGAGTCCCTGCACTCCCAGCGTGCCCCGCGTCCCTCTCCCACTCCGTTGTCCCTCCCAGTCGCCAGAATAACTGTAGCTTCCGTTGTATGCCCCTGTAGTGTAGTGTGCATCAGTTTTGTTAGTAAACGAGCAGTAGGTAGTATAAGGGCAGCCGAAGCCCTCCTCTGCTAACTGCCACAACATATCACAGTGGCAACCGGCTCGAGAAACGACCCTGAGATCGTGGGTTCGACCCACCCCCCTCCCCCCTTTTGCTTGTTTTTCTTTCTTTTCTTTTCTTTCTTTTGTTTCCTTTTGCTTGCATGTATGTGTGTATGTATAAACCTACATGTGTAGGTGTTTTAATTTCTGTTGATATATGTGTGTGTGTATATATATGATGCTCATGTGTAGAATGTGTGTGTGTGCTTTGCATATATAGATGTATGTGTATGTATATGTTTTTGTGCATGTGTGTATGTGAGAGTGTGTGTAGTGCATGTGTGTGTGCACCTATGCATGTGTGTATGTGTGTGAGTGTGTGTGCCCATGTGTACTTGTGCATGTGAGGTGGTGTGTATGTGCCATATGCATTATGCGTATATGGTGCATGTGAGTGTGTGTGTGGATGAACACCCCTCATGGGTGATATGTTCATGAGAGGGTTGTGCTCATATGCCCTTTAGGCATATGAAGCCATGTGTGTGCTTGCTTGGTAGTGTGTGTGTGTAGGTGACTAGTGGGTTTTCCCCCACTTTTAATACCTTGTTTGTTGGTGTATGCATCTTTGTAGGGATTATTAGTGTTTGCCATGGTAAACTAAGTTTCCAAATCTGGTTACGTCCATTTATGATCATGTCCATTTATAGCAAGTTTTAACTCATAAGAGAGTGGATGGTTGCTTGCTAGTATATTTATGCCATGTTGCTTCACATGAACATATGAGTATGACCCATGTTTTTCGGGTAGAAAGAGCCAAGGAATCCATTGGTGCTTTCAGATTTAACTTTTGAGCAAGTTCATAAAACTGTAATTTTCTGGTGTGATGCTACATTGCCATTTTTTGCATGATTTAATCAATGCTTGCTTTGGGGCATGTGCCAATATGGAAGTGCTAGTGTTTGATATCTATTATGCCATGGTATTTTTGTTTAACATGAGAATCACACATATAAGTGGTAAAAATGCTGCAAAGTAACTAACTTTATGTTACTGTTTTCACCATGCTAAATATTTCTAAGTCTGAGAATCTGCTGTTATTTTTATGCCATGTAGAGTGGTTGGTATCTTGTGCGATGTTGAGAATTAGCTCATGCTCAGTGCTAGTATTTTGAAGTAGATGTTGTCTACTACCATCCTGTTAATTTTTCATGCCAAGAGGTGGTCTCTAACACCTTTAACTTCTGCTGTCAACATGCTACCAGATTAACTCAAATTCCAGAAAACTGTTATTTTCACGAAGTCCCAGAAAAGTTGTTTCATCATGCCAACTTGGTAGCTTCATGCTTATTGATGTGTGCCTCCTTTCTAGATTGTGTAGTTGGATAAGTTGATGAACATGTTATGTAGTTTCTGTAAATGCCTTGTTTGAGGATGTAGGATTCCTGTAGCTCAAGTTGTGGGCTGTGTAAGTTGCTATGTTGCTGTTTTGTGGCAAATTGTTTGTTATATTATTTTGTGTCTTGTGGGAGCTATACTCCATGTAATTGCCTGATCTTTGGGTCTATTGTGGTTGGTTTTTCATTTCCTAACCATTGGCTACCTTGGAATGCCGAGAATTAGGGCATGGCCTTGTTTGTCTTGTGTTTTTCCTTCGTACCTTGTCGTGAGCGTATCGTGAGATCCGTAACTCCGTTTCTTACGTTCTTCATATGCATTTTCATCGTTTTCGCACGATGCATCCATATTTGCCATGTTCATGCATGTATAAATAACTTAACATAAGGTTCTGTCCAGATTCATTAATATCCATTTCTTGCATGTGAAACATGACTAGTTAGGATTGCCATGTTAAAACTCTTCACCTAAGCATGCATCTTTCTTGCTTGTGCATTGCACCATGGTTGTTTGTTTATTCTTGTTGTTTCCTTTGGGTAGACGTGAACTTTGAACCTGAGTACGAAGAGCCAGACAAGTACAACTACGAGGATCCCGCTACTTGTTCCACTGAAGAACCAACAAGCAAGATGATTTTACCCGGATCCCGATACTATTTTCGCTTGCTAGTTTCTCGCTCTTATCATTACAATTGATCTACCTAGAACTTGAATATAATCCTCCTAATTGCCATGATAGCCTCTAACCTCCACATCCTAGCAAACCATTGATTGGCTAAGTTACCGCTGCTTAGCCCCTCTTATAGCGTTCTTAGTTACAGGTTCAGTTTGTTCCATGTGATAACATGGATTTGGATATCACCATGTTATCTATTATTTAATTTAATGCACATATATATCTTGGTATTGGTGGAAGGCTTAGCCTTTTGCTAGGTGTTTTGTTCCGCTGTTACCTGTTGGGAAACGTCGCATGGGAAACAAAAAATTTCCTACGCACACGCAAACCCAAACCTATCCATGGTGATGAGCATCTACGAGAGGTAGAGTAGATCTACGTACCCTTGTAGTTCGCTAAGCGGGAAGCGTTAGGAAACACGGTTGGTGTAGTCGAACTTCTTCGCGATTCAAATTGCCGAGCGTCCTGCGATCTAATCACGAACCGTCCCGCGAACCAATCACGAAACATACCGCGATCTCGTCATGATCCGTCCCGCGATCCGATCACGAACGTCCCGTGGCCTTGATCACGATCCTTCCGATCTAGTACTGAACGGACGACACCTCCGCGTTCCGCACACGTGCAGCTTGATGACGATCTGCACCGTCTTGATCCAGCAAGAGGAAGTGGAGGGAGGAAGAGTTCTCCGGCAGCGTGATGGCGCTCCAGAGATGGTGGTGGAGTTATTCCTGCACGGCTTCACCTAAGCACTGCAGAAATCCGATCTAGAGGAGAAACTATGCACTAGAGGTTAGGGTTGCACGTGGAAGAAAGAACTAGTGCAAAACCCTTGAAACCCTCTAGTATATATAGGAGGAGAGGAGGAGGAGAGGTAGCCTTGGCCTCCAAGGCTAGCTGGTTCGGCCGGCTAGGAGGGAGGAGTCCTCCTCCTTCTACTCCAAGTAGGATTAGGACTCCTTCCTTATATAGCCCCTTTTTCCCTTTTTCCACCTTTTTCCTTTTGGTATTTTTCCCTCCTGGTGCCATGGGCCTTTGTGGCTGTTCCACCAGCCCACTAAGGGCTGGTTATTATTCTCCCACAGCCCATGGACCCTCTAAGGTTGAAATACCTCTCCGGAGGCCTCCCGGTACACTACCGGCACTCCCGGTACACTACCGATGAGCCCAAAACTTTTCCAGCGACCAAACTGGGACTTCCTATATATGAATCTTTACCTCTGGACCATTCCGGAGCTCCTCATGATGTCCGGGATCTCATCCGGGACTCCGAACAACCTTCGGTCATCACCATACATAACTTTACACTACCGAAACGTCACCGAACCTTAAGTGTGCAGACCCTGCGGGTTCGAGAACTATGTAGACATGACCGAGACACCTCTACGGTCAATAACCAATGGCAGGACCTGGATGTCCACATTGGTTCTGACATATTCTATGAAGATCTTTATCGGTCGAACCTCTATGTCAAGGATTCAGTTAATCCCGTATGATGTTCCCTTTGTTCTTCGGTATGTTACTTGCCCGAGATTCGATCGTCGGTATCTCCATACCTAGTTCAACCTCGTTACTGGCAAGTCTCTTTACTCGTTCCGTAATACAAGATCCCGCAACTAACATTTAGTCACATTGCTTGGAAGGCTCATTGTGATGTTGTATTACCGAGTGGGCCCCGAGATACCTCTCCGTCACACGGAGTAACAAATCCCAGTCTCGATCCATGCCAACTCAACAAACACCATTGGAGATACCTATAGAGCACCTTTATAGTCACCCAGTTACGTTGCGACGTTTGATACACACGAGGCACTCCTCCGATATCCGTGAGTTGCATGATCTCATGGTCATAGGAACAGATACATTGACATGCAGAAAACAGTAGCAATAAACTGACACGATCATACGCTACGTTTGTAGTTTGGGTCTTGTCCATCACATCATTCTCCTAATGATGTGATCCCATTATCAAATGACATCACATGTCAATGGCTAGGAAACCCTGACCATCTTTGATCAATGAGCTAGTTCACTAGAGGCATACTAGGGACACAGTGTTGTCTATTTACCCACACATGCAATGAGTTTCCAATCAATACAATTATAGCATGGATAATAAACGATTATCATGAACAAGGAAATATAATACTAAACACTTTATTTATTGCCTGTAGGGCATATTTCCAACAGTCTCCCACTTGCACTAGAGTCAATAATCTAGTTCACATCACTATGTGATTTACATGGTAATGAATCGTACACCCATACAGTTCTAGTGTAGATCATGTTTAGCCCTTGGAAGAGGTTTATTCAACAGGTCTGTAACATTCAGATCCGTGTGCACTTTGCAAATATTTATGTCCTTCTCCTCGATGTAGAACCGGATGGAGTTGAAGCATCGCTTTATGTGTTTGGTCCTCTTGTGAAACCTTGGTTCCTTGGCTAGAGCAATGGCACCAGTGTTGTCACAGAACAGGTTTATTGGATTCAGTGCACTAGGCACTACTCCAAGATCTGTCATGAACTGCTTCATCCAAACACCTTCCTTCCTTCGCTGCCTCCGAGGCTGCGATGTACTCCACTTCGCACGTAGAATCAGCTACCACGCTTTGCTTGGAACTGCACCAGCTTACCGCCCCCCCCGTTAAGAATAAAATACGTATCCGGTTTGCGACTTAGAGTCATCCGGATCAGTGTCAAAGCTTGCATCGACGTAACCCTTTACGACGAGCTCTTCATCATCTCCATAAGCGAGAAACATATCCTTTGTCCTTTTCAGGTACTTGAGGATATTCTTGACCGCTTGCCAGTGCTCCACTCCAGGATCACTTTGAAACCTTCCGGCCATACTTATGGCAAGGCTGACATCAGGTCTTGTACACAACATTGCATACATGAAAGAGCCTATGGCTGAAGCATAGGGCATGACACTCATCTTTTCTTTATCTTCTGCAGTCACTGGGCATTGAGTCTTACTCAACTTCACACCTTGTAACACAGGCAAGAACCCTCTTTTGGACTGCTCCATTTTGAACTTCTTCAAAACTTTATCAAGGTATGTGCTCTGTAAAAGTGTTATTAAGCGTCTCGGTTTATCTCTATAGATCTTAATGCCTAATATGAAAGTAGCTTCTCCTAGGTCCTTCATTTAAAAACTCTTATTCAAATATTCCTTCATGCTTTCCAGCATTTCTATATTGTTTCCAATCAACAATATGTCATCCACATATAACACTAGAAACGCTATAGAGCTCACACTCACTTTCTTGTAAATACAGGCTTCTCCATAAACTTGTATAAACTCAAACGTATTGATCACCTCATCAAAGCGCTTATTCCAGCTCTGAGATGCTTGCACCAGTCCATAAATGGATCGCTGGAGTTTGCAAACTTTGTCAGCATTCTCTGGATCGACAAAACCTTCGGGTTGCATCATATACAACTCTTCCTCAAGGAAACCGTTGAGGAACGCCGTTTTGACATCCATCTGCCAAATTTCATAGTCGAAATAAGCAGCTATTGCCAACATGATTCTGACAGACTTAAGCATCGCTACGGGTGAGAAAGTCTCATCGTAGTCAACTCCTTGAACTTGTGAAAAAACCTTTGCCACAAGTCGAGCTTTATAGACGGTGACATTACCGTCCGCGTCCATCTTATTCTTAAAGATCCATTTGTTCTGAATGGCCTTTCGCCCTTCAGGTAGTACTTCCAAAGTCCATACTTTGTTTTCATACATGGATCCCATCTCGGATTTCATGGCCTCTAACCATTTCTCGGAATCCGGGCCCATCACTTCTCCTCCATAGCTCGTAGGTTCATTGTTGTCTAACAACATGACCTCCAAGACAGGGTTGCCGTACCACTCGGGAGTAGTACGCGTCCTTGTTGACCTACGAGGTTCAATAGTAGCTTGATCCGAAGTTTCATGATCATCATCATTAACTTCCTTTTCTACCGTCGTAGGTTCCATAGAAACATCTTTCTGCACTGCGCTACTTTCTGGTTGAATTAAAGGTTCAATAACCTCATCAAGCTCTATTTTCCTCCCACTCAATTCTTTCGAGAGAAACTCTTTCTCAAGAAATGTTCCGTTCTTTGCGACAAACACTTTGTCTTCGGATCTGAGATAGAAGGTACACCCGACTGTCTCTTTCGGGTATCCTATGAAGACACATTTCTCCGCTTTGGGTTCTAGCTTTTCAGGTTGAAGCTTTTTGACATAAGCATCACACCCCCAAACTTTAAGAAACGACAACATTGGCCTTTTGCCAAACCACAGTTCATATGGCGTCGTCTCAACGGATTTTGATGGTGCCCTATTTAAAGTGAATGCAACTGTCTCTAATGCATAACCCAAAAACGATAGTGGCAAATCGGCAAGAGACATCATAGAGCGCACCATATCTAATAAGGTTCGATTACGACGTTCAGACACACCATTACGGTGTGGTGTTCCGGGCGGTGTCAACTGTGAAACAATTCCACATTGTCTTAAGTGACTGCCAAACTCGTAACTCAGATATTCACCTCCTCGATCAGATCGCAGAAATTTAATCTTCTTGTTACGATGATTCTCAACTTCACTCTGAAATTGCTTGAACTTTTCAAACGTTTCAGACTTGTGTTTCATCAAGTAAATATATCCATATCTACTCAAGTCATTAGTGAAGGTGAGAAAGTAACGATATCCACCGCGCGCTGCAACATTCATTGGACCGCACACATCAGTATGTATGATTTCCAATAAGTCACTTGCCCGTTCCATTGTTCCAGAGAACGGCGTTTTAGTCATCTTGCCCATGAGGCATGGTTCACATGTGTCAAGTGATTCAAAATAAAGTGACTCCAAAAGTCCATCAGTATGGAGCTTCCTCATGCGTTTTACACCAATATGACCTAAACAATAGTGCCACGAGAAAGTGGTACTATCATTATCAACTCTACATCTTTTGGCATCAATGTTATGAACATGTGTGTCATCACTATCAAGATTCAATATGAATAAACCCCTAACATTGGGTGCATGACCATAAAAGATATCACTCATATAAATATAACAACCTTTATTCTCTGATTTGAATGAGTAACCGTCTCGCAATAAACAAGATCTAGATATAATGTTCATGCTTAACGCAGGCACTAAATAACAATTATTCAGGTTCATCACTAATACTGATGGTAATCGAAGAGGGAGAGTGCCGACGGCGATCACATCAACCTTGGAACCATTTCCCACGCGCATCGTCACTTCGTCCTTTGCCAGTCTTCGTTTATTCCGTAGTTCCTTTTTTGAGTTGCAAATGTGAGCAACCGAACCGGTATCAAATACCCAAGCACTACTACGAGAACTAGTAAGGTACACATCAATAACATGTATATCATATATACCTTGTTTGTCTTTGGCCGCCTTCTTGTCAGCCAGGTACTCGGGGCAGTTCCGCTTCTAGTGACCAGTTCCTTTGCAATGAAAGCACTCAGTTTCTGGCTTAGGTCCATGCTTAGGCTTCTTTGTAGGAGTAGCAACTGCTTTGCCATCCTTCTTGGTTTTACCCTTCTCGCCTTTGCCCTTGCCATTTTTCTTGAAACTAGTAGTTTTATTGACCATCAATACTTGATGTTCTTTCTGGATTTCAGACTCAGCGACTTTCAGCATCGCAAACAGCTCGGATGATGACTTGTTCATCCCGTGCATGTTATAGTTCATCACAAAGCTCTTGTAACTAGGTGGCAGTGATTAAGAACTCTGTCAATGATCGCCTCTTGCGGAAGGGTAATTCCCAACTCAGCTAGACAGTTTGAATACCCAGACATTCTGAGTATATGCTCACTGATAGACCCGTTCTCCTCCATCTTGCAAGCATAGAACTTATCGGAGGTCTCATACCTCTCGATCTGGGCATTCTTCTAAAAAATAAACTTCAACTCCTGGAACATCTCATATCCTCCATGATGTTCAAAACGTCTTTGAAGTCCCTGTTCTAAGCCATACAATATTGCACACTGAACTATTGAGTAATCTCCAGCACGAGCCTCCCAAGCGTTCTTAACGTCTTCGGAGGTCATGTCTTCTGGTTGGTCACCAAGCGGTGCATCAAGGACATATTGTTTCTGGAAAGCCATGAGGATAATCCTCAGATTACGGGCCCAATCAACAAAGTTACTTCCATCATCTTTCAACTTAGCTTTCCCTAGGAACGCATTAAAATTCAGGGGTGCTACTGCGTGAGCCATTGATCTACAACATAAATATGCAAAGGTTACTTAGACTATTGTTCAAGATAATGAGTTCAGTTAATCAAGTTACTAAAGCTCCTACTCAAATTGACATCCCTTAGGTCATCTGAGTGTCACATGATCGAAATTCACCAACTCAAGTCCGATCATCATGTGAGTTAAGGTGGCTTCAATGGTGAACATCATTATGTTCATCATATCTACTATACGACTCATGTTTGACCTTTCGGTCTCTTGTGTTCCGAGGCCATGTCTGTACATGCTAGGATCGTCAAGTTTAACCCGAGTGTTCTGCACGTGCAAATCTGGCTTGCACCCGTTGTATGTGAACGTAGAGTCTATCACACCCGATCATCACGTGGTGTCTCGACACAACAAACTTTCGCAACGGTGCACACTCGGGGAGAACACAATTTATCTTGAAATTTAAGTGAGGTATCACCTTATAATGCTACCGTCGTACTAAGCAAAACAAGGTGCAGAAAAGGATTAACATCACATGCAATTCATAAGTGACATGATATGGCCATGGACTTGTGCTTAAGATCTCCATCTTCACAACACCGACATGATCTCCATCGCCACCGGCATGACACCATGATCTCCATCATCTTGATCTCCATCAATGTGATGCAATAGGGGTTGTGGCGCCAGCTGCTTCTACTTCTATTGCTACCGTTTTAGCGATAAAGTAAAGCATTACATAGCGCTTAATGATTGACACGCAGGTCAGACAATAATTAAAGACAACCCTATGGCTCCTGCTGGTTGCCGTACTCATCGACATGCAAGTCGTGAAATTCTATACATCACATGATCATCTCATACATCACATATATCTCATCATGTAATTGGCCATATCACATCACAACATACCCTGCAAAAACAAGTTAGACGTCCTCTAATTGTTGTTGCATGTTTTACATGGCTGCTACGGGTATCTAGCAAGAACGATTCTCACCTACGCATAAACCACAATGGTGATACATAAGTTGCTTTTCAACATTCTCAAGGACCGCCTTTGTCGAATCTGATCCAACTAAAGTAGGAGTAACTAACACCCGCTAGCCATATTTTGCAACAAGTCCAGTTGAGGGAACCGGTCTCTCATAAGGGTATGAGTAAGGTTGGTCCGGGCCACTTCATCCCACAATACCGCTGAACCAAAACACGACCAAGGGAGGAAGCAATCTAAGCATCAACGCCCACAAACCTTTTGTGTTCTACTCGAGGTCTCATCGAACCATCAACCTAGCTCATGATGCCACTGTTGGGAAACGTCGCATGGGAAACAAAAAAATTCCTATGCACACGCAAACCTATCAATGGTGATGAGCATCTACGAGAGGGAGAGTGGATCTACGTACCCTTGTAGATTGCTAAGCGGGAAGCGTTAAGAAACGCGGTTGGTGTAGTCGAACTTCTTCGCGATTCAAATCGCCGAGCGTCCCGCGATCTAATCACTAACCGTCTCGCGAACCAATCATGAACCATACCGCGATCTTGTCACGATCCATCTCGCGATCCGATCACGAACGTCTCGTGGCCTTGATCACGATCCTTCCGATCTAGTACCGAACGGACGGCACCTCCGCGTTCAGCACACGTGCACCTTGATGACGATCTCCACCGTCTTGATCCAGCAACAGGAAGTGGAGAGGAGGAAGAGTTCTCCGGCAGCGTGACGGCGCTCCAGAGATGGTGGTGGAGTTATTCCTGCAGGGCTTCACCTAAGCACTGCAGAAATCCGATCTAGAGGAGAAACTATGCACTGGAGGTTAGGGTTGCACGTGGAAGAAAGAACTAGTGCAAAACCCTTGAAACCCTCTAGTCTATATAGGAGGAGAGGAGGAGGAGAGGCATCCTTGACCTCCAAGGCTAGCTGGTTCGGCCGGCTAGGAGGGAGGAGTCCTCCTCCTTCTACTCCAAGTAGGATTAGGACTCCTTCCTTATATAGCCACTTTTTGCCTTTTTCCACCTTTTTCCTTTTGGTATTTTTCCCTCCTGGCACCATGGGCCTTTGTGGCTGTTCCACCAGCCCACTAAGGGCTGGTTATTATTCTCCCACAGCCCATGGATCCTCTAAGGTCGAAATACCTCTCCCGGAGGCCTCCCAGTACACTACCGGCACTCCCGGTACACTACCGATGAGCCCGAAACTTTTCCGGCGACCAAACTGGGACTTCCTATATATGAATCTTTACCTCCGGACCATTCTGGAGCTCCTCATGATGTCCGGGATCTCATCTGGGACTCCGAACAACCTTCGGTCACCACCATACATAACTTTACACTACCGAAACGTCACCGAACCTTAAGTGTGCAGACCCTGCGGGTTTGAGAACTATGTAGACATGACCGAGACACCTCTACGGACAATAACCAATGGCGGGACCTGGATGTACACATTGGTTCCTACATATTCTACGAAGATCTTTATCGGTCGAACCTCTATGTCAAGGATTCAGTTAATCCCGTATGATGTTCCCTTTGTTCTTCGGTATGTTACTTGCCCGAGATTCGATCGTCGGTATCTCCATACCTAGTTGAACCTCGTTACTGGCAAGTCTCTTTACTCCTTCCGTAATACAAGATCCCGCCACTAACATTTAGTCACATTGCTTGCAAGGCTCATTGTGATGTTGTATTACCGAGTGGGCCCCAAGATACCTCTCCGTCACACGGAGTAAAAAATCCCAATCTCAATCCATGCCAACTCAACAGACACCATCGGAGATACCTGTAGAGCACCTTTATAGTCACCCAGTTACGTTACAACGTTTGATACACACAAGGCACTCCTCCGATATCCGTGAGTTGCATGATCTCATGGTCATAGGAACATATACATTGACATGCAGAAAACAGTAGCAATAACTTGACACGATCATATGCTACATTTGTAGTTTGGGTCTTGTACATCACATCATTCTCCTAATGATGTGATCCTGTTATCAAATGACATCACATGTCAATGGCTAGGAAACCCTGACCGTCTTTGATCAACGAGCTAGTTCACTAGAGGCATACTAGGGACACAGTGTTGTCTATTTACCCACACATGCAATGAGTTTCCAATCAATACAATTATAGCATGGATAATAAACGATTATCATGAACAAGGAAATATAATAATAAACACTTTATTTATTGCCTCTAGTGCATATTTCCAACATTACCGCCATAGTTTCTTGTTCTGGTGTTATGTTTTCCATACTTTGCGCTCCTAACATGTTCGGGGTTGTTATGGGGACTCCCTTGTTTATTCGGTTGAGATTAAAACTTGTCTGGCAAGACCCAACATTGGTACTACAATTGCTTAATAACTTAATAAAAATTGCATAGGGCTTTGCAACCCCGTGGATAATTAAGCAACCCCCGAGCCACTGCTCCTCATGAGTGTTAGTCCAAATTAGAGCACTGTGCAGGGCCAACCCAGGGCAACTTGGGTGATTTCTATCAGGCCTCCGTACGTGTAGCTTATCCGTCGTGTCGTGAGAACGAGATACGTGGCTATTATTGGGTTCGTCGACATGTCCGGTGGTCTTGCTAGATTTGTTTTACCTTTATCGAGTGTCTAGTGTGTGGACTCTGACTTTCTTCGGATTATCTTGAGGTGTTGGAATTCCTTTGGAGTTACCTATGATGATCACGAGATCCTTGGTCGAGGCTATTCCCGCGGAGTGCGGTTAATTTGTGATGGACTAGTTGGAGCACCCCTATAGGGTTAAATCTTTTCGAGAAGCCGTGCCCGCGGTTGTGTAGCAACTTGGATATTTGTTTAACACCCGGTTACAGTAAACTTGAAGTAAACTCTAAATAAAATGCACAAACTGGGTGAGTAACCGTGAACTCTCTGCTCATGAACATGATCTGAGAGAGAACACGGTGGGGTTATGATTGACGTAAGTAAGTGTTCAGGATCTCATAGAGGTCAATCTAGATTCGATCGTTCACCGTAGGCCTCATATTTATCTTCATGTTACGTAAGTTTAGCCACCATATATGCTTAGTGCTACTGCAAACTAAACACATACCCCTTCCTAACCTTAAGCTTGAATAGTCTCGGTACCCGGGCGCTTGATTGCTGAGTCCTTGTGGCTCACAAATTACTATAACACTCCAGGTACAGGTACAGATGAGTTCATGCAGGGTGATCTGACTCAGCTCCAGTGGGAATATGATGAGGAAAGAGGCAAGATGTACGTGACTTATCCAGACGAGTAGGGGACCATGGTCGTGATCTTTGGGATAGCAAGATAGTATCGTCTGCATCTGTTTTTTCTTTTGATTTCATCCGTAGTCGGACCCTGTCTTCATCTTGATGATTTGAACTCTGTGTGGAATTGTAATTTAGTGTGTGGCGAGTGTAAGCCAACTTGTATTCTCATGTCTTCTGTAATGTATGATGCAATGATGTTGTACTTGCGAACGGCAAGATGCGCCTCTACCCCTTGCGAGGCCCTCGTGCCTTAAAATGCTTAGGCGCGCATCTTGGGTGTGACACTCCCACTGTTACTACTGCTTATGTGAAGAGATTCAAGCAACTTAATTCTCAAGCGAAGAATATCATCTGTGGCCATCTGAGCAAAGGCCAGTATGGTAGAGTGAGTGCTTTGGAGGCTACTAAGCTTATCTGGGATAGGTTGTCCAAAGTCAACGAAGGTGTTTCCACTCAATGTGACTCTCGTCTTGATGTTCTTCGCAATCTCTTCAACCGCTTCAAGAGACTTGACAACGAAAATGTTCAGCAAACATTTGATCGTCTCACTGATATCTCCAATGAGCTTCAAGCAGTAGGTGCCACCAATATCACTTACCATGAAGTGGTGAAGAAACTGCTAAGATCTCTCGATTCCTCATTCGATACTCTGGCTTTGATGATTCAAGAATGTGGAAACTACACAGAACTTGATCCTGCTAACATTCTTGAGAGACTCAATACTCCTGAATTTCAACAAGATGAGAAGAGAGACCTCTATGGGCCAAGCTATGGAAGATCTCGTGCTCTGAAGGCAAAAGAAATTTCCTCATCTGAAGAAGAAGATTCTGACAGCAGCCTTGGTGATCCTGAAGAACTAAGTCAGGAAATAGCAATGCTTGTGAGGAAATTCCAGAAGTTCTCAAGGAGAGGTGGATTTGGAAAGTCATGAAAAAGTGGCTTGAGGAAATCAGATTCCTCAGAAGACTACAAGAAAGGAACCTATCATCGTTGCAAGAAGCCTGGTCACATTATCTCTGAGTGTCCTCTCTGGGAAAAAGATTCAAAGAAGAAGAAGAAATACAAGGATGATAGTTCTGATGACTTGAAGAAAAAGAAGATATCTTCAAAGTCCTCATCTGCAAAGTCCTCATCTTCAAAATCCTCAAAGCACAAGAAGAATGGTTCTATAAAGGCAAGAGCGTTCATCAGCAAGGAAATGGATTCTAAGGATGAATCTGAAGCATATGAAGAAGAGGAAGAATCTGAGGAGGAATCAGAATCTGGTGTCGCTAGCCTTGCTCTTGCTACTACTTTCGTCAGCAAGCCATCTTCAACGATGAAGAATATGACTACTCCAACGACTCTGACGTCAGCAATGATGATTATACTCCCACCTATTGCTTCATGGCAAAAGGCTCAAAGGTACACAAACATCATTCCTAATCTGAATCAAGTGAAGGTGAATCTGATGAATATGTGAAACCTAGCTATGCTAAACTTGTTAAAATTACCACTAAGCAACAAAGTGCACTTGAAAAGCTTCAGAAAATGCTAGACAAAAGCGATGATCTGTTGAGCTATGAAGTGGATCGGACTCAAACTCCGTCTGACGATGTCAAAAGTCTTCAGACAAAGTATGATAACTTTCAGAGTCATCATAACGACCTCTTGGCCTATCATGAGAAGATTTCATATGAATTTCTTCAAAGAAAGCAATATCTTGAGAAACTGAGGATGTCACATGAGGATCTCCAAAGGGAAAACAATTCCTTACTGGCTCAACAGATCAGTACCGCTCAAAAAGAATTCGTTCGACCTTGTTTGAAATGCATCGAACGTGAAACTGCTAATTCTTCACCTGAATGTTCAAATGCTTCTATTGCTATAAATTCTTCAACTATTCAAGTGATTTCAAATTCCTCATCCGAGGACACCACAAGTATCAGTGATGACAATGCAGGGTTGAAGGAATTGTATGTGACAGGCATGTACAAAAGTCTGAAAGGGCATCAAACCCTTTGCGATGTCCTCAAAAAGAAGATTCTGAATAGGAACCCTAGGAAAGAGGGTATTGCCTTTGTGAGGAAACTCAACGCTAATGGATCCTACTCGACAGCTAAGTAGTACCCCAAAACACCATGGGTTGCTGCGAAAGGACCTCCTGTAGATGAATCCACTTTATCTGGCTTTACATGTGAAACTTCATATTCCTCTGATGAGTCACTTGACTCCAACTACAAATTCTTCAAAAATCAGAAAGGTGAAGTATTTGCTAGATTTGTTGGAACTAACTGTAGGAACGGTTCTCCTATGAAGAAAATCTGGGTTCCCAAGAGCTACCTTCAAAATCTTCAAGTGAATGTCCTCACGACACCACTCATGAAGAATAGGAACCCCAGATCAAATTCCTCATATGGACCAAAGTCCTCACTTGGATCAAATTCCTCAACTGGTCAAAATTATCATTCTCGTACTAATGCCTCTGTTACGCAGGGAAAACCTAAGAGTTATGAATAAGTGCATTATTCTTCAAACCATTATGTTCATAAGTCCTCGAAGAATTTCTCTCCTTATTAATTTGAGTACTCTAAGCCTCGCCCTGTGAAACGAAGCGCACTTGCTTCTATGCCTTGCTTCTATGCCTATGAACTTGCTTCTTCAAACCATTATGTTCATAAGTCCTTGAAGAACATCTCATATGGTGCTCGTAGAATGATGAATTCTTTGCCACCCCTCCAGATGTGGGTGGTGAAGAAATTGAACTAATTTCTTATGCAGGGTCAGGCCTCTAGATGAAACTGAACATCTCATGAACTTGCTGGAGACCTGAGGAAATGCTTGAAAGGATGCAAGCTAACCATGATGAAATGAATTACTCATTTCTCACGTCCTCACACTACTAGCTTACTATCTTGTGTGATGAAATTCTCTCTGATGAAATTGATGTCATATTCTTCACTACGAAACATATGAGTTGGTAAGTTGTACAAATTCATCTGCAGGATGATACTCCAAAAGCTACTAAGTGGATCCTCGATAGTGGATGCACAAACCACATGACTGGTGACAAGAATCTACTGATGAATTTTCCACTCACTCCATCTCCTCTGAAGCATATCACCTACGCAGACAAAGTAAAAAGCAAGGTATTGGGACTTGGAGGTTGCTATCTCAAAGGACTGAACCATGGATAAGGTGATGCCCTTTGAATCTCTTGGGTTCAACCTTATGTCTGTCTCAATGTTTTGTGATCTTGATATGATCGTTGTATTTGGAAAATATCGTTGTGTTGTCATCATGGAATCTGACAATTCCAAAATCTTTGAAGGCTTTAGGAGAGGAGACTTGTATGTTGTTGATTTCTCTACAGGTCCTCAACCTGCCACATGCTTACTTGCAAAGTCTTTAGAAGGCTGGTTGTGGCATCAACCACTTGGACATGCGGGCATGAGGAACTTGCACACGCTCGTGAAGAAAAAGCACATCATTGTCATCGAGGGTGTCAAATTCCTCAAGGACCACCTCTATGGTGCATGTGAATCTGGGAAGATGACTAGATCCAAGCATCCCTCGAAGACAATCATGACCACGACTCGACCCTTTGAACTGCTTCACATGGATCTCTTTGGCCCCACTCATTACTCCATACTAAAAATGCTTCAAGTTTGTATGGCTTTGTCATTTTTTATGATTACTCTCGTTACACTTGGGTGCATATTATTCTGTACAAAAATGAAGTGCAGGATGTCTTCAAATGATTTGCTTCAAGGGCCTCCACCAACTTCGGCGTCAAGATCAAGCATATTAGGAGTGATAATGGGATTGAATTCAAGAACACTAATCTTGATGAACTTGGTATTACTCATGAGTTTTCTGTCCCTTATACTCCTCAATAGAATGGCATCGTGGAGTGCAAGAATAGGACTCTAGTTGAGATGGATCGCACCATGCTTGATGAATACAAGACTCCTCGTCGCTTCTGGCCTGAGGGAATGGATACTACATGCCACAACATCAACAGGGTATATCTTCACAAATTCTTCAAGAAGACTTCATATGAACTTATGACTACCAAGAAACCCAATGTAAGTTATCTCAAAGTCTTCGGTGCAAAATGTTGGATCAGAGATCCTCACCACAGGTCTAGGTTTGCACCGAAAGCACATGAAGGTTTTATGCTTGGTTATGAAAAGAACTCGCACACCTACAAAGTCTTCAACACCTACCATCACAAGGTTGTTGAAACTGCAGATGTGTGGTTCGATGAAACTAATGGCTCACAAAGAGAGCACCTGCCTTCTGTGTTAGATGAACAGTCTCCTGAGGAATCCATCAAGATGAAGGCAACTGAAGATATCATACCCACTGTGGAAGTCATTCCAACGAATGAAGACTTTCATGTTGATACACCTGAAGAAAATGATGCTGAAGGAAGTCCTCAGCCACGTCAACCTGCTCATCCTAGAGTTGCAAATGAAGTACATATTGACAAAATCATCAATGACATCAATGCACCAGGTCCCCTCACTCTCTCAAAAGCTTCACATGTGACTAACTTTTGTGGGCACTTTGCCTTTGTCTCTATCATAGAGCCAACCAAAGTTGATGAAGTATTCAAGAAGCCTGAGTGGATTGAAGCTATGCCAGAGGAATTGCATCAGTTCAAGCTCAACAACGTGTGGGAACTTGTCAAGCGGCCAGATCCTCGCAAACATAACATCATAGGTACCAAGTGGATCTACCGCAACAAGCAAGATGAAAATGGACTTGTGGTGAGGAATAAGGCTCGTCTTGTAGCTCAAGGCTACACACAGGTTCAAGGAATTGACTTTGATGAAACGTTCGCAACTGTTGCTAGACTTGAAGCTATTCGCATATTGCTTGCTTATGCTAACCAGCATAATATCATCTTATATCAAATGGATGTGAAAAGTGCATTCCTCCATGGTAAGCTTGAGGAAGAAGTATATGTTGCTCAACACCCAGGTTTTGAAGACCCTAAGCATCCTGAGAAAGTCTTCAGACTCAACAAGTCCCTTTATGGCCCCAAGTAGGCCCCTCGGGCGTGGTACAACACTCTGAAGGAATTCCTCATGAAGAAAGGCTTCAAACCCGGTTCACTCGACCCCACTCTTTTCACAAAATCCTATGACAATGAACTGTTCATATGACAAATATACGTAGACGATATTACCTTTGGTTGTACTGACAAACGTTACAGTGATGAATTTGCCTATATGATGAGTGAAGAATATCAAATATCTATGATGGGAGAGTTGAAATTCTTCTTAGGTCTACAAATTCGTCAACAAGATAATGGCATCTTCATCTCCCAAGAGAAGTACCTCAAGGATGTTTTGAGGAAATTTGACATGCAAGATTGCAAAGGCGTCAAAACTCCAATGCCTTCATAAGGCCACCTCCGCACTGACGAAAATGGTAAAGATTTCGATCAGAAGGTATACCGCTCCATGATTGGCTCATTATTGTATCTATGTGCATCTAGGCCTGATATTATGCTGAGTGTTTGCATGTGTGCCCGATTCCAAGCAACACCGAAGGAATCACACCATAAGGCTGTGAAACATATTCTTCGATACTTAGCTCACACACCAACACTTGGATTATGGTATCCCAAGGGCTCAAATCTTCACCTCGTCGGATACTCTGATGCTGACTATGCTGGAGATCGCGTGGATCGCAAGTCAACCTCAGGCACATGTCATTTTCTCGGACAATCCTTAGTATGTTGGTCCTCGAAGAAGCAGAACTGCGTCTCACTCTCTACTGCTGAAGCTGAGTACATTGCTGCTAGATCATGTTGTGCTCAGTTGCTATGGATGAAGCAAACCCTTAAGGACTATGGCATCAAGTTGAAGAATGTGCCTCTCTACTGTGACAACGAGAGTGCCATCAAGATTGCATACAACCCAGTTCAGCACGCCAAGACCAAGCACCTCCAGATTCGTCATCACTTTCTTCGAGATCATGTACTCAAGGGCGACATCTCTATCGACCACATCCCCACTGAAGAACAACTGGCCGATATCTTCACCAAGCCCTTGGATGAAAAGAAATTCTGCAAGTTGCGGTGTGAGCTAAATATCTTAGAATCTTCGAATGTTCTTTGAAGAAGGACACACATCCTAACACATATGCAAAATTGATGACTTTGATGTGCAACACAAGAAGTAACGTTTTTCTTCAATCAATGAAGAATAACTCTCTAAGTGTGAAGAAGTTAATGAATAATTTGATTCCCAGAATCCTACGACAATTGTACGCAGTGTTTGAAATCATCATTCTTATACGGTGGGTCATGCCACCAACCGAAGATGAAATTCTTCCAAATTGAGTTTTTCGTCATTTTTGCAAATTCTTCAAATTATCAAATTCCTCAAATTTTCAAATTATTCAACTTTTCAAATTCTTTAAACTTTGAAACTCATGTTCTTCATTGACTATATATATATATATATTTGAGTTTTCAATGTCCCCAACAGCATTCACTTATTGCTAATTCTTCAAGTTGATTTTCATCTAAGTGAATGTGATCGGACCCTTTCCCCTCTATGCTAAACTCAACCCAGTCTGTTCACAAATTCTTCATATGCTTTCTACTTTGAAACTTGTTAAATGTCTTCACTGTGTCCTTGACAACTGAAGAATTTGCGAATGGAAACTTTGAAATTTTCACTATAATTTTTTTTCCAGCGGTTCCCGCTCAAACGGTTTCGATTCCTATGAATGGATAACTCATGATCCCCCATAATCTCCACTACTCAGAACGTGGGTGACACCTGTCGTGTGGAGAGAAAGGGTCAGGGGAAATCTTGTCCAAAATCTTCGGGCAGATTGGTTTTCACTCCCTCTATAAAAACCCCGTCCCCTTCAACTTTGCTCGGTTACTCCTCATCGCATCCCTCTCCCGAGCTCCAACCTAGCACCGCCGCTAAAGTCATCGTCATCGGTGAGGAAGAGCTTCACTGCCTCGACCTCGTCGTCACCGTACTCGCATCGGCCGCGAAAGGCCTGATCCTGCCACCACTATAGCTGTCTCCCTTTGCCAAGCTAGGGCGTGGGAGATCTGAACGGACGAACTTTCCAATATCATCTCTTGTTTGTCATGTTCTTCACCAGGGTAAATAAAATTTATTTTTACTGCCCTTGTTTGATCCTCAAATGCTCTTCATGTGCCTCAAAAGATGTTTATTCTGCATGAACCTTATTCTAAAAGCACCTTACATCTTCACATACTTGATGTTTTTCCCTAAGTAACGATTTTCTTCAAGATTCCTCAATTGTGTGAATCCTCAAAATTTGCACAACTCTAGAACCTGAGACAAAGAACACTTAGTGAAATTCCTCAAGACACCCATGGTCTAATTCCTCTCACCTATTTTATTTAGAAAAATTTCCGAGAACGCATATGACCTCTTCAAATTCCTCGCACCTATACTCTGTTCATAGGTACGACATGTGCGCTGATGAATCACTAGGTTCTCATCAACTTAACTCATTTGCAGCGCTCTTTGAGGAAAAACTGTGTACTTCTTCAGAGTACTCAAGAGTTCAAATTCCTCAAGTGAAGAAAATGGCTGACAGAAAGAAACCTGAGAAAGGTGGAAAGAAGCCAGATGTGCACACTGCCTTTCAGATCCCAGATGACGTGTATGAGGAATATTGCACACCTGATGAAGAGACTCATTGCAAAGAAACGACCAAGCAGAGAAAAATTCATCTACAGAAAATTGAGAGGAGATGGGCAAGGGAATGGAAGGAGTATCGTTATGTAACTTCAAAATACATGATGAAATTTGCAATAAAACCTCCTTGCAGCAGGCCTCCCCTTGATCCAAATCAAATTGTTGATCCCACTAGCATCTAGACTGGTGAGGACTTTCCTCACATATGGGAGAAGCAACAAGCCAAACTGGGGAAGAAAGCCAAAGAGGTAGTAAAGAAATTCAATGAAGATTCTGCTGCTGGTGCCTCTATCGGAGCCTCTGCAAGTGCTTCGAAGAAAATCATGAGGAAGAAATCTGCATTGAAGACAAGTTCTTCAACCTCAAAACCTTCACAGCAGATCCCTCAAGGTCAAAGGCCTCGGCCTACAAAGTCTTCAGCTGCTAGAACGGTTGCTGCTCTGTCTTCTGCGACATCTTCAACTAGCCCTTCTATGTTGAAGTTGAAGAAAACTGCTAGACGAGGTCAAAGACCAAGTTCTCACTCAATCAAGGCTGTGGTGACAATACCCTCAGGTTCTGAGGATGATGATGATGAAGTTGATGATGAGGAATTGGAAGAACTCATCAAGCACAGTCAGCAAAAGGCTGCCATAGCCGAAGGCAGTTCTGTTCCTCTCATGCTGGATCCCAAGATGATCCTCAACTTCATCGATATATGGCATGAAGACCCAAGGACCCCACTTTCTTCACTAAATCTGCCTCTTGGAGTGGATCATGTCCTCACCCAGTTAATTTCTGAAGAAAAATGGAAAAGAGAGCAAGCTCTGAGAGCCAAGAGGAACAGGGTTCAGAAAGAAAAATGTCTGAGAGACAATGTGATGAATTTGACCCCAAATCAACTCGTCACTGTTCAGTATGAAATTCGCACACTCTCTGAGGATCAAGAGAGATATGATGCTGAATGGAAGGGCACCAAGGTGAGATTCGTCAGAGCTGCTCAAGCTGCAGTGAAGGATCACAACACTAGGGTTGCTTCTTGCTCGCAACCACAAAATCCTCGGGATGATGAAATTCCTCAAGCTACTGATGAAATTGCTTAGCCTGATGAAACTACTGATGGAAATGCTTCTACACTAGAAGCAACTGCCAGTGCTACTAAGGAAACTCAGACCACTGATGATCATGCCAAGACAACCACCATTGTTGTGCCTGAAGAAACTGAAAGGGCAGCTACAGCTTTTGCTCCAACTGAAGAAACTGACACTGCTGAGGAAAAGACTCCCAAGAGAAAAGCATCAGATTCAGAAACCTCAGCCGTGAAGAATTTCAAGACTATGCCAAGTTCTTCAACTGGACCTATTGATGCTACACCAATTTCCTCAGCACCTGCCTACGAAATTGTACCATTTGGGGTGGAATATGTCATCCCAGATGAATATGAAGATCAGTCTGCTGCTTCGACAGAGCAGATTGATGAAGAAATTGAAGTTGAAGGCATTGCTTCAACTCCAAAGGTATCATCGCCCCAGCCTCAGTTCACTGCTGAAGAGGCTGGAGTTGAAGAAATTGATGAGGACCTAGACATTGGCAATACAACGCCTTTCATCAATGATGAATATTGGGAATAAGCACACCCAAATTCACCAATGACTACTCCTCTGACATAGATTTCTCAGTCGCCTGCTCCAACTGAAGAAATACATAAAGAATCTGGCAATCTGAAAACCCAAGTCACTGAAGAAATTCCAGCTGCAACGGCTGATGATCTTGATGCTCCCGCCGCAACTGAGGAACCAGCTCTCTAAATCGTTCTATCTAAAGGTGTTCCTCCCATGCCGAAGGAGATTAAATGGCGCTTCAAGCCAATTCTTCAACTGAAGCCAAGAATGCCATTCAAAGCCTCAGTACGCCCCAAATTCTTCAAGAGCAATTTCTTCAATGAACGAATGTTCTTCACCGGTCTAAATCCCTATGACTTTGCAAGAGCCGGTCACAACAGATTCTGGACGGCAACGCAGCTCAACTACTATGCGTCAGTTCTTTTTGAGAAGAAGAAATTCTTCGAGCACCACCAAATTCCTCACGCTGACATGGAAAATCCTTCCATAATTCACACCGGTGCTCCAGGTTCTTCATGATTCAAGCATTCTGCCATTCTGCATCGACATCTGCGACTGGAATGAAGAACTCATTCTTCAGTTCTATGCCACATTGCATATCAGCGGAAATGCTTCAGACGTCAACTCCTGGATATTGGACTGGATGAGAGGATCAACACACTTCACTTCCCAAGCTTCTGAATTGCTTCAGTGTGTACGAGTTCCAATTCCCTTAGATGAAGTTCGCAAACTGTTTGATGAGCCTGCACTTCCAAATCAGCTGATGCAAGTGTTGATGAAGACATTGCCTCCTCGAAAGCCTCAACGAAAAACCTTCCTTCTGAAGGATTTTCTATATGTGCCCAGGACTGTCTACCATATACTCAAGAAAACGCTATGTCCTCAGAAGGGCCACAATTCTGAAGAAGAAGAAGTGGAAGGAGTCATGAAGAATATGCTCTTCAACATCATTCATGGCATTTCCATTGACTTGCACGACTTCTTCATGAGGACTTTGGCCAGTGCAGCTTTAGCTCCATTTGAACAGAAGCCCTATGCGCCTTCAATAATGAAATTCATCAGGGCAAAGTCCTTAGTTCCCTTCAAGGCTGATTTCCAGAACCACTTTGGCATCCTGCCTCCAATTGAAGTCATCGAGAGCACAATTGCCTCAGTTGAAGGAAAAGGCAAGGCTGTCATTGATGAAGGCACTCGTCCATTGGATGGACAGTTTCGCAAAGCCGCTTCCTTCTCCACCAATGATGACACTGCCACTCAAGACTCCGATGCAAAGGCCTCAGCTCACAAACCTCAAGAGTCTGCCCCTCGTGTGATGACTGATCGCAAGCTTCCAATAAGTCTTCATCAGAAGGTCGATTGCAATCACAAGTGGGTGAAGCGTCAACTTGGATACATTGTGCAGAACATGACTGTAACGCAGAACACCATGAAGAGGAATCACTACTATGCACATGAAAACCTCAACCGCTCTTGTGGCGTACTGTCTCACCTCATGTCTTCTGAAGAACTGGCTGAGCTGGATCTTGAGGAACATCCTGACTGGGTTCGTCGACCTCAGAAGAAATTCAAGAAAGTTCAAGTTCCTCTGATGCAATGTGTTGTCTATTTATCCACACATGCAATGTGTTTCCAGTCAATACAATTATGGCATGGATAATAAACAATTATCATGAACAAGAAAATATAATAATAACCATCTTATTATTGCCTCTAGGAAACATTTCCAACACTAGGTCACATGGAGAATTTTGCCGCTGAGTCGACGCAACGGCTTAATGTGTCAATATACTGGTGAGGTGAACGACCCTCTACACTTCAACCAGACACCTTTGATGGACAAAAAACTCAATTTAATTGTCAATTCACTGCATGGAGAACCTCAGGAGGCTTGTAGCAAGATCGGGGTAAATCCCTTTTATGTTCATAACCCGGTTCCAGAGGGTAAAAAACCTTTTAGCAAGCTGTTTTGTTAGTGCATCTAGTGCCCCTTAGTGATTTTGGTGTATTGAAGACTTATAGGTTAAGGTACTAATGTGTTTGTGAGTGTACATAGGATCTATAATTCGATGAGGAGTTTGATATATTCAGAGATTATCGACCCCTAAAAATGTATGTCTTCATGTGAAGACTTTGTTGAAGACTTTCTGAAGACTTTGGTGAAGACTTTGTGAAGACTTTGAAGATGAAGAAGAAGATGAAGAAGTTGGTGTGACCTTGAAGATATGAACGAGGAATATGAAGCGTGAAGACTTTTGTTTTCATAGTTTCATTTCCTTTATTTGAGTCATAGGAAACACCGTACTGTTAAAGGGGGCGCAGGTCCAAAATCCTCAACCTATACAATCCTTCGAGTGAAGCCTTTGGAAATTTCTTACGGTTCAGTCCAGTTCTTGAGTGACAAAGACGAAGTTCTGCTGGTCTCTGAGGAAATTGATCTGACTGAGGAGTTAGGATTTCGCTAGTGCGAATTGCCTACAAGTGAGGAACATGATAAGCCTAAGGACTTTCATAGTTCTAAATTCCGACCGTTGTTGTGCTTAGCGCCAGCTGTCCCCAATCATAACATCCACATAACGGTCATATCATTGGGGGGCATTTATGTCTTATCATGTCAGGTTGCACCCTGGCTATAAATATCCACCCCCCATAACCAATAGTTGGTTGGCTGCTCTGAGAGAGAACTGACACTTGTCATGTGAGAGCAACCCATCCACCGAGGACTTTGAGAGAAAATCATGAGTGAGGAAAAACCCACAACCAAACCACCAAAAACAAAGTGATTGAGCATCACTAAAGAAATTTCTGTGTGGAACCGACACTTGTTACCTTTGAGGACTGTGCATCCTCCGGACGGTTGGGCGTCATGGTGTAGTAATCCTGAAGTCAATTGGGATCACGAAGTGACCTTGGTCTAGAGAATCCAGCAGTAAATTGTGGATCGCCGGGTGACCAATTTTTGAGGGTTTTGGAAGTCTACCCTAAAGACTTACCACGAGTGTTGGGCGAGGACTGAGTGACCTTAGCTCTAGGAGAATACGGTAAGGACTGTATGTCCCAGGACTATGTGCCCTCAGACTGTGTGTCCTCTAGTTTAAATACCAGGCCGCTCCAAACCAGACGTACGACTGTCACAACAGTTGGAACTGGGTCATCAAACCATTGTCTTCATTGATCTACCTGGTTCTATTTCCTCAACCTCCTTATTCCTCATAAATCTGTTGATGAAATTGATTGTTACGGTTTGAAGAATTTGACTGAAGACTTTCACAAATTCCTCACCTCAAATTCTTCAAGTTACCTTGTTCATCACTGCTCATCCTGTATCACGCTACTTACTATTTGTGCATGTTTCATTTCATCATGAAGACTATCTTGTTACTATGTTCCTCATGCACTTGGGTACTTATTCCGCTGGTAGTTATTCATCGCATTTCAAATTCCTCAAGTGATGAATTTGTAAAAATCGCCTATTCACCCCCCTCTAGTCGATATAACATACTTTCATGTTTGTTTCCTCTGAATTTTGTGTTTGATATTCTTGTCTAATCTTTCTGCAACTGTATGTAGGCGAACTCCAAATTCTGGAAGAAAAGACTAACTGCAGCTTCCAGGAAAAAAGCCAAAGCAGTTAAGACCCGTGCTCCGGGTCCTCCTAAGAAACCATCAGCGCAAGATCTGCTTGAATTAGATGACTCGGAGGCAGAACTTTAATCCCTTGGTCTCATTTTTATACAACTTATTTACGCTGATTCCTCTCAGGACGAAACGAAGACAAGTCACGCCGGAGCCGCGGAGGTAACTTACATCTCCTGTGACTCAGAACCCTTCCCGAAAGAAAAAACATGGCGGCTCATCCGGAAAGTAAAAAATTTCTCATCCTATTGCTCACTTGGACCCCAACTATCTTTTGAAAAAGCAACAACACGAATCTAGGCGTTAAACCCGGAGCACCGGCTCTGAGATCTTGTGGCCGGTTTATCCAACACTCCGGCTCCCCGAAAACGTCATGCCGAGGTACCTGCCATCCCAACTTTATTTATTTCCTGTCCCAGTCTTACGCGAAACTCTTTAAACCTTTCCAACTTTATTTATCAGGAGACACCTCTGTCTTCTGGCGACTCTACTGGCACCCAACTACCCGCCTTCATTGTTAAACCTGGGTAAGGAGTTTACCTTGGCTGATGTCAAACCACTTGTTTATCTTGTGTTTATAAACTTGTCTACTCATGTTACATGGCCAAAGCAAAGAGTAGCAAGAAGCACAGGGTGAGCGCCTCTTCCAAAAACCCCAAGTCTCTGAGATGGAGAGAGAAGCACTGAAACTTCCTAAAGCCCCTGTTCAAAGCTCTGACGACCCTACTACCCAATAGGATGATCCGCTACTGCAGGTCGATGAACTTTTTCCTGAAGCCATGGATACGGATGTTGACCCTGTTCGCCAGCGTGATCCGTCTGTTCCAATTATCTTACCACCGATTGAGGAACTCCCTTCTGACAAGAGCACTGATGACGTTGTCATCACAAAAACGGGTTATAAGCCCCCAGGCGCGTACAACGTACTTGCAAAGCAAAAAGAAGAGCCGCCTTCACTAGAGGAAGGCAAGTTAAAGCTAGATCTATAGGACTATGAAACATTCAGCACCAATGAGCTGCATGAGGGTTATCTGAACCGCCTTCACACCAGCCGCCACATGGAAGCTGGCTTAGTAAGCATGATGAAGAAGAAATGTTAGGTACAAATTTAACCCCTTTTCGTCATATAGATATATACCAATGTTGCCCCCAAGGGCCGGCTTCTTCTTTGAAAATGATAAGTCGGGTCTTTCATTTTAATACTTCGTAAAAAATGCACACGTAGCCACCAAGAGCCGGCTTCACTTTGTAGAAGAAGAGTCGGGTCTTCATAACTTAGCACTTCACAATAAACACGCTCGTAGCCCCCAATGGCCGGCTTAACTTTGTAGAAGATGAGTCGGGTCTTCACAACTTAGCACTTCACAAAAAATGCGCTCGTAGCCCCCAAGGGTCGTCTTAACTTTGTAGAAGATGAGTTGGATATTCATAACTTAGCACTTCACAAAAAATGCGCTCGTAGACCCCAAGGGCCAGCTTAACTTTGCAGAAGATGAACCGGGTCATACTACGAATTGAAAATGGCCCGCATTAGCACCCAAGTGCCGAGTGCATTGCTTGCAATGTGCTTGGGACATCGAATAAAACAACTTTGTTTGAATACCAATTACCAACCATACTATTCAATCCTTTACAGGAAGCTTTAAACCTGAAAGAATCGCATCTTGGTGACTTTAATAAAACTATAGAAACGCTGGAAGCCAGGAGCAATAAGGCTGAGTCAAGTCCAAAGTCTTCCTTGGAAGAAATAGAGCAGCTAAAGAGAAATTTTGCTGCTGAAAAATCCACTCTTGACTCAGAAAAAGATGCCTTACTGAAGCATGCAGACGATGCTGAGAACGAACTTGAGTCGGTTACTAAGGAGCTTACCGACTTAAAGCAACAAATATCCCAGATGACATCCGCCATGTTCGGTAAGTGCACCAACTTGATATATAATTGAAATAACTCATGCTTGAAAGATATGGCTGCTTATACCGTATGTCTACTTAAAGATCCTTTGCTAATTCATGCTCCGGATTGTGTAACAGGTGCCAGGAGTGCCAACCTCGGCCAAGACATGTTGGTGAAGCAGAAAGCTATTTACACTTTTACATAGAAGCTATATGTTGGAAGTTTGCGGACGCTTTTAGCTATATCCTTTGGCAAAAAAGCTCTGCCACTCATCAAGGATGTGCTGGAGCACTTGTCAACTGTCCGCTTGCAGCTAGAAGAGATAAAATTGTGAACCGCCCTTGCAGGGGCCCTTACTGCCTTGAGCTAGGCCAAAGCATGGCAATCTGAGCTACACCTGACAGATTTGGCCGGCGGGTATCCACAAAATAATGAAGATGGAAGCGACTTCAGCGAAGCCGACTTTACAAGATGTTTTAAGGATATGATGCCCTTAGCTTGCAAGCTTGCCCAAGAAGCAAATCTAAAGAAATACCAGTCGGTTCATCATGATAACAATGTTTGCATCAAGGTGCCTTCCCATATGGTTATAGACTTAACTCCTCAAAGGCGTAAGCACTAGTTTTCCTCTAACATTGATCCTTCTCTTATTCATAATGATGAAGCCACCTTCGAGGCATTAATCGGCATCGATTGGACTACGGATAACCTTCAGATGCCAGAGGAAGAAGAGCCGGCACAGGATGATGCGACGCCTTCCACTTCTCAGCTCTAGGGAGATATTGCTTCTGCTATTCGTAACCTGGATGGTAGTGTAGCCAGCTCAAAGTGATCTAACTCTGAAAACACTTAGCTAGAAATTTCAAGGGTCCAGCTGTGGCCTTGTAATAGAGTAACTTTTGACAAACTGTGACTCTTGCAATGCCTTCGCGTATGCTTGATCCCTTTATATTTTGGCGGCTTAACCATCGCAACCTTTATCAATCATGTGTATGTTTGATGTGATCATATATATTGACGCTGTCACCGGGTTATAATAGATGCAAACTTGATTCAATGAATGATACTAAGCCGGATCCCTTGCCATCCAAGAACTTAGAATTCTCTTAGGTAAAAATCCTTGTAAAACAACAAATAGAAAGTATCGACAAGCCTATCTTGTATTGTTGTGAGGTGGCTTTGAAGGCACAACCAAAAGAGATCAACTCTTATTCATAATTTTGAAAAACTGAAAAGTTTTTGCTTCGAAGAAGCTAGACGTAAACGCCTGCAATCCCGTAAGCTGGCTCTCATGTGACATAAATCTGTCGTTTTAACCTTAACAAGTTCAAGGTCTTAAAGAAGGTTGATCATTAAGAGTACGAACGGGCCACATAGCAGAGAGACTACATCATACAGGTGAGTTTATCCTAGCTCTATGTATGTCGGCTCTCTCGTGACATAAACCGCCGTTTTAACCCTACCAGATTTAGGATCTTCTAGAAAGATTGATTGTCAAGAGTTTTAACCTTGACAAGTTTAGGTTCTTCTTGAAAGATCGACTTGTAAGAGTTTGGCGGGTCACATGGTGGAGTAGCAAGTTGCAAACAGGCAGGCTTAACTCATATATGGCGTGGAAGCCAGTCAAGAGGGTATGAAAGCTAAACTCATTGAGTTGGAAG
The DNA here is from genome assembly GCA_022496015.1 of Hordeum marinum. Taxonomy (NCBI): domain Eukaryota; kingdom Viridiplantae; phylum Streptophyta; class Magnoliopsida; order Poales; family Poaceae; genus Hordeum; species Hordeum marinum. The sequence goes on along the minus strand of CM039678.1, from coordinate 334,009,640 downwards.
CCCCCAAGTGACTTTATGATGATACAAACCTTACACAAAGAATTATTGGAAGATAAAACGGCAGAGGCCCCGAATTATGGGGATGCCAACTTTATTACACTAATTATAGAAAGGTATATACAATGATAGAGGTATGTACATTGATGAGAGCCGATGACTCAAGTGTAGTAAGGCCGAAGGTGAGAAATATTATGTGACCTGCTAGTCTCCTGCCCAGAGGTACGTGACTCTTTGCTATCCCGTATATCTATAAGATAATAGGACCCATTGTTGAGATTCTTGCTGACCACAAAAGTTCCCTCCCAAGAAGGCGATAACTTATGCATATCAGTCTGATCTTGAATCAAATGGAGCACTAAGTCACCTTCTTGGAATGTCCGGGTTTTAACCCTGCGGCTATGACAGCGATGCAAATCTTGCTGGTAAATCACTGATCATGGTGCTGCAAGATCCTGCTCTTCATCCAAGGCATCAAGTGCATACTGATGTGTTGTCTCATTATCAACTTCAATGTAAGCCGCCACCCTGCGCGAGTCATGACGAATATCACTAGGAGAACTGCTTATGCTCCATAGACCATGAAAAAAGGCGTGTAGCCTGTTGATCTGTTGGGAGTAGTCCTTACTCTCCAAAGAACTAAAGGCAATTCCTCAACCCAACATCCCGGCGTTCATTGCAAAGGAACCATAAGCCAGGGTTTGATGCCTCCCAAAAATTCCTGGTTAGCACATTCTTCCTGACCATTAGACTATGGATGGGCTTCCACGGAAATGTCAAGTCGTATATGCTCACTTTGACAGAACTCATTCATAGCCCCTTTTGACAGATTTGTACCATTATCAGTGATGATGTTGTGGGGGTAACCAAAATGTAATATCATTTTTTATGAACTAAATAGCAGTTGTCGCATCGCACTTGGAAACTGGTTTCGCCTCAATCCACTTGGTAAAATTGTCAACGACCACCAATAGGTGGGTCTTCTTGTCCTTAGACCTATTAAATGGTCCAACCATATCAAGCCCCCAGACTGCAAACGGCCAAGTGATCAGAATCATCCACAATTCTTGAGCCGGCACATGTGCCTGTCATGCAAATTTCTGACAACCTCCACATTTAAGAACTATGTCCACTGCATCCTTATCAGTTGTCAAGCAATAAAAACATGCCAAAAAGCCTTGGCCACGAAATATTTTGAGCCAGCATGATTGACGGTGTCCTGGACTAGGGGTTACTCACCACATCATCTCCCGACTAGTGGGTCGGGCCGAGGAGCCCCCATGATGGTTCACTAATGGGCCAGTTCGGGCAGCCCATGACGCATACAAAGGAGATTACACAAGACTTGGCGCACAAGACAAAGACTCCTCTAAACCCTAGGCCTCTAGTATTATATAAACCGAGGCCAGGCTAGTCAATAAACAATCTCATATTCATCACTACCATCTCGTGGTAGATACCTGTACTATGTACTATCCCCATATCAATACAGTCAAAAGCAGGACGTAGGGTATTATCTCCTTGAGAGAGCCCGAACCTGGGTAAAATCATGTGTCCATGTTACCATCGCTCCAAGATGCCTACCATAGGACCCCTACTACAAGATATGTCAGATTTGACACTGCCATTGTTGCTTTCATTGAGAGCCTGCTGGGCGATCGCCATGGATCCATGGGAATCTTCAACCGATGTTAAATCAGGTGTTATACTTTTAGTTTACTTCATTCTACATAGATGATTTTTTTTGCAAATTATGTACGTCGTTGTGTGCAATTCTTTTTACAGATCAGTGTTTGCTCTCGCATGGACGGCGGGATTAAAAAATAGTATTCTTGTTTCACGCAATGCGGCACAACCCGATCTATACTACACAATCCGCGTGTGCGAGAGCTGCGGCCCCGTCTCATCTTTCCTACCCTCTTCTATGAGCAGTAAACAAAGTAGTATGTGTTGCTGGACTTTGGAGAAATCATAGTTATGTTCAGCAGCCGATGAAGGAAATCAAATATGACGGATGGCTGATGCAAAACCGGGTGTTTAGCTAATGCCAAATGAAGTAGCATGTGTTGCTGCGTCGACTATGTTATGGCATGGCCGCAATGCATCCCTGTGCTTACATCTCAGCGCCGCGGCTGATGCCAAACTGGTGTTTAGCTTTCAATTATATATGTTTGACGTATTTGTGAATTATTACTACCGTCTTGCGTGATTTTGTTTGTAGATCAGGCCGAAGAAAAGTATCATGTATGCCCACGGGTGATCTGTAGTATCCGGTCATCAATGCGACCGGCTCAATCCGATCTAAAGTCCCATTGCCAAGCTAACAAAGAAAAGCATATGTGCAATACTGAAGGGAAGTGCTAGTTGTGCTAGATATAACACGGTTTCTTTATCTAATTGATAAATAACCTTCTTTTTGTTTGATTGTACTAATCCGCCTTGGGCTAACAATTTGGTATTCCTTTTCCTGGTCATGGCAGAGACCACATGATGGTCTGGTCAGTCCCGGCTTGACTGGCTCCTCAGGGCGCACACGCAGCTATGCATATATAAAGCAGTGGCAGCAGGTTCCAAGCACACATCAGAGTTATTTTGTCGATGCTTGTATATGGCCTTTTTATGTCCACTCAATCTGGTCAGCTTCTTGCCGGCCTAATCCTTGTTTGCAGCCTACCAGACATCAAAATTTGATTGTGACCATCTATGTTTTCACCTCGGCCAGCCGACCTACGCGTCGCAAACCTCGTCAAACCAACCTCGACGCCCAGGCCATATTTATTCAATTATTTACTTAACATAAATTAATTAAGTAGAAGAATTCCTTTAAATATACATATACTATCATTGGTTGTTATTACTTCTGGCTTTACACTATACTATGTGTGCAGGTAATTGACTTGGAGTCTATAACACGTTCACCTCAATGAGATGGAGTCGTTGTCTCGCCTCAGTTGACCGAATTATGTTGTCACCTTGGTGCGCAGTGCTGTGTTAGCATCCCCACGCCATCTTTTTATCAACCTACTCCGGGGACTTCAGCGTCATCGACCGACCAACTTCATCACCTCGGCTAGACTGGGTGTTTCGCCTCGCCACATCAACCGTGCTGCGTCCCCACTTCATCTAGCCAAACTCTTTGCTCGGGCACCTCGGGGGCTGGCGGCGGTGCAGGGGAGGGCGTCCGGGGGCGCGGGGGAGGGGCGGCACGGTAGCTAGCGGTGGCACGGGGGAGGGGCTACCGGGGGACGGGCGACGTGAGGGCTAGCGGCAGCACGAGGGAGGGGTGGCCGGGGGAGGGGCGGCGCGGGGGCTGGCGGCGGTGAGGGGGCTGATGGCGGCGGTTGGAGGGGTAGGCGGGAGAGAGTGAGGGAGGAGAGACAGAGAGAGAGGAGTGAGAGAGGGAGGAGTGTGGGGGCGGACTGCCATTAGTAGGGCATCCCCTTTGTCGTCCGCCCCCGGATGACAAAGAGGGGAAGGGCCAATGACAAAGGGACCCGATGGCAGAGACCCCATCCGATTGCACCTGGCCATGCCCAAGGTCCAATGGGACCCATATTAGCTCTTTGCCGTCTGCCCTGGCTATCTTTGCCGTCTGGGGGCAGACGGCAAAGAGCTGGCACATGGCAAACAATGCCTTTGCCATGTGCCAGTTCTTTGTCGTCCGGTTTTTAACAGCGGACGGAAAAGAGCATCTTTGCCATGTGTCAGCAGACGACAAAGGCCTGGCACATGGCAAATAACTGAATTCTAGTAGTGACTATTATATCCTTAAGTTATCTCCGTTCTCATCAAAGGGTGATGCTAACACTTGGTACAATACTCTTGCTCCTGGTTGTGTGCGTAGTCCCCAGGATATGATCTACTACTTCTCTGAAAAATATTTTCCTGCTCACAAGAAACAAGATGCCTTACAGGAAATATTTAACTTTGTGCAAATTGAAGAAGAGAGTCTCCCACAAGCTTGGGGGGAGGCTTCTCCAATTCCTTAATGCTTTGCCTGATCATCCTCTCAAGAAAAATGAAAATACTTGATATCTTTTATAATGGACTAACCAATGCTTCTAGGGACTTCCTGCATAATTGTGTTGGTTGTGTTTTCAAGGAACAAACTATTGAACAAGCTGAGGAATTATTGAATAACATATTGAGGAACTATGATCAAGGTTGTCAGAATCGCGATTCTGAATCGGATCGGAACTTTGATGGTAGGATCGCAAATCGTAGAATCTTCACTATCAGGATCATAGAAACGTAGATTTTATGAAGTAAAATCTTAGAATCAGAGGGGTTAATTTGGATCGTAAAGTCGTAGAATCATATAATAGAATTGCGATTCTGACAACCTTGACTATGATGATTGGACTCTTCCTTAACCACTGCCTAAACCCACTCCGCAGAAGAGATGTATCCTATTTCTCAGTCCTGAAGATATGCAAGAGGCAAATGAATCTATGAAGGAAAAAGGTATTAAAGCTAAGGATGTTAAGAATTTGCCACCTATTGAAGAAATACCTGGCATTGACACACGACCACCTCCACAGGTGGTAGATGTAAATTCTTTTTTAAAGTTCAATGAAAGTGACATTCCTTACAATAAACATCCTAGTGTATGCTTATATGAGTTTGAAAACTATATTATGAATCAAGATCATTTCAATGTGCATGTTTTGAAACAATTGAAATACAATTATGATATGATTGCTCGCTTGAGTGACTTGCTATTTAGAATCAGTAATGATGTTAGAGGTGTACGAAAGCATGCCTCTATGGTTCAAACTCAGTTGGAACAAGTTACTAAGTCACAACAAGAACTGCTTGATGAAATGAATAATAATATGCATGTTTTTGCTGCTAGATTAGTAACTAGAGGAGGTAGGATGACCCAAGAATCACTCTATCCTGAGGGTCATCCTAACAGAATTGAACAAGATTCTCAGAAAATTAATAGTGATGCATCTAGTACTTATAAGAAGAAAAATAAAAAGAAAATGATAGGACTTTGCATACCTCTAGTGAACCTGAGACACAAAAACCTCCTGATAGTAATGATGTCTCTATTTATGGTGCTGCAACTCAGTCTGGTAGTGAACACTCACCTAGTGATAATGAAAATGATAATGATGATGCTCAACCTAGTAATGATGAAGAAGCAGATAATGATGTGTAAATAGAACCTACTGTTGATCTTGATAACCCACAACCTAAAAATAAACGTTATGAGAAAAAAAGACTTTGTGGCTAGGAAACATGGCAAACAAAGAGAGCCATGGGTTCAGAAAACAATGCCATTCCCACCTAAGCCATCTAAGAAAAAAGATGATGAAGAATTTGAGAGCTTTCCTAAAGTGATTAGGCTGGTCTTTTTGTGTATCCGCTTAACTGGTATTTTGATGATGCCCCCTTCTACTAACTATATGAGAGACATCATCACTAATAAAAGAAAGATACCAGAAGCTAAAATCTACACCATGCTTTCTAATTATTCCTTGAGGGATGGAGTACCTAAAAAACTTGGAGATCTGGGAATACCAACTATACCTTGCTCCATTAAGAGAAACTATGTCAAAACTGCTTTGTGTGATTTGGGAGCCGGTGTTAGTGTTATGAATTCCTCCATATAAAAGACTTGATTTGAATAAACTCACACCTACTGAGATATCATTGCAAATGGCTCATAAATCAATGGGCATAGCTATTGGAATTTGTGAGGGTGTGTCTGTTGTTGTTGCAAATGTTACTATCTTGATGGACTTTGTTATTCTTGAGATGCCCGAGGATGCAACATGTCGATTGTCCTTGGTAGACCCTTTTTGAATACTGGAGTGTCTGTTATTGATTGCAATAAAAGCAAAGACACTTTTCATATCAATGGTAATGAGAATACGGTGCACTTTCCAAAGAAGCAATTCCAAATGAATGGTGTTAATGTTATCGAAAATTCTCCGACACTCACTATTGGAAGGCTTCAATTACCTCTGCCTACTGTCAAAAACAAATATGATATTATTGTGGTTGGGGATATGCCTATCCCCATTGAGGTATCCTAGTGTTTTACGAAAGTTCTTCAGTTTCATGCTAATCGAAAGTGGTTGTTAATAAGACTTGATGAACCTTATTAATGAATCATTTTCGAGAGGCATGAAGTTGGTGAATTTAGTAGACACAACTCTCTGTATCTACTTTTAGTTTTCTGTTTTAGTTAGTAAAAAACTAAAATGCCATTTTATCCAGTTTTCAGTTTTCTCTGTGAAATAAAAAAATGAACCAAAAATAAAAATTCTCAAAATGCCCTGAAAATTCAACACAATTTTTTTCGACTATTTAGGAATTTCTGGTACAAATAACACCCGAACGCGGTGTCCCTGGTGCGCACAAGACACAAGGGTGTGCCAGCACCCCCAGGCCACGCCCTAGTGGGTTGGGGCCCCCACGTGGGCCCTCTCAATATCACTTTAGCCCACATTGTCACCTACCTCCAGCAAAAAATCACCACATCCACCATTTTCGTATTCTTTCTCTCAAACCCATGTATTTCGATCTCTTTCCTCAAAGCTCCATGTCCGAAACTGTTTGGAAGTATTGCTTCTTGGTATGTGACTGATCCAATACTCCAATTAGTTTTTGATTTAGTGGGTTATTTTTAGAGTAATTAGCTACTCTTGGTGCTTCTATAGATGAGCTTGAATGTTGAATTCTTAGAGTTCTAAGTAGTTTGAATGCTCAATATGGAGTCTATGCATGCTTGGGAGTAGTTGCTAACAATCTTACAAATTTTTGTTGAGAAAAAGTTGTGGACTAATTTTTTTCTGAAATTTTATAGGAATAAAATGTAATTCTGTAGGAGTTCTTCGAGGAGGAGATCCTTGGGAGCCTCGTCAAGTGGAAACTCAGTTCGATAGTCTTATGTAGACCCAAGCCAAAGCTCGATGGGATATGCCGCTACCAAATCATCTTTGTGGCCTTGCGACGACTTCATGGAAGGTGCAGGTATTAAGGATGAGTTTTATCAATTTATTCGCAACACAGGGCTTGCTTCCTTCGTCTTAGATAAGTGTCCCCAACACTTCGAGCTTACAAAAACCTTCACAAAGAAATTTAAATATTTTCCTCGTGAGTCAAGAGTTTCGTTTAACCTGTATAATCACTCCTTTACCATGCCATTAGAGATGTTTAGCGATGCATGCAAATTTCCATTTAAAGGTTCCCTCGATGAACCCAACAAACCCAAATACGAGTCATATTTAGTTAATCTTTGCTTTAGCGAAGATAGAGGGGTTACGCAAGGGAGAATTAACAATATCCATTTTTCATCACTACAATATTTTGCGCTTTTTAACAGTAAATGTGTTGTAGGCAAACAAGATTGTAGTACACCGTGCGCTCATGATTTGAGTCTCCTACAATCTACCATAACTGGGAATAAGGATTATAATCTTGGTGCAAGTGTTGCATGGAGGTTGCAGCTTAATGCTGCTAATGGTAATTTTTTTGGAGGAATCTATGCTTCCCATTTAGCTGAGAGATTAAATGTTTCACCATGGCCTAATGACCACATCCTACCCACTCAGTATTTAGACTTTGATGCTATGAAGCGTCATAAGTTCCTTACGAGTATGACCACCAACTATACCTATAAATTTAGATTTTATAAGAAACCTGTTGTGCCTATTGCTTTGCATGCTCCTGCTCTTTTTGAATTTCACACTAGGGGAAGATATTATGTTCTTGAGAGCGAAGGCTATGAGTACAACATGGAGGTTGAAACTGCCAGGAGAGACGCAGAGTCCGTTCCGAGGTTTTCAATAAACCATCGCCCAGATTATTATTCATACGAATGGTGATTACCAAGCTAGGCCAAAAGCCTAAGCTTGGGGGAGTACGTATTTCCACCGACATTACATTCATGTTCACACTTTTTCATTGTACTATCCATGCTTGATTTGTTTTCTCGCTTTCTTTTTGCGTGTTTGAAAAACCTTGAGAAAACCCAAAAATATTTCCTACTTTTTTTAGCTTTTCTTTGTAGCTTAGTTTAATTGTCGCATCAAAAGAAAACCCAAAAATATTTCTCGCGTCTTCTTTTACTTCTTGGGAGCTTTCCCGTGTAAATAGTTTTTCTCGCTTTTGTTTTCTTTAAATTGCTTGCTTCATGAAAAGTCAAAAACTCCAAAAATATTTCAGTGCGTTTCTCTGAAATTCTTTTCTCCTTACTTGAGTCATACCAAGTAGAAGACCACGATGAAATTGTTGAGTGGCTTTCATGTGCATTATTGTTTATCTAACAAAGAGACCATGTTTCTTTGTCTAATACTCTTGAATGAAATGTTTGCAGATTCCAGCTTAGTCCACAACACTCTTGCACTCTTATTATCTTCTTATCATTCGTTCGTGCAAGTGAAAGGCAATCATGATGACATTTGATGAATTGACTATGGCAGAGAAAAGCGGGTTTGAACTCAACTTGTTTTTGTTTTTGTAAATATGTTTAACCTATAGTATCCCTTGATTCCGCTCATTATGATCAAATATGTTTGCAATGACCATTAGAGATTATAGTTGTACATGCCATGCTTAAGTAGCTAGGAGTGGATAATGATTTATCTTGGGTGTCAACATGCATTAAAATAGTTGTGATGCGGTATGATGATATGGTATCCTTCCTCAATGTTTCAAGTGGCTTGACTTGGCACATGTTCACGCATGTAGTTGAATCAAAACCAACATAGCCTTCGTAATTCTTATGTTCATCGTGTCCATATCCTACTCATGCTAGTATTCAATGTTGATTATATGTAATGCATGTTCACGATCGTCTTTGCTCTCTAGATGGCCGCTTCTCAATCTAATTGCTAGCCTTCTCCTGTACTAAGCGGGAATATTGTTTGTGCATCAAAACATTTAAACCAAGTTATGCCAGATGAGTCCACCATATCTACCTATAAGCAGCATTACCCTGGCGTTCCAAAGTAAATTTGCATGTGCCACCACTAAAAATTCAAATGAACATCTATTTAGTGTGCCTAGACCGCTCATGAGGTGACAGGGGGCGGTCAGTATCTTCCATGCTAAGCGGGTTATTCTCATGAATACTGTTTATTCACTTGTCCTTACATGAGAGGGGCGGTAATAAGGATTCCCAGTCCCGAAATCAAAACTCAAAAATAATTAAACAAAAACTCTCCTTGGAATGTTGCTGGTTTGGATGGTACCCATGGATACGGCTCGCCATGGAGCGTGATTGTTGGTGGAGCGGGTGTAAACATTTACTTTTACCGCTTGGGAACCGCTGCTAATTTTTTTAGCATGGAAGATGTTGATAACTCTTGGTCCTGACGTTGACATGAAGGGTGTACCTCTTAAAATTATATCTATCCTTGTTTTAAACTCTGAGATCTAGCACCGTTGCAAACCCATGCTTCCCTATGCGAAGGGACTATCTATTTACTTTTATGTTGAGTCATCACCTTCTCAAATAAGCGCCAGACCTGAGAGCACTATTGTCATCCTCATGCATTGTGTATAGTTTATGTTGGGTGCAGCATGGCTGGATCATTTCTACCATGAATTACATGTTTAGTCGCTGCTTGAACCTTGGAAGTGCTCTACATTTATGTTTTGCGGTCTTACAAAGGGCTAGCGAGATACCACTATTGTCATGTTGTATCATGATTGTTTTGACAAAGTGTTGGCGTTTAAGATATATTATTATTGCTCACTAGTTTATTATGTTATTCTTATGAGTGAATATAAATCATAAGAGTTATTGTTGACATGGTTAGTCATAATCTTTGCTGAAAACCTAGATGCTACTTAAGCATATATATGTAAACAAGAACATAAGAGTTCATAAAAGTTTTTTTTATAACTTTCAGTTTGTCAACTAAATTGCTTGAGGACAAGCAAAGTTTTAAGCTTGGGGGAGTTGATAAGTCTCCAACGTATCTAATTTTCCTCACTCTTTTGCCCTTGTTTTGGTCTCTAATTTGCATGACTCGAATGGAACTAACCAAGACTGACCCTGTTTTCAGCAGAACTACCATGGTGTTGTTTTTGTGCAGAAATAAAAGTTCACAGAACGGAACGGAACTTTTTGGCGATTTATTTTGGAATTATAAAAAATACTAGAGCCAGAAACCACCAGAGACGGGCCCCAGGCTGGGCACAAGACACCAGGGCGCTCCAGGCACCCCTTGCCGCACCCTGGTGGGTTGTGCACACCTCGGGGCCCCACTTGCCCTACCTCCGCCACTATAAACTCCAAAATTTAGAGAGAAAGAATTATCGCATTTCACGAGACGGAGCCGCCACCACCTCCTATTTTTTGTCGGGAGGACAGATCTGGAGCCCGTTTGGGGCTCCGGAGAGGGGAATCTTCGATTTTTGTCATGACCAACCTTTCTCCATCGCCAATTCCATGATGCTTCCCACCGAGAGTGAGTAATTCCTTCGTAGGCTTGCTAGTCAGTGAGGAGTTGGATGAGATTCATCATGTAATCGAGTTAGTTTAGTTAGGGCTTGATCCCTAGTATCCACTATGTTCTGAGATTTATGTTGCTACGACTTTGCCATGCTTAATGCTTGTCACTAGGGCCAGAATGCCATGATTTCAGATCTGAACCATTTATGTTATCATCATTATATCTATATTCTTGATCCAATCTTGCCTAGTCATATGCACCAATTACGTGTTATGATCTTTCAACCCCATATTGACAATATTTGAGACACTTCGCGGTGATGAGCGTAGTTTGAGGAGTTCATGTATTCACCATGTGTTAATGCTTTTTTCAGTTCTCTATTAAAAGAAGGCCTTAATATCCCTTTGTTTCCTTATGGACCCCGCTGCTGCGGGAAGGTAGGACAAAAGATGGCATGCAAGTTCTTTTCCATAAGCACGTATAACTATTTACGGAATACATGCCTACATTACATTGATGAACTAGAGATAGTTATACATCGCCCTAGGTTATGACTATCACATAATGAATATAATCCAACGAGTTACAGATCCAGTGCCTACGACATTTCCACGTATTGTTCTTGGTAAGTTACTACTGTTGTGTTTGCTGTTCCAACTGCTACGAAACCATTGCTACTACTATTACCGCTACTGTTACGATTGCTACTACCATCAAACCTATCATATTACTATGCTACTAATCACCTTGCTTCAGATATTAAGCTCCAGGTGTGGTTGAATTGACAACTCAACTGCTAATACTCTCAAGTATTCTCTGGCTCCCCTTGTGTTGAATCTATAAATTTGGGTGAATACTCTACCCTCGAAAACTATTGTGATCCCCTATACTTGTGGGTTATCAATAAGGCAGCATCCAACCAGGAATAGCATGAAGAGCTTCCACCAATTGTCCCTCTAGTTCAGGTATGGCAATGTCCTCCTCTGAAGGTAGATTAACCAATGGATGATGCAACAGATCCAGGAACACATTAGGCTGTACCGACTTACGCTAAGATCCAAGCTATGATAGGGCATCAGCCGCCTCATTCTTCCGCCGATCAATGTGATCCACCTGATATCCCTTGAAATGGGCAACAATGATATCAACCGCCCGGCGATAAGCTGCCATATGAGGGTCCTTAGAGTTTTATCCTTAGTAGTAGCAACACAAAGACACATCTTGGCCCTTTCTGCCACTAGGATATAGAAATTCACCAGGTTGAACCTACTATAACGCATCACTCCCACTGAAGAAATATTAATATAGTTGGCCAAACTATCTCAATAGATCGGAGAGCATTACGCAGCTATGATGATCATGCAATTAAGAATCATAATAATGAGAGGTGACTCAAATACTTTTCATGAATAATCTGAACATAAACCCACAGTTCAACGGATCCCAACAAACACACCATACAAAGTGATTATATCGGATAGATCAAAGCAAAGATGTGATGAACATTGTATCGGAGATCATAAGAGAGAGATATTGCAATCTAGGTACTGCCTACGGTCCCATAGGTCTGTGGTGAACTACTCACACATCATGGTGAGGGCAGCAAGGTTGATGTAAAGGCCCTCTGTGATTGATCTCCCCTCCGGTAGATTGCCAAAACAAAGGTCTAGATGGCCTCCCGTCGGAACAAATACTTGTGGCGGCGGAAAAAGTGTTTCGGAAGCTCTTCTAGGGTTTTTGGAATATATGAGTATTTATAGGCCAGAGAACGACGTCGGGAGGGGCGCTAGGGAGCCACAATCTATCTGGCCGCCCCACCCACTAGCGAGCAGCCAGATGGCTTGTGGGACCCTGGCACACCTCCTGGCACTCCTTGGATGCTTGCCATGCTTCATATTGTGCAGAAAAAATATATTAAAGTTTCATTGTATTTGAACCCCGTTTGATAAGGCAAACCTACAAAGCAAAAAAGACGTAGAAAACAACAACTAACACTTGGCACTAGGTTAATAGGTTAGTGCTAAAAATATTATAAATTGTTAAACAAATGCACAAAATGTATCTTAGAAGGATAATATATCAGCATGGAACAATAAAAAATTATAGATACGTTGGAGACGTATCAAGCATCCCCAAGCTTAATTCCTGCTCGTCCTCGAGTAGGTAAATGATAAAAATAGAATTTTGATGTGACATGATATCCATAATGTAATCTCTTGTATGTATGATGATTTAGAAATGAAGAATTAACAAAAAACAACATAATAATATTTATTAAGTATAAGCAGCATAAATATTGATTTTCAAAGTATATGATCCTAAAATAATGTTTACCCCCCATTCATCTTATTATATTAGCAAGGCATGACTCTGTCTCCACCACATAAATACAAGTGTTAAGCACCACGGTGTCCAAGTGATGCAATTGGATCGTACTTTTTCAATATGCATCAACTTTTTATTTTCAGGCAATACATGAGCACGAACCATTGGACATAGCATATAGGTGGAATAGAATATGGTGATAGGTATCAAAGGGGTAAAAAGTGGAGAAGATAGTCTCACATCAACTACGCATATCAACGAGCTATGGAGGTGCTCATTGATATATGTCAATGCGAGGAGTAGGGATTGCCATGCAAATGATGCAGTAGAGCTACAAGTGTCTGAAAGCTCAACTGAATCTAAGTGGGGTGTGCTTCCAACTTGCTTCTCATGATGACCTAGGGTGTTTGACGAAGCCCGTCATTGGAATATACAAACCAAGTTTATTATGATAAGGTAATTCCCACTAGCATATGGAAGTTATAGCATAGGAGACTTTTGCTATGAAGAACGTGGTGCCACTTTGAGGCACAAGTGTGGTAAAGGTTAGTAGCAAAGTCCCTTCTCTCTTTTTCTCTCATTTTTTATATATGGTGGGCCTTTTTCGCCTCCGCCATTTTTATTTTATTTTTCGTCCAGAGTCTCATCCCGACTTGTGTGGGAATCATAGTCTCCATCACACTTTTATTTACTTACAACTCAATATGAAGAACTGATAGGAAGATGCTCTAATAAGGATGATCATCACACTTTTATTTACTTACATCCCAATAGGAAGAACTGATAGGAAGATATGACTCTCTGTGAATGCCTCTGGCAGTGTACCAGGATGTGTAATGATCTAGCGTGACATATATCAGAAACATGATGGAAGGCAGCTTTGCCACAAATAACCTGTCAACTCTATATGATCACGCAAAGCGATATGCCGATGAACGAACTAGTCATGTGAAGTGACGATGGAATTTGCATGGCAATATATCTCGAAATGGCTATGGAAATGCCATAATAGTTAGGTATGGTGGCTGTTTTGAGGAGGATATAATGAGGCTAATGTGCAACAGAGAGTATCATGCTGTGGGGTGTGGATGCACCGCCGAAAGTTGTATCGATTCTCGAGGTGCGAATGGGCTATGCATGGTACCGAAGAGGCTAGAAAATACAAAAAGGTGGAGATGCGTATGTCCAAGGTGTCACATTTATCATAAAGAACTCACATACTTATTGCGAAGTTTTATTAGTTTTATCACACATCAAAGCACTACTCGCGTGCCCCGAGGGAGGAGGTCACCATGCCTCTTTAATATTTAGATGAACAACAAGTTAACACCCCCTTAATATCGACACTTATATCAATCAACAACTATGGACTTACACCTTTTTCATATTACCAAAACAATGTCATTAACTCACAATTTCTCTATATGTGCTACATGATGGTTTTGATATAAGTCATTAAATGCCTATTATTTTAGGACTAGTCTTATGACCCATGCAAATTACCATCACTATTTATTCAGCTCTCAAACAAATATAAGTGAAGAATGACAACATATTATTTCTATAAATTTTACACGCCACCGTGCTCGATAAGATATAAGTGAAGTACTAGAGCAACTGCCAAGCTCAAAAGATATAAGTGAAGCACATAGAGTATTCTAACAAATTGTAATGAAGGTGAGTCTCTCTCAAATAGGTGTGTCTAGCATATGATGATTGTGGCAGACAGAAATTAAAATCAAACAAAAGCAAATGATGCTCCAAGCAAAACGAATATCATGTGATTTATAAAAATGTAGCTCCAAGTGACATACCAATGGTTTGAGACGAAAGAGGGGATTCCTTCCGGGTAATCACCAAGCTTAGATTCTTGAGTCTTCCTTGGTATAATACTTGGGGTGCCTTGGGTGTCTCCAATCTTAGTCTTTTGCTACTCCTTATTCCATGGTCCATCGCGATCACACTCAAAACTTGAAAACTTCAATCACACAAAACTCAACAAAACTTCGTGAGATCCGTTAGTATAAGAAACATATTGCATACTTTAGGTACTATTGTAAATTGATTAATAATTTATATTTGCATAATAGGTAATGTATTCTAACTTATACATGACTTATACCTCCCCCCCCCCCCGATATAATCCATAGCATCATCAAAACAAGCAAACTATGCAGGCAAAACAGAATCTGTTTAAAATAGAACAGTTTGTAGCAATCTATAAATGTCTCATACTTCTGTAACTCTAAAAATACTGAAAGATTAGGACAACATGGAAAATTTGTACTGAAATACTGTTTAAAAATTTCAAGAATTTATCATGCTCCAGCAGAGAATTAGGCAAAAGTTTCTATTTTTGCACAACATCAATCATACTCATCAAATAAGTTATCCCAAAGGCTTTACTTGGCACAAACACTAATTAAAACATAAACACGTAATCATTACAGAGGTAATAATCATGTCAACACAAAATAACAACAACAAAAAACAAAAATTAAGGTAACTATTGGGTTGCCTGCTAACAAGCGATATTGTTTTATGCCCCTAGCTAGGCATAATGCATAGTTTCAAGTGTTGTCATCTTTGACACTCAACCAATAGGTGGCTCTCATGGCTGATTCATAAGGTGGTTTAATTCTCTTTCTAGGAAAGCGTTCCATCCCCTTCTTTAATGGGAATCGGAACCTTATGTTTCCCTTCTGCATATCAATGATTGCACCTATTGTTTGTAAAAATGACCTTTCAAGTATTATGGGACAAGAAGGATTGCAATCAATATCAAGTACAATGAAATCTATAGGCACGTAATTTTTATTTGTAATAATAAGCACATCATTAATTCTACCTAAAGGTTTCATGGTAGAATCCGTAAGATGCAAGTTTAGGGAGCATGCTTTAATATTTGTGAAACCAAGCACAACACATAAGTTTTAGGAATGGTTGAAACACTAGCACCAAGATCACACAAAGCATTACATTCATATTTATTTATATTTATTTTAATACTAGGTTCCCACTGAGCATGCAATTTTCTAGGAATAGAAACATCAAGTTCAAGTTTCTCATCATGAGCTTTCATCATAGCTTCTACTATATGTTCGATAAAAGCTTTATTTTGTTCATAAGCATTGGGTGAGCTAATAATGGATTGCAGTAAGGAAATACATTCTACTATTGATCATTTATCATAATTAAAGTCCTTATAATCGAAGATGGTGGGCACATCACTAGCTAACGTTTTGACATCTCCAAACCCGCTTTTGTCAATTTCAGCATCAAGGTTATCATCCTCCAAGCAAACGGGACGCTCCTCAACTAGAGTTGAGTTATCTCCAGTCCATTTATCATTTATATTCAGAGATGTAAACAAAGATTTAATAGGAGAAACACCAATCATTTTAAGATCTTCATCATTATCCGGATAAAACCAGGTGAAAGAGTTATTTCTAGGAATTCTCGCTTAGCCCTCAACTTAGCAGTCCCCTTCTTACTTTCATCTATTATATTATTTTTAAAACGATAGAAAACGGACGGTAAAGATTCAGCTATATAAAGTTAAGATAAATCAACGATGGAGATTTATTAGTATGTCTATACAATTCACGTGCAAGAATAAGTCACGTATCGTACGTGTAGAAGGCAACATGGATTTCGTTGACATGTCAAGACTTAGTCCAACAAGACCCTTTATGGTCACGTTGCAATGGGAAAAGAAGGTACGTGCCGGTCTTTAAAAAAAACACTCATGCAAGATCAGAAGGCTAAGGCAATATTAAATTTTATTAGAAAAGGGGCAATGTTAGAGATAAATACGGCATTGTGCACGTGTCCGACTAAAAGCAGGAACCATCTCCAGTTGTTACTTGGTCTGCGTTTAGCCGTGTATAAATACATGTACGTCCTCATAATCTACTACATCTTTGCCATTGGCCATTGATCACTTTGGCGTGCGCCTTGCTTTCTAGATTCGGTTGCATCAAGCCTTGCTTTGTAAGTACATCTTACTTCCAATGAGTTTGACGCCGACAAATAAATCACGCCGGTTTCGACCAATACCATCAATTGGATCCGGAGATGCCATCTTTAACCACGACAGGAGAGAGGCTTCTATTGAGTACAACAAGTCGGTTAGAAGTGCTTCTGATTGGACAGCTATTATGCATAACGAAGAAGTACAATTGATCGGAAAAATTCATGTTGACCTGAAGCTGCCAGCAACTCCTCCATCACCCACGACTTATATACTTAAGGAAAAATACCTGAGCTCCAGTGACAACCAGTCTTGACCCGAACACACAAAGGCGCATGAGTCTGCGCCTCTACGGCAAGGTTAATCGCAAATCCCCACGATTATATCCATCTAGAGAGTCTGCATCAAGGTCTTCGATGAGTCTCTGCATGGCGATATCGAGCAAGCAATGATGGGTCAAGGTGTAAGACGAGTCTGATATGTTGATATCAATGAGTTTTATTGGGCTAGAAACAGTTAGAAGGCCATGGAACTGTTTGAATAAATGGTGATCCATAGTACGCAAATACGGGTACATGATTTTTCCCTCCACTCTGCCATCGCAGTTTGCATCAATTGGGCCCTGATTATTTGCTAATGGCACAAGTTCAGATTTCAGCACCTAAAAGGATTGATCGAACTGACCGCCCAATGGATAAACTCAATTGAAATAGATTCTATCACCTCATATTTTATGAAGCCATGCACGTGAAATAGATTGTAGATGCATTTGCAAAAAACTTAGTAATTATTTCCCAATAAGAAGTCATCCCATAGGGTAAGCACCACGTTAGAATGGATTGATCCATCCATATGTAACAACAGTCAATTTGTAACCCCACAAAGCATAGTAAAATGGATCCATATTTTTTTTAGAATACACACCAGCATGGTGCATCGGGTAGTCACTATAGATCAGTTTTTTTCTTGCAGGAAAAAACAAGGAACATCATTATGTTGAAATATATATTTGTAGTATATTAATTGCCGCGTGTCTAAATACAAACAAATACAGTGCACACCACTCAGTTCTTTTTAATTTTATATTAACACCAAAGAAAATAAGTCTCTACGATTTGTCCACATATGATGTTATATTTGCACCGATGATTATTGTTGTTCTTGATTATAATAGTTGTTGATGATTCATTATTAATGAAAATCTTAAAATAAAAGATAACACGTAATAACATGTGCGTGATCAAGAATAAGCTTTAAAGGGAATGAGTCAAAGAAAATATTTAAGTTAAATACTTCCTCCCTAAACTAATAAACTAATGTAAAGGCGTTTAGAACACTACTTATAAACGCCTTTATATTAGTTTACGGAGGGAGTATTATTCATAGGCAAAGCTTAGCGTCATAGAAGATGTGCATCTCTGGATAAATATGTGTGTAGGAAACATTAACCAAGAAAGGGAGCTAAGAATGCAACCATTGATTGATAGGGCTGGAAGAATAAACCATCACACATGCAGGCATTTCATTTTTAGATTTATATCTTTACCTGAAATTGACAAGAAACCTATTGCGAAAATACAAAGGAGTGGATCAAAGTGGAAAAATAAAATCAAGATTGGCATGAAGTCATCAAACCTCACATGCCAAGAAATTTATTTACCAACCTAATGAACTCTCATGTTTGGTATTTTCATGTCTTCCACATTAATATATACTTGGTGGCAAATTTAATCGGCATATAGTACGGTTTGAGGCCATATAGTTGGCACGGAAAATAAACAAAAAGGTTAATCGAGCCACGCAAATGCGCGGGCAAACCAGCTAGTTAATAGATATTTGGATAAATTTAATAGACTCGTTAAAATCATGCTTAGGTCGCAGCACCTTGTTTTTAAGAGTTTCTACATCAAAAGCAATTATATCCATGCTTTTAGCCAAAGTATCTATCATGGGGAACGAACACCTATGGGACCACAAGGGGCCCCTTTCGGTTATGCGAGGGGGCGTGCTAGCACAAAGAGCTGGTCTGATGAACTGTACACAGGGAGTTTTTACCCAGGTTCAGGCCGTACGGATGCGTAAAACCCTATTCCTGCTTGGTTGTATTGATCCTGTTCTAAGGTTCGAGCTACAGGAGCACCATGAACGGCTGCTACGTGAGCTTGAGAACTTTCTCTGCCTCTCTAACCATAGGGTTGTACGATTGTCTAACTGCCTAACTGTCCGAAGGACCAAGAGTTCTAAAGTCCAAAAGTCCTTTTGTTTAACGTCCTGGGCCTCCTTTTATACTTAAGGGAATCCCAACAGTGGCGTACAGTGCGCGCACGGGACGCACATCGGTGCTATAGTGCTATCATACCTAACCCTGACGGAGTAGGACAAGAGTATTAAATGCACCGTCAGGGGCCTCAATCCCTCAGTGGGACGGGACGGGGGCCGTCCCATTGGCGCCGCTTAGCTCCCTGCAACGTTGACGCTTCGACATGTGTCTAGGTGGATCGACACCTGTCCTATGCGTTGGCGGTGCTTGCCGGGGCCTCGCCTTGCCGGGGGCCTGGAGGCTCTACTGCCCTCCCGACAAGGTCTTGCCGGTAGTCATGGGTCTTCTGTGTTGGTGCTTGGTAAGCCTTCGCTAGGTCCTGCTGCCGGGGCGGCTACTACTGCTCGCGCACGAGTAAAGGGGCACTAGATGGCCCGAAAACTCTAGTGCACCGACAGGAGCCCCCGGGCCTAGGCCATACACGCCGTGAGGCGTTATCGGGCTAGGCCCAAATAGTGCTCGGGCACACGTGGCAGGGGCCCTGTAGTTGTGATCATTAAGCTCATTGTGCTTCCCCACGATGCCCATTGAATGCGGGTAGTGGGATACATGCGCGGCGCGGCCGTTATAGCAGTGCATCTTCAGAACATTTTTGCTCGTCTTGTTTTTGGTAAAAAGAGACCGCTCTGTGCCTTCCCCATAAAGAGGAGACTGCAGAGTCGAAGCCCATTTACCCCTCATCTTTCCCAATCTGAGAACCGCCATCGTCTTCCTTCTCAAGCCCGAAGCAGAACCTCTTGAATCCGCTAGTGCCCCCTCCCCGCTTCCTCCTGCTCCTCGTTCTCGGTCTCCATCCCCACCATCACCATGTTGACCAAATCCATCAAAGGCAAGGACATGGAGGTCGCCTTGGAGAACAAGGCGGCGAAGATGCGGAGGGAGCATGTCGTCTTCCCACCGGGGCTCAGCCTAAGCGTCTCGAAGAGGCAGTACCAGTGGGCATGGGCGACTGTGACGGCGGGGCACCCCGCCACTGTCGTGAGCCGGGGTACTTCCGTGGAAGGTCCAAGCAAATAGCCTTTCTTTGCCGATTACTTTTAGTGTGGTCTCTGCCCCCCTTACTCGAACTTTTTCATCGATCTTATGCTCACCTACGGCTTCCAACTCCTGGATTTCACGCCGAACGCCGTAACCACCATGGCTATTTTCACACACCTCTCCGAGAACTTTTCCGGACTGACCCCTGGCATTGCCCTCTTCCGCCATTATTTCATCCCCCGCATCTAGCAAGGCAGAGCACTTTCTGGCGCCGTCACTTGGATTCCTCGGCCAGTAACCAAGGAGACCTACCACTTTATTGCGATAGGTGGGATGAGTGGCGGGGTATGTGGTGCTGGCTACAAGAGGAGAAGCCCTAGTCCTTCTGTATGCCCAGGGAGACCAAGATAGTGCGCAGCTACGACTGGAGCGCCCTTGACCCTTGGGACGGGAGCTTCACGGTCGTGACCACCATGATCCATCGCCTTAGGGCCGCCGGCCTGTCCATAGAGATGATAGGCGCTGAATTTCTTCGCCGACGCATCGCCCCCTTGCAGAACAAGGGGAGGCCGGCCTGGAATTTCAGGAACGCGGCGGACATCATGAGGTTATGCCCTGGGATGAACCACAACCTGACCACCATGCATCACCGGGCCCCCTGCCAGAAGTTGTTCACAAGCATCTCGACGATCGAGCTACCGGCGGGTGTGATCCCCTTGTGCAATAATTCGGCCTTAGGCGGAATCATTGCCATGATGCCGGTGTTCGACGCCCACAGTCTTGATGTAACTTGGATGGAGCCGCCCGTGGAAGTGGTGCAAGAGTTTTTCAACAACCTGTCAGAGGCGGCCATCCGCAAGGAGGAGGGCCTCATCCGTGACACCACCAAGGAGGAGCTGGCGTACATCACCAGTAGGGCGGAAGAAGCGGCGCTTGTCGAGGAGGCCGGAAGCGTCGGCTTTTTAGAAGACGAATCTGGGAAAGGGGAGGTACCGCCGGGCGAAGATCTTGCCTGGCAGGGCGATCTCACCGAGGAGCGATGCGACATGTCTGCCTCGGGCCACCTTGTCGGGGACGCGTCTGAAGAGGAGCCGCTCAAGGAGGTCCCGTCCCTCATGCACAGGAAAAGGTGCGTCCTTAGGAACGCAGCCTCCAGGCTCTCAGCTCGGCAAGCTTCTTCGAGTAGCGCGGCCCCCGGCAAGGGGGCAACCTACAAGGCCACGCGGCAACACGAAGTCCAGCAGCAGCCCACGCCTGCCGCGGCCAAGCGGTCTAGGGGCACCCCTCTAACCCCTTCCCGAGGTTCCACAACAGAGGTCGCCTTCGACCTTTCTGCTCTTAGCTCGGGGGAGGAAGAAGAAGAGTAAGGATCCCGCCATACTTTCCCAGCCTTCGTGTCTCCTTACCTACTTGCTAATCTGTTTTGGTTTTTCTCCACAGGGACACGGAAACGCTGGCGCAGCGAGCTGCAAAGAGGGCGAAGACCTCGATGGTTGAGGGGTCGCCGACAAGTGCCCCAGGCATGCCGAGAGAGACCACCACCAATCCGGAGACTAGCCCATGCCGTAGTCCCCAATTCAGCCACCGGTGGAGCCCCCAGCGTGATGTGCACTACTCATTTCTCGCTGGCATGCACTAAGACATGCATATATACTGCTGACATCATCAGACGTGTAGGGGGAGGACGGCGTCAAGGGGAGTCATCGGCGACTGCCCCAGGTTCCCCACCTAGGGACTTTTCTCCCACCAGGACTTCCTTCAGCGCGTTTTATCGCGACGAGGGAGGGCCGGCAAGCCCAGGGACTGGCGGATCTCCGCCAGCAATCGTTGTTGGAGAGGGTATTCCCCTTCTTCCCTTTCTATCTCTCTCTCTCTCTCTCTTGTCTTCTTGAACTTCTCCCTTAGCTTTTCTTGGTTCGCCTTCTATTCCTCAGACATTCCCATGTCGGGGGGAATGGACATCAATTCCGTCATCGAGGAGACAGCGAGGGATGCTTCCGCCAGGGCTGACAGAATCGCCGCCAAAGAAGCCGCCAAGAGTGCCGAGGCTGAGGCCGCCAAGAATGCTGCCGCTGAGACGGCAAGCGCCGAGGCGGCCAAAGCTGCCCAACGGGAGGAGTTTGCCAAGAAGTCCGCTGAACGGGCTGGCGAGGAGGCCGGCGGGGAGACGGTCGTCAAGGGCTAGCCATCCTCCTCCAACGCCCCTTCGTCGAGCAGGTACTTCAAGGTCGGCGACAACCTATTCTTTAGTATCCCTGGCGCGACAAGCGCTGGGATGCCACCTGAGGAGGGGTCCTTGTCGAGGAAGCCGTCATCACTGCTGTGCTCGACATCGTTGACGAGCCAAACATGGCCGGCAAATGCCAGGAGGAGCGGCTCCTCCAGTCCATTGGCGACAACTTCCAGAAGCTCTATGCTCTTCACTGCGACCGGAAGGAGAAACTTGACTCCAGGGCTGCGTCATCAAGGCTGTCGAGGCCAGTTTCCAGGAACGCATTGCGGAGACCCAGGCTTGGTATGCCCAAGCCTCCAAGGATTTGCAAACTGGCCAGTCACAACTGAGCGAAGGCTGGAGCCAGCTCTACATGCAGCAGTCTGACAACGAGCAGGCACAGGAGGAGGCCAAGCAACGGGCCGCTGCAGAGGACGCTCGCTTGACGGAGCGTCGCATCTTGCTTGACGCCCAAGAGGAATACCTCGTCGCTCGCGAGAGGGTTCTCACCGACAAGCTCCAAGGTAAGGAGTTGGAGCTCGAGGACCTCGTCGCGCAGAGGACTCGGGAATTGGAGCGGGGGCACAAGGAAGCACTCAGAGCCCTAGCGGCGGAACACGCCGACAAGCTGAGGGAGGCCATCGACGCAGCTGTGGCCGCGGAGACCGCCAAAAGCTCACTAGAGGAGAGGGTGAGTTAACTAGAGGTGTCCCTTGAAGATCAAGGCGCGAAGGTCTCATCACTCGAGGCCGAGCGGAACAAGGCCGCTACCAGTCTGATGGAGGCGCAAGTTGCCGCTTCTGATAGGGCCAAGCAGCTCTCCGTGGCCAACGATTCCATCGACGACCTGACCTTGAAGCTGGCCACGCTGACTGGGACCCTCGAGGCCGCCACCACTCGGGAGAAGGCTCTGGAAAAGGAGCTCCAGGACGAGAAGCAGCTTGTCGAGAGCACCGCCGTCTCCCACAACGACTTTGTGCGTGGGGTGGAAGTCTGGACTAAGAAGCTCGTCGACGTCATAGGGAAGCTTGCCGAACAACTGTCCATCATGGACCTAGAGGGCCCATCATATTCTCCTGACAACAGGGTCCCTACAAGCACCAAGGTGACCAAGTTCTTCGACAACCGACTCGAAGCCCTAGAGTAGCTCCATTCCGACCGAGCGGCCCACCTGGCTGACGAATCGCGCAGGCTCTGCCAGGCTGTCCTCCGTAAGGTGCTCGTCAAGGTGGCGTACAGGATTACCGGCCTCAACCTCGACAACGTCCTCGACCGTTTGCCGAAGGGTGTGGACGTCCAGGCACTCGAAGAACTTGTTGTGCCCATCATCGAGTGGGTATGCCAGGTCAAGCGGGTCGAGGGCGACCGTCGAGATTAGTTGCCCTACTCCTCGTTGCTGCACATATCCAGAACAATTTACTTCGTGTTAAAGTTTCGGCAAGGCCGATGTAATGCTATCTGCTAATGCCTTGGATGATTGATATGTTATCTTCCTTGTTAAGCTGATTCTATGTATAGAATTTTCTCTATGCCCTTTCTGGAAAAATCATGCCGGTGCATGTAGTCCTACCGCAAGCACTTCGAGGAACGGGTCCTTAGCAGCCTGCTGGCGGTGCCACTGCCAACAAGACACCTTGGCGTCCTTGGCGCGGCCTTTCAGGGGGTCGGCCTTACTCGAAACGGGGTAAGGGCACGAGAGTTGTCACTTGGATCGTTGAGAGGACTCGAAACAAAACAAGGAGCACTAGCGAAGCCACTTAAGCCATTGAGTAGTCCTAAACACAGTGAGGGCGCATTCAATCGTGGCAAGGTTCCCATGCGTGCAGGTTTTCCCTACAGAAGTCGAAACTGCTCATGGAAAATAACTTTACGGCAAAGTTTCACATGGGGTTTTCGCAACTTATCTTTTTGTTGCATTTCTCCTTTTGGCAGTTTTTTTGGAACGTCATGCTCATAGGTATCCATACCATCATCCCCCCCGACAAAGCTGCACACGAGGGATCCTTCTACCCTTTTGACAAAGAAAGAAGAGGAAATATGGATATGGAACCTTGGCGGTTTGTTAGTTCTTGTCGGAATTAAGCGTAACGCAACTCTCCAGATAAACATGCACATAAGTAAAAATGAGAGCTGAATAGGATTGCAGAACACTTATCTTTATTTATCTAAGCATAGGAACTGAGCTTGGCTTTGTACCAAGGATTACGTGCTTCAACGGAAAGACTCGTACAAAAGGTGGTCGCCGAGGCCGGGACGGCAACCGCGCCTCATGGGTAGAACTTTCGAAGATGCTCGATATTCCAGGAGTTGCTCACCAGAACGCCATCCTCGGACTCCAGGCGGACTGTGCCGAGCCTACTGACTTGTACTACCCAATAAGGGCCTTCCCACTTTGACGTCAACTTGTTTGGATTCTTGGCTGACTGAACTCGCCGAAGAACAAGGTCGCCTTCCTCAAGACATCTGGCATTAACCTTGTGGCTATGGTAGTGGCGCAAGGCTTGCTGGTAGCGTGTAGCTCTCACAACAACCTGAAGATTGTCTTCCTCAAGGAGCATCGCGTTGTCTTGCCGCAACTGCTCTTGCTCGAGCTCATCATAAGCGAGCACTAGAGGTGATCCGTATATGAGCTCCATGGGGAGCACTGCCTCTGCCCCTTAAACAAGCGAGAAGGGTGTCTGGCCGGTAGCTCGATTTGGTGTCGTCCTCGTTGACCAAAGAACCACCGGCACCTCATCAATCCTGTTTCTTCCGCACTTGTGCAGCGCATCATCAGTTCTTATCTTGAGACCTCACAACACTTCTGCGTTAGCCCTCTCTACTTCGCCATTGCTCCTCTGGTGGGCAACAGAAGCAAAACAGATTTTGCTACCAAGGTCATGGACATATTGCATGAAGATGTAGCTCGTGAACTGTGTGTCATTCTCGGTGATGATTCTATTGGGACACCAAAGTGACAAACTAGTCCCTTAAAGAATTTGACGACTGACTCTGTTGTCAGCTTCCTCACTACTTCCACTTCCGACCACTTTGTGAACTTGTCGATTGCCATGTACAAGTACTCAAATCCCCCAGCAGCACGGGGAAAGGGGGCCAAGATGTCGAGCCCCCAGACCAAAAATAGCCAAGAGAGAGGGATTGTTTGAAGTGCTTGAGCTGGTTGATGTAGTTTGTTCAAATAAAACTAGCGTGCTTCACACTTGGTTACTAACACAGTTTCATCCTGGAGGGCTGTGGGCCAAAGAAACCTTCCCGGAACGCCTTTCCGGCAAGTGCTCTTGATCCTATGTGGGAGCCACATATACCTCTGTGTATCTCTGCCAACAGTTCCAGTCCATCGTCCCGAGAAATGCACTTGAGTTTCACGTTGTTCAATCTCTTCCCGTACATGATATTGTCTACGAACAGGTATCTATGAGACCGGCAGGCTACTTTTTCTGCTTCCTCTTGTTCCTCGGGGAGTTCTCCTGTCTGAAGGAATTGGACAAGATGTTGTGCCCATGCTGGAGCCTGGGGCTCGACAACAAGGACCAAAGGCATATCCTCTGTCGGGGGAGCATTTGCCTTAACGGCTAGGGCCTAAGGGCCTGCAGGAGTCTGCTATGCCCCGACAAGCCTGGCAGGAGTGTACGCTTCTACGACAAGAGCTGATGGCCCTGCCGAAGCATAGCACTCACCGGCAAGCCCGCTATTCCCTTGGGCAATTTCCATGTTGGTGGCTTTAGGGAGCTCTGCCGGGAAATACTTGCCAGAACTTAACTTCCTTCTCTTCGCTTGCCCGGTTGATGGCGTCACGGAGGGTTGAGTTAGTTGGATCATGAAAGTTCCTGGTTCCACAGGTAACTTAAGGGAGGCACATTTTGACCGGCCATCGGCAACATTGTTCTCCGCACATGGAACGTTCTCCATTTGCAGGCTGTCGAAACGTTTTTCCAACTTCATCACTTCATCCACATAAGCTTCCATCAACGGACTCCAGTAGTCTTTGCTAACTTGCCTCACGACAAGTTGAGAATCACCCCTGACAATTAGTTTCTTGATCCAAAGTTCCGCCATGATCCTAAGACCGGCAAGCAACCCTTCATACTCAGTAGTGTTGTTCGTTGATCTCTCCCGGGGAAAGTGCATCTGGATCACATATCTAAGGTGTCTCCGGTCGGTGCGACAAGCAGCACTCCGGCACCAGCACCTTGCATCAAGAAAGCTCCATCAAAATACATTATCCACTCTCGATCAGTCTCCTTGCCGGGGAGAGTTGACTCTGGAATCTCTTCATCGGGTGTCGGGGTCCATTCCGTGATGAACTCCACCAAGGCCCTGCTTTGAATAGTCAAAGTGCTTTCAAACATAAGACCAAAGCTTGATCGTTCCAGAGCCCACTCCACAATCCTGCTGGTAGCTTCTGGGTTCCTCTATCCGTTGCAATGGGAAGAGGGTGACAATGGTGATCTCATGTGCTTGGAAGTAATGGCGCAGCTTCCTCGAGGCCATAAGAAGGCCAAAGAGCAACATTTGCATGCTAGAATACCTTGACCTACCCCCTTGCAATAAGGAGCTGACAACATAGACTGGTCGCTGCACCACTTTCTTCTTCTGAACTATCTCTTTCAACTATGCACGTCCTTCCTTGCCGGCACCAGACCTCGCCAAAGGCTGTCCCGGCCCATTGTTTGGCGCCTCCACCGCTGCTGCTGCTTATTCATCAACCTCTCTTTCAGCCACTCATGCAGCACTCACCACTTGATTCGTTACCGCCAAGTATAGTAGCAACGACGCTTGTGGTTTTGGCGCGACTAGAACTAGCGGAGAGGCAAGGTACTTCTTCAAATCCCGCAGTGCTGCCTCCGCTTCGGAGTCCATTTCATTGGACCTGGCTTCTTCAAGATTTTGAAAAAGGGCAGGGCACGCTCAGCAGACTTTGAGATGAACCTACTCAGAGCAGCAAAACAGCCGGCAAGGCGTCGCATGTCCTTGGCTTGTTTGGTGCCTTAATCTCCTCAATTGCCTTGATCTTGTTGAGATTTGCTTCGATTCCATGTTGAGACACAAAGAACCCGAGAAGCTTGCCGTATGGGACACCGAACGCACATTTCTCGGGATTGAGCTTCACGTTGATCTTGCGCAGATTGGCGAACGTATCTTCTAGGTCCGTTATGAGTGTACACTACTAGGAAAAGGGCTATAGATGATATGGCCACTAATGGCGCACCAGAAAAGTGGTGCGCCACTACTATATAGTAATGGCGCACCATGAGTCGGTGCGCCATTAGTGTGGTAGACACTAATGGCGCACCAGACCCACGGTGCGCCATTAGTAACAATTTTTTTTGTTTTGCAAAAATTCTAATGGCGCACCTCCATCTGGTGCGCCATTAGTAACCAGGGTTACTAATGGCGCATTTGTAGCTTGTGCGCCATTAGTAACAATTTTATTTTTTTGCAAAAATTCTAATGGCGCACCTCCAGCTGGTCCGCCATTAGTAACCAGGGTTACTAATGGCGCATTTGTAGGTGGTGCGCCATTAGTAACCTGGGGCCAGCTAGATATTTTGGACAGCCACACCTACACACTCACTTTCCCCACTTCATTCTCTCCACCTCCTCCTCCAAGCTTGTGTCGGCTGCCTCCTCCTCCTCACCTCATTTGCACCATAGATTCATCAAAATTAAGTGGTTAAATTACCTTTTTTGTGATAGGTAAGTAAGGGGAAAGCTATCTTTATGTTGTAGATCTACTTTTTTTCTCCCTAGCTCGCTCCAACAACGTGCACATGCACTTTTTATGGCCTTGCTAGATCTATGTATGTTTGTGGTGTTGCATATGTTTGTGGTGTTGCATATATGTTTGTCTTTGCAGGTATCGGTATTTGAAATGCGATAGTTTGCCAATATTTGGCCGGAATATTGATTCGTTTCCGTTTTGGCGAGAATTTTGGCACTATGCATTATTTTTGGTCCTATTTTTAGGGAAAGTCATGCCAAATTTTTTCTTGGTTCTAAAATATCGTTTTGCTCTACCCCGCAGGTGACCATGGTCCGCACGATGACGGAAGGCATCGTGAATAGGTTTTTGAGCTCCGCGAAGGCCGAGATGCTTCAAAAGAACGAGACGGAGATAAGATGTCCGTGTCGAAGATGCAAGCTGAAGAGCCTTATTACGGACCCGGATTCCGAGGAGGTGCGGGACCACCTGCTCTTGCGTGGTTTCATGGATGGCTATCGGTGCAAGGTTATGAAGATGACTATGAAGTCGTCCATGGGGGTCGGGCAAGAAATGAGGAAGGGCAGCAAGACAACCACCGCGGCGAGGGCGGGCGAGAAGACGAAGAATCTCCAAGACATGATCACGACGGTGATGCTGTACGCAGTCATCATGTAGAAGATGCCGGACATGATGATGAGGAAGATCAAGACGAAGGGCATGATCATGAAGATGAAGATGCCGGAGCAGACGACGATGGAGGCTGGGTGCAGGACCCTCATATTCAAGAGCTGCTTCTCAAGCAGACGGATAACGCAAGAGCTGCCGCCCGAGAGAAAGCCTAGCTGGATCAACTCGAGATGGACGCGGTTACTCCATTGTATGAAGGATGCAGTCCCCAAGATACCCGCCTGAAAGTAACGCTCATGGCTCTGGAGATGAAGGTAAAACACAAAATGACCGACGCATGCTTCGACGAGATCATGTCATTCTGGCACGAACGTCTTCCCAAGGGGAACAAGTGCCCGACCAGTTTCGAGGAGGCGAAGAAAATCGTGTGTCCTCTGGATTTACCGCACGTGAAATACCATGTGTGCATGAACAATTGCATCTTTTATCGGGACGAGCACGCGGAGTCTACCATATGTCCGGTGTGCGGCGTCACTCGATACAAGAAGAGGAAGAAAGCTCCTCGAAAAGTGGTGTGGTACTTTCCGATCACTCCTCGTCTGTAGCGGTATTTCGCGGACCCTAAGGTAGCAAAGCTCCTGCGTTGGCACGCGGATAGGGAGGAGAAGAAGCGGTAAGATGAAGGAAATGATCCGGAGATAAATAAAAAAGACAAGATGCTGAGTCACCCCAAGGATGCGAGCCAGTGGCAAGCGTTGAACTTCGAAGACCCAGAATTTGGGAACTATCCAAGGAACATCGTGCTGGGCGCGAGCAGCGATGGAGTCAATCCGTTTGGCAGCCAGAGAAGCACACATAGCACCTGGCCTGTGTTTGTGTGGATGTACAACCTTCCCCCCTGGTTGTGCATGAATAGGAAGTACATTCACATGAGTATGCTAATTGAAGGGCCGAAACAACCAGGGAACGACATCAATCTGTATCTGGGGCTGCTGAAAGAGGAGCTAGACACGCTGTGGAAAATGCCAGCCAATACGTGGGACGCCGCAGAGAAAGAATATTTCCCTATGAGAGCCGCACTGCTCACGACGGTGCACGACTATCTCGGTTACGGATATCTCACGGGGCAGGTGGTCCACGGATTTTCTGGATGCGTCAGGTGCATGGATGACACAACGTATCGCCAGCTAGATAGAGATCCCAGGTCTTCGAAAACCGTGTTCATGGGACATCGAAGGTGGCTTCGCGACGATGACCCATGGAGAAAACGCAAGGATCTGTTCGATGGTCAACCCGAACCCCGAAGACGCCCGCGTACGAGGAGCGGCGAGGAAATAGACGCGCTGTTGAAAAATTGGAAAGATTGCCCACTGCCGGGAAAGAAGCAATGACCGAGGCCAACAGAGGACGGACGGAGATATAATCAAAGAGCACAACTCATGTTTCACGCGTTGGTTCAAGCAAAAGCTTCTGTCATACCCTTTACATGAGGATTCTTCCGCGGAAGAACAACTCATATTCGCCTTGTCACAGGGCGCCGAGCACAACCTAATGACCTATGAGGCGTACGATATCAACGACTACACATTCTACACCGAGGACAAGGACATGAAGAGCGATGGTTATCAGAACTCCGGGGTAACGATGGAATCCTACACCGGTAACGACAAGGACAGATACTACGGAAGGATTGAGGAGATCTGGGAGCTGAGCTACGCTGGAGAGAAGATCCCGATGTTCCGTGTCAGATGGGACAAGAGCGTCCTAAAAGAAGACCGGTATTTCACCACCATGGTTATACCCGAAGACAAATCCAAGACCGCGGGCGCAAACGTCACCGCGAAAAATGAGCCATGGGTACTGGCTTCCCAAGTGGACCAATGCTTCTTCATTACCGATCTCTATCCCCTCCATCTCGATTGCTATATAGCTATCCCCCTCCATCTCGATCTCGATCCCCCCGCACCCTCCCCTGCTAGCTCCACCGCCGCCGCTGACCCACCGCACCCTCCCCGGCCCGATCCACCGCCGCCGAGCACCCCCGCACCCTCCCCCGCTAGCTCTCCACCACCGCCGACGACCCACCACAGCCGACAACCCACCGCACCCTCCCTGGCCCGCTCCACCGCCGCCGAGCACCACCCGCACCCTCCCCCACTAGCTCTCCACCGCCGCCGATGACCCACCGCACCCTCCCCGGCCCGCTCCACCGCCGCCGAGCACCCCTCGCACCCTCCCCCGCTCCACCGCCGCCGTCGACCCACCGCCGTCGAGCACCCCCCGCACCCTCCCCCGCTCCACCGCCGCCGAGCAGCCCCATTTTCAAATAACAAATTTGATGATATTTTTTCATATTCATAAAAAAATTATTACTGTTTTTATAAAACAATTATTACTGTTCTTATAAAAAAAATATTACTGTTCTTAAAAATATATATTAAAAAATAGCATTCTAATGGCGCACCTCTTGGGGGTGCGCCATTAGAATGTGAAAAAAAACATTCTAATGGCGCACCCTCGAGCGGTGCGCCATTAGAATGTGACAAAAAACATTCTAATGGCGCACCGCTCGGGGGTGCGCCATTAGTAATCTTCCCCCTAGCTCTAACTCCCCCGACCCCTTCGTCCCTCCCTCTCGCCAGACCATCGTGTACGTCGCCGACATCCTCGCCGATGCCTCCGCGACCTCCGTCATCGCCGACAGCCTCGCCAGACCTCCGCCATCGCCGACGCCTCCGCGACCTTGCCGTCGCCGACAGCCTCCCCGCGTCGGCCCCTGCCCTGCGCCGCCGCCGGCCTCCCCATGACGACCGCGGCCACCGGCCTCCCCCGACCCCAACCCCGACCCCGACCCCTCCGGCGACCGGCCGCGCCCGCCCAGGTACCTCTCCTCCTTCCTCCTTCCTCCCTCTCCACCCTTCCTCCCCACTCCCATATCTTTGTTCCTGCTGGCAGGACCTCCTGCATCTCTCTGTCCCGTAGTGATTCGTCCCCATTTCCACCGATGGCGATTTGTTCGTCGGATTGGATATTTCCTCCCCCCTGCTCCCCCTTTTTTTGTTCATGTGATCTGTGAGGTAGATAGTAGGATTTTGTAGGCCGTTCGAGTTGGAGTTGTTCATGTCTGGGGACGGCTCAGCACACAAATCCTTGTAATTCATAGTTAATTTTCTAGTTCGTTCATGTCTGGGGTCGGGGCTTGTCTTCGCGCACAATTCAGTTCAGTTGCATCCTCTCCTTTCTACACCCCACTAGTTTAGCTTAGTTCTATTGACAGTTTCTCCTCCTGGATACTCGTGTTGTTTAGTCGCGCTGGTGGTTTCTCGTGTTCGTCGCCGGCATATCGAGGGGAAAACGGAAGGGGTTGCTACTACTATGTTTGTTCCTCTGTGCCTAATGCTCTGTGTATTATATATGTCTGTATATATAAAGAAACTTTCTAGCACTTCATTCACCTGTCCTTCTGGGCCAACCAGATTTGTCCCTTCTTCTCTATAATTTCACAGGTATATTTGCTCGGCCATGTACTGCATTTTATTAATTGGATTACTGGTCAGTGGGTGGTTTCAAGCTTTCAGTTCTTTGTTCTATGCGGCTGTGGTCCTATCCAAGTTTCATGGGCGAATTGTACTACTAGAGAAAGTAGTTTCCTCCTGTTAGAGCTAGAGTTAGATTTGCTTCATGATAATGTCTGATTAGGAGCGTTTTTTTAGTCTCCAGTAATGATTGCCATTGCCTGCTGTCCCTTTCCCCTGGAATCTGTGTGCTTAATGTGCTCCGGCAGTTTGTCTACTTGTACTTTCTTTTTGTTATTTTGTATCTCTGTCCAATTTCACCTCTAGGGATTCGTTTATATATTGCATATGGGATGGAGGGATGCTTGTTAGATTAATTAATGCCGTGCCCATTTTGCCACATGATATTAATGATTCACCCATACTTTTAGATGTCTGCATTCGCAACTTGCTGCTGCATCTGTCGAAACCATCCTATGCAGAAAGACGATCTTATGTATCAAGTATATAATGGCCGCTTCATTTTGTAATGAGTTGGAGTTGTTCATGTCTGGGGACGGCTCAGCACACAAATCCTTGTAATTCATAGTTAATTTTCTAGTTTGTAAACTGAGCCGTTGTGACTCCTCTTCTGTTGTGATGTATTGTGGGTCAGCAAATCAAACCTAGAGTTGAGTGTCTTCAGTTTGTTTGTTGCTTGTTGGTTGTAATATAGTTCAGTGTTCATCCTGCCTACATCAAGTGCTAGTAGGTGTTAGTCCTGCAGGTAGCATGTATTAAGGATCAAGTGTGCCGAATCTAACAACCTTAGGTTGGATTGGTAAGTTTTGTCTTTTCAGGGAGAGTAGTAATTGTGCATGCAGTTTTTTAGTGTGGTATAATTGATGTTCAGGCGTGCTTCATGCGGTTTATGCTGTTAGATGCATTGTTCATCTTTAGTATTTACAATGTGCCAGATTGCTGTAGAGGGTTTCCCTCGGTGGATTTATACTACAATCCTTAGTGTATTTACATTGTATTTAGTAGATTTTACACTGTAATTATCTTTTGGATTTACATTGTAATCCTTAGTGGAGTTACATTGTATTTTTCTTAGTAGATTCCACATTGTAATTATCTTTTGGATTTACACTGGATCATGAGGTATTGGCATGCTCATCTTGAGCAGCAAGAACTGTAACTCATCTTGAGGTTTTGTCTCCGACCATCGTGTCGTGATGATTTTGCAGGTACCCCGAGAGGCCCTTGAGTTTGCCGGAATGTCGATTAACTTCTATTCCGGCAAATTCGGGTACTCCATATGTCTTATTTTCAGCAAAGGTCATGCTGAACTTTTCCGTGAATTTTAGCATGACTTTGCTAAAAATCGGACATATGGGGTACTTGCTACTAAGGCATGGGCCGGGGTATCTTAGTACTTAATTAAGTTGGATCAACTGCCTCTTGTGTTATGCATGGGCCTCGGCGTCGACAAACCCTAAGTGACAAAACCTTGGCTTTTAGGGTGCCTCGGTGTTGATAAGAACCTAAATGATGAAAGCTTAGGCTTTTAGGGTGCCTCGGCGTTGACAAACCCTAAATGATAAAAGCTTAGCTTTTAGGATGCCTCGGTGTCGACAAACCCTAAATGATGAGACCATGATCTTGTTCCTTGACAATAACCAACTTTTTGACCAATTTTTTTTCCTATTTAGAGCGAAACATGGCCCACAACGATGAGGCCGGCGGTTCGGGCGGCAAGCAATTCTGGGAGCTGTCCCAGGAGATGGAGGAACAACCTCACCTCTATGAGGAGGCCGCGAAAGACACCTATCCTGACTACAACATGGGCACCTTCACAAAGGCAGTTCATAAGTATGGCCAGCACATGTTCGCCCACAATACGATGTTCTGCTGCGTCAAGCAGCCGCCTGGCGGTCAGAAGGATGCCTACTACGCCCTCCATCACATGTGGGCGATCGTACGGGACCATAATCACCTTCTTCTACCAAATAATCTCAAAGATTGGGCCGAGAACTTGTCGGCAATCCAGGATGCGGACATCACACAAGAATTCTTTCGCATCGAGTCGGAGTTTGCGGAAATCATCCATCAAGATGTCCTTCGTACCTCGGGGCAGTTCAACCTCAGAAATCAACCGTCCAACAGTGAGATAGACACAACGCTACAAATGCAGGCTGACAACGCCCGCGATTTCATGACCATCATGAGAGACGGTGGCTTCATCCACGCTCCGGTCCCTTGAGTCGAGTCCAAAGTAGTGATGCTATGTGTAGTTCTGAAACATCGATTGGCTCATGTTGTAATTAAAATTTAATGAACTTGTATGTCTCTTTGGTTTGGACGGTCGTTCAACTTAGATGTAATCGATGCTATTGATGTCTTGCTTTTCTCTTCCGATCCTTTTGTTGCATACTTATATATTGCTTATGTATTGTCCGTGAATTGCTACTAACGTTTTGTTTGGCTAGTGCATAGAGATGCCGTCTTATGTCGTGTACAAGGGTAAGGTTCCCGGAGTCTACGACGACTGGGAGGAGTGTCAGAGACAGGTTCACCGTTTCAACGGTAACAGTTACAAAGGGTACACCACTAGGGCGGAGGCGGAATCTAGATACGCGCGCTATCTAGCGGGAGAGAGGAGGGAGCGTTGGAGGAACCGGATGAAGACCAGTTTCATCGGGATTATGCTCATCGTCATGACCGCAGCTCTCTTCTATGTGATGGTAGTTTAGATGATCGATATCAACTTGTAATGTGAAGACAAGCTCGCTACTCGCGGTCTCGAGACTTGTAATGTTCTATCTTTGTTCGGTCTTTTGAATTCGGAGACTAATATGATGATTTGTATTCAGAGACTAATCTTCTATTGTATTCGATGAATCTGCTGTTGTTGTGTGGTGTTGTCTAAATTTTGTCCAATAATATATTTTGTAACCTGTAAAAATATCAGAAAAGAAAAAAAATTCCTAATATTCATACTAGTGTCACACCACTCAAGACTCTAATGGCGCACTGTAAAAAAGACTCTAATGGCGCATTAGCCACTAGTGTGCCATTAGTATGCCAAAGCACACGGGTACATATGGCCCCCTGGGAGGCATACTAATGGCGCACGGTTGGCTGTACTAATGGCGCACGGCATGGTGCGCCATTAGTACACCAGATTCTAATGGCGCACCAGGGGTGCGCCATTAGTATTTAATTCTAATGGCATGGTGCTAGTGGCGCACCACCAGTGCGCCATTAGTAGGCAAAACTGGTGCGCCACTAGCATACCTTTTCCTAGTAGTGACATGATCACGACGGTGATGCTGTACGCAGTCATCATGTAGAAGATGCCGGACATGGTGATGAGGAAGATCAAGACGAAGGGCATGATCATGAAGATGAAGATGCCGGAGAAGATGACGATGGAGGCTGGGTGTAGGACCCTCATATTCAAGAGCTGCTTCTCAAGCAGACGGATAACGCAAGAGCTGCCGCCCGAGAGAAAGCCAAGCTGGATCAACTGGAGATAGACGCGGTTACTCCATTGTATGAAGAATGCAGGCCCCAGGATACCCGCCTGAAAGTAACGCTCATGGCTCTGGAGATGAAGGTAGAACACAAAATGATCGACGCATGCTTCGACGGGAACATGTCATTCTGGCACGAACGTCTTCCCAAGGGGAACAAGTGCCCGACCAGTTTTGAGGAGGCGAAGAAAATCGTGTGTCATCTGTATTTACCGCACGTGAAATACCATGTGTGCATGAACAATTGCATCATTTATCGGGACGAGCATGCGGAGTGTACCATATGTCCAGTGTGCGGCGTCACTCGATACAAGAAGAGGAAGAAAGCTCCTCGAAAAGTGGTGTGGTACTTTTCGATCACTCCTCGTCTGCAGCGGTATTTCGCGGACCCTAAGATAGCAAAGCTCCTGCGTTGGCACGCGGATAGGGAGGAGAAGAAGCAGGTAGATGACGGAAATTATTACTGTTTTTATAAAAAAAATATTACTGTTCTTATAAAAAAAATTAGAAAATAGCATTCTAATGGCGCACCGCTCGGGGGTGCGCCATTAGAATGTGAAAAAAAATATTCTAATGGCGCACCCCCGAGCGGTGCGCCATTAGAATGTGAAAAAAACATTCTAATGGCGCACCGCTCGAGGGTGTGCCATTAGAAATATTTAGCTAACTAACTTCCCTGACCCGTTCGTCCCTCCCTCTCGCCAGATCCACCTCCTCTCCCATCTCCGGTCGCCATCGCCGCCACCCTGTTCGCCATCGCCGCCACCTTGGTCGCCATCGCCGCCACCCTATTCGCCTCCTCCTCCCTGGTCGCCATTGCCGCCACCCTGTTTACTGCAAGGTACGGGCCTCCTTCCTCCCTCCTCTCTCCTCTCTCCTCCCTTCCTCCCTTGTCTTCTGGCATGAGGTACAATTGTAGCAAGTTTGGCCGGCAGCTGGGGTAATCTTGTCTCAACAGCGTTTCCATTTGTGCCTTATCTGCATTTAGACCCCACCATGGTTTTCAAGGTCAAGCCCGGTGGGCTGGTTGGAGATTTCCTTTACTGGGTGCTTAATGGGAATTTAGTTCGAATTATCGAGTTTGATCTGAAGAGGCAGAGCCTAGCTGTGGTAGGGATCCGGGTGGATATGGATCCTTGGAGAGAGTACGAGTACTCGGTTATGCGGGCAGATGATGGTGGGCTTGGCTTCCTCTTTCTGTCTCACTTCAGCGGCCAATTATGGAAGAGGAAGACCGATTGTGATGGTGCTGCTCCATGGGTGCTGGGAAGAACTATTGAACTGGACAAACTACTTTCCCTGAATTTACATAATGGGAGAGCACCCCTAAGGATTCTAGGATCTGCTGAGGGAAATAATGTGGTGTTCTTGTCGACAGTTCTCGGTGGCTTCATGATCCAGCTTGACCCATTGGAGTCAGATAATGTGGTGTTCTTGTCGAAAGTTCTCGGTGTCTCTCCTCTCTATTATCCATTCGAAAGTATCTATACTGCAGGTAATAGCATTTACATTGGATATAACAAAACCAGGTTATTTTTCAGTAATGTTGTTATGCTTTACCAGTCTTGGTAGTTTAGAACTCGAAATCACAGAACAGTAGATTCAAGTTGCTAAAGAAGCAAAGCACCTCCATTTTTTGGTTATTAAACTAGTAGTCTCAACAATGTTGTATCATTCTGATGGCCTTGCAGCAAAGTCTCCCATTCATAATTAGCTATGTCCGTTCCTCTCATTATAGTTTCCTCTGCATATCTTACCAGGAAGTGCGCCGATCGACCCATAGAAGCCTTGCCATCCTCGTGAACGT
Source organism: Hordeum marinum (assembly GCA_022496015.1). Lineage (NCBI taxonomy): Eukaryota > Viridiplantae > Streptophyta > Magnoliopsida > Poales > Poaceae > Hordeum > Hordeum marinum. Next base: position 333,972,246 of record CM039678.1, on the reverse strand, counting down.
AGTTATCTTGCAACCACCCAGGTATCTTTTCAGGTTCGGGGGCACATTTGGTTTTTTTTTTGAAATCTCCAAGGCATGTGCTCGGGAAGGATATTGCTAGTTCAGTAATACATATCCATGGGAGGCATAGATATATGATGATCATTCTTACCTTTTTTCTGTCCATACACTTCCCTTTGCTAAAATCAGTTAGGCCATGTAAGACTAAATTATCCTTGGGAATCTGCTTTAGTAGGATAGTACAAGTTATTATGGCAGCTGTGTGCTACACGCTTCTTAATTTATCCAGCGTATTTTTCCCAGTACGAGCACTTCTCTTTTGCACAAGGAATGAGGGACCCAAGTCCTGGGGATTTTATAACCCTAGTCCAAAGTTCTAAGACAAGTATAATGCTTTGAAAATGATAGTTAACCCCAACAAAAAGACCAAAAGGAATCCATGATCATTTTTAATTAACAGTAATCCATGATCAGCAACAGTTTCTTTCACTAATTTTCAGTTAACAGCAATCCATGAATTTTTTCCAGCTAAAACTATTGATTATTTTTTGTTGGGTGACCTATTAGATCTGGAATGGAAGCTCACATAAGTTGAGCTGATTTTTGTCCATATGAAAGCAGAGGACCATATGGTCTGTGGCCTTTTCATCCATATGAAAGTAGAGGCGGAGGCGGAATCTAGATACGTGCGCTATCTAGCGGGAGAGAGGAGGGAGCGTTGGAGGAACCGGATAAAGACCAGTTTCATCGGGATTATGCTCATCGTGATGACCGCAACCCTCTTCTATGTGATGGTAGTTTAGATGATCGATATCGACTTGTATTGTGAAGACAAACTAGCTACTCGCGGTCTCGAGACTTGTAATGTTCTATCCTTGTTCGGTCTTTTGAATTCGGAGACTAATATGATGATTTGTATTCGGAGACTAATCTTCTATTGTATTCGATGAATATGCTGTTGCTGTGTGGTGTTGTCTAAATTCTGTCTAATAATATATTTTGTAACCTGTGAAAATATCAGAAAAGAAAAAAAATCCTAATATTCATACTAGTGGTGCACCACTCAAGACACTAATGGCGCACTGTAAAAATGACACTAATGGCGCATCAGCCACTAGTGCGCCATTAGTATGCCAAAGCACACGGGTACATATGGCCCCCTGGGAGGCATACTAATGGCGCACTGTTGGCTATACTAATGGCGCATGGCGTGGTGCGCCATTAGAACACCAGATACTAATGGCGCACCAGGGGTGCGCCATTAGCATTTAATTCTAATGGCGTGGTGCTAGTGGCGCACCACCAGTGTGCCATTACTAGGCAAAACTGGTGCGCCACTAGCATGCCTTTTCCTAGTAGTGTGTGGATTTGTCCTTGGTTTTGACCACTATGTCATCCATACAAGCCTCCATATTTCTATGCAGCTGGGGCTCAAAACCTATCTGGACCGCTCTCGCAAAGGTGGAACCAGCGCTTTTCAACCCGAAAGGCATACGCAAAAACCAGTACATACCACATGGGGTGATAAACATGGTTTTCTCTTCATCTTCCTTGGCCATAAAGATCTGATGATAACCAGAATAGGCATCAAGGAAAGACAACAAGTCACAGCTGGCGATGGAGTCCACAATCTAGTCAATGCGCGGCAAGGGAAAAGGATCTTTAGGGCAGGCCTTCTTGATGTCCGTGAAATCAATGCATAGCCTCCACTTCCCATTCACCTTGCGCACCACGACTAGATTGGCTGACCACGTAGGGTGGAGTACTCCTCTGATCAGACCAGCTGCCTCTAACTTCTTGATCTCTTCGGCAATAAATTGTTGCCGCTCCAAAGCTTGCTTCCGAACCATTTGCTTGACGGGCCGCACGTGTGGACAGACAGCAAGGTGGTGCTCAATCACCTTCCTGGGAACACCGGGGATATCAGATGGTTGCCATGCAAACACATCGACATTTCCCCGCAGGAAGGTGACAAGCGCGCTTTCCTATTTGTCATCAAGGGTGGAAGTTATGGTGAAACTTCCCCCCGTGCCATCCTCCTTGGCGGGCACCTTCTTGGTTTCTGGCGGAGCTACCTTGGACTTCTTGCTCTTGTCGATGGAGCTCCCTGGCACATCGTCAACAGTAGCGCAACACTCCGTAGAGGTGCGCTTGTCGGAATGTACGCTAGAGGCCTTGTCGGTCTTGTCCCCCCTAGGGGCTTTAGCGGCAGGAGCAAGTGCCTTGGCGACAGGTGCTGCGGCTATGCCCCGGTAGAGTTGGTCAGCGCAGATAAGCACGCTCTTCTTCTCAGAGTTGATGGTAATGACGCTCATCGGTCTAGGCATCTTCAGCACATTGTAAGCGAAGTGAGTGTCCGCCATGAACTTGGCCGGCACCGGATGCTCGTGAATGCCGTTGTACGACAATGAGATCTCATCAACGACGAAGATGATCTTCTGCATTCTGAAATTGATATCGCTGCCGAAAGTCACCGGTAGTGTGACCTTGCCCTTCGGCTGCATCCTTCTCGAATTGATCCCTTGGAAAGCGCTTGTCGGCTTGAGATCTTCGTCGGGAATTTGTAGTCTCCGAATGACATCGGGCGATATCAGGTTCAATTTGGCTCCGCTATCGACTAACATCTTCGTCACCTTGAGGTTGCAGATTGTTGACGAGACCAACAATGGTAGGCACCCGACCGCGGTTACACGATCAGGGTGATCCTCGGCGTCGAAGATGATAGGAGTGTTGGACCATTTCAGAGATTTCTATGCGCTAATCCAGGGCTCTATCGCATTAACCTCGCACGCCCACTGTTTAAGTTGGCGGGTAGAGGAATGCGACGAGGCTCCTCCTTCTATGCACATCGCCTCTGTAGCTTTCTGAAACTGATGCTCACTGGACTCGTCGTCCTCTTCGACGTCATCATTATCTCCCTCTTGGTTGTTGTGGCCGTGGGTGGGCCGGTCCTTCTGTTGCTTGGTCTTGCTGCGGCGACCTCCCCAGCCAACACGCTTCTTGCCGGACCCCTCAGCACCATCCTAACCCTTCTCTTTGTCGCGCCTTTCATATTCAGCCCTCTTTTTCTCGGCAAGATATTCAACTTGCCGGCAGTCTTGGAGGTCGTGGCCTTTGGTGCGATGGATCTTGCAATACTGCTTGCCAAAGTCTTCTGGCTTGCCGGCAGCTGCCAGAGCATGGCAGGAGGCGCACCCAACAACATCATTGCTAGGGTCGTCGACCTTGCCTTTCTTAGCGGCGCTGGGGTTGCCGGATCCTTCAACGACTAGCACGGTTTTTCCCTTGCGCTTCTTGGTCAGCCGCCGACCCTTCTTTGCTGGGGAGCGGTGTCTTCGTCATCAGAGTTGACGTCCGCACCAACATTCTTGCTGGGGAGGTTCTTCCTTCTACAGCGCGAGCACATTTGTCTGCCAAAGCATAACGCTCGATGTCGTCCTTGACTCTATTCATCGCAAGCTCTTCCCGGATCCTGTGGTTACACATTTTCTAATGGAAGATGCTGATAACGGCGGCAGGGTGAACGTCTGGGATGTTGTGGTGCACGCAGCTGAACCTCTGGATGTACTTGCACAGAGTTTCGCCTTCCTTCTGAGGGACGATGTGCAAGTTGCTCTCCTAGCCAGGAACTTGATGACCCCCCTGTGAAGGCGCCAACGAATTTGTGACACAGGTCAGGAGGCGATGGATCTCTCTGGCAATTGCATCAGCCATGACTTGACGTTGGGATTAAGCACCAACAGGAAGTAGTTAGCTAATATCTTGTCGTCGCGGCCCTCGGCCACCTGCACCACAATGGTGTAGACGCTCAGGAACTCTGACTGGTGGGTCTTCCCGTCGTACTTCTCCGAGACTTCTGGTTTGAACGTGCGGGTGTTGGGCCACTGGACTTGCCGCAGCTCGGGGGTAAACGCTGGGCAGCCCACCTCGTCAGGTAGGCTGATAGGGTACCCCAAAACAGACTAGTCCACAGTGGGTCCCGTGCGCCTGTCCGACTGGAGGCATGCTTCCCATTGTCGCTCGATCGCAGTTTGAACGTCCTCCTTGCCATGTTCCTGAAGAACATGACGCTTGTCACGGCGCGTTCGCGGATCAGACGACGCCATCGAGTAACAGTCTTGGGCGTCGCTCCGTTGGGTCGGCGACCAACGTTGCTGTCGCGGAGGAGAGTGTGCCAAGGTCATGCTGACCCCGAGCACCTCACCGCTGGCCTGAGGCGGCCCTGTGGGCCGAAGCTTGTCTATGAGACTGAGGAGGATGTGAATGGTGGCTCTACATTCGTCTAGCTTCTCCGCAGCGGGAGGGAAGTTTAGGAGTAGCTGCGCCCGTGCCATCGCTTCCTCCACTGTGGATGGTATCGAGCGGCGCGAGGAACGCGAGGTGCTCTGACTCCTAACCGAGTCAGAAGGAGCACCTCCATGGTCCCGCGTCGACATACCACTCCTGCTTACGTGTTGTTCCCATGCATCTTGGGAATGATGCACAGGAGCCTTTCCATGGAGATGCTGAGAACTGCGGGCACCGTGGCGCGGCTCTCCGTGCGCGTCCTGAGAAGGTCGCGACATAGATGCCGGCGTGGGCGCCCTGGGAGATACTCTACCGCCCCCGGAGTTCGTCATACCACCCGCAAGCGGTACCACCCTATCCTGAGACCCAGGTGCGTGGGGGTTCCCACCATCGCCATGGGTGTCTCCACGGCGAGCGGCACCGCTCGCTTGGCCTTGGTCACCGGAATGTCGCGGAAGTTCTGAACCTCTGCCTCCTCCTCCTCCACCCGCGTCTACGCCGTCTCCTGTCTATGCAGATACAGGAATGGCGGACGCGGATGGACCAACTGCAGTCAGGCCCTTCTTCTTGGGGGCCATGGAAACGATGAAGCTGGGGTGCATATCACCAGAACGGGTTTGTAGAACCTCTTACACGCCCCCTACCTGGCGCGCCAAGGATGTCATGGGGAACGAACACCTATGGGACCACGGGGGGCCCTTTCGGCTCGGCGAGGGGGCGTGCTGGCACAAAGAGCCAGTCTGATGAGCTGCACACAGGGAGTTTTTACCCAGGTTCGGGCCACAACGATGCATAAAACCCTACTCCTTCTTGGTTGTATTGATCCTGTTCTAGGGTTTGAGCTACACGAGCGCCATGAATGGCTACTACGTGAGCTTGAGAACTTTCTCTGCCTCTCTAACCGTCGGGCTGTCCGGTTGTCTAACTGCCTAATTGTGTGAAGGTCCAAGAGTTCCAAAGTCCAAAAGTCCTTTTCTGTAATGCCCTGGGCCGTGTTTTATACTTAAGGGAATCCCAATAGTGGCGTACAGTACGCGCACGGGACGCACAATGCTGCTACAGTGCTATCATACCTAACCCGAATGGAGTAGGACAAGAGCATTAAATGCACTGTCAGGGGCCTTAGTCTATTAGTGGGAAGGGACGAGGGTCGTCCCATCGGTGCCGCTTAGCTCCCTCGAATGTTGATGCCTCGACACACGTCGAGGTGGATCGACACCTGTCTTGTGCGTTGGCGGTGCTTATCGGGGCCTCGCCTTGCCGAGGACCTGGAGGCTCTACAACCCTCCCAGTAAGGTCTTGCTGGTAGTCCTCATTCTTCTATGCAGGTGCTTGGTAAGCCTTCACTAGGTCCTGCCGCAGGGGTGGCTACTACTGCCCGCGCACGAGTAAAGGTAGATGGCCCGAAAACTCTAGTGCACCGATAGTATCAACAACATGCAATTTTTCTTCTACCGTAGTATTGAAAACTTTTTGAGAATTAATAAATTCCTTAATTGTGTTCTCAATGTCACAAGGTATTTTATTAGAATTTTTAGAAGGATTTCCATAATAATTTCCATAGTTATTAGAGGAATTACCGAGATACGAGCTAGCATTTAAATTTCCTCTATAAGCATGTTGTTGAAATTATTTCGCGAGATAAAGTTAATTTCAATCTGTCCCATGCTTTTGCAACATGCTCATGATGTTTCTATTTAAAATTCATTATTTGATTTCTAAAGGAGGTGATCTTAGGAGGAGGAAAATACTTGTCAATGAAAGCATCTTTACACTTATCCCACGTTCCAATACTATTACGAGGTAAAGATGAAAACCAAGCTCTAGCTTTATCTATTAGTGAAAAAGGAAATAATTTTAATTTCACAATATGATTATCCATATCCTTTTTATTTTGCATATCACATAATTCAACAAAGGTATTAAGATCCAAAGCGGGATCCTCATTAGGGCTTCCGGAAAATTGATCTTTCATGACAAGATTCAGCAATGCAACATTAATATCAAAAGCAAAGGTAAATATTTTTGTATTTTTAATTTTTAAGTGACAAACTAAACATAACATAAAATAAAAAGAATAACAGGTGAATGAAAATTTGTGAGAAGCTACTTGATAGTTGGTGATGGTATTCCCCGACAACAACGCTAGAAATCATTCCTCATGACCGTGATCTACGTTGGGTTTTCCGTGAAGAGGAACAGGTTATCGCAGCACAATGCTGGTAAGTATTTCCCTCATTTATGAAACCAAGGTTTATCGAACCAATAGGAATACTAATCCTCAACCATCTTTAGCGACTGCACATAATGAAACAAACAACTTGCACCCAACGCGGGCAAGAGGGTTGTCAATCCCCTTGATCTCGTTATTTGCAAGCAAATGAGGTGTGCAGATAATTGTAAATTGAAAAATAAAATAAAACACAAATAATGGCAGAAAGTTAGTAGTAGCGTTTGTAAATATATATATATAAGTGAATAGACCCGGGGGCCGTAGTGTTCCCTAATGGCATCTCTCATGGCAAAGGCATATGGTGGGTAAACAAATTACTATTGTGCAATTGATAGAAAAGCGAATAATTACGCGATGTTCACGGAAATGATCATGTGTATATAGGCATCACGTCCATAAGCAAATAGGTCGACTCCTACCTGCACCTATTGCTATCACTCCACTTCAAGAGCGCTTATATGCTTGCCTCTCTACGTATTAACTAAAAACAGAGCAATGCTTGGAGAACAATGACATGATGTAGACAAAGTAAACTTAATTAATGTGAATAAACCCCATCGTTTTACCCTTAGTAGTAGCAACACAAAGATGCATCTTATCCCTTTCTATCACTGGGATATAGAAATTTGCCAGGTTGAACCTACTACAACGCACCACTCCCATTGAAGAAATATTAATCTAGTGTGCCAAACTATCTCAATAGATCGGAGAGTATTATGAATCTATGATGATCATGCAATTAAGATCATAATAATCAGAGGTGACTCAGATACTTTTCATGAATAATCTAAACATAAACACACAATTCATCGGATCCCAACAAACACACCAGACAAAGTGATTACATCGGATATATCAACGCGAAGATGTGATGAACATTGTATTGAACATCGTAAGAGAGAGAGAGAGAGAGATTGTCATCTAGGTACTACCTACGGTCCCGTAGGTCTATGGTGAACTAATCACACATCATGGTGAGGGCAGCAAGGTTGATGTAGAGGCCCTCCGTGATTGATCTCCCCTCCGGAAGATTGAGGATTTATAGGCTAGAGAATGACGTCGGGAGGGGATCCAGGGGGCCACAAGCTATCTGGCCGCACCCCTCCTAGGCACGGCCAGATGGCTTGTGGGGCCCTGCTACACCTCGTGGCACTCCTCTGATGCTTGTCGTGCTTCATATTGTCCAGAAAAAATACATTATAGTTTTGTTGTATTTGGACTCCGTTTAATAAGGCAAACCCGCAAAGTAAAAAACACGCAGAAAACAACAAGTGGCACTTGGCACTAGGTCAATAGGTTAGTGCTCAAAAATATTATAAATTGGTAAAAACTGCCCTAACTCAAATTATATCATCATGGAACAATCAGAAATTATATATACGTTGGAGACGTATCACTAACCTGACTCAAATTCATCTCCTTGGCCACACGGAGACCGTGGAGAAAAGCCTCATATTCGGCTGCATTGTTGTTACAAGGAAACATTAGTCTTAATACATAGCAAAATTTATCACCTTGTGGGGAAGTTAAAACAACTCTAGCCCCTAAACCTTCCAACTTCCTCGATCCGTCAAAGTGGATTTTCCAATATGTATTGTCCGGCTTCTCCTAAGGTGCTTGACATTCTGTCCAATCATTGATAAAATCCACAAGGGCTTGAGACTTGACAGTCGTTTGAGGCACATACCTCACACCAAGAGGCCCAAGCTCAAGTGCCCACTTAGCAATTCTGTCGGTGGCCTATCTATTTTGAATCATATCTCCGAAAGGAGCAAAGCTAACCACTGTAATTGGATGTCCAAGAAAATAATGCTTCAACTTCCGATTCATCATGAACACTCCAAATACTAGCTTCTGTGAATGCGGGTATGTTTGTTTGGACTCGGTCAAAACATCACTAACGTAATAAACCAACTGCTGGACTAGGTACTCTTTACCTGTCTCCTTGCGCTCCACCACAACAGTTGCGCTGACCGCTTTGTTATTAGCGGCCACGTATAGGAGCAAAGGCTCTTTGTCCACGGGAGCAGCCAAGACAAGTTGACGAGAGTGTTCTTGTCTTGACTTGCTATGTATCCTCCTCGGCAACGGCGCCAGAAATCCTTGTTGCTACCTCTTGAGCGTGCGTTGGTTTTCCCTTGAAGAGGAAAGGGTGATGCAGTGAAGTAGATAAGTATTTCCCTCAGTTGTTGAGAACCAAGGTACCAATCCAGTAGGAGTAACAAGCAAGTCACCAATGGTTGCACCTACACAAACAATCGAACTCTTGCACCCAATGCTATAAAGGGGTTGTCAATCCCTTCACGATTATTTGCAAGGATTAGATCCAAAATATACAGATGTAAACAAGAACAAAAAGTAAAAGGTAAATAAATTGCAGCAAAGTATTTTTGGTATTTTTGGTTTATAGATCTGAAAGTATATTATGGAAAGTAGACCTGGGGGCCATATGTTTCACTAGAGGCTTCTCTCTTGATGGCAAATATCATGGTGGGTAAACAAATTACTGTCAAGCAACATAGAAAAGCGAATAATCATGTAGTTATCAAAGTAAATGATCATGCATATAGGCATCATGTCTGTGTCAAGTTGACCAAAACGATTCGGCATCTACTACTATTACTCCACACATCGACCGACTCCTGCTGCATCTAGAGTATTATGTTCGCGAAGAACAGAGCAACACATCAAGAAAGATGACATGATGTAGAGGGATAAAGTCAAGAAATATGATGAAAACCCCATCTTGTTACCCTTGATGTCAACAATACAATACGTTCCTTGCTACCCGTACTATGTCACTAGGTGAGGACACCGCAAGAATGAACCCAAAACCAAGCACTTCTCCCATTGCAAGAATTACCAATCTAGTTGGCCAAACCAAACCAATAACTCAAAGAGACTTACAAGGATATGAAATCATGCAAATAAGAATCCATAGGAGATTCAAATAAGATTCATGGATAATCTAAACATAAACTCCCAATTCATCAGATCTTGACAAACACACCACAAAAGAGGATTACGTCGGATAGATGTCCATAAAGATCATGAAGAACATGGTATTAAAGGTCAAATAGATAGAAGAAGACATATATATACTAGATATGGACTTGTAGGTCTTTGGTGGACTACTCACCCATCATCGGAGGGGCAATGGAGTTGATGTAGATGCCCTTCGTGATCGAAACCCCCTCTGGCAGATTACCGGAAAAGGCTCCAAGATTTGATCTCTCGGGAACGGAGGCTTACGGTGGTAGAAAAGTATTTGCGTGGCTCCCTCCGGTGTTGGGGAAATATTTGGGAATTCATAGTCCAAGAATTAGGGTTAGGAGACCTGCCGGGAGGCGACAAGCCTGCTAGGCGTGGCTAGGGGTTCCCTTGCCTAGCAGGCTTGTGGCTCCCTGGCACCTCCCCTGCCATGCACTCCAAGCTTGATCGATTTGTTTCCTTCCAAAAAAATTCCCTCTGAAGGTTTTATTACATTTGGACTCCTTTTAATATGCCATATCTGCAAAACTCAAAAACAAGGAAAAAACAGAAAATGTCACTAGGCTCTAGATTAATAGGTTAGTCCCAAAAATAATATAAAATAGCATATTAATGCAAATAAAACGTCCAAAACAGATAATATAATAGCATGCCATCATAAAAAATTATAGATACGTTAGAGACCTATCAGGTACCACACCATGGAAGATTGTGGACGACGACTTGAGATTCTTACCAGTTAGGTTCATCCGGGAGAAAGTGTCATAATACAAAATGTTGATCCCGCTACCACCATCCATCAGCACCTTAGTGAGCTTGTAACCTCCGATCTGAGGGGCTACCACAAGGGCTAGGTGTCCCGGGCTATCAACTCGCAACGGGTGATCCTGCATGCTCCATGATATTGTGTGCTCCAACCACTTTAAGTATTGTGGAAGAGCCAGCATCATGGCATGAACCATCCTCTTGCACACCTTTTGATCACGTTTGTCCAGACTCATGGTGAAGACATGTTACTGGCCTCCATTAAGCTACTTCGGGTTGCTTTAATACCCTGATTGGTTGTTCTGCTGCTGACCACTATTGTCGGGTTGTTGATTATCACCTCCATGGTTACCTTGACCCTGGTAACCCAAACTTGAGCTGCCTGACCGGAAGTCCTACCCATGAGAACCGGATCCCGACTCGCTAGTTGGTCCATTGTTGTTACCATGATGCTGGTTAAGGCTGTAATTCTGGAGTTCCCGCATGATATAACAATCCTTCCAAGCATGAGTGGATGACTTGTTGGGAAGACTGTGCTTTGGGCTCATTAAGCATCGCCTCCATTTTGAAGGGAGTCTTGGTGTTGCCAAAAGGTGGTTTACCATTGCCCAAAGGGCAGTTGTTCCCAGTGTTGGTGTTGGCCACCAGATCTGACATGCCATCCAGGTGTTTTCGCTTGCCGCCACTATTGGGGTTGTTATTTCCTGAGTCATTTTGTGGTTGACCCTTACCGTTGCCATTCTTCTTACCCCTAGCATACTTCTCTTCATCGGAACCAGGGTCCTTCATGGTATCAGAATCTGCATATTTAGTAAGAGCCGTCATGAGCTCACCCGTGTCCTGGCAAGAACGCTTTAGCCATCCGAGCTTCTGCTTAAGGGGCAAGAAGTGACAATTTCTCTCCAGAATTAGAACCGCTTGAGCCACCGAAATATTATCAAACGAGTGGATTATGGTTGAAACCCGCTGGACCCAATGATGGGCCGATTCATACTCATGCTACATGCAATGATCTAAATCAATGATCGTCATCGGCTGCTTGCTTGTTCCTTTGAAATTCTTGATGAATCGTGCTTTCAACTCGGCCAAAGAGTTAATGGTATTGGGTGGCAGACCCTTTAACCATGCATGAACAGGTCCTTCTAGCATCATGATAAAGTACTTTGTACAAACTGCATCGCTCACGTCTAACATCTCCATGGCTAGCTCATAACTCTCGATCCAGGCTTCTAGGGGGTAGATCAACTGTATAATCAGGGACCTTACGCGGACCCTTAAAATCCTTAGACAGGCGCTCGTTCCATAGAGCCGGCGCTAAACATGACACCCCAACAGCCTTGGAAGTTATTCCGTCATCCACCTAAGCTAAACGGGTCATTGGGGGCGGCTCTTGATAAGCCGCCAAGGACGTTGACTCATGCCGAGCTTTGGCATTATCCACAGCCTACTGAGCATTAACACTGGTCGGGCCCTCATAGGGCGGGTTGCGTCGTTGCTCGTTGTTCGAGACTGCTGACGACTCCATACATTGGGTGTAACTACGGCTTGGAAGAGGAGTTGAGTGCACGTGAATTTGAATGTAAGTAAACTTGTCCTGCTCAGCCACCGCTGTCTGCAAGAGCTCGATGGCATTCTGGGCTTCCACGGTGAAGGGTGTCCTTTCAGCAAAAGGGAGGGAATTGAGTCTGGTAGCCACCGCCACCATGTTATCCACCAAATTTGAATAGTGACCAGGCGGCGTCAGAAACCGCTACAGTGGGGTCAGATTTCTCCAGGATGGGTCTGGCTGGCGAGGCTGCGCTACCACTCTGTTCCCTAGAACCTCCATAGTTTGGCTTATAGCAAGTGGCGCGTTCAGTACTGCCCCCGGGGTGTTGAAGAGATTCCTCGGCTCAAACTAGGTAGGCAGGCGGGTTTGATACCTCATCCGAAGAACTGCCTCTCAAGCATGTTTATCCAGATCCAAACGAAAAGCATGTGCCTTGAGATGCTCCGACTCAGCATCCATCTGAATCTGTAATGCATTGATATCCTCTTGGGCCCTAGTCATCAGCCCTTTCAGCCTTGCGATCTACGGTTCCCAACAGAGTTGTCAGCCATGACTTCGGTTCCCAATAGAGTTGTCAGCTCGTTCATTAATTCCAACAAAACTTAAGCTGGCGGCCTGGTTGACCCACACCCTAACGGGTGGTTCCTGCTGCCGCTCTGGTCGTTATGTTGTTGAGAGCCGGCGTCATGCCTGCCGTGAAGATGGCGGCTCGGCTTGGTGGCTCATAGTGCTCCGGAATACTATTGCCATCGGCATAGCCCCCAAGACCGCCATCATAAAGCTGGTAGATTGTTTCTGTCTCTCCACTCTAGGACCCGTCATCTGAGAAGACCAGGGTTTCCTCTCCCAATGCGGAGTCTTCCATGCCCTGTGTAAAGCCGGTGAAAATGCTCTTGCGACGGGGTTGGACACGAGCGAGTTGCATAAGCCAGGCCGTCTCGACGAGGTCGGTGCAAATTTCTGGCCCAGGCTCAGATCCGACAATGTTCTCGATGAAGACATGAATTCCGTCGAAGGTGATCCGGTACCCGTTCTCAATTGTGTCGGCCTCGGGGCACCAACTAGCATAGTCAATGTGGAGCTTGCCGCGGCGACTCTTAGTCATCTTGCCGATGGCATATCCCTCAATCCCTTGGAGAGATCCCTTCGAGAACTCCAAACCACCGCGTATGTGCCCCACGATTGGCGCCAACTGTCGTGGTTTATTCATGACAGATGCCCTAGTGAAAGGACTTAAGGGTGCGGCCATCGCTACGGTGACTAGATCGAAGGGGTTGGTCGGGACGAGAGACACGAGTTTACCCAGGTTCGGCCCCTCCCGAAAGAGGTAAGATCCTATGTCCTGCTTTGTGTAATATTGATCGGGTATCGATTACAAGGGAGCAGATTTGCTTGACGTAGTTCTTGATGGATTGTTTCATACCCTAAGCCGTTGCAGTGGCTCGCCTTTATATAGGTAGGTCGAGGCCTGGTGTCGGTGTCAAAACTGGCGGATCTTGGGTAGGGGGTCCCGAACCGTGAGACTAGATTCAACGGTAATAGGACACGAAGGGGACACAGATTTACCCAGGTTCGGGCCCTCCTATGGAGGTAATACCCTACGTCCTGCTTGGTTGTATTGATGATGAGGGGGGTTACAGAGTTGATCTACCTCGAGATCGAATAGCTAACCCTGGATGAGTTGTTCTGTCTGTATACCCTAAAACCCTCCGGATTATATAGATGACAAGGATGCCTAGGATTCACACCAGGTCAGTTACATGCCGAAGAAATAAACATGCCTGTTTGCTACATCAAACATGGAGCAAAAGCCATACTTCCCGAAGCTTCCATATTGTAGGCTGGGCCTTCAAATCTTCTAGTGTTCGGTAAGTGGCCCATATAGTCAGGCCCATAATAATAGGCCGGCTCCCCGAGGACCCCCTAATCCAGGAGTCCCTTAGTAGCCCCCGAACTTGCCTCCAACGCCAAGGATCTTCAGATCCAATTCCTTCATGAATAGAGTCTTCGGCTTGCAAGGTGAGTTCCTTCCCACCGAATCATAGTTCGGTCTCCAATGATAAGTAGTTTTTCACATCGTGGCCCGTACGAACACTGCAAATTGGTTGGCCTTGAACGACAAATATCAGGGAGTAAACAATGTTCCTCTAACGACCTCTCTAGCGAATGGTCATGGCCCACCATGACCGCTAGGCCAGTTACATGGACTCGATTCGCGGTTTGTGGCCGTTTTAATCATCATGATCTATCAATATACCGAGCGTGTCCCTCTTTATACGGGATATATTCAATCACGCGCGTGCAATGGCTCGCACGTCTTGGGAAGTGGAGGGATTCATGGTGCAGCAAGGGGTGACCAAATCGGTAGGCCTCATAAAAAGAGGAGGAAAACCCCAAAGTCTATTCATGCTCTACATTCGACTTTTGTGCCTCCCATTCCTTTGCGTCTCCGAAGCACATATCTAGGTCGTTTCGTCCCCACCTCCGATCTCATCAATGTTGGGCTCCAACAGCCAATGGGAAGCCCCCGCGGTCACCGACCGGGGCATTATCGACCTCAAGAAGGTCGGCTACCTCTCCGCTGACATACCTCACCACACGATGGAGGAGGGCCAAGTGGTCCCCACCCCCAAGCCAGGCGAAAGGGTGGTGTTCATCCCCCACTTCATTAGGGGGTTGAGCTTCGCCCTTCACCCCTTTGTCAGGGGGTTGATGTTCTTCTATGACCTCGATTTCCATGACCTCCCGTCGAACTCCATCATGCACATCTCGGCGTTCATCCTCGTTTGTGAGGCCTTCATGCGCATCGAGCCACACTTCGGGCTCTACCTTCAGGTGTTCAACAATAAGCCCAAGTACATTGGCGGCAAGCACGCAGATTGCAGTGGGGCCATTATCGACAAGCTCACCTACGTGGGAGGGCCGTCGGGCACCCATATTGACACCATCAAGGGTGGCAGAAGGAGTGGTTCTACGTCACCGAACCACAAGAAGAAGGTCAGTTTCCCCTCGCCGCATTCAGATCCGCCCCCTACCAGACTGGCTTCATTCCTCGAAAAGAGCCTCATCTGGTGACCGGGCAAGGAGGTGAGCGACCTACAGAAGCGCATCCGCTCCATGGCTGAGGAGGGCACCAAGTTGACCGATGTTGTCTAGGTGATGCTCCGAAGACGCATCCTCCCTTGCCAGCACCGGGATACTCCCGTGTGGGCTCATGAGATTGACGCTGAGCCCACAGTCTTGAAATCTCTTCCACACTACGTAGCAGAAGTTGTGGAAGGCGCTCTTCAAATCATAGAAGAGTTGTCCATCCGAGGAGGAGGACAAGGGTCTGCACGCTGCCAAGCCCGAATCCGGGGTACGATACACCCTATCTTGGTCGGCTTTATTACGTAGGAAGACCTCATAACCCCTTATCTGATCTGTCTTTGCACAGATGGCTGAAGAAAGCCGTCAATATTAATAGTCTGGCACCTAAGCCCGAAGACGAGAGGATCGGGCTGTTAGCGAAAATGCTCGTGGTAAAGCCTTACGAGGCTCCCACGAAGAAAGAGAAGAAAAAGAAACCAGCCTAGGCTGGCATCCACATCAGGGACTAGCCTGAATGCTGCATCTGAGGTTACCCCCGCCTCCTTGAATCAGGAGGAAGCCGAGGAGGAGGAAGAGGAAGAAGAGGAGGAGGCCTAGGTCGAGGGCAAGGGGGAAGGTCATTCCCCTTGGGCCAGGAAGAGAGCGACGTCATCGGACTCTCCGGAGCAGGTCCCTCCTCCTATCTAGAAGAGGGCGTGATACGTATCCAACGTATCTACAATTTTTGATTGTTCCATGCTATTATATTATCTATTTTGGATGTTTTATATGCATTAATATGCTATTTTACATTATTTTGGGACTAACCTATTAATCTAGAGCCTAGTGTCAGTTTCTATTTTTACCTTGTTTTTGAGTTTCACAAATAAGGAATATTAAACGAAGTCCAAACGGAATAAAACCATCGGAATGATTTTTTCTGGAACAAAAGGAAACTACGAGACTTCAGAACCAAGGCAAAGGATCCACCGTGGGCCACAAGCCCCAGGGGCGCGGCCAGGGGGGTAGGTCGCGTCGGGCCGGCTTGTGGGTCCACGACAACTCCCCTAACCCTAATCTTTGGCCTATTAATTACCAAATATTCCATCATTATCAGAATGAGCTAGGAAAACACTTTTCCGCTGCCAGAAGCCTTCGTTCCCGAGAGATCCAATCTTGGAGCCTTTTTCGGTAATCTGCCGGAGGAGGATTTGATCACAGAGGGCATCTACATCTATTCCATTGCCCCTCCGATGATGCGTGAGTAGTTCACCATAGACCTACAGGTCCATAGCTAGTAGCTAGATGGCTTCTTCTCGCACTTTGCTTCTCAATACCATGTTCTTCATGATCTTCATGGAGATCTATCCGATGTAATACTCTTTTGCGGTGTGTTTGTCGAGATCCGATGAATTGTGGGTTTATGTTCAGATTATCCATGAATATTATTCGAGCCTTTCCTGAATTCTTATATGCATGATTTCATATCTTTGCAAGTCTCTTCGAGTTATTGGTTTGGTTTGGCCAACTAGATTGGTAGTTATTGCAATAGGAGAAGTGCTTAGTTTTGGGTTTAATCGTGCGGTGTCCTCACCCAGTGACAAAGTAGGCGTAGCGAGGCACATATTGTATTGTTGCCATCAAGGTTAAAAATATGGGTTTCATCATATTTCTTGAGTTTATCCCTCTACATCATGTCATCTTATTTATTGCGTTACTCTGTTCTTCATGAACTTAATACTCTAGATGCAGGCAGGAGTCGGTCGATACATGGAGTAATAGTAGTAGATGTAGAATCATTTCAGTCTAGTTGTCAAAGACGTGAAGCCTATATGCATAATCATTGCCTTGGATATCTTCATAATTATTCTCTTTTCTATCAATTGCTCAACAGTAATTTCTTCACCCACCGTAATACTTGCCATCATGAGAGAAGCCATCTAGTGAAACCTATGGCCCCCGGGTGTATTTTCCATATTATACTTTCAGATCTAAAACCAAAAATACCAAAAATACTTGCTGCCTGATTTTTACATTTAGTTTTACTTTCCATTCAAGCATCCTATTATATCTATCTCTATTAGATATCATCCTTGCAAGTAACCGTGAAGGGATTGACAACCCCTTTATAGCGTTGGGTGCAAGACTTTGATTCTTTGTGGAGGTACATCTATTGGTGACTCTCATGTATCTCCTACTGGATTGATACCTTGGTTCTCAAGAATTGAGGGAAATACTTATCTACTTTGCTGCATCAAACTGTTCCTCTTCACGAGAAACCAGCGCATGCTCGAGCAGTAACAGGGCGCGTCGGACGCTGGTGATTCTGTTTGACGATACTTCGGACTCGGACACCGCGTCCGAAGACCTTGAGGAGGTTCTGCGATGGAGCCTATGGGTCAAGTCCCCTCCAAAAAGGTTAGGATCCGAAGACCCTTCCATTCATTACGAATAGATTTAGAGTTTGCTAACATGCAGGTTATTGGCTTTGAAGCCCCTCGTGCGTTATCCCCACCGAGGTGATATCGGACAGGGAGACCCCACCTGCCAAACTAGCGAAGAGCAGGGATGCCTCGCATCCCACAACTCCAGGTGCCACGAGGGACTCCGTGGAGCTATCGTCCCAACACACTCCTATGGAGGCGGACACCGGTGGCGAGGGAGACCGTATTGTGGCCGGGGCTAACGCCTCGAACACTGAAGACCGGGGGGTGACACCCCTCATAGACACAGAGGAGGCTTGATGAGCGGGCGCTCAGTCCCCTCGGAGAACATCTCCAAAGCGCACTATGCCTCCAGAGGCGCCGATTCAATCCCCCGTAGGTGATCGGGGGATCCTATCATCACCGTCACCACCGACCAATAGATGGTCGGTCATGGAGGAGGCTCTATCGAGCGCCTCCATCCGTGAGGATCACTGCACCCTTATGGGTGCGGTACTACAGAGCATCCAGTCCATTGACAATGGACTGAAGGAGGCCTCCAGAGGTCTCCTTACGGGGTTTCAAGTAAGTCACCAGATGTTCTTATTTGCAAAGTGAAAGTGCGTTATATCGACTAGAGGGGGGTGAATAGGCGATTTTTACAAATTCATCACTTGAGGAATTTCAACTCGAGGAATTTAAAATGTGATGAATAACTAGCAGCGGAATAAGTACTCAAGTGCATGAGGAACACAATGACAACATAATCATCATGATGAAATAAAACATGCACAGATTACAAGTAGCGTGATACAGGATAAGCAGGTGAGAAACAAGGTAACTTGAAGAATTTGAGGTGAGAAAATTGTGATAGTCTTCAGTCAAATTCTTCAAATAGTAACGATCAATTTCATCCACAAGTATATGAGGAATAGAGGGGTTGAGGAAATAGAACCAGGTAGCTCGACGAAGACAATGGTCGGATGACCCAGTTCCAACTACTGTGACGGTCGTACGTATGGTTTGGAGTGGCCTGGTATTTAAACGAGAGGACACACAGTCCCATGACACACAATACTTACCGTATTCTCCTTGATCTAAGGTCACAAAGTCCTCGCCCAACACTTGTGGTAAGTCTTCAGGGTAGACTTCCAAAACCCTCACAAACTGCTCACTCGGCGATCCATGATTGACTACTGGATGCTCTAGACCAAGGTCACTCCGTGATCCCCAATTGACTACAAGATGCACTAGACCATGACGCCTAACCATCTAGAGGATACACAGCTATCAAAGGTAACAAGCATCAGTTCCACACAGGAATTTCTTTAGTGATGCTCAATCACTTTGGGTTCGGTGGTTTGGTTGTGGGTTTTTCCTCACTGAGGATTTTGTCTCAAAGTCCTCAAAGGATGGGTTGCTCTCAAATGACAAGTGTCAGTTCTCTGTCGGAGCAACGAACCAACTAGTGGTTGTGGGGGGTGGCTATCTATAGCTAGGGTGCAACCTGACATGATAAGACATAAATGCCCCCAATTATATGACCGTTATGTGGATGTGATGATTGGGGACAGCTGGCGCTAAGCATAGCAACGGTCGGAATTTCGAACTATGAAAGTTCTCAGGTTTATCATATTCCTCACTTGTAGGCAATCCACACTGGCAAAATTCTAACTCCTCAGTCAGATCAATTTCATCAGAGACCAGAAGAACATCATCTCTTTCACTAAAGAACTTTCCTGAACTACAAGAGATTTCGAAAGGCTTCACTCGAAGGATTGGATAGGTTGAGGCTTTTGGAGTTGAGCATCAGTTGGAAATTTCCCTTATTATTACCTTGGCCCCCTTTAACAGTACGGTGTTTCCTATGAATCAAAGAAAGGAAATGAAATTACGAAAACAAAAGTCTTCACGCTCCATAGTCCTCGTTCATATCTTCAAGGTGACACTAGCTTCTTCATATTCAAAGTCTTTAGGGAATACCAAAGTCTTCAATAGTGTCTTCACAAAGCGTTCACCAAAGTCTTCAGTTGAAGACATATATTTTTAGGGGTCGGTAATCTCCGAATATATCAAACTCCTCATCGACTTATAGAGCCTGTGTACACTCACAAACACATTAGTTTCGTAACATATAAGTCTTCGATACACCAAAAGCACTAAGGGGTACTAGATGCACTAACACAAAGTTTTTATTTATATGTATTATATAAATGGCAGCCCCCGAGCCCTAGGTGAGGTGAATAAACACACCTAGGGGTCACGTCTGTATCTGATATCAAACTAGATGAACTTTAAGTGTCCGGCATGTTAGAATAACTCAACATATGATCGAATTCTCCATAATTCGGGGATTGAGAGCCCATGTAACATATCAACTGTGTTTGTAATGTAGGCTTCGTCATCGGCGGCGGCAATAAATGGCGTCGAGCTGGAAGAGATAAATCGGAAGCTTAAGCGCTCCAAAGACGAAGTAGAGGCCCTTAACCGACGGTTCGACGTGGATCAAGGTATGTCAAAACAGAATCCGCATACCTTTTCTTGAACTCTATCGTCTGAATACTGTCAATGCAGCTTTTTCACATTGTATAATGTATGCACTGCCTCGACGAAGCAGATGGAGAGGCTCAAGGCTGACCTCGTGCATGCGAAGGACAAAACAGCCACCGAGAGGGCGGCTGCTAAGGAAACGGCTGTCGCCCTTTCTCCTAACGGGCCACCAGTGGCAAGCATGAGGCTCGTGTGGTAGAGGTCCAACAGGAGCTCAATGTCGCCAGTGAATGATGTTAGGTCTTGGAGCAGAAGAATAAGGCGAGCTCGGTGAAATGTCCATGTTAAAAACCGAACTCCAGAACGAGCGGATGGACAAACGGTTCTATGAGAAGCAAGTGTGCCAAGCGAAGGACATAGAAGATGGTAAGCCATACTCACTAAAGTGCATATTCGGGGATAGCAAATTCGCATTGCATACCCGGGTGTGGTGATCCTCAGGCGCATCTTCCAATCCCCAGAAGAGCATGGCGGATGCCAATCAGCTGTTCGCCTCGTGGGGAGAAGGAGATGAAGCTCAGCTGGTCTGGGCACAGTTCGGAGCCCCAAGCGTCCTCCTCTTCTGGTGGAGCAGCTGAAACAACTGATGGAGCTGCACCAGATGCCGGAGCCTTCCATGAATGACGTCTGCATCCGCTTATGGCCCGGCGAGCCGCTACCAGGCAGCTACTTTGGCCTGGTGCAGATGTCGATTGCTGCTTCACCCCGCCTCGATACCGTCAAGCGCTCCTCCTGTATCGAGGGAGTCCGAATGGCCCTTGCCAAGGCCAAGGTACACTGGCCGGGGCTGAACTCGATGAAGGTATCCACCGACCCGCCGCCACCCGGAAAAGAGCATTGACGCCCCGAGCTATACTTCGATGGAGTAATGGAGAGTGCTCGGGTGATAGCGTCACAATGTTCGGGTGATAACTTGTTTGAATGAGTTGTAATGCGTCCGAAGACTTGCCCAAACTTTTAATGATATTAGTGTTTGTTCTTATATGGTTTTGCATTCCTTTATAACTCCTATGTGGCTGTTTAATACTAAAAGATGTGAGTTGTCAGCTTCAGCCCCCATGTATATACTACATGGGGTGTCTATGCCAATGCACTATGTCCCTTAGCCGAGTTATCGGAACCCGAATGCGGTATAGTGCGGCAGACTAGGCAATCAGACTATAGTGCTTTATTTCTTTCACTTAGCTGTAGGGGCACGAAAAGGACCACAGGAAGCGTACGATTAGCCACCAAAGTATTGTGATGTTCGGACGAACCGTGGCCAAAGCTGGTATCAGAATGTTTGCACAAAGAGCAAGTTCCTTGTATAACATAGAATAACCGCTTACGAGGATTGAAGTATAACACTTCCAGCTCGGGGTTCACAGACCAGATCTTGCATACTATGACAGTCCATTTTCGACTTTCTCCCCTGAGGTGCTTGACCAGACTATTTGGAAGCACAATCCTAGGGGTGCTCCCTTTGACCTGTTAGCTGAACGAGCGGAATGTAAAGGGGAAGCACAGGAGCTGGACAACCCAACTTATTGACCAAAGTCATAGTTCAGAACAGATGCATATAAAGCAAACACCAAGACACCAAACACATGATAGATATGGCGATTTGTTTTTGAACTCGAGCCCCGGGTCTATTAGCCAGTTACCTTGCATCATACCGAACAGGTCCACGAGAAGAGGTAGAGAGCAAAAAAAATGCGCCAAAAAAAGGATGGATTTGGCAAACTTGTGCCACGCAATTTACATTTTTCTCAACAACTCTTATAGCTCAGATTGTCGAAGCAACTGTTTACATGTATGTGAAATAAATAAAAATATACAGGAGTTGTACTACTAGGGGTATTCAACTGATAACCTAACGTCCTTGATATGCCCCATTGCTAGTTGACTCCTCCTCTTAGACATACCTTGATGGGTGTTAGTGTTCGGCGGACGGATTTTGCAAACAAAGTCTTGATAGGGTGTCGAATTGTAGGTGAGATTTATGCCATAGGCAGGCTCTTTAGGAGCACCTGCATTTTGTCCGACAACGTGTTGGTGGTAAAGGTTCGGGCTAGCTGAACACCCATCTTTATCTCCCCACCGCTACCCATGGAATTTTAAGTGCGAAGTTGTGCCTCCTTGGCACGTACTTTGCTGGTCTTAGGATTGTGCGGTGGGGGCGAGTCCCTATTGAAGGGAGGAGGAAGAATCTAGGTTTTTGGTTTGAAGCAGAACTCGCTTCCCAGCCTTGTGTGCCTTTATGGCAGATGTCGGAATTTGCCGATCTTCTTTGTAGCTGAATTCGGCCGCTAGGGCTAGTGCATGTTCCTCGGTTCTAAGGGAGCGCTTTGTATTGCTATTGACAGTAATGACCCCCTTGGGGCCCGACATCTTGAGCTTGAGGTATGCGTAGTGTGTGACCGCGTTTAAACGAGCGAATGCTATCCGACCAAGCAGCATGTGATAGCCGCTACGGAAGGGCATAATGTCAAAGATCATGTCTTCGCAGCAAAAGTTATCAGGCGAGCCGAACACAACTTCCACAGTTACGAAACCCTTACATCCGGCCTCAACGCCTGGGATCACTCCTTTGAAAGTAGTGCTGCTGGGTTTGATACTTAACGGATCTATTACCATCTTTTTCACCGTATATGAGTAAATTATGTTGAGGCTACTTCCTTCGTCCATTAGGACTTTTGTGAGGTGATACCCATCTATAATGGGGCCTAGGAAGAGGGACGCCAAACCCCCATGACGGATACTGGTCGGGTGATCATGCTGATCAAACGTGATCGGGTATGCCTAACATGGGTTGTACTTCGGGGCTACGTGTTCCATAGCATAGACCTCCCGAAGGGCGCGCTTCCTCTCCTTCTTGGGTATATGGGTGGCATATATAATGTTCACCGTTTTGACTTCAGGATGGAATTTCTTCTGTCTGCCACCAATTGGACCCCGAGGTTCATCCTAGTTCTCACTACGAGAGCTTTTGCCTTGGTCCTCGGGTGGTATCTTGCCGGCCTATTTAAACACCCAGCAATTGTGGCGTGTGTGGTTGGCGGGCTTCTCTGAAGTCCCATGGATTTGGCAGGGGCTTTCCATGATCTTCTCCAGCTGAGTGGGTCCATCACGATTGCCTTTAGGAGGCTTCTTCCATTGCCCAGGTTGGGAGTTGTGGAAACCGGCGTTTACAGCCGTGTCGTCGGCATCGCTATTATTGAGTCAGCGCTTATTCTTATTGCGCTTTGGTTTTAAGTTGCCATCTCGGGCCTCAGATGCTAGGGGATCTTCGGAATTGTGGTCGCGTCTTGCCAGCCAATTGTCTTCACCCGCGCAAAAGTGGGTCATGAGGGAGGTAAGGGCGGACATGGTCCAAGGATTGTCCTGGCCTAGCTGACAGGCCAGCCATTCACCTCGAATATTGTGCCAAAAGGAGGTTATGTCCTCAACATCCCGACAGTCGACAATTTGGTCGTTCTTAGTCAAGAGCCAATTCCAGAATTGCCGATCAGACTCGCCGGGCTTTTGGATGATGTTGTTGAGATCGGAAGAGTCCGGCGGGTGGACATAGGTTCCCTGGAAGTTAGAGCAGAATGCATCTTCCAGGTCTTCCCAACATCTAATGGAGTTTTCAGGGAGGCTGTTTAACCAGTGCCGAGCTGGCCCCTTAAGCGTAAGAGGTAGATATTTGATGGCATGGAGATCGTCTCCTCATGCCATGTGGATATGGAGGAGGAAGTCCTCAATCCATACGGTTGGATCAGTGGTCCCATCATACTGCTCTATATTCACAGGTTTAAACCCTTCGGGGAACTGATGTCGCATTACCTCATCTGTGAAGCACAATGCGTGAGCGGAGCCTCTGACCCTCGCTATGTTGTGCCTGTATTCGGCGTGTGTGTGAGTCCGGTTGCGTTCCCGGACTGTTGTTTTGGTCAAACCATGGCTTGTATCCACCTCGTCTGTCGGGCGAGTACTCACTGGATCCATAGATGGATCTTGTACGGCCTGGTTCGTGATCTAGGTCATCTCACAGGTCGAACCTTTCATGGGGCTCTAATGGCTCCTTACCCCGTCTTCGGGGCACTGCCGGTATATAATCGGTGTCGTTAGCCATCCTGTCCCGACCATGAGTGGGCAGTCCGTCTTGTCGTATGGATTACGGTTTGGAGACGGAGTATCAGTGAGTTCATCATCAAATTGCGGCCGCCTCCTCCAAGGGTAGCTTTTGGGTTGGTTTGATGGACCGGTGTCGTATACTTCCTCGACTCAAAGGACTTTTGTCCATCGATCATTGAGGTCGTCCTATTCGGTTTTGACTTGCCATTCTGTAGCCTTTAGGTTGCGAGCCATTACTGAGACGTTGCCTGATTTCTTCCTGATCCTCGAGGTTATCAGGGATGTACAAGTCATCGGCTTTCGGTCTATCTTCCTCCTCAATGGGGGATGGTAATTATCATCTTCAGAGTTGTTGACGTTATCAGGGTGTTTTTTGTCCTAAGGCTCTTTCGGACACTCTAACGGGTGTTCGGGGATATCATGATTGCCATGGTCAGCGAGTGTATTACCATCCCCGTTGTTAATAATAGCTTTCCTTCCCTTTTTGCCCTTGGACCGCTTATTTGGTTTCTGGCGCCTTGACGGAGCATCACCCTATTTGTCGCCATCGATGTGAGGCGTGTTGTTGCCGTTAGTGGCAGGAGTATCTACCATGTAGACATCATATCTGGAAGTGGTGGGCCACCTCCCATTGTTAATGGGCGTGGTAGCACGGCCTTCTCCATCCATGCATTCTGCCTCCTTAGAGGCATAGTCCAGCATGTCGGTTAAACCCTGGACAGTGGCTATCAAGTGGGTGGTGGGTGGGTCGAAAATTTTGTCCTGACCCACACCATAACCGAACTGAGCATAGATCAGGGTCGGATTCTCGGTGATCTTCATTGACGAGATCCGATCTAGGGCCTCGTCAACCACTCAGGGCCCGATCGGATCCAACTATTCAGAACTTGTGGAGTTAACCTCCAAGTCGCCCGGACATGGGCAGTGTTCGGCAAGAACATGCATCCGGTCATCTGGCATAATGGTCAGACCGGGATAGGAGATCGGCTCATCGCTAGGGGTGACCCCATGAGCATGTCCGAAGAAGGGGCTCGAGGTTAAAGCCTTAGAGTCCTCAAAGGCTACATGCGAAGCTGTGAGCCCGATTAACGACAAGTCACCCCGAGAGTCAATGGATAACTCTAAGTTTCCAAATATGACCTCTCGATCAGGGGCAAAGCTCTCAACGCAGTCTAGATGGCCGGCAGAATCAGCATGTAGCACAATGCTGCCGAAGGCAAAGATCTGTCTAGGGACAAAAGTGTCCATGTTGCGGAACTCTTCGTTGATCACAAGGAAAGACGTCGATTCCATCTTGCTCACAGAGAACTCTCAATGAAAGCACCAATGTCGGTGTCAAAACCGACGGATCTCGGGTAGGGGGTCCCAAACTGTGAGACTAGAATCAATGGTAACAGGAAACGAAGGGGACACAGATTTACCCAGGTTCGGGCCCTCCTTTGGAGGTAATACCCTATGTCCTGCTTGGTTGTATTGATGATGTGGGGGCTTACAGAGTTGATCTACCTCAAGTTCGAATAGCAAACCCTAGATGAGTTGTTCTGTTCGTATACCCTAAAACCCTCCGGTTTATATAGATGCCGAGGATGCCTAGGGTTCACACAAGGTCGGTTACATGCCGAAGAGATAAACATGCCTATTTGCTACATCAAACATGGAGTGCAAGCCGTACTTCCCGAAGCTTCCATCTTGGAGACTGGGCCTTCAAATCTTCTAGTGTTTGGTAAGTAGCCCATACAATCCGGCCCATAATAATAGGCCGGCTCCTCGAGGAACCCCTAATCCAGGACTCCCTCACCTGGGCTTACAAGAGTCCAAACCATGTTGCACTCCACGATCGGGTTTATCTCTAAGTCACCTTGCATTGTATGGTGTTCCATCTCCGGGAGGCTTACGCCTCGGAGTCACTTGTCATCCACTAGCTCTGGGCCTGCGTCCGGCCGCATTGCCAAACCTCCTCCAACTTTTTCCTGATCTCAAGGCCCATTTAAGGCCTTGATGAGGAGCCGCCAACCTCTTGACCTGGCCCCTCCTGGGAGGTTATACGTTGGGGTTATGTCCCCAACAGATTTTGAAGCAGTTTTGCTAAGATGCCATCTTGTCACCCCGACATCGCGAATGCCAAAAGAAGAAGCAAGGAAGTTTGAAGTCTGTGTAATTTGCGGAGATACCAAACACACCCAGAAGGAACACATGAGCATATGGCCTTGTTGTGAAGGGGATCATCCGGAGGGAGAATGCCCGACGACATATATCACGTGATTCCTATGTGAAGGAATGAATCACGTTGCACTGCAATGTGAGATGTACCTTGATGTATTGCTAGTGGTACAATTCCAGTAGAAGAACATGGAGAAAGCATTGATGGTTAGGAAGAAGATGAAAGAATTCAAATTGGAGGGCAAACCGCTAGAAGAAGCAAATAAGGAAGAACTCGGAGAAGGAGAAATATCCCCAACCCCTGAAGATCGAGCCTAGGATTAAGAAAAAGGGCCAATGCAAACCCTTGAAGAAGAAGAGCCACACTGCGACCGTACCATTTGTGGAGTAGAAACATCCTTGTTCAAGAGATGCAAAAGGAAGCAAAGAAATATGCAAGACTGCGAGACCATAGAGCTTGACCCCGAAGAGAAGAGGGAAATGCTCGAGAAATGGGAAAACAACACAAAGGAGAAGGTTAGACCTTGGAGAGACATGAGCCTTGATGTCTACGACACAAGTTTATTCTTGTAGACTCTATTGGGCCTCCAAGCACGTAGTTTTGTAGGACAATAGCAATTTCCCCCAAGTGGATTCCTAAGGTTTATCAATCCATGGGAGGTGTAGGATGAAGATGGTCTCTCTCAAACAAGCCTGCAATCAAATACATCAAATATCTTGTGTCCCCAACACACCCAATACAATGGTAAATTGTATAGGTACACTAGTTCGACGAAGAGATGGTGATACAAGTGTAGTGTGGATGGTAGATATAGGTTTTCATAATCGGAAAATATTAAAAACAAGGTAGCAAGTGGCAAATGATGAGCAATACATTATAAATGCTTGGCAAAAGGCCTAGGGTCCATACTTTCACTAGTGCAATCTCTCAACAATGCTACATAATAAAATCATATGATCACTCCAAAGTTCATATCTAGTGGAGAACATAAGATGAAACTGTTGTAGGTAGTAAGAACGGCCTGAAAGTTACCCTTTATGATAAATCTATTGGGCTATTCCTATAGATGTCACAAACGGCCCTAGAGTTCATACTAAAATAACACCAATGCTACATATCAATCAACCCTAAGTCACCTAGATACTCCAATGTGACCTCAAGTATCCATGGATTAATTACTTGACATGCATCAAACAATTTCAGATTCACCATATTCAATCCAACACAAATAACTTCAAAGAGTACCCCCGCAAGATTTCTATCGAAGAAGGTAGAACAAGAACGTGCAATCAACCCCTATGCATAGATACCCAAGGTCAATGGAATCCGCAAGTTGATGCCATAACATATATCAGGTGAATCAACAGAATACCCCATTGTCACCATGGGTATCCACATTCAAGACATACATTAAGTGATCTCAAATTCAATATTCATTCCGACATAAAAAATGTCAAAGGGAAAGATTCAATTCATCACAACAAGATAGCTAGGGAAGAGAACCATATGATCCAACTATATTAAGAAAGACCTTGATACATGAAGATCGTTCCATCTCAAGAACACGAGAGAGAGAGAGAGAGATCAAACACATAGCTACTGGTACATACCCTCAGCCCCGAGGGTGAACTACTCCTTCTTCATAAAGGCCTTTGTAGGGATGATGAAGATGGCCAACGGATGATGATTCCCCCCTCCAGCATGGTACTGGAAAGGCTCTAGATGAATTTTTCTTTGATGCAGACAGTTGCGGCGGCAGAGCACATTTCTTTGAGTCTCCTTAGGGTTTCTGGAATATATTGGAATTTATAGGCCAGAGAGGGATGTCGAGAGACGCCCGAGGGGCCACAACATATCAGGGCATGGCCACCCCCTGGGCATGCCCTATTGCAGGGTGGCTCCCTTGTTGAGCCTCTGGTCTCCTCCCGAAGCTTCCATGACTTCTTTCGTTCCCGAAAAAATCATAAAAAGTTTTGGGCGATTCCGAGAATTTTTATTTTCTGCACAAAAACAACACCACGGTAATTTTGTTGAAAACAATGTCAGTCTAGGTTAGTTTAAATAAATCATGTAAAGTGCATAAAAACCATATGAAAGTATTATAAACTTAGGCTAATATGGCATGAATACTGCATAAATTATCGATACATTGGAGATGTATCAATCCTTGTAGAGGGTTTTAGCTGCCCAGAGAAGCATAGGAATGGCACTTAGATGACATACCGGAGAAAGCCCTGTATCGTTCCAAGGAGGCACCAACGCCCGCAGACACCCACAGGAAAGTGTTTGGAATAGGATCAGGAGTCAGCCAGACTTAGGAATCCGATTATACAGAGATAAAGATAGACATAACTATATAGGAGGAAGAACCTAGAGTACGAACAAGACTCTTACTAGGAAGTAGCACCACCATGGATGTACCCTAGTCCATTATATATATAAAATGCTTTACGGGGTTACCAGGAAAAGGAGAATTAGACTAGAAAATCCCTTAAAAATTAGAAATATCTAACCATTAATTTGGTGGGACTCCATCTTTAAATATGAATTAACGGACTAGATATAGTTTTGAGAACAAGAAAAAAATTGGACTCCCGATAGGCCCCCACACATCTTTATACCCTTCCTCCCGTCCCACCCTAACAAACAACATTTATATCGTTAAAAGGAAAACAAAAAAAGGATAACGCTATGAAAATAACCAAGATGAAAATCCTACGCAACAAAAAAGGAAAAAAAAGAAAAATAGGAAAGGTTAGCGCCGTTAGACGTGTCACCAGCCATGCCCTTTGACGGCTCAGGACAGAAGTTCCAAGCTACAGATTTCCCTCACATCTTGGTATATAGGCGTCGATGCATATAGTTTTCCTCTGATCTTCTTATAGTGATGCCGATGCTACATGATTTCCTCTGATCTTGGTATATGGGCACCAATGGAGGGACTAACGTAGAGTTTTTGGATCGGAGTCACCGAGATTTGGATTCTGACCGTTGGACACCTTATTGGTACCACCAAGATTTGTATATCGGTCTCACCGAGATTCAAAAGTTGTTGCCATTGGATCAACTCGGTACAACCGTGATTCACACATCGGTGTCACCGAGTTGGTCACTTTAGGTGTAATGGTTGGATTTTTGGAGATGCCTATATATACCCCTCCACCACCACTCACTCACAAGAGAAGCACTCAGAACAGTTCCCCACTTATCGCATTGAATTTTATAAGAGAGAGCCACCTACTCATGTGTTGAGATCAAGCCATTCCATTCCAACCATATAAATCTTGATATCTAGCCTCCCCAAGTTGCTTTCCACCCAATCAATCTCTTCCACCAAAAGCAAATATGTGAGAGAGTGATTGACTGTTGAGGACTCTATCATGTTGTAGCACAAGAGCAAGTACTTCATCGACATTATCGAGCCTATTACCTTTTGTAGGGTGGTGCCTCCTAGATTGGTTAGGTGTCGCTTGGGAGCCTGCTACTTCATGTAGTGGAGTGAACCAAGAAGTTTCAAAGGGCAAGGAGATCGCCTACTTCGTGAAGATCTACACCGAGTTAGGCTAGTCCTTCGTGGACGTAGGCCATCATGGTATAAACAAGGTTGCTTCTTTGTGGAACCCTCCATGGGTAGAGCCCTCCGTGGACTCACGTGACCACTACCCTCAGCGGGTTGAAGTCTCCATAAACGTGGAAGTATGATAGCACCACCTATCGGAACCATGGAAAAAAATCATGGTGTCCCTCTCGCGTTTGATTTCATTATCTCAACTCCTTACTTCCATGTGCATTTTTTTTACTTTCCGTTGCTATACTTGATGACTTGCATGTGTAGGGTGTGCTAGACTTTCTCTAATTGCTAAAATCTGCCAACACTTGACTTTGAATATTGTGTAGATTTTAATTTGTGCTACTAGTCTATTCACCCCCTTTAGACATACTCTTATACTGATCTCACAATGTGGAGGCGGCGACCGGACCGTCACAAAAAACATTTGAGCTTTGAGGTGACCTCTTCCATGAAGGATGCCCAAAACCGCGGTAGGACAAGATCCACAAATGGAAATCAAGGGGATCAGAATTCGTTCGGTCGAGTGGTAGAACTAGGCCTTCTTTGTGAAATCCTAGAAGATTAACAAGTGTGAGTGTCTAGGGAGAGAGATCTAGCAAGGATAGGGTTTGGGAAACAATGGATGAGAGAGAGAAGAGGTTGGTAAACTTGTGGAAGAAGACCCCTTTTATATATCTCCCTCCAATTATATCCTTTACTCAGATTTTACACTAAGTGGTACTATAACTCTGGAGAGAGGAACTACCGCAATCACATACGGGCTGCACTTCTTGTGCCCAAGAAGTACTACCGCAGTCACATACGGGCTGCACTTCTTGTGCCCAAGCAGTACTACCGCAAGGGACACCGGATATCAATAACTGGAACACACAGTCGACAATGAAATACCAAGAATACATCACATGTCATAGAATTTACATTGAAGATCTAGTGCAATACAATACACACCTTCTTAGCTCTTCACTAGCTTGCAAAACAATCATGCAATAGAGTAGTTATCTAGTCTTGTGGCATCCATCGAATCACAAGCAGTAGTTGAGCATAGAGTGGTAACCCTACCTCATAACCTTCCCTTTGATAAAGTAACCTTCCATACAATACGTTTCAGCCACAAGGGTCAATACATAGAATATATTGGCAAGCTTCACCGGGATTTGGCTTATGGAACATAAATATGCAATGTGGTGTGACTGGTTTTCCCTTGCAAATACTTTCCCTATCTTTGTAAGGTAGTCTAATATAGTAGTAGAATGACACTTCTGGTATGCCCCGGTCATAGTCATAGTCAATGCGGTAAACCCCAGTCACAACCCAAGAAGTTTGAGTACGTGGACTCCAGACAATCCCCAGTCATCCCAAGCCTCTCCATAGACGCTAGTAAACCCCAGACCTCTGAGATCAGCTTTGATACTCCCCATTGGTTCAACCAACCAATTTTATGTGGCAAAGGTGAATGAGATCAATCTGACAATTCTCGGATGAGTTGCTCAAAGTCTTCTTTAACTGGTGACACGACTAATCATGATAAATTTTATAGACTCTCAAGGTTTGTGTACCTTACCTGTGATTCCTGATCACACCCTACTGCCACTAAACTTCATATGTGAAGTAGCTAGGTAGATCAAGACAAGACTTTGGGGAAGTAGTCCCCCTCTCAAAAATGACAAACCTAGTCCAACCTACATGCAAGTCTACATCTGCTGGTCTACCATAGCAGGGTTCCCACAACTTACACGATCCTGACAGAGTCGATATTGTCTCATGGTCACACATGGAAGCAACTCAACTTTCGAACTCGTACAATCTCTGGAGACAGCGTGGCTTTCCTCACTAATGATTACACTCGGATGACCCAATCAAAGCCAGTCCACCCAGATTGATTCATTGATTTGGTGGTAATAGTTAAGTAGTCAACCATGCGGTTGTATAGTGGAATAATAGTAGTGTTTCACAATCCACGTTATAGAATCTAAGAAACTAGTCATTGGTTATAAGGTCCGGGTATAATGGACATGTTCATTCTACTGGGCTTTGTTAATCATAAAGCAAAAAATCCTATAGGGATTCCTAATTTAAAATCAACTACAATGGATGAAACATAGGTTATGATGAAAGGTTCCACTTGCCTGTATTCACGATCCTTCAGTCTCACGATCCTTGATCAACACACTTCGCTCTCCATAATAATATATCATAAGTAAACAACTTTCATGAACAACTATACAAATATTCGAACAATGGTCAGTGATGTACATGGTGTTATTTTCATTGTGATGTGTGATCAAGGGTAAGGGCTCTACTCATAAGGGTTCGGATAACAACATAGTGGTTGTCTCTGGAATACATGTGACATAAGGGTTCACTTGCAAGTCTCAATTACGCTTCATCACGTAAGGAGTATGTGATGTCAATGGTGGTTGTCTGATCCAGTCAATGGATCATGGCAACAGAGTCATGGTCTATGAATCTTGGGTATCCAAGTTCATGTTCAAGCTTGAATGAGAATTCAGACTTGTTGACCTTTCATGAGGTTGAATACACTAGGGTTTGAAAATGATAACTTGGTCTTGCTTTTGTTCATAATTGGTTCTGAAATACGTTCCAACTTACTTGGTTTCGTTTGAAGGGATTATAATTCCAATTTGGTTTCAGTAAGTTCAATTTGAAATATGAACTTCCATAAAATATTTAAGTTGGTTTATCTAGATCATTGTAATATGCCAACCTAAAGTCATCCATAATCCAATAACTACCCAGGTTCCTTAACTATGTTAGTTGTAGACCATTATATTTGGTTCATTTGATTTGGTTTAGCTAAAGTGATGTATATTTCCAATTATAATTTCTAAGGTTCAAATAGTTTTCAAACTAGTTTGAGTGTGAACCAAATTTAATTTGAGTTCATCTTTCCCTAAAGTCAAATATTAACTCCAACACAAACTAATAAGCTTAATTTGATTTAAACAATCAATTTGAATTGGTTTAGTTCAAATTAAAATTGGTTTCAACTTAGATTTCAAACTATGTAAGAAATCAAATTCAAGTGATATTTTAATTACCTAAAGTCAAATAATAATTGAAAAATTATTTACCAAAGTTTCTTTTAAGTTTTTGAAACATTTTTTTAATATTTTGTTTTTATTAAACAAATTCCTAATTCAAATTAAACCTATTTGAATTATGTCTAGATTGTATTTGGTTTAAAATACAATTTATATTATTTAAAAATTTGAGCTACATAGTTTTTAACTTTATTCAATTTGTAAAAAGAATAAATTAATTTGGATTTATATAGTGCAAGTTATGTCATATTCAAATTTGAGTTCATTTATTTAAATTTAAATTTTAAATTGTTCAAACATGAAATACTTTTGGGCAGGGTGAAAGTAGATTTCATACGGTTCAATTCGCAAAAATAATCACGTAATTTCGACTTGTAGATAATTATTTATGAGCATTATAAGTTCAGGTTTTTTTTTGCTATTTTCCAATTTAATTCAATTTATTTCTTTCAAACCGATCGGACATGGGCTACGTGGCCGAATCGGATTGGGTAAGGGGTTGTGCACTGTGACTTCTCTCGACGGACGACCGAACCATAGAGAGAAGATGGTTCGCATTACTAGTTTTAACTAGTAATGGCGCACCTCACCCACGGTGCACCACTACTAACATTTTTTTTTCAATTTTTTTTCAAAACTAGTAATGGCGCACCACACACCAGGTGCACCATTAGTAACCCTGGTTACTAGTGGCGCATTCTTAGGAGGTGCGCCATTGGTAACCTGAGAGCAGCTAGATATTTTTGACAGCCACCGACCACACTCACTTTCCCCACTTCATTCTCTCCACCTCTACCAAGCTTGGTCTCGACTACCTCCTCCTCGTCGCCTCATTTGCACCATAGATTCACCCAAATTAAGTGGTTAAATTTCCCTTTTTATAGTTAAGTTAGGGGAAAGCTTTCTTTATGTTCTAGATCTACTTTTTTCTCCCTCCAACGTACACACTTTTTATGGCCTAGATCTACACTTTTCTCATTGAGCTAGATCTACGTATGTTTGTGGTGTTGCATATGTTTGTGTTTGCAGGTACCGGTATTTCAAATGCGATAGTTGCCAATATTTCAAATGCGATCGTTTGACCAAGGTAGCTCATTTCATTCCAGTGAAAACCACTTATACCAGTGCTAAGCTAGCCAAGATATATATGACCAGGATCGTATGTTTGCATGGAGTTCCAAGGAGTATCGTGTCAGATAGAGGAACACAGTTTACCTCAAAGTTTTGGCATCAGTTACATGAAACTTTGGGTACAAGGCTAGAGTTCAGTACAGCCTTTCATCCGCAGACAGATGGACAGACTGAGAGAGTCAACCAGATTCTGGAAGACATGTTGAGAGCTTGTGCGCTAGATTATGGATCTAGTTGGGATGATAACTTACCTTACGCAGAATTCTCATACAACAACAGTTATCAGACCAGTCTAAAGATGGCCCCTTCCGAAGCTTTATACGGAAGGAGATGCAGAACACCACTGACGTGGGATGGTGTAGGAGACCGACAACTTTTTGGTCCCGACCTTATCCGAGATTCTGAAGAGAAAGTCAAGTTGATTCATGACAGACTCAAGATAGCTCAATCTCGACAGAAGAGTTATGCTGACAGCAAACGTAAAGAAGTGACATATGAAGTGGGAGACAGAGCATATCTTCGTGTATCCCCGCTTCGAGGAATCAAGAGATTTGGTGTTAAAGGAAAATTAGCACCCAGATTCATAGGCCCCTACAAAATTCTTGAACGTAGAGGCGAAGTTGCATACAAACTGGAATTGCCGGAAGGATTATCCGAAGTTCATGATGTGTTCCATGTGTCCCAGCTGAAGAAATGCCATGCTGAGATGGCTGATATCCCTTTGAGAGACACCGTGCCCCTAGAGGCCATACAACTTGACAATGATCTGACTTACGAGGAGAAGCCTGTCAGAATCCTCGAGACTGCCAACAGAGTTACCCGCAGCAAGATCATCAAGTTCTGCAAAGTTTTGTGGAGTCACCATACCGAGGAAGAAGCCACCTGGGAACGCGAAGAAGATCTTCGTAGAGACCATCCGGACCTATTTTCTAGCCAACCCGAATCTCGAGGGCGAGATTCATCTTAAGGTGGGTAGGTTTTTAACATCCCAAAATTTCATTTTGGAATGTTATGATTTATAGTTATGCATCCATCTGCATCATTGCTTGATTGTATGTGTTAGTTGAAATGCCTCTTCTGAATTCCAGAAAGTCCTTTCTACTATTCCCTATGTTGCTTTCACCTATTAGAAATTTTGGTTATAAGTTCAAATAAGAGAGGAGGAACATGACACTCCACACCAG
Organism: Hordeum marinum; assembly: GCA_022496015.1. Classification (NCBI taxonomy): domain Eukaryota; kingdom Viridiplantae; phylum Streptophyta; class Magnoliopsida; order Poales; family Poaceae; genus Hordeum; species Hordeum marinum. The sequence goes on along the minus strand of CM039678.1, from coordinate 333,937,172 downwards.
GTACTAATTGGTGATATATTTGAACAATAATAACCAGGGGTTATTTTGAAAATATTTGCAAAAAGGGTTTAAAAACAATTAGGCAATTTCTGAAAATATTATTTTTTTCAAAGTATTCAAATGACAGAATAGAAATGTTCATTAAATAGAATTTATTATTCTGTTAATTCTGATATATAATACCCCTATATTTAGAGACGATTTGAATGCTTTAAAAGCTTTTGAATATCTCTGGAAAACATTAAAGAAAAACAGTAACGGTTTTGCATTTAAACGGGCCGGCCCAACGGCTTTAAAAGGCCGAGACCGTTACCGGTCGGCCAACCGAGCGCAGTAACTGCACCCCCTCTCACTGACGCTGGACCCCACCCGTCCGACCGTTTCTCTCGCGCGGTCGTCTCCCTCCTCCCCGCGCGCGCCGGACCCGACTCGCCGGCCGTTTCCTCCCTCACCGGATCTCTCTCCTCTTAACTCCCCCGCACCCCCCGAGCATCTATATAAGAGCCCCACTTCCCCGCATCCATTCCCCCCCGAGCCTCTCTCTCTCTCGCCGAGACGCTGCCCCAATTGCTCGCCGGAGCTCCCACCCTCACCGGACTCGCCGTCGACCGTAGCCACCACGTCCGGCCACCGTTCGCCCCATTGTTGCCACCAGTCGACTCCGGAGAACCGTCGCCGTCGCCCGGACCACTTCCCCGTCTCCCTCGACCACCGGAGCACCTCGCCGTCGCATTCGCCGCTTCCGGACTCGCCGGAGATCTCTCGCCGGCGACCTCTTAACACTGTGAGCCCTCCCAACCCTCGGATCCAGAATCAACGCCTGAGATTAGATCGGAAATAATTCCGAACCGGTATCACCTACCGACCGGTCGTCCGCTCGAAACCACCTACCGCACGCGCTCGCTAGCCAATAGGACGGCGCCACGTAGCCCCCTGGCCGTTGCAAAGTCAGTTTTTCTTTTTCAGTTTTGTTTTAATTAAGAGAATGTTTTCAAATTTTGTTTTGCTTATATCTTTTAATCTATTTAGTGTTTTGAGTTGATTCTTTTTGCAATAGCTCACATTTTTCATATAGTTTCACTCTGTGCTTTTAAATTTCAAATTTGAACTATAAAATTTGAATTGAATCAAATTTTCTTAAAATCTTCAAATCTGTATAACTAGAGTTTGAAAATAGATTTTGACATGAATCTTTTTGCTACTGTTTGGTATTAGTTAGGACTACCTTCATGCTTAGTTTGAAGATATTTAGGATATATTTGATTAATGTTTTAACCAAAAACAGAATCTGCCTAGTATTATAATATAGTTTTATAAACTTGATTTTAATTAGTTTGTTTTAGAATTTGGTTTTATTTGTTTATTAGGTTCTGTTAGTAAATATTTAGTGTTTTCACTCACTGTTAATAAAAATATAGATTTGCCTAGTTTAATTTCATTTAACATAGGAATCCCAACTTCTTTTCAAATAGGCATAATTTGATTAAAACAACTAACTAGTAATAGTTTGTTTTCAAACAAAGTTTTGTAAATTTAATTCTGTTTTCCAAGACAGATTTAATAGTAAATTATTTTCTGTCAAGAACATGTTTTGTTAACAAATTATAAGTTAGTTTTTCATTCTTTTTGTTAGTATAACTATAGTTGATTCATATAGTGTTTATCAAAACTATTATAAACTCTACTAAAGTTTTCCCAACAAACTTAAATTGATTTTTGTTTTGTTTAATAGTAAAATATTCTATTGTTGCCTTGCTATCAACAATTGTCTTGTTATTTCAAAATAGTTTTATTATGTAGTAGTGTTTTCATCATCTCCTTTGGAAAACAAAACTTTGTGTGTTTTCCTACTTGAGATTTGTGCATTGTTTTGTCTTGATTGTTTACTAGTTCTTGGTTGATGTTTGTGAGTTACAATATTATGTTGTATGATTATTGAGTGCTTGTTTGCTTCGTTAGATTATCCGGAGTGCGAAGCTTGTTACTTAGAGTCACTCACGTACGAAGATCATCAATCAGGCAAGTCGCTTTGACCATGTTTACCCATGTTTTATATGCATTAGTTCTACCATCTCCCCAATTGCATGCAAGATAGGTTAGTTGGAAACTTGGTTACCTTGTAGTAGTATCATGTGGTAGGTACCCCCCTCAACCTCTTGACACATTGGCCCCGGGAAACATTGTTTTACCTTTTGCTATGCTATTAGTAGACGGGGTTGGTTGTGTGATTCATGAGAGTTGAGAGAGTTAATAATTTCAAGACCTACATAATGATCAAGATTTAAGACTCCGAGTTTTCAACATACCTCTGGGTGGATGATGGTTGAATGGCACCCTGGAGAAACCAGTGGATTTGCCTAGGTGATGCTGGAGATGGCCAGTATTCACACGGAAAGGTCCACCCAGGCACAAAGAGATGGATGGGTGCTTCAAGACCCAAGGCTTACCTGCACAGCCACAAGTCATTATGGGCTCTGGCTTGGTTGGATATCGTGGTGACCCTGGACAGGCGGTGCTACGAGAGGTAGAAGAACGGTAGGAAAGGATGGGCACCGACAGAGTCGCAGGGAAACCCTTTGGAAGACCATGTTTTGGTCATCCGTTTCTCAAACACCCTGAAGTACGAGAAATCAAACGGAGGCGACCAAATCTTGTGGGGAACGTGTGCAAAACTCTGCAGAGTATTTCAAACCTAATCGATTAGCCGTGTCCACGGTCATGGACGACTTGAGCCAAAGGAATTGGAACTTCCGGAACTCTCAACACAATTAATATGATGATGTGGGTATTAACAATTTTGGGTATGAGAACTGGTTGGTGGAACCATCTCATTAATCAACCAACTTAGTAATATTTTGCTTAACCCCTCCCTTGATGTAGGAAAAACTTGGCTTTACACAAAAACTTACCACCCCACCTGCCATATTTGCATATAGATTAGATGATTATCTTTTCACCCCTCTCTTGTGACTTTGCCGGCATATTCCATATGTTGACCTACATGGCTGCAACGTATCACATTGCAGAGTATTTTTCCGACCAGGAGTGAGGACGCGTTCTATGCTCAGTGAGATGCCCTTGGAGTCGGATGGACTCATCTACCGTCGACGCTTCCGCAAGATTTAGATATTCTCATGAGTTGGCCTTTGGCCACTTTATTGTAATATTATTGTAATAAAGGACTCGATATGAGATTTCGATTAATATAATGCTGTGTGATTTCCCTTTGATATAAACATTGATGTACCGTGTGTGTACCAGCATGATCTTGGGATGGTACGGAAACACCGGAGACTTGACCTTTTAGGTCGGGCCGCTACAGAAATGGTATCAGAGCACACGCTGACCGTAGGACGTAACCTCTAGGATTGGAAAGCCTTAGGATTGTTTCTCTTTGTCTTTAAATATCTTATACTCTCATCTATTCGTTTATGACTCCTCTCCGATTATTTCAAAATTTATAGATGGCCACCTTCATCCCAGTGTTGATCACGGAGTTTTGCCAGCCTGACGCAACGATGCCCTTTGGTAAGGAGCTGATGAGGATCGTCAAGGACGTAAGGATTGCTTTGCCGAGCATCACCGGGACTCCTATCATGTCATTTCCCCAAGATGGACGCTACAAGATCGAGGTGCATATCCCAGGGAAGACTTTTGGGAACCGGAAGGAACCCATCGACCTCAAGTTCGTGGCACCCAGTTGGATACTTGGGAGAGACATGGCCATTCATCGTGCCCTTGGACGTATTCAGGAGGAATACAGAGGTGGAACCATTTCACCAGGACTCAGCGTGGTTTGTCGCAGAGATGCCAATGGAAACATCATAACTCCTCCCACTTCAGACACCACTATTTCCTATATCCAGACCCTGGAGACTCACATCAGGACTCTGGAGCTTCGAGTTCGTGCTGATACAAAGACAATCAAGAATCTGATGAACCGCGAGCTAGACCTTGAAGCTGATCTGCGAGAGGCCAACTATGAACACGAGCATGAAGTGAAGGACTTCCTAGAGAGGATTGATGAGAAGAATGCACGCATCTCAACTCTGGAGGAGCAGCTAGACATGGGAGAAAACCTTCATCCCGAAGGAGACATGGCACCCTTCATCAGCGACGATGAAGACTATGAGGAAAGCACCACCGGAGGACCTACGACTATGCACTTCTGAGGAAAAACCTTAGTTATGCCCTCCAATGTATCTTTTATTTTCGTCGTTAAAGCGTAGGTCGATACTTAGTTGTTTGAGGTTTGTATTCCCAATGTTTGACGTTGATTGAATAAATGAATGAGTGTTTAGTGTGATATGTTTGTTGCATTGCATATGGGTAGTGAATTTCTTCTAGACCCTTGTTCTATTCTAATTCTCATCCCTCTGAAAACAGCAAGATGCCTCAACGACGTGAGACCGATTTCACTTTCCCGCCGGAACTCACTCAACTCCTTCAGCAACAGAATGCACTCATGCAGTTATTGATTCAGAATCAGACCAACAACCAGAACAACAACAACCACCATCCACCCCAGACTGACAATCTCACCCGTTTTCTGAGGTTGAACCCTCCAACTTTCTCCAGCAGCACTGAGCCCATTGTGGCAGATGACTGGCTCCGTAGGATGGAGAGAGAACTTGTCACCGCTGGATGTACTGACGCTGAGAAGGTGCGATTTGCCGCACATCAACTGGAAGGACCAGCAGCATCATGGTGGGTGAACTACGCCACCACTTATCCTATTGCAGATGTGACTTGGGAGCAGTTCCAGCAAGCTTTCCGCACCGCACATGTTTCAGCTGGAGCCATGAGTCTGAAGAAGCGCGAGTTTCGCAACTTGCGCCAGGGTAATCGCTCTGTGGCCCAATATGTGGAAGAGTTCAAAACATTGGCATGTTATGCACCAGGAGACGTGGCCGATGATGCGGCCAAGCAAGAGAAATTTCTGGAAGGACTCAACGATGAGTTGAGCATGCAGCTGGTAGTGGCTAATTTCAACAACTACCAAGAGCTGGTGGATAAGGCACTTATTCTGGAAGGTAAACAGCAGCAGATTGAGAACCGCAAGAGGAAGTACACTCAGGGGAAGTTCAACTCTGGAGCTCATCAGAAGCTTCGCTACTCCCCGTACTCAGGGAATACCGGATCAGGGACCGGTAAGTTTGGAAGACACACTCATGCTGTGACCAACCATGGAGGCCACCATCATGGAGGAAATGGGAACAACCGTCTCAACCATGGCAATTTCAAGACTGACAATGGGAATGGGAACAACAACCAGCACCGTCAAGTTCCTGCTTAGAAGGATCTGAGTCACATCACCTGTTTCAAGTGTCAGAAGACAGGGCACTATGCTACTGAGTGTCCCCAAAGCAAGCAAAGCAATGGAAACGGCAACTCCACAGCCAAGAAACCCAATCCGTTTCCCCGTGCTCAAGTGAATCACATCGACGTGGAAGAAGTCTATGATCAACCCGAGACTGTGGTTGGTAAGTTTTTATTGCATTCACATCCTGTTACAGTACTTTTTGATTCCGGTGCAACTCATTCATTCATATCAAGGGTAGTTGTGGATAAGTATGGCTTGCCCACCAAAACCCTTAGTCAGCCCATTAAGGTCAGTTCCTAAGGAGGTATGATGATGGCAGGGATAGGATGCCATGCCTTGAAACTCAATATAGGAAATCATGTTTTTCCCACTGACCTCATCGTCTTAGAATCCCAAGGATTGGATGTAATCCTAGGCATGGATTGGATGACCAAGTATGAAGGAAATCTTGATTGCCTCAGCAAGTCTGTTTCACTCACCACCCTGGAGAACAAGAGGATTAAGCATGTATCCCGACGCACACGTATGAGTGCTCGGTTAAATTCTCTCACGGGAGTTGTTCAGGAGGAAGTACCTGTGGTAAAAGACTTTCCAGATGTCTTTCCGGAAGAATTACCAGGTATGCCACCAGATAGGGAAATTGAGTTCCTAATAGAGCTACAGCGAGGGACAGCACCAATTTCCAAGAGACCCTATCGGATGCCCGCAAATGATCTGTTGGAAATCAAGAAGCAAATCAAGGAGTTATTGAACAAAGGTTATATACGCCCCAGTTCTTCACCTTGGGGATCCCCAGTTCTTTTGGTGGAGAAGAAGGATAAAACCTTGAGAATGGTAGTCGATTATCGTGCCTTGAACGAGGTGACTATCAAGAACAAGTACCCTCTGCCCATGATTAATGATTTGTTTGATCAGCTCGTAGGAGCCAAAGTATTCTCCAAGATCGATCTTCGATCAGGGTATCACCAGTTGAAAATTCGTGAACAGGATATACCCAAAACAGCTTTCACCACGAGGTATGGCTTGTATGAGTATACGGTCATGTCTTTTGGATTGACTAATGCTCCTGCCTACTTCATGAATTTGATGAACAAAGTATTCATGGAATACCTAGACAAGTTTGTTGTGGTGTTCATCGATGACATTCTGATATTCTCCAAGAACGAGGAAGAGCATAAGGAACATTTGCATTTAGTTCTGGAGAAGCTGAGAGAGCATCAACTATATGCCAAGTTCAGCAAATGTGAATTTTGGCTGACGGAAGTCGGATTCCTTGGACATGTTATTTCCGGAGATGGAATAGCAGTGGACCCTGCTAAGGTTGAAGCCGTCACCGAGTGGAAGTCCCCTACCTCAGTTAAAGAGATCCGCAGTTTCCTCGGACTTGCCGGTTATTACCGGAGGTTCATTGAGAATTTCTCAAAGATTGCCAAGCCCATGACAGAGTTGTTGAAGAAAGAATCTAAGTATGTTTGGACTGAGGAATGTGAAGCCAGTTTCCAGGAGTTGAAGAAACGTTTCGTCACAGCCCCAGTGTTGATTTTACCCAATATTCGGAAGGATTTCCAGGTTTATTGTGATGCTTCACGTCAAGGACTTGGAGGAGTACACATGCAAGATGGAAAGGTTGTAGCTTATGCATCCAGACAACTACGACCTCATGAGTTGAATTATGCCACGCATGATTTGGAACTAGCAGCCGTAGTGCACGCACTCAAGACTTGGAGACATTTTCTTATCGGAAATAGTTGTGATGTTTACACCGACCATAAGAGCCTGAAATATATTTTCACGCAGAAAGAGTTGAACCTCAGACAGAGGAGATGGTTAGAGTTAATCAAGGACTATGACATGAGATTACACTACCATCCAGGTAAGGCTAATGTTGTAGCCGATGCCTTGAGTCGGAAAACTTATGTGAACACACTCACAGCGGGAGGATTACCCCAAGAGTTAGTCGATGATCTCAGAGAGCTCAAGCTAGAGATAGTTCCAAGAGGATATGTTGCTACACTGGAAATTCAGTCCACCTTGACCGAAAGAATTCGTGAAGCCCAGAAATCGGACAAGGAGATAGCCGAGATTAAACAGAGAATGGAAGATGGTAAAGCTAAAGGTTTTCGTGAGGATGAACACGGAACTTTGTGGTTTGAGAACCGAATCTATGTGCCCAATGAACCAGAGCTCAGGAAGTTGATACTTCAGGAAGCCCACGATTCACCTTACTCGATACACCCAGGCAACACCAAGATGTATCTGGATTTACAGGAAAGTTATTGGTGGACAGGTATGAAGAATGATATTGCAGAACATGTTGCAATATGTGATGTTTGTCAGAGAGTAAAGGCAGAACATCAGAAACCAGCAGGGTTACTCCAACCTTTGCAGATACCCGAGTGGAAATGGGAAAAGCTTGGTATGGATTTCATCACAGGATTGCCCAGGACCCGTTCAGGTTATGATTCCATCTGGGTAGTGGTTGATCGTTTGACCAAGGTAGCTCATTTCATTCCAGTGAAAACCACTTATACCAGTGCTAAGCTAGCCAAGATATATATGACCAGGATCGTATGTTTGCATGGAGTTCCAAGGAGTATCGTGTCAGATAGAGGAACACAGTTTACCTCAAAGTTTTGGCATCAGTTACATGAAACTTTGGGTACAAGGCTAGAGTTCAGTACAGCCTTTCATCCGCAGACAGATGGACAGACTGAGAGAGTCAACCAGATTCTGGAAGACATGTTGAGAGCTTGTGCGCTAGATTATGGATCTAGTTGGGACAATAACTTACCTTACGCAGAATTCTCATACAACAACAGTTATCAGACCAGTCTAAAGATGGCCCCTTTCGAAGCTTTATATGGAAGGAGATGCAGAACACCACTGACGTGGGATGGTGTTGGAGACCGACAACTTTTTGGTCCCGACCTTATCCGAGATTCTGAAGAGAAAGTCAAGTTGATTCGTGACAGACTCAAGATAGCTCAATCTCGACAGAAGAGTTATGCTGACAGCAAACGTAAAGAAGTGACATATGAAGTGGGAGACAGAGCATATCTTCGTGTATCCCCGCTTCGAGGAATCAAGAGATTTGATGTTAAAGGAAAATTAGCACCCAGATTCATAGCCCCCTACAAAATTCTTGAACGTAGAGGCGAAGTTGCATACAAACTGGAATTGCCGAAAGGATTATCCGAAGTTCATGATGTGTTCCATGTGTCCCAGCTGAAGAAATGCCATGCTGAGATGGCTGATATCCCTTTGAGAGACACCGTGCCCCTAGAGGCCATACAACTTGACAATGATCTGACTTACGAGGAGAAGCCTGTCAGAATCCTCGAGACTGCCAACAGAGTTACCCGCAGCAAGATCATCAAGTTCTGCAAAGTTTTGTGGAGTCACCATACCGAGGAAGAAGCCACCTGGGAACGCGAAGAAGATCTTCGTAGAGACCATCCGCACCTATTTTCTAGCCAACCCGAATCTCGAGGGCGAGATTCATCTTAAGGTGGGTAGGTTTGTAACATCCCAAAATTTCATTTTGGAATGTTATGATTTATAGTTATGCATCCATCTGCATCATTGCTTGATTGTATGTGTTAGTTGAAATGCCTCTTCTGAATTCCAGAAAGTCCTTTCTACTATTCCCTATGTTGCTTTCACCTATTGGAAATTTTGGTTATAAGTTCAAATAAGAGAGGAGGAACATGACACTCCACACCAGGTACTAATTGGTGATATATTTGAACAATAATAACCAGGGGTTATTTTGAAAATATTTGCAAAAAGGGTTTAAAAACAATTAGGCAATTTCTGAAAATATTATTTTTTTCAAAGTATTCAAATGACAGAATAGAAATGTTCATTAAATAGAATTTATTATTCTGTTAATTTTGATGTATAATACCCCTATATTTAGAGACGATTTGAATGCTTTAAAAGCTTTTGAATATCTCTGGAAAACATTAAAGAAAAACAGTAACGGTTTTGCATTTAAACGGGCCGGCCCAACGGCTTTAAAAGGCCGAGACCGTTACCGGTCAGCCAACCGAGCACAGTAACTGCACCCCCTCTCACTGACGCTGGACCCCACCCGTCCGACCGTTTCTCTCGCGCGGTCGTCTCCCTCCTCCCCGCGCGCGCCGGACCCGACTCGCCGGCCGTTTCCTCCCTCACCGGATCTCTCTCCTCTTAACTCCCCCGCACCCCCCGAGCATCTATATAAGAGCCCCACTTCCCCGCATCCATTTCCCCCCCGAGCCTCTCTCTCTCTCGCCGAGACGCTGCCCCAATTGCTCGCCGGAGCTCCCACCCTCACCGGACTCGCCGTCGACCGTAGCCACCACGTCCGGCCACCGTTCGCCCCATTGTTGCCACCAGTCGACTCCAGAGAACCGTCGCCGTCGCCCGGACCACTTCCCCATCTCCCTCGACCACCGGAGCACCTCGCCGTCGCATTCGCCGCTTCCGGACTCGCCGGAGATCTCTCGCCGGCGACCTCTTAACACTGTGAGCCCTCCCAACGCTCGGATCCAGAATCAACGCCTGAGATTAGATCGGAAATAATTCCGAACCGATATCACCTACCGACCGGTCGTCCGCTCGAAACAACCTACCGCACGCGCTCGCTAGCCAATAGGACGGCGCCACGTAGCCCCCTGGCCGTTGCAAAGTCAGTTTTTCTTTTTCAGTTTTGTTTTAATTAATAGAATGTTTTCAAATTTTGTTTTGCTTATATATTTTAATCTATTTAGTGTTTTGAGTTGATTCCTTTTGCAATAGCTCACATTTTTCATATAGTTTCACTCTGTGCTTTTAAATTTCAAATTTGAACTATAAAATTTGAATTGAATCAAATTTTCTTAAAATCTTCAAATCTGTATAACTAGAGTTTGAAAATAGATTTTGACATGAATCTTTTTGCTACTATTTGGTATTAGTTAGGACTACCTTCATGCTTAGTTTGAAGATATTTAGGATATATATGATTAATGTTTTAACCAAAAACAGAATCTGCCTAGTATTATAATATAGTTTTATAAACTTGATTTTAATTAGTTTGTTTTAGAATTTGGTTTTATTTGTTTATTAGGTTCTGTTAGTAAATATTTAGTGTTTTCACTCACTGTTAATAAAAATATAGATTTGCCTAGTTTAATTTCATTTAACATAGGAATCCCAACTTCTTTTCAAATAGGCATAATTTGATTAAAACAACTAACTAGTAATAGTTTGTTTTCAAACAAAGTTTTGTAAATTTAATTCTGTTTTCTAAGACAGATTTAATATTAAATTATTTTCTGTCAAGAACATGTTTTGTTAACAAATTATAAGTTAGTTTTTCATTCTTTTTGTTAGTATAACTATAGTTGATTCATATAGTGTTTATCAAAACTATTATAAACTCTACTAAAGTTTTCCCAACAAACTTAAATTGATTTTTGTTTTGTTTAATAGTAAAATATTCTATTGTTGCCTTGCTATCAACAATTGTCTTGTTATTTAAAAATAGTTTTATTATGTAGTAGTGTTTTCATCATCTCCTTTGGAAAACAAAACTTTGTGTGTTTTCCTACTTGAGATTTGTGCATTGTTTTGTATTGATTGTTTACTAGTTCTTGGTTGATGTTTGTGAGTTACAATATTCTGTTGTATGCTTATTGAGTGCTTGTTTGCTTCGTTAGATTATCCAGAGTGCGAAGCTTGTTACTTAGAGTCACTCACGTACGAAGATCATCAATCAGGCAAGTCACTTTGACCATGTTTACCCATGTTTTATATGCATTAGTTCTACCATCTCCCCAATTGCATGCAAGATAGGTTAGTTGGAAACTTGGTTACCTTGTAGTAGTATCATGTGGTAGGTACCCCCCTCAACCTCTTGACACATTGGCCCCGGGAAACGTTGTTTTACCTTTTGCTATGCTATTAGTAGACGGGGTTGGTTGTGTGATTCATGAGAGTTGAGAGAGTTAATAATTTCAAGACCTACATAATGATCAAGATTTAAGACTCTGAGTTTTCAACATACCTCTGGGTGGATGATGGTTGAACGACACCCTGGAGAAACCAGTGGATTTGCCTAGGTGATGCTGGAGATGGCCAGTATTCACGCGGAAAGGTCCACTCAGGCACAAAGAGATCGATGGATGCTTTAAAACCCAAGGCTTACCTGCACAGCCACAAGTCATTATGGGCTCTGGCTTGGTTGGATATCGTGGTGACCCTGGACAGGCGGTGCTACGAGAGGTAGAAGAACGGTAGGAAAGGATGGGCACCGACAGAGTCGCAGGGAAACCCTTTGGAAGATCATGTTTTGGTCATCCGTTTCTCAAACACCCTGAAGTACGAGAAATCAAACGGAGGCGACCAAATCTTGTGGGGAACGTGTGCAAAACTCTGCAGAGTATTTCAAACCTAATCGATTAGCCGTGTCCACGGTCATGGACGACTTGAGCCAAAGGAATTGGAACTTCCGGAACTCTCAACACAATTAATATGATGATGTGGGTATTAACAATTTTGGGTATGAGAACTGGTTGGTGGAACCATCTCATTAATCAACCAACTTAGTAATATTTTGCTTAACCCCTCCCTTGATATAGGAAAAACTTGGCTTTACGCAAAAACTTACCACCCCACCTGCCATATTTGCATATAGATTAGATGATTATCTTTTCACCCCTCTCTTGTGACTTTGCCGGCATATTCCATATGCTGACGTACATGGCTGCAATGTATCATGTTGCAGAGTATTTTTCCGACCAGGAGTGAGGACGCGTTCTATGCTCAGTGAGATGCCCTTGGAGTCGGATGGACTCATCTACCGTCGACGCTTCCGCAAGATTTAGATATTCTCATGAGTTGGCCTTTGGCCACTTTATTGTAATATTATTGTAATAAAGGACTCGATATGAGATTTCGATTAATATAATGCTGTGTGATTTCCCTTTGATATAAACATTGATGTACCGTGTGTGTACCAGCATGATCTTGGGATGGTACGGAAACACCGGAGACTTGACCTTTTAGGTCGGGTAGCTACAGCATATCACGAAGAATGTGTGCGAGAGTCTGCTTGGTACCCTGCTCAACATGCCAGAGAGGACCAAAGATGGGCCGAAAGCAAGGCAGACTTGCAATCAATGGAAATCAGGGAGGAGCTTCACGCAAAACGCCCTAATGATGATGATGATGATGATGAGGCGAAGGACACGGAAAGTCGTCGCAAAGGCTTTGGCCGAAGAGCCCCTGGGGCCGTTGAAGGTGATGTGATGTGATGATGTGATGACCCCCTGGGGCCGACAAAGATGATGTGATGACCCTCAGTGCCTGCTTAAACTAGTCCATACTTTGGCCGAAGAGCCAGATTCGTTTGGGGGCGGGGGACACCACCCCACAGACAACACCGCCAGTCGTGCCAGCGCCAAGCCATGACCGCCGCAACACTACCGCCGTCAGCTGATCCGGACATGCATATGGCATAGGATCCGAACGACGATGACCCTACACTTTCCAGCATTGATAAGTACATCAACGAAGATGGGTACGGTGACGAATTCTTCAGGCCTCCTTCTCAAGAACCCAACCCTGTAAAAGACGATCGCGATCTAGCTGGTACTGTGGAGAAACCCAATTGCAACAGGCATTGTCTGTTCTGTTCTCAGGAGACGCCTCCAGCTGCTGCCTTCACGGAGACTCAAATAGCCGAGGTGCGAAATATTATCAGCCCCAGCACAGTCAAGAAGGTGGTCTGTGAGCAGAACTCGATCCCATTACAACAGAAGAAGCAGAAGGGACGGAAAAGAAAAAATAACAAGGGTGCGAGCCAGCCGGCACCGAGTACGATCCATGCTCAGGACGGGCCACCAATACCTAAGGATATCTCGAGGAGGGTGCATGGGGCGGGTAGGCCGATGCTACCGACTAATCTGCTCAATGCTGCAACCGGTGCTATGCGGAGTCTGCATGACGGTGTTCTTTCTATGGAGAAGCGGCATCTCTTCGAGAAGGATGTGGCATACCCGGTTTTCGTGGCTAAGGTGCCAGAGGGCTAGGGCTTTGTCGATAGCACCATCGGGCATATGATCGTCCTGCGGTTTGATGACATCTTCGCTATGTTTAACCTTTATCCACTGCACTCCACCTTCGTTCGCCTATTTTCGCTCGGTATGCAGATGCGAATCATTAGACACAAGACCCCGGACATCGTGATAGTCGACCCATTCTACATGCGTGTCAAGATATTGGGCAGCGCTGGGTACCGGCAAGTCGCGAGTTCATACCTCGATGGCATCATTCTGGCGAACCCAGATAAGGATAACTACCTCATGCCTTACTTTTTTGAGTAAGTCATCCCCTCATCACCCGTAACATATGATTTCTTAGATTTTGATCGTTCATTTTTTTCTAACATTCCGTGTTTTGTGCAGTGACACACATTGCACACTCATCCTCTTAAGCCCGAAATATTCCATGGCGACATATTTCGACTCGGACCATCAGTCAAATAAAGACTACACAAATATCAAGAAAGTTCTTGATGATGCTCTCCCCGGCTACGCCAAATGTGGAGGCACCTTCAGGAGGCAAATTTGTAGGTACGGCAAGCACATGTTCACCCACGTAACGATGTTCCCCTGTGTCAAGCAGCCGCCTGGCAGTCAGAAGGATGCCTACTACGCCCTCCATCACATGCGGGCGATCGTATGGGACCTTCATCACCTTATGCTACCAAATAATCTCAAAGAATAGGCCGCACGCTTGTTAGCAATCCAGGACGCAGACATTAGACAAGAATTCTTTCGCATCCAGTCGGAGTTTGAGGAAATCATCTATCAAGATGTCCTTCGTACCTCGGGGTAGTTCTACCTCATATATCAATCGTCCAACAGTGAAATAGAAACAACGATACAAATGCAGGATGACAATGACCGCACATTCATGACCATCACGAAATACGGCGACTTCATCCACGCTTCGGTCCCTGAGTCGAGTCGAAAGTATTGATGCTATGTAGTTCTGAAATATCGATTAGCTCATGTTGTATTTAAACTTTAATGAACTTGTATGTCTCTTTAGTTTGGACAGTCGTTCAACTTATATGTAATCGATGCTATTTATTAGTAGGACCATGAATCGTGCTATTAATGTGTTGCTTTTCCCTTCCGATCCTTTTGTTGCATACTTATATATTGCTTATATATTATCTGTGAATTGCTACTAACGTTTTGTTTGTCTAGTGCATAGAGATGCTGTCGTATGTCGTGTACAAGGGTGAGGTTCCCGGAGTCTACGACGACTGGGAGGAGTGTCGGAGACATGTTCACCGTTTCAGTGGTAACAGTCACAAAGGGTACACCACTAGGGCGAAGGTGGAAGCTAGATAAGTGCGCTATCTAGCGGGAGAGAGGAGGGAGCGGAGGAGGAACCGGATGAAGACCAGTTTCATCGCGATGATGCTCATCGTGACCGTAGCTCTCTTCTATGTGATGGTAGTTTAGATGATCAATATCAACTTTGTAATGTGACGACAAACTCGGCTAATATGATGAACTTTGCTAATGTCTCGAGACCTAAACTTGGCTAATGTTTGAATTTTGTTCGCTATTTCGAATTTGGAGACTAATATGATGAATTCTATTGTGTGATGTTTATATTATGTGCTATAACGTATTTTGTAACCTGTGCAAATACCAAAAAAGCAAAAAAATAATAATTTCTAATATTCATAGTAGTGGCGCACCATATTGAGCATTACTGGCGCACCAAGATAAATACCAGTGGCGCATTATCGGGCATAGTAATGGCGCACTTGGGGGATAGGTGAAGGCAAATATGGCCCCCAGTAGTGGCGCACCATATTGAGCATTAGTGGCGCACCAAGGCTAAATACCAGTAGCGGATTATGGAGCATAGTAATGGCGCACTAGGGGGCATAGGTGAAGGTAAATATGCCCCCTAGGAGGCATAGTAATAGCGCACTATTGGACATAGTAATGGCGCACCAGATGTGCGCCATTACTATTTGTTACTAGTGGCATGTTAATAGTGGCGCACCTATAGTGCGCCATTAATAGCAAAAACTGGTGCGCCACTAATAGCCTTTTTTCTAGTAGTGTGGTGATCATGGGCAAGGGCGACAATTGCGCAAGGTGAGGGTAGCAACTGACATACGGGTCTCGCATGTAAGTGGCCCGGGCGCGAGGGAGAGAGGGCCCAGGGTGGACTGTGGGCGCGCATGTGGCTGGGATAGTGTAGGTTAGTGGTCTGTGAGGGTTATCTCTTTTTTTTCTGCTTTCTATTTCACTTTTTCTCTTTTATTTCTAAATTCAATTAGAGTTTGAATTCGAAAGTTCTTCAAACGTAGGATATTTTCCAATTGGAAATTTTAGAAATGTTTGGACATTTCTTTTGGGTAATTTGAGCATATATTTTCTGCACTTATACTTTAAATTGCAATTGTAATTTGATTTAAAAAAATTGTTTCAAATCCCATTTTGAAATTAGGCAGGGGGTCTAGGTCATCATTTGGCGGAAGTTCGTTTCATGCCAAATAGTTTGCAAATCCAAATTTGATAATTTCCCTTTGAGTTGATTTGATTTTCAAACAAATCCAATTAATTTTTTTAGGGAATTTCTTTATTTGGCTTGAATATTCTGGGGACTTATTTGATTGACTTGCCCAACAATATTTCAAATAGTTTTGGGTTCCACCTATTGGCTGGCTAGGTTTCCACTAATTTCATTGGGCTTTAACTTTTTTCATCTAACAATAAAGCAAATTCAACTATCAAGCAATCAAAAGGGATTTTGTTTCGAAAAAAATTAGATCCCTGTAAATTTTCCAACGTATCAAATTTGTGGAAAATCTGGGATGTGACAAACTACCACCCTTAAAAGAGATCTCATCCCGAGATCTGAACAGGCTAGAAAGAAAAGGGTTAGGGTATGGGGTTTATCTGAAATTCCATCTCCAGGTCAAGGGTATGTTGTCCGGGTTATGGCAATATGCTTTCTTGGCTGTCTATGCTTTCCTCAAGATAATTCTATGGCTGGTAGGTCTACTTCTCAAAGTCTCCTAGTTACGGGGGGTCTGGTCGGGGTGGGCGATGCCTCCCAAAACTATCCTTATATTTTTTGTGTCTTGTGTTATAGGTTGCTACCACCCTTAAAAGATTTTAAGGTTGGGCTATCCGGTAGCTTCTTACTCCGGGGTTAATTGCTTACCATCCTCGAGATTCTATAATTAGGATATAGTCTACCGGCTGGCCGGTTTCTCTGCCTGTTTGATCCACACTACTTCATTGCCATTTGTGTTCATCAGGTAGGTGTTTCCTAGGATCCTTACCGTCTCTTTGCTTCCACTCCTGGGTCTCAAAATTCCTTAGCATAGGGTGGTTTTGAAATATATGGATCCTTCCCGATTGATAGTTCTGGCACCAAAATGTTAAAATACACATCGTCCTCTCTCGATGTTCAACCAAATTTCTCAGGGTTACTGCAAGAAATGTCTTCTGGCTATCCTCACTGAAAACAGGCGGTTCAATGGTTTCTCTAATGTCTTGTGCAAGGTGTTGTTAATAGGTTTTGTCATCATTAGTACTCATTCTATAGATTTACCTTCTCACATGACAGAGTGAATAATAAGAGTGGTAGTTGATGACCCACAAGTATAGGGGACCAATTGTAGACTTTCTATATAAGTAAGAGTGTCGAACCCAAGGAGGAGCTAAAGGTAGAACAAATATTCTGTCAAGTTCTATTGACCACCGATACAACACGCTTAACATTCACTTTACCTAGAACAAGTATGAAACTAGAAGTACTTTGTAGGTGTGATAGGATAGGTTTGAAAGATAATAAAGAGCACGTAAATAAAAACTAGGGTTTGCTTAGATAAAGAACAACTAAGTTAGTCTTAGTAGAGAGATTTTTGCCACAAGAAAGTTGTTCGTCCCTAGGCAATCAATAATTAGACCAATAATCACTACTACAATTTTATATGAGGGAGAGGCATAAGCTAACATACTTTCTCTACTTGGATCATATGCACTTATGATTGGAACTCTAACAAGCATCCGCAACTATTAAAAATCATTAAGGTAAAACACAACCATAGCATTATAAGGTATCAAGTCCTCTTTATTCCCATACGCAAACAACCTACTTACTCGGGTCTGTGCTACTGTCACTCACGCCACCCACCATAAGCGAATCATCAACATATTGCAAACCCTAAAATGGGGATCCCTCACGCTTGCGCGACACGAAGGATGCCATAGGAAAACACCAATAAAAAACATGAAACTCAAACTAATCATGATCATCAATCAACCCATGGGACAAAATGGATCTACTCAAACATCATATGATAGCCATATCATTGGGACATAATATATAGCGTTGAGAACCATGTTTAAGTAGAGATTATAGTGGGGAGAAGAGGTGTTAAACCGCTGCACAAAGGGGGAGAGAGTTGGTGATGACGGCGGCGAAGTTGTTGGTGTAGATTGTTGTCACGATGATGGCCCCAACAGCGTTCGGTGCCACCAGGAGAGAGGGGCAGAGGTCCCCCTCCTTATTCTTATTCCTTGACCTCTCACATAGATGGGAGGAGGGTTTCCCCTCTGGTCCTTGGCCTTCATGGCGGCGGAGGGGCGGGATCCCCTTCGAGATTGGATCTCTCTCTCTCTGTATCCTTCTGTTTCTGCGTACCCAGATTCTGGACTTTCACCGTTTCTTAAATTCCCGGAGATCTATAACTCTGATTGCGCTAAAGTGTTAACATGGTTTTTATTTGGATATTAGATTTCTTGTGGCTAAAGAAGGGAACCAACCTCCTTAAGGGGTGGCCACAAGCCACCATGGCGCAGCCAGGGGGTAGGCCACGCCCTGGCTTGTGGGCCCCTCGGGCATCGTCTTGTGTTGATTCTTCTTCCCAAAAATCACATATATTCCAAATAAATGTCCATAAGTTTTTATCACATTTGGACTTCGTTTGATATGGATTTTCTGCAAAACAAAAAACATGCAACAAATAGGAACAGACACTAGGCACTAGATCAATATGTTATTCCCAAAAATAGTATAAACAGTATCCAAAAGTATATCAAAGTTGGAGAATATTGATATCAAACAATCAAAAATTATAGACATGATGGAGACGTATCATCATGCCCAAGCTTAATTCCATCTCGTCCTCGATTAGGTAAATGATAAAAAAGATAATTTTTTATGTGGAATGCTACCTAGCATAATCTTGATCATATAATATAGTCATGGCATGCATATTAGGACACGAGTGCTTCAAAGAAATAGTCTATCATTTGAAATTAAGACAATAATACTTCAAGCATAGTAATAAAGCAATCATGTCTTCTCAAAATATCATGGCTAAAATAAAGTTAACCCTACAAAATCATATAGTCTGGATATGCTCCATCTTCCCCACACAAAGTATTTACATCATGCACAACCCGATGTCAAGTCAAGCAATCGTTTCACACATTTTAATGTTCTTAAACCTTTTCAACTTTCATGCAATACATGAGCGTTAGCCATGGATATAGAACTATAGGTGGAATAGAATATGGTGGTTGTGGAGAAGACAAAAAGGAGATTGTCTCACATCAACTAGGCTTATCAACGGGCTATGGAGATGCCCATCAATAGATATCAATGTGAATGAGTAGGGATTTCCATGCAATGGATGCACTAGAGCTATAAGTGTATGAAAGCTCAAAAAGAAACCAAGTGGGTGTGCAACCAACTCACTTGCTCACGAAGACCTAGGGTAATTTTGAGGAAGTCCATCATTGGAATATACAAGCCATGTTCTATAATGAAAAATTCCCACTAGTATATGAAAGTGACAATATAGGTAACTCTCTATCATGAAGATCATGGTACTACTATGAAGCACAAGTGTGGAAAAAATGATAGTAGCATCGCCCCTTCTATCTTTTCTCTCATTTTTTGGGTGGCCTTCTTTGGCCTCTTTTAATTTTCGTGAAGTCCAGAGACTCATCTCAACTTGTGAGGGAATCATAGCTTCCATCATCCTTTCTTCACATGGGACAATGCTCTAATAATGATGATCATCACACTTTTATTCACTTAAAACTCAAGAATTACAACTCAATACTAGAATAAAATATGACTATATTAATGCCTTCGACGGTGTACGGGTGTAGCGACCCGACCTAAAAGGTCAAGTCTCCGGTGTTTCCGTACCATCCCAAGATCATGCTGGTACACACACGGTACATCAATGTATATATCAAAGGGAAATCACACAGCATTATATTAATCGAAATCTCATATCGAGTCCTTTATTACAATAATATTACAATAAAGTGGCCAAAGGCCAACTCATGAGAATATCTAAATCTTGCGGAAGCGTCGACGGTAGATGAGTCCATCCGACTCCAAGGGCATCTCACTGAGCATAGAACGCGTCCTCACTCCTGGTCGGAAAAATACTCTACAACATGATACGTTGCAGCCGTGTAGGTCAGCATATGGAATATGCCGCAAAGTCACAAGAGAGGCGTGAAAAGATAATCATCTAATCTATATGCAAATATGGCAGGTGGGGTGGTAAGTTTTTGCGTAAAGCCAAGTTTTTCCTACATCAAGGGAGGGGTTAAGCAAAATATTACTAAGTTGGTTGATTAATGAGATGGTTCCACCAACCAGTTCTCATACCCAAAATTGTTAATACCCACATCATCATATTAATTGTGTTGAGAGTTCCGGAAGTTCCAATTCCTTTGGCTCAAGTCGTCCATGACTGTGGACACGGCTAATCGATTAGGTTTGAAATACTCTGCAGAGTTCTGCACACGTTCCCCACAAGATTTGGTCGCCTCCGTTTGATTTCTCGTACTTCAGGGTGTTTGAGAAACGGATGACCAAAACATGGTCTTCCAAAGGGTTTCCCTGCGACTCTGTCGGTGCCCATCCTTTCCTACCGTTCTTCTACCTCTCGTAGCACCGCCTGTCCAGGGTCACCACGATATCCAACCAAGCCAGAGCCCATAATGACTTGTGGCTGTGCAGGTAAGCCTTGGGTCTTGAAGCACCCATCCATCTCTTTGTGCCTGGGTGGACCTTTCCGCGTGAATACTGGCCATCTCCAGCATCACCTAGGCAAATCCACTGGTTTCTCCAGGGTGCCGTTCAACCATCATCCACCCAGAGATATGTTGAAAACTCGGAGTCTTAAATCTTGATCATTATGTAGGTCTTGAAATTATTAACTCTCTCAACTCTCATGAATCACACAACCAACCCCGTCTACTAATAGCATAGCAAAAGGTAAAACAACGTTTCCCGGGGCCAATGTGTCAAGAGGTTGAGGGGGGTACCTATGACATGATACTACTACAAGGTAACCAAGTTTCCAACTAACCTATCTTGCATGCAATTGGGGAGATGGTAGAACTAATGCATATAAAACATGGGTAAACATGGTCAAAGTGACTTGCCTGATTGATGATCTTCGTACGTGAGTGACTCTAAGTAACAAGCTTCGCACTCCGGATAATCTAACGAAGCAAACAAGCACTCAATAAGCATACAACAGAATATTGTAACTCACAAACATCAACCAAGAACTAGTAAACAATCAAGACAAAACAATGCACAAATCTCAAGTAGGAAAACACACAAAGTTTTGTTTTCCAAAGGAGATGATGAAAACACTACTACATAATAAAACTATTTTGAAATAACAAGACAATTGTTGATATCAAGGCAACAATAGAATATTTTACTATTAAAAAAAACAAAAATCAATTTAAGTTTGTTGGGAAAACTTTAGTAGAGTTTATAATAGTTTTGATAAACACTATATGAATCAACTATAGTTATACTAACAAAAGAATGAAAAACTAACTTATAATTTGTTAACAAAACATGTTCTTGACAGAAAATAATTTACTATTAAATCTGTCTTAGAAAACAGAATTAAATTTACAAAACTTTGTTTGAAAACAAACTATTACTAGTTAGTTGTTTTAATCAAATTATGCCTATTTGAAAAGAAGTTGGGATTCCTATGTTAAATGAAATTAAACTAGGCAAATCTATATTTTTATTAAAAGTGAGTGAAAACACTAAATATTTACTAACAGAACCTAATAAACAAATAAAACCAAATTCTAAAACAAACTAATTAAAATCAAGTTTATAAAACTATATTATAATACTAGGCAGATTCTGTTTTTTGTTAAAACATTAATCAAATATATCCTAAATATCTTCAAACTAAGCACGAAGGTAGTCCTAACTAACACCAAACAGTAGCAAAAAGATTAATGTCAAAATCTATTTTCAAACTCTAGTTATACAGATTTGAATATTTTAAGAAAATTTGATTCAATTCAAATTTTATAGTTGAAATTTGAAATTTAAAAGCACAGAGTGAAACTATATGAAAAATGTGAGCTATTGCAAAAAGAATCAACTCAAAACACTAAATAGATTAAAAGATATAAGCAAAACAAAATTTGAAAACATTCTGTTAATTAAAACAAAACTGAAAAAGAAAAAACTGACTTTGCAACGGCCAGGGGGCTACGTGGCGCCGTCCTATTGGCTAGCGAGCGCGTGCGGTAGGTGGTTTCGAGCGGACGACCGGTCGGTAGGTGATACCGGTTCGGAATTATTTCCGATCTAATCTCAGGCGTTGATTCTAGATCCGAGGGTATTATATATCAAAATTAACAGAATAATAAATGCTATTTAATGAACATTTCTATTCTGTCATTTGAATATTTGAAGAAATAATATTTTCAGAAATTGCCTAATTGTTTTTAAACCCTTTTTGCAAATATTTTCAAAATAACCCCTGGTTATTATTGTTCAAATATATCACCAATTAGTACCTGGTGTGGAGTGTCATGTTCCTCCTCTCTTATTTGAACTTATAACCGAAATTTCCAATAGGTGAAAGCAACATAGGGAATAGTAGAAAGGACTTTCAGAAAGTCAGAAAAGGCATTTCAACATACACATACATTCAAGCAATGATGCTGTTAGATGCATAGCTATAATCATAACATTCCAAAATGAAATTTTTGGGATGTTACAAAGCTACCCACCTTAAGATGAATCTCGCCCTCGAGATTCGGGTTGGCTAGAAAATAGGTGCGGATGGTCTCTACGAAGATCTTCTTCGCGTTCGCAGGTGGCTTCTTCCTCGGTATGGTGACTCCACAAAACTTTGCAGAAATTGATGATCTTGCTGCGGGTAACTCTGTTGGATGTCTCGAGGATCTTGACAGGCTTCTCCTCGTAAGTCAGATCACTTTCAAGCTGTATGGCCTCTAGGGGCACGGTGTCTCTCAAAGGGATATCAGCCATCTCAGCATGGCATTTCTTCAGCTGGGACACATGGAACACATCATGAACTTCGGATAATCCTTCCGGCAATTCCAGTTTGTATGCAACTTCGCCTCTATGTTCAAGAATTTTGTAGGGGCCTATGAATCTGGGTGCTAATTTTCCTTTAACACCAAATCTCTTGATTCCTCGAAGCGGGGATACACGAAGATATGCTCTGTCTCCCACTTCATATGTCACTTCTTTACATTTGCTGTCAGCATAACTCTTCTGTCGAGATTGAGCTATCTTGAGTCTGTCACGAATCAACTTGACTTTCTCTTTAGAATCTCGGATAAGGTCGGGACCAAAAAGTTGTCGGTCTCCAACACCATCCCACGTCAGTGGTGTTCTGCATCTCCTTCCGTATAAAGCTTCGAAAGGGGCCATCTTTAGACTGGTCTGATAACTGTTGTTGTATGAAAATTCTGCGTAAGGTAAGTTGTCATCCCAACTAGATCCATAATCTAGCGCACAAGCTCTCAACATGTCTTCCAGAATCTGGTTGACTCTCTCAGTCTGTCCATCTGTCTGCGGATGAAAGGCTGTACTGAACTCTAGCCTTGTACCCAAAGTTTCATGTAACTGATGCCAAAACTTTGAGGTAAACTGTGTTCCTCTATCTGACACGATACTCCTTGGAACTCCATGCAAACATACGATCCTGGTCATATATATCTTGGCTAGCTTAGCACTGGTATAAGTGGTTTTCACTGGAATGAAATGAGCTACCTTGGTCAAGCGATCAACCACTACCCAGATGGAATCATAACCTGAACGGGTCCTCGGAAATCCTGTGATGTAATCCATACCAAGCTTTTCCCATTTCCACTCGGGTATCTACAAAGGTTGGAGTAACCCTGCTTGTTTCTGATGTTCTGCCTTCACTCGCTGACAAACATCACATATTGCAACATGTTCCGCAATATCTTTCTTCATACCTGTCCACCAATAACTTTCCTTTAAATCCAGATACATCTTGGTGTTGCTTGGGTGTATCGAGTAAGGTGAATCGTGGTCTTCCTGAAGTATCAACTTCCTGAGCTCTGGTTCATTGGGCACATAGATTCGGTTCTCAAACCACAAAGTTCCGTGTTCATCCTCACGAAAACCGTTAGCTTTACCATCTTCCATTCTCTGTTTAATCTCAGCTATCTCCTTGTCCGATTTCTGGGCTTCACGAATTCTTTTGGTCAAGGTGGACTGAATTTCCAGTGTAGCAACATATCCTCTTGGAACTATCTCTAGCTTGAGCTCTCTGAGATCATCGACTAACTCTTGGGGTAATCCTCCCGCTGTGAGTGTGTTCACATAAGTTTTCCGACTCAAGGCATCGGCTACAACATTAGCCTTACCTGGATGGTAGTGTAATCTCATGTCATAGTCCTTGATTAACTCTAACCATCTCCTCTGTCTGAGGTTCAACTCTTTCTGCGTGAAAATATATTTCAGGCTCTTATGGTCGGTGTAAACATCACAACTATTTCCGATAAGAAAATGTCTCCAAGTCTTGAGTGCGTGCACTACGGCTGCTAGTTCCAAAACATGCGTGGCATAATTCAACTCATGAGGTCATAGTTGTCTGGATGCATAATCTACAACCTTTCCATCTTGCATGAGTACTCCTCCAAGTCCTTGACGTGAAGCATCACAATAAACCTGGAAATCCTTCCGAATATTGGGTAAAATCAATACTGGGGCTGTGACCAAACGTTTCTTCAACTCCTGGAAACTGGCTTCACATTCCTCAGTCCAAACATACTTAGATTCTTTCTTCAACAACTCTGTCATGGGCTTGGCAATCTTTGAGGAATTCTCAATGAACCTCCGGTAATAACCGGCAAGTCCGAGGAAACTGCGGATCTCCTTAACTGAGGTAGGGGACTTCCACTCGGTGACGGCTTCAATCTTAGCAGGGTCCACTGCTATTCCATCTCCGGAAATAACATGTCCAAGGAATCCGACTTCCGTCAGCCAAAATTCACATTTGCTGAACTTGGCATATAGTTGATGCTCTCTCAGCTTCTCCAGAACTAAACGCAAATGTTCCTTATGCTCTTCCTCGTTCTTGGAGAATATCAGAATGTCATCGATGAACACCACAACAAACTTGTCTAGGTATTCCATGAATACTTTGTTCATCAAATTCATGAAGTAGGCAGGAGCATTAGTCAATGCAAAAGACATGACCGTATACTCATACAAGCCATACCTCGTGGTGAAAGCTGTTTTGGGTATATCCTGTTCACGAATTTTCAACTGGTGATACCCTGATCGAAGATCGATCTTGGAGAATACTTTGGCTCCTACGAGCTGATCAAACAAATCATTAATCATCGGCAGAGGGTACTTGTTCTTGATAGTCACCTCGTTCAAGGCACGATAATCGACTACCATTCTCAAGGTTTTATCCTTCTTCTCCACCAAAAGAACTGGGGCTCCCCAAGGTGAAGAACTGGGGCGTATATAACCTTTGTCCAATAACTCCTTGATTTGCTTCTTGATTTCCAACAGATCATTTGCGGGCATCCGATAGGGTCTCTTGGAAATTGGTGCTGTCCCTGGCTGTAGCTCTATTAGGAACTCAATTTCCCTATCTGGTGGCATGCCTAGTAATTCTTCCGGAAATACATCTGGAAAGTCTTTTACCACAGGTACTTCCTCCTGAACAACTCCCGTGAGAGAATTTAACCGAGCACTCATACGTGTGCGTCGGGATACATACTTAATCCTCTTGTTCTCCGGGGTGGTGAGTGAAACAGACTTGCTGAGGCAATCAAGATTTCCTTCATACTTGGTCATCCAATCCATGCCTAGGATTACATCCAATCCTTGGGATTCTAAGACGATGAGGTCGGTGGGAAAAACATGATTTCCTATATTGAGTTTCAAGGCATGGCATCCTATCCCTGCCATCATCATACCTCCTGGGGAACTGACCTTAATGGGCTGACTAAGGGTTTTGGTGGGCAAGCCATACTTATCCACAACTACCCTTGATATGAATGAATGAGTTGCACCGGAATCAAAAAGTACTGTAACAGGACGTGAATGCAATAAAAACTTACCAACCACAGTCTCGGGTTGATCATAGACTTCTTCCACGTCGATGTGATTCACTTGAGCACGGGGAAACGGATTGGGTTTCTTGGCTGCGGAGTTGCCGTTTCCATTTCTTTGCTTGCTCTGGGGACACTCAGTAGCATAGTGCCCTGTCTTCTGACACTTGAAACAGGTGATGTGACTCAGATCCTTATGAGCAGGAACTTGACGGTGCTGGTTGTTGTTCCCATTCCCATTGTCAGTCTTGAAATTGCCATGGTTGAGACGGTTGTTCCCATTTCCTCCATGATGGTGGCCTCCATGGTTGGGCACAGCATGAGTGTGTCTTCCAAACTTACCGGTCCCTGATCCGGTATTCCCTGAGTACGGGGAGTAGCGAAGCTTCTGATGAGCTCCAGAGTTGAACTTCCCCTGAGTGTACTTCCTCTTGCGGTTCTCAATCTGCTGCTGTTTACCTTCCAGAATAAGTGCCTTATCCACCAGCTCTTGGTAGTTGTTGAAATTAGCCACTACCAGCTGCATGCTCAACTCATCGTTGAGTCCTTCCAGAAATTTCTCTTGCTTGGCCGCATCATCGGCCACGTCTCCTGGTGCATAACGTGCCAATGTTTTGAACTCTTCCACATATTGGGCCACAGAGCGATTACCCTGGCGCAAGTTGCGAAACTCGCGCTTCTTCAGACTCATGGCTCCAGCTGAAACATGTGCGGTGCGGAAAGCTTGCTGGAACTGCTCCCAAGTCACATCTGCAATAGGATAAGTGGTGGCGTAGTTCTCCCACCATGATGCTGCTGGTCCTTCCAGTTGATGTGCGGCAAATCGCACCTTCTCAGCGTCAGTACATCCAGCGGTGACAAGTTCTCTCTCCATCCTACGGAGCCAGTCATCTGCCACAATGGGCTCAGTGCTACTGGAGAAAGTTGGAGGGTTCAACCTCAGAAAATGGGTGAGATTGTCAGTCTGGGGTGGATGGTGGTTGTTGTTGTTCTGGTTGTTGGTCTGATTCTGAATCAATAACTGCATCAGTGCATTCTGTTGCTGAAGGAGTTGAGTGAGTTCCGGCGGGAAAGTGAAATCGGTCTCACATCGTGGAGGCATCTTGCTGTTTTCAGAGGGATGAGAATTAGAATAGAACAAGGGTCTAGAATAAATTCACTACCCATATGCAATGCAACAAACATATCACACTAAACACTCATTCATTTATTCAATCAACGTCAAACATTGGGAATACAAACCTCAAACAACTAAGTATTGACCTACGCTTTAACGACGAAAATAAAAGATACATTGGAGGGCATAACTAAGGTTTTTCCTCAGAAGTGCAGAGTCGTAGGTCCTCCGGTGGTGCTTTCCTCATAGTCTTCATCGTCGCTGATGAAGGGTGCCATGTCTCCTTCGGGATGAAGGTTTTCTCCCATGTCTAGATGCTCCTCCAGAGTTGAGATGCGTGCATTCTGCTCATCAATCCTCTCTAGGAAGTCCTTCACTTCATGCTCGTGTTCATAGTTGGCCTCTCGCAGATCAGCTTCAAGGTCTAGCTCACGGTTCATCAGATTCTTGATTGTCTTTGTATCAGCACGAACTCGAAGCTCCAGAGTCCTGATGTGAGTCTCCAGGGTCTGGATATAGGAAATAGTGGTGTCTGAAGTGGGAGGAGTTATGATGTTTCCATTGGCATCTCTGCGACAAACCACGCTGAGTCCTGGTGAAATGGTTCCACCTCTGTATTCCTCCTGAATACGTCCAAGGGCACGATGAATGGCCATGTCTCTCCCAAGTATCCAACTGGGTGCCACGAACTTGAGGTCGATGGGTTCCTTCCGGTTCCCAAAAGTCTTCCCTGGGATATGCACCTCGATCTTGTAGCGTCCATCTTGGGGAAATGACATGATAGGAGTCCCGGTGATGCTCGGCAAAGCAATCCTCACGTCCTTGACGATCCTCATCAGCTCCTTACCAAAGGGCATCGTTGCGTCAGGCTGGCAAAACTCCGTGATCAACACTGGGATGAAGGTGGCCATCTATAAATTTTGAAATAATCGGAGAGGAGTCAGAAACGAATAGATGAGAGTATAAGATATTTAAAGACAAAGAGAAACAATCCTAAGGCTTTCCAACCCTAGAGGTTACGTCCTACGGTCAGCGTGTGCTCTGATACCATTTTTGTAGCGACCCGACCTAAAAGGTCAAGTCTCCGGTGTTTCCGTACCATCCCAAGATCATGCTGGTACACACACGGTACATCAATGTTTATATCAAAGGGAAATCACACAACATTATATTAATCGAAATCTCATATCGAGTCCTTTATTACAATAATATTACAATAAAGTGGCCAAAGGCTAACTCATGAGAATATCTAAATCTTGCGGAAGCGTCGACGGTAGATGAGTCCATCCGACTCCAAGGGCATCTCACTGAGCATAGAACGCGTCCTCACTCCTGGTCGGAAAAATACTCTGCAACATGATACGTTGCAGCCGTGTAGGTCAGCATATGGAATATGCCGGCAAAGTCACAAGAGAGGGGTGAAAAGATAATCATCTAATCTATATGCAAATATGGCAGGTGGGGTGGTAAGTTTTTGCGTAAAGCCAAGTTTTTCCTACATCAAGGGAGGGGTTAAGCAAAATATTACTAAGTTGGTTGATTAATGAGATGGTTCCACCAACCAGTTCTCATACCCAAAATTGTTAATACCCACATCATCATATTAATTGTGTTGAGAGTTCCGGAAGTTCCAATTCCTTTGGCTCAAGTCGTCCATGACCGTGGACACGGCTAATCGATTAGGTTTGAAATACTCTGCAGAGTTTTGCACACGTTCCCCACAAGATTTGGTCGCCTCCGTTTGATTTCTCGCACTTCAGGGTGTTTGAGAAACGGATGACCAAAACATGGTCTTCCAAAGGGTTTCCCTGCGACTCTGTCGGTGCCCATCCTTTCCTACCGTTCTTCTACCTCTCGTAGCACCGCCTGTCCAGGGTCACCACGATATCCAACCAAGCCAGAGCCCATAATGACTTGTGGCTGTGCAGGTAAGCCTTGGGTCTTGAAGCACCCATCCATCTCTTTGTGCCTGGGTGGACCTTTCCGCGTGAATACTGGCCATCTCCAGCATCACCTAGGCAAATCCACTGGTTTCTCCAGGGTGCCGTTCAACCATCATCCACCCAGAGGTATGTTGAAAACTCGGAGTCTTAAATATTGATCATTATCTAGGTCTTGAAATTATTAACTCTCTCAACTCTCATGAATCACACAACCAACCCCGTCTACTAATAGCATAGCAAAAGGTAAAACAACGTTTCCCGGGGCCAATGTGTCAAGAGGTTGAGGGGGGTACCTACCACATGATACTACTACAAGGTAACCAAGTTTCCAACTAACCTATCTTGCATGCAATTGGGGAGATGGTAGAACTAATGCATATAAAACATGGGTAAACATGGTCAAAGTGACTTGCCTGATTGATGATCTTCGTACGTGAGTGACTCTAAGTAACAAGCTTCGCACTCCGGATAATCTAACGAAGCAAACAAGCACTCAATAAGCATACAACAGAATATTGTAACTCACAAACATCAACCAAGAACTAGTAAACAATCAAGACAAAACAATGCACAAATCTCAAGTAGGAAAACACACAAAGTACTGTTTTCCAAAGGAGATGATGAAAACACTACTACATAATAAAACTATTTTGAAATAACAAGACAATTGTTGATAGCAAGGCAACAATAGAATATTTTACTATTAAACAAAACAAAAATCAATTTAAGTTTGTTGGGAAAACTTTAGTAGAGTTTATAATAGTTTTGATAAACACTATATGAATCAACTATAGTTATACTAACAAAACAATGAAAAACTAACTTATAATTTGTTAACAAAACATGTTCTTGACAGAAAATAATTTACTATTAAATCTGTCTTAGAAAACAGAATTAAATTTACAAAACTTTGTTTGAAAACAAACTATTACTAGTTAGTTGTTTTAATCAAATTATGCCTATTTGAAAAGAAGTTGGGATTCCTATGTTAAATGAAATTAAACTAGGCAAATCTATATTTTTATTAACAGTGAGTGAAAACACTAAATATTTACTAACAGAACCTAATAAACAAATAAAACCAAATTCTAAAACAAACTAATTAAAATCAAGTTTATAAAACTATATTATAATACTAGGCAGATTCTGTTTTTGGTTAAAACATTAATCAAATATATCCTAAATATCTTCAAACTAAGCATGAAGGTAGTCCTAACTAATACCAAACAGTAGCAAAAAGATTCATGTCAAAATCTATTTTCAAACTCTAGTTATACAGATTTGAATATTTTAAGAAAATTTGATTCAATTCACATTTTATAGTTCAAATTTGAAATTTAAAAGCACAGAGTGAAACTATGAAAAATGTGAGCTATTGCAAAAAGAATCAACTCAAAACACTAAATAGATTAAAAGATATAAGCAAAACAAAATTTGAAAACATTCTGTTAATTAAAACAAAACTGAAAAAGAAAAAACTGACTTTGCAACGGCCAGGGGGCTACGTGGCGCCGTCCTATTGGCTAGCGAGCGCGTGCGGTAGGTGGTTTCGAGCGGACGACCGGTCGGTAGGTGATACCGGTTCGGAATTATTTCCGATCTAATCTCAGGCGTTGATTCTGTATCCGAGGGTTGGGAGGGCTCACAGTGTTAAGAGGTCGCCGGCGAGAGATCTCCGGCGAGTCCGGAAGCGGCGAATGCGACGGCGAGGTGCTCCGGTGGTCGAGGGAGACGGGGAAGTGGTCCGGGCGACGGCGACGGTTCTCCGGAGTCGACTGGTGGCAACAATGGGGCGAACGGTGGTCGGACGTGGTGGCTACGGTCGATGGCGAGTCCGGTGAGGGTGGGAGCTCCGGCGAGAAATTGGGGCAGCGTCTCGGTGAGAGAGAGAGAGGCTCACGGGGGAAATGGATGCGGGGAAGTGGGGCTCTTATATAGATGCTCGGGGGGTGCGGGGGAGTTAAGAGGAGAGAGATCCGGTGAGGGAGGAAACGGCCGGCGAGTCGGGTCCGGCGTGCGCGGGGAGGAGGGCGATGACCGTTTCGGGGCAACGGTCGGTCGGGTGTGGGACCTAGCGTCAGAGAGAGAGGGAGGCGTTACTGCGCTCGGTCGGCCGGCTTCTAATTAATTCGCGAGTAACTGTCGTGGGCCGGCCCGTTTAATACCGGAAACGGTTACCGTTTCTTTTTAATAATTTTCCAGAGACATTCAAATACATTCAAAGCATTCAAATCGTCTCTAAATATAGGGGTATTATATATCAAAATTAACAGAATAATAAATTCTATTTAATGAACATTTCTATTCTGTCATTTGAATACTTTGAAAAAATAATATTTTCAGAAATTGCCTAATTGTTTTTAAACCCTTTTTGCAAATATTTTCAAAATAACCCCTGGTTATTATTGTTCAAATATATCACCAATTAGTACCTGGTGTGGAGTGTCATGTTCCTCCTCTCTTATTTGAACTTATAACCAAAATTTCCAATAGGTGAAAGCAACATAGGGAATAGTAGAAAGGACTTTCAGAAAGTCAGAAAAGGCATTTCAACAAACACATACATTCAAGCAATGATGCTGTTAGATGCATAGCTATAATCATAACATTCCAAAATGAAATTTTTGGGATGTTACAACGGGTATGTGCAATGATCTAGTAGCAATGCCATAAAAACGGACATGCCATGAAAACATCCTGCTAGCTATCTTACGATCATGCAAAGCAATATGACAATCATGGTAAGTGTCATAATAAACGGAACGGTGGAAGTTGCATGGCAATATATCTGGAAATGGCTATGGAAATGCCATAATAGGTATGTATGGTGGCTGTTTTGAGGAAGATAATAAGGTGTGTTTAATGCACTGGCGAAAGTTGTGTGGTACTAGAGAGGCTAGCAATGGTGGAAGGGTGAGAGTGCGTATAATCCATGGACTCACATTAGTCATAAATAACTCACATACTTATTGAAAAATTCTATTAGTTATCGAAGCAAAGTATTAGACGCATTCTCCTAGGGGAGAGGTTGGTAGGAGTTAACCATCGCGTGCTCCCGACCTCCACACAAAGGATGCCAATCAATAAATAAATCAGGCTTCGACTGCTTCACACAACGGTTCACCATACGTGCATGCTACAGGAATCACAAACTTTAACACAAATATTTCTACCAATCCACAATTACTCACTAGAATGACTATAATGTCACCCTCTTTATGTCACAAAACTATTGAAAGGAATCAAACACATCATATTTAGTGATATCCAAGTTTTATGTAGGATTTTATGACTAACCATGTAAATGACCAACTCCTGTTAACTCTCTAAATAGATATAAGTGAAGCATGAGAGTTTAATTCTTTCTACAAAAGATATGCCCATTCTCTAACAAATATAAGTGAAACAAAAGAGCATTCTACAAATGGCAGTTTTTTATGTGTGAGAAACAGGCAATCCAAACTTCAAGTGATATAAGTGAAGCACATGAAGCATTCTATAAAGCCATACTCAAAAGATATAAGTGAGCTGAAAAGAGCCATCTATAAATCAACCAAGTATTTTCTCATACCAGAATTGTGCATTATTAAAAGAAAAATAATAAGCAAACGATGCTCCAAGATTTACGCATATCATGTGACGAATAAAAATATAGCTCCAAGTAAAATTACCAATGGTTGTTAGAAGAAAGAGGGGATGACTTCCGGGGCATACCCATCTTAGTTTCTTGGGAGTCCTTGAATATTACCTTGGGGTGCCTCGGGCATCCCCAATCTTAGTCTCTTTCCACTCCTTATTCCTTCATCCATCGTGATCTCACCCAAAACTTGAAAACTTCAATCACACAAAACTTAAGAAAACTCTCGTGAGATCCATTAGTATAATAAAACAAATTACCATTTTAAGTACTTTTGCAAACCCATTCACATTTTAGTTTTTCATTTTAGCTACTGTGTTATAACTTCTTGATGGCTTATACAACCGATAAAATCGATAGTTTCGTCAAAACTAGCAAAACAATGCATAAAAAACAGAATCTGTCTTAAACAGGACGGTCTGTAGCAATCTGAACATTTACTATACTTCTGTAACTATGAAAATTCTGAAACATTAGTACAAACTAAAAACTTTTCATTGCAGTACTGTGTAAAATTTTTAGCAACTTTTGACATTCTAGTAAAAAATGTAAATGCACGCACTATAGGCAAAGTTTCTAATTTTGCAGTGCACTCCCCAAACAAGCAATCTAATCATACTAAAGGCAAATCTTGGCACATTATTTTTATAATACAATGTATTTGTACAAGGGGATAATTATTTTTGTTGAAAAGTTTCTGTAATTCAAGATTTGCAAAGTTTTCATGGGCATGAACAAAGTTCAAGGAGCCCCCCACTTCAACGGTGCTCGTCCTTATTACTTTCACTTCTCTTTTTGAAAAAGTTTTAGGTTCCCCTCTTTATTTTTTGTTTTGTTTTTGAACTATAAAAATCACACAACAGAATAAAATGCCTCTCTAATGAGATCACAATGTCATCATTTTCTTCTTCCATAATTTCCTGCAAAATATTAGTCCCCTCTTGGATAGAAGAGGAGTATTCAATATATGGCTTAACATAAGCATTAGAAGCATACTTTTCATAGCAATATTAAAGTATGGTAAAACTTTTAGATTTGTAAAGAGTAGCATCAGACTTTTCAATCAAAGAGAAATTTGATAGGCACCCTTAAAAGCAACAAATCCTTCAATTTGCTCAATATCATAGTAATTATAAACACCCTTGGAATAAGAAGATACGATTCCATTATCCTTAAACTCACATTGATAGGGAAGGTGTTTTTTAGGGTCTTCGGAACAACAAGTAAAATCATAAATTTCACATAAATTCCAAGCATAGCATTACAAATTATTAATATGATGCCATACAAGTTTCCCTTTTTGAGATAAGTGGTGTCATACATAATAAGCATGCTCATTTAATGATTTTCCCTCAACTAATCTAGTTGGGATTTCAGCACGACCACAAACAGATCGAAGATGATCCAAGTAAAAAGCTTCAACAATGTGATATATTTTTGGGTGGTTCTTCAACTATTGGTGTAGTAGGTTCAACTAATATTTTTGGTATTTCATGTTCCATATCCATAACTAAAGATATAGAACAACTTAGAACAGAAAATTAAGTCTACTTAGTGATAAAGCAAACCAGCACACACGAGATATTCACCCCAGCGTATTTCTCCCTTGCAACGGCGCCAAATAAAGGTCTTGATAACCCACAATTATAGGGGGTCAATTGTAGTCTTTCCCTATAAGTAAGAGTGTCTAACCCAACGAGGAGCTAAAGGTAGAACAAATATTCCGTCAAGTTCTATTGACCACCGATACAACTCTATGCATGCCTAATGTTCGCTTTACCTAGAACAAGTATGAAACTAGAAGTACTTTGTATGTCTGATAGGATATGTTTCCAAGATAATAAAGAGCACATAAATAAAAACTAGGGGCTGCTTAGATAAAGAAACAACTAAGCTAGTCTTAGTAGAGAGCTTTTTGTCACAAGAAAATTATTTGTCCCTATGCAATCGATAACTAGACCGATAATCACGGTCGCAATTTCATATGAGGGAGAAGCATAAGCTAACATAATTTTTCTACTTGGATCATATTCACTCATGATTGGAACTCTAGCAAGCATCCGCAACTACTAAATATCATTAAGGTAAAACCCAACCATAGCATTATAAGGTATCAAGTCTTCTTTATCCCCATACGCAAACAACCTACTTACTCGGGTCTGTGCTTCTATCACTCACACCACCCACCATAAGCGAATCATAAACATATTGCAAACCCTATAGGGCGATCCCTCATGCCTGCGCGACATAGAGAGCACTATAGGACAGCACCAATAATAAATCATGCAACTCAAACCAATCATGATCATCAATCAACCCATAGGACAAACCGAATCTACTCAAACAACATAGGATAGCCATACATCATTGGGAAATAATATATATCATTTAGCACCATGTTTAAGTAGAGATTACATCAGGGATGAGAGGTGTTGAACCAATGTATAGAGGGGGAGAGAGTTGGTGATGACGGTAGTGAAGTTCTTGGTGTAGATCGCCGTCACGATGATGGCCCTCGCGGCGTTCAGTGCCACCGGGAGAGAGGGGGTGAGAGCCCCCTTGCTTCTTATTATTCCTTGACCTCTCCCCTAGATGGGAAGAGGGTTTCCCCTCTGGTCCTTGTCCTCCATGGCGGCGGAGGGGCGGGAGCCCCTTCAAGATTAGATCTCTCTCTATGTTTCCTTCTATTTCTGCGGTCCCAGATTCTCGCCTTTCACCGTTTCTTAAATTCCCGGAGATCCATAACTCCGATTGAGCTGAAATTGTAACATGATTTTTATCCGGATATTAGATTTCTTGGAGAGAAACAAGGGCACCAACTGCCATAAGGGGTGGCCACAAGCCACCCTAGCACGACTAGGGGGGTAGGTCACGCCCCTGCCTTGTGGTCCCCTTGGGCTTCGCCTCGTGTTGATTCTTTTTCCCAAAAATCACATATATTCCAAAAATAATCTCCATAAGTTTTTATCGTGTTTGGATTTTGTTTGATATCGATTTTCTACAAAACAAGAAACATGCAACAAACAGGAACTCCCACAGGGCACTAGATCAATATGTTAGTCCGAAAAATTGAATAAAAATTGCCAAAAGTATATGAAAGTTTGAGAATATTTGCATGAAACAATCAAAAATTATATATACAACGAAGATGTATCGGTAGTCATCGGTGCCAATCCATGTCGCACCCAAATCATTACTTTGCATACGTCGAGTGAACCTTGTATCTAGAAGCTTGGGCTCTCACAGGCTTTGCAGAAGCCTTTCTCGTTCATGTACTAAGTTCGGCTAAATCCATAGGTTCTGCAAGCAACAATGTCTAACTAGCTGACGACTCTCTAGGTTTTAAAACCCGTAAGGCATCATGTCAGAAACTGTTAGTTTTGTGACAACTCGACTCTCGCATGTCGAGTTTCATTTACAACCAGTGGGGTTTCTTCTCTCCTATCCAACAATGTTTACACAATATCTCCTTGGTTCCATGGTGTTACTACTTCCATGATCATTTGATTCTCTACTCCATGTTTCTTAGGTTGATCTGGCATAATTGTGTGATCCTTGTACGAACATCACTGATTTCCACCTCTTCTGACATTTCCGTATGGGTTCTGGTGTTTTCATATCGAAATACCGACCTTACTATTTGTTGCATTCAATCTTGCTTGACGGGTGTCTACTTTCTCAACTCATTCCTTGCCTGGCATAAGGCAAATCTCTGTTCGGCTACCCCTTGCCAGTTCCTTGATATCCATAGCGGGGTCTCTTAATCTTTTCCACTATGTTTCCTTTGGCCTGGTGCCTTCCATCTTGGAACGTGAGCATTTCTTACATCGATTCCAACCTCCCTTTGCTTCATCTTACTACGCCCTTGAGCGGTTGGGTTTTGTTAATCCTTTTGTTACCTTCTATCATGGGTTCTCTTGGTTTTCTGTTAGCCGAGGTGCTCTACCTTGGTTCTCCCTTTTCTTTTCCTTCTAAGTGAGGTGTTCCAATCCAGTCTTTCTTTTTTCCTTTCCTGTTAACCCAGATGTTCCAATTTTGTCTCTCTCATTCAGTTTTGCATAGGGAAAAAGATTATTTATCAACATAACTTCATTCCTTATTATTTATGTTGGTACATAACTGGTCGCTCTTCCATTACGTCATCTATTACTTCTACTATTTACAATACTAGAAGAGCGGCCCTCGCAAATGCGAGGGCATCATCTTAAATGTCTTGGAAAAGAAACAAGTATACATTTTTGAATGTTTAAATAGGTAATAGTAAATGGTTTTTTAGATGTCACCGTAAATGTCGTGCAAATGAATATCCTATCTAAGTCAACGATGATTACTTCATTTTGAAAATACCATATTAATGACCATATGTCTAGTTTGCTCGCCATAGTATATCAACCCTTAGAACTAAAGAATTTGTTTGTGGGCTAGCCACTAGTATTTATATGATGCCGGACAATGATTTAAGAAATTAACATTGCGATTGACACAGTCGTTGTTCAGAAGAGCAACACAATATATATGTGATGTGTGTGGATAATAATTAGGATCTACCTGAGCAATGCTAGCTGATGTTTATATTGTCTTTCTGATATGCAGAAAAAAATCATATTAATAGAAACATGTCGTGTTATCGATATAAAGTGCAGAAACACCCCTTTGAGTGAGAGTATGAGTTTATTTCAACACCTTTGTTAGATTGTGCAGTGAATATGCATATATTCCTTCTGTGTTCTTCCCAGCTTTTAGTATTGAAGTGCAAAAATCTGCCATGGAAATAAAATAACATATTTCCATAGATAGACTCATAAATCCGCAATGTGTATGAAATGTATACATTCAGTTGAGGCGGGAATCATGTAGCGACCCGACTCAAAACGAGTCAAGGCTCTGTGTGTTAGTGCCATCCCTGGATCAGTTTGCTGGCACACACAATACATCAATATATATATATATCAAAGTGCAATCACATGTAAATAGCGTAAAGTTGATATATACCTCTTATGTCTCAGCGGAAACAGTCAACGGGAGTGGAGTGCCAATAAACACCAGCGGCAGGTTGAGTGTAGACCGTAACCCTGAATCATACTCTTACTTATCGTAGAAAAGTATCTACAACATAAGACGTTGCAGCCATGTAGGTCATTTCATTGAATGTACTAGCAAGATCACCATAGAAAGAATGATAAAGGCTATTCTATATGCAAAGGGCTTTGTGGCTCTGTGTCTGAGTTTTTGCAGAAAAGTTGGTCTTATTTTCCCTACAACAAAGGAGTGAAATGGAAATCACTACAAACAGTTGGTTGTTAATGAGATGGTTCCACCAACCAGTTCTCCTATCCCAAAAATTATTAATATACCCACTCATCATAAAATTTATTAATTGTGTTGAAAATGGCCGATAGTATCTTCTCCGATGCTCATGTTGTCCGTAACCGGGGACACGTCTAATCGATTAGTTTGACACTCTACAAAGGTTTGTACACTTTACCCGCAAGAATCGATCCCTCCCGTTATGTCGTGGCACTGCCTCGTGTTTGAGAACGGGACGATCGAAACATTGTCTTCCATAGTGATCCTCTGATAGAAAGTCAGTGCCCATCCAAATCCTACCGTTCTTCTACAACTCGTAGCAACTAACCTACCAGAGTCCCCACTAGGGTCAACCAAGCCAGAGCCCATATTGACTTGCGGTTGCACACGTAAGCTTTCCAGCCTTGAAGTATCCATCCATCTCTTTTAGACTGGCTGGCATTCCATTGGGATGATCACACATAGATACCAGGATTCCCGGGCATAACCATGATAGATATCAGCCTACCAAAATGCATGTCTAATCCACCCAGAGATATATTGAGTCCTTGAAGTCTTGAAGTCTTGATCATCATGCAGGTCTTGAGATAATTAATTAACCTCACAACACTCCTGAATCTCATAACCAACCCCGTCTACTAAAGCATAGCAATTGTGAAGTAACGTCCCTTCCCAGGAAAGTGGTAACAAGATGTTGGGTTTCTCCTTCCTCATGATACTACTACAAGTTCAAGCTCTATATCCTACTGGATTTATGATGGAAAGATTGATTCTCATGCAAATAAAACATATGTAATGTAAGATGATCAAAGTGAACTTGCCTGTACTGTTGATGAAGATAAATATCACTCTCAGAAAATACTTGATAGAACTATTCGTCACTCTCCGATGAAATCTATATAATCGAACATTGCATTCATATCACAATCATACTATGAATCAATACTAAGCATAAAAAAGTAACACAAAACCAAAACAAAAAAGGGTTGTGATGAAGGAAATACTTAAGGCAGAAGTTAAAACAACAAAACTTCATCGAAACAGTGAAGAATAGTTTTCACTACAAACAACTATTTTTAGTAGTACCAAGACTAAAACAAAGTAAAATATAACAAAATTATTTTACTAAATATTTTGCTAGCGAAAAGAACTACTTTTGAAGAACAACTGAGAACTAAGAAAACAATACTCTAAACAACAAAAGTTTTTGCCTAACAAACTTAACAACAAGAAAAACAATAAAGTACTTAAATTAATAGAAAACAAAAATATAAAACAACTAAGTTAAGAAAAAGTGAAACTTATAAAACAAGTTTGGAAAAATATTTTCAAATAAGAAATCAAACTAGCAATGAAATCAATTTGCAAGTTATTATGAAACTAGAATTGATTTCATGCTATAAAAATAATAATGGACATAAAAATAACTTGGTTGAAATACTACTGCTAAATGACAAAAAACATAGTAAAATTTGCCAACTAATATAAAATAAAACAATTTAACACCAAAGAAATAGAAATAAACCTAACAAGAACAAAAACAAAATCTGTTTTGCCAAAACCCTTAATTTAAAATATTCTAAAAATTCTAAAATTCTACCTACCGTTAACTAAAGTCACTAGTGACAAGTAGCAAAATATTCAACTCAAAATCTATTTTTAAACTGAAGTTATTCAAATTATAATAGTTTGAGTAAATTCAACATAATTCAAATTTAAAACTTTCAAATATGGTCAAACTTTATATCTATAGAAACTAGAATAAATTTGTGACACAATGCAAAAAGAATCATTGAAAAAAAATTAAAACCGTAGAAGATATAAAGAAAACAAAAAACAGAACTATTCTGGAATTGAAATTAAAACAGAGAAAGGAAAAAACGTTTCTAACGGACAGTGGTACACGTGCGTTATTCTACTGGCCAGAGGGTGTGCATGTGACAGCTAAACGGGCGTACGACCTATCCTTAAAAGAAAACGGTTCAGCGTTTAAATAAAATTAAGCTTCTAATACTAACCGTTCATCCTACATCGAATAGTACTGGGGTCTCCCGTGACTTACAGAGGAGGTGAGATGAACTCCGACGAGGCTCCGGTGGGGCAGAGGTGGCGAGGTTGACATGGAGGCGTCTATGGTGGTCTTCCGGTGATGGCGTCGACACCAGAAGATGCAGGCGAGTGCGACGACAACGTAGATGGCCTCAAAGGGGCTCGGGAAGGGCAAGGTGGAGCGGGGTGTGGTAGTGGCGATGCTGGCGGCGCTCGGGCTCTGCCGAGTAATCACGACGAGAGGAGAGGGTCGGGCGTGGGGGATTCGGGCGGAATGGGGTGTAGAGAGCTTGGCCTTTATAGCCAGGGGGGTCGGGGTCTTCTTTTGGCAAGGTATCCCATGGATCCGAGGTGAGCTAGGGTTCGTCGGCGACAAAAAGGAAAGAGGAGCGGGAGAAGGAAGGTGACCGCGGGAGAGATGTGGTCGGGCCGTGGGACCGGGAGGTCAGCGGGAGAGAGGGATGCACGAGGGGATCGGGCGTCCGATCGGAAAATATTCCGATCTGGCGAGGTGGAATCCTGGGCCAAAACTAGTCCAAATGGGCCGCACCTTTCCTATTAGCACATATTTTCCTTTTTATCAACAAAAACAGAAAACAAAAGTTGAATAAAAGGAAAAATAAAATACTTTTACATAGACATATTTTATATTAAAATGACCAAAAAAAAGATTTCCTATATCATGAACATATTTTCACTGTCAAATAAAAGCCTACCTAATTTAAATAACTCAAAAAGTGTGAATGTTGCATATAAAATGCAAAGAACACATTTTGAAAATACCAAAATGCCTCCAAATTCATTCATGTCAATTTTTATGTTGAAGGGAATCATTTTACCCTATTTTCCATATATTTTATTTATGGAGAAAAATAAATTGGAAAAACCAATTTCAAAAATGGCTTTGAAACCTAATATGAAATATTTTAGAAATACTTCTCCGAGTTTTATAAATTCAAATAAGATTCAAATGGCCCCTAGTTTGGAGTGTCATATTACTCCTCTCAAAATTTGTCAAGGGGATTTGAATTCTTTCAAACTTTAAAATGGAACCAAATATGAAATGAACTCCATAACAGAAATATTTCAAATAGTTTTCAAAATCACTTTTCAAATGTTTTATTATGAAGAAGTCATGTCATCTTCTCTCACTGATTTGGAATTAGATGAATTTCGAATTCAAAAGAAAAAGGGGAAAGTCATGTCGTTCCCTCTCATTCAAAACTTTTTAGAAGTTTCAAATTTCCACTCGAATTCAATCACTCAATCAGACAAACAATCATTGATCTATTTATTATAACATTCCAAAATTTGGGATTTTACAAAACTACCACACTTAAAATGAATCTCGTCCTCGAGATTCAAAGAGGCTAGAGAGAAAAGGTTAGGGTTTGGGGGTCTTCTAAAAATCCATTAACCGGTAGAGTGTGGGGCTACCACACTTAAAATGAGAGTTACTGGTTCCTCAAAATCATGACAGTCCTCTTGGTGCATTTGTCTCTTCACACTCTTTACGATAGCTCCTTCGGTGATTCTCTTATGTTTCAATCAAAATCTTGTGTTCTCATAACAAAATGTATTTCCTCCGATACTGAGTCTTCTTAAATGACAGGTCTCGTGATTATTCTAAGTAACTTATCTAAGATCTCATGGTGGTCTACCATTAGTGGTTATCCTGAAGTGAAATGGGTCTTGGCTTCAATCCTCACCGAAAAAAAATCCTACGTGTGGCAGCAACTGCCATGCACAAGAGGTTTTCATCCTACCTTTGTATGGCTTAAACAAAAGCTTCAAAGGACGTCGTCTATTTACTATGGGTAAGTCACTCAGATTTACCATTCCGAATAGCAAGAGAAATGATAAGAGTAAGTCATGATGGTGGCCAAGCCATGTCGCACTGAAATCATTACCTTGTACAAGGTTTAGTGAATCTCGTATTCTAACACTTGGGCTTCCTCACAAGCGTTGTAGAAATTTCTATTGTCAATGAACGAAGTTTGGATAAATCCATTGATTCTGCAAGCTGAATAAAACGTCTATCGTTTTTTACATCTCTTAGGGTTTCGTATCCTCCTAAGAAAAACGTTTGCTGATCAGTCATAGCTTCTTCCAAGTTTCTTCCTTCATAAAGGTAGTACTTGATCGTTAACAATCTTGTGGTCTATGAGTTGTGGGCTCACTTGAATACTTGAACAACTTTAACTCACCCTTGGGGTTACTAGCGTTTCATATTCCAGCATTACCTTTAGTTCACTCCAGCATACCCTTGAGATAATAAATCGCAGACTTATTCTTGTCTAGATTCCACTCCATGTAATTCATTTTCCTTTCCATTGGTTTGTTTAACCTTGGGTATTGTTTCATCACAATCGTTCCTTTTCGCAAGATTCCAACTTCAAAAGTACTTTGTTACAAATGTTGTCATCCACATACTTTGATATGGTACAACATTACCTTTAACTATATTCATCTGATCCATACTCCTTGGCAATATGGTCCATTCTTATTCCTTACATCCTGTAGTTTTATCGGTTACTACCATACTTAAATTGAAATGTACATATGTCTGCATAGAACATATTTTCTCATATCCTCGAAAATGGTTGGAGATCTTTGTTCATAGAGTAACAACTCATATATACTAATATGGAAAAATTGGGACACAATAAATTTCATTGATTTATGAAGTTATTACAATCCCAAAGACTTCCGTTACAAAACAATCTAATGAAAACAGGAGTGATTCATGTTACACATATTGCCATCCTCAAAACGTAACTACTCCATTCTAGCTTTCTTCTCCTTTGGACATTCACTAGCGTAATGTCCTGCTTCCTTGCAACGAAAATAGATGATTTCTGACAAGTCTCGAGGCTTCTTGATGTTGGTGTGTGCTCCTTGGGTTCTTGGTTCCTTTCCTCGGCACATATTGGCATAGTGACCCATATCCTTACACTTGAAACATCTCATATGACTCAGGTCCTTCAGTTTTGTGGCTTGTCTCTTCCTGATACACTTTCTCTTCTTCCTAGACCCTTGCGTACAGATCATAGCTTCTATTTCCTAAGGATCATACCCAAACATTTCTGACGGGAATCCTTCTAGATATTCCTTTGGACAAACCTGTGAGATATGTACTTTCTCTCCACAGGAATAACATGACTTGGTGCAGTACTCTATTGAGGTATCTCCAAATGGTACATTTTTGTCGTCATTGACACGGGCATACTCATCAGGGGTTCCTTAAAGATTCCCTAAGGGCCTCTTTCTGTTGCTTGACAACTTGTCATACCTTAGGATGAATGTGGCACTCAGCTGGTTAGTGGGTGGTTCCTTCACACAAGAAACAAGTCTCCTCACTAGTGGGGCATTCCTTAGCTGGATGATTTTCTTCACAATAAGGGTATCCATCCTCGTGTTCTTCCTGTCCTAGTTCTCCATAGATCTTGCAAGCACAAAGCTTATTTATAGGGCTATCATAGTGCTTCCGAATGAGACGAGATTTTAACAGAGTCTTCTTGAATTCTTCCCAAGTTTCTGCTCCATTAAATCCTTGTATGGCATGATGCATTCTCCACCAGATAGCATCACTTTGGGTAAGGTACTGGAGAGCATGTGCAACGTCATATTTCTTTGTAATCAAATACCTTCCGAAGTGGTCCTCCATGTTTTGAATCCATACTTCTGCCTCCAACCGGGTCATTGGTCCAGAGAATTCAAGTCCAGCTTCATTCACCATCTATTGGGTACAAGGGTTTTAGGATGAGATACTGAGGAAATAGAGGGAGATACACACAATACAAACAATAGTTAAAAAATGTTTTATTTCTGGCTATAAAAAATGCACAGAAATGACAACTCACACATCACCATATCTAACGTGAGTATGC
Organism: Hordeum marinum; assembly: GCA_022496015.1. Lineage (NCBI taxonomy): Eukaryota > Viridiplantae > Streptophyta > Magnoliopsida > Poales > Poaceae > Hordeum > Hordeum marinum. The sequence goes on along the minus strand of CM039678.1, from coordinate 333,893,459 downwards.
AACAGGGGTTTGGTCTTCTAGAGGCATAAAATCTTTGAAACTCTTCATGGTCTTCAATTTGTTCACGTCCTTATAGTTTTCATTTTTTTGTAGCTACTTCCATAGTGAAATACATCTTTGTCTAAGTTGGTCATTAGTTATCCGATATCTTTTCCTGGTTGAAGTGATAATTAGTTGATTCCTCCAAGTGGTCAAAGGGACAAGGGCATTATGTAACTATTTGGTAAAACTCAGAAGGGATGATAAGTAAAAGTTTTTTCTAGAATAAGGTTTGAGAGATATCCTGTCCGATGGGCTTTCCAGTTTCTAGGATCACGTCCTATAGACAACATGTGCTCTGATAGCATTTCCATAGCGACGCGACTCAAAATGAGTCAAGCCTCTATGTGTTAGTGCCATCCCTGGATCAGTATGCTGGCACACACAGTACATTAATGTATATATCAAAGTGCAATCACATGTAAATAGCGTAAAGTTGATATATACCTCTTAAGTCTCAGCGGAAACAGTCAACAGGATTGGAGTCCCAATAGACACCAACGGCAGGTTGACTGTAGATCATAACCATGAACCGTACTCTTACTCGTCATAGTAAAGTATCTGCAACATAAGATGTTGCAGCCGTGTAGGTCAGTACATTGAATGTACCGGCAAGATCACCTTAGAAAGAATGATAAATGCTATTATATATGGAAAAGGCTTTGTTGCTCTATGTCTGAGTTTTTGCAAAGAAGCTGGTTTTATTTTCCCTACAACAAAGGAGTGAAACGGAAATCACTACAAATAGTTGGTTGTTAATGAGATGGTTCCATCAACCAGTTCTCATGTCCCAAAAATTATTAATATACCCACTCATCATAAAATTTATTAATTGTGTTGAGAATGGTTGATAGTATCATCTCCGGTGCTCATTTTGTCCATAACCGGGGACACGGCTAATCGATTAGTTTGACACTCTACAGAGGTTTGTACACTTTACCCGCAAGAATCGATCCCTCCCGTTATGTCCTCGCACTGCCTGGTGTTTGAGGACGGGACGATCGAAACATGGTCTTCCATAGTGATCCTCTGATAGAAAGTCTATGCCCATCCAAATGCTACCGTTCTTCTACATCTCGTAGCAACTGACCTACCAGAGTCCCCACTAGGGTCAACCAAGCCAGAGCCCATATTGACTTGCGGTTGCACACGTAAGCTTTCCAGCCTTGAAGTATCCATCCATCTCTTTTAGCCTGGGTGGCATTCCATTGGGATGATCACACGTAGATACCAGGATTCCCGAGCATAACCATGATAGATATCAGGATGCCAAAATGCATGTCTAATCCACCCAGAGGTATATTGAGTCCTTGAAGTCTTGAAGTATTGATCATCATGCAAGTCTTGAGATAATTAATTCACCTCACAACACTCCTGAATCTCACAACCAACCCCGTTTACTAAAGCATACCAATTGTGAAGTAACGTCCCTTCCCTGGCAAGTGGTAACATGATGTTGGGTTTCTCCTACCTCATGATACTACTACAAGTTCAAGCTCTATATCCTACTGGATGTATGATGGAAAGTTTGATTCTAATGCAAATAAAACATAGGTAATGTAAGATGATCAAAGTGAACTTGCCTGTACTATTAATGAAGATTAATAACGCTCTCAGAAAATACTTGATAGAACTATTCGTCACTCTCCGATGAAATCTATACAATCGAACATTGCATTCATATAAGCAATCATACTATCAATCAATACTAACAATCAAAAAGTAACTCAAAACCGAAACACAAAAGGGTTGTGATGAAGGAAATAATTAAGACAGAAGTTAAAACAACAAAACTTCATCAAAACAACGAAGAATAGTTTTCCCTACAAACAACTTTTTTCAATAGTAACAAAACTAAAACAAAGTAAAATATAACAAAAGTATTTTAGTAAATATTTTACTAGCAAAAAGAATTACTTTTCAAGAACAACTAAGAACTAAGAAAACAATACTCTAAACAACATAAGTTTTTGCCTAACAAACTTAACAACAAGAAAAAAAATAAAATACTTAAAATAATAGAAAACAAAAATGTAAAACAACTAAGTTAAAAAAAGTGAAACTTATGAAACAAATTTAGAAAAATATTTTCAAATAAGAAATGAAACTAGCAATGAAATCAATTTGCAAGTTATTATGAAACTAGAATTGATTTCATGCCATAAAAAAATAATCGACATAAAAATAACTTGGTTGAAATACTACTGCTAACTAACACAAAACAAAGAAAAAATTGTCAACTAATATAAAATAAAACAATTAAAAAAAAAGAAATAGAAATAAACCTAACAAGAACTAAAACAGAATCTGTTTTGCCAAAACCCTTAATTTAAAATATTCTAAAAATTGTCAAATTCTACATACTGTTAACGAAAGTCACTAGTGATAAGTAGCAAAAATATTCAACTCAAAATCTATTTTTGTACTCAAGTTATTCAAATTCTAATGGTTTTTGTAAATTCAACAGAATTCAAATTTAAGTCTTTCAAATATGGTCAAACTTTAAATCTACAGAAACTAGAATAAATTTGTGACACAATGCAAAAAGAATCATTGGAAAAAATTATAACCATAGAAGATGTAAAGAAAACAAAAAACAGAACTATTCTGGAATTGAAATGAAATGAGAAAAAAGAAAAAACATTTCTAACGGACAGGGGTACACTTGCATTATTCTACTGGCCGGAGGGTGTGCATGTCAGAGCTAAACGGGCGGATGACCTATCCTTAAAAGAAAACGGTTCAGTGATTAAATAAAATTAAATTTTCTAATCCTAATCTTTCATCCTAGATCAAATGGTGGTGGGGTCTCCCATGACTTACAGAGGAGGTGAGATGAACTCCGACGAGGCTCCGGCGGGGCACAGGCGGCGAGGTTGACGTGGTGGCGTCTATGGTGGTCCTCCGGTGATGGCTTGGGGAGGGCAAGGTGGAGCGAGGCATGGTAATGTCGATTCTGGCAGTGCTCGGGCACCGGCGAGCAATCACGACGAGATGAGAGGGTTGGGCGACGGGGATTCGGGCAGAATGGGGTGTGGAGAGCTCGGCTTTTATAGCCAGGGGGGTCGGGGTCTTATTTTGGCAGGGTATCCCATGGATCCGAGGTGATCTAGGGTTTGCCAGCAACATAAAGGAAAGAGGAGCGGGAGAAGGAAGCCGTGGGAGAGATGTGGTCGGGCAGTGGGACCGGGGGGTTAGCGAGAGAGGGAGGGATCCGCGAGGGGATCGGGCGTCCGATCGGAAAAGATTCGGATCTGGCGAGGTGGAATCCTGGGCCAGAACTATTCCAAATTGGCCGCACCATTCCTGTTAGCAGAGATTTTTCTTTTTATATACAAAAACAGAAAACAAAAGTTGAATAAAAGAAAAAAATAGTTTTATATAGACATATTATATATTAAAATGACCAGAAAAAGATTTCCTATATCATGGACATATTTTCACTGTCAAATAAAATCCTACCTAATTGAAATAATTCAAAAAGTGCTAATTTTGCATATAAAATGCAAATAAAACATTTTGAAAATACCAAAATGCCTCCAAATTCATTTATCTCCATTTTTATGTTGAAGGGAATCATTTTACCCTATTTTCCATATATTTTATTTATGGAGAAAAATAAATTTGAAAAACCAATTTCAAAAATGGCTTTGAAACCTAATATGAAATATTTCAGAAATTGTTTTCAGAGTTTTATAAATTCAAATAAGATTCAAATGGCCCCTGGGTTGGAGTGTCATATTACTCCTCTCAGAATTTTGTCAAGGGGATTTGAATTCTTTCAAACTTTAAAATGGAACCAAATATGAAATGAACTCCATAACAGAAAGATTTCAAATAGTTTCAAATTCACTTTTCAAATGTTTTATTATGAAGAAGTCATGGCATCTTCTCTCATTGGTTTGGAATCTGATGAATTTTGAATTCAAAAGAAAATGGGGAAAGTTGTATCATTCCCTGTGATTCAAAAGTTTTTAAAAGTTCCAAATTTTCACTCAAATTCAATCACCCAATCAGACAAACAATCACTGATCTATTTATTATAATGTTCCAAAATTTGGGATGTTACAAATCAGTGGTACATGAATATAACTCATTCACACGTAGGCAAGGCAATATTTCTACAACAAAGTGTTCAATTCTGGAAAAAATTAAATTAACAATCCTTTGAGTCCATTTCTTAAATGTGTCTTCCTACCATGCTTGAAAGTCTATGCAATGTTCCCACTAAAATGGGTTAGAGCTGAAAAAATGATGTAGCGATTGGGGGTATTTACTTTGTTTGAAAAAAACATCAAAGATGATATATTGCTCATATTATAGCATTTGTTCATTCTAAGTACATGCTAATTTATGAATTTTCATGGAGATGATAATGTTGAGTGCCGGGGTGAAAACAAATAAGATATGTTGGAGTCACATGAAACATAAGTGGTCCTTGGTTGGAGTACAAATCTAAGATCATGAAGGTACTTACTATTCCTAAAGGATATATATCATTTGGTCAACAATAGTATTATACTGCACATAATTCTGTTTGTGTGCCGATTCCGACTTCTAGTTAAAAAAGCACAGAATCAGAAGTGAAATTGTTTCTATGAGTTTACCAATGTACAATGCAAGTAGAAAAAAATTGGGATATACCTTGAAACACCTTTAGGAGGAATAATAATTAGCAGGGAAATAAAGCAGCTGATTGGCTCATCAATGCACATGTACTGGTATGATAAATGAATAAAATATAAGCACTATTATAGTGAACATTAAGTTGTTGAAAGTATATGAAAATAAGAAAAATATATACCATCGAGAACAGCCAAGCTATGACATTTTAACATTGAAGGAAGAAGATATGATAACACTAGCAACTTCATGTTACTTGCGTTCCTAGTAAACTAAATCCAAGCTCCTAGTATGTTAGTCAAATTAGCATTGACATTCTTCACATCTTGTTAAAAGGTATTGAAAGCTATGGTTTTTTTTGAAGTAATTTAAAATTATAGAGAGCTCAGACCCGCCACAAAATATTTATATGCTAAATACCCATACTTGCGTTGATTTTGTCACGCAAATAAACCTCTATGATTGAATATGTTTCATTATCTTTTCGGTGCCTTTTTACAACATCATTTAGGTGGTACAAACCGAATTTATGAAACGATATTTTTTCAGGCTAGCAAGACATATTCTATATGAAACAATGCTTATTTTGGGAGAAACCTATGTAGTATTGCACAACTCATAGAGCGAAATCGAAATATTGATCATGAGTCAGAGGGCTACAGTTAGTGTGCTATTCTGCTCCATAAGAATTTTTTAGAAACAAAGTAATAGTAGGTGATAACCTAGATGATGAAGGTGATACATACTATTGCTGGACTCATATATAATATTAGACACAACAAGGATATTGTAATCGCTCTTATAGGTAGCTGTAACTCATCAAAGGCATGTACTGCCCTTCTACATAGTTGTAATCACCAGACACACCTTGATTGTTCTAGATGTTGCAGCTCCTTGTGCCGCCATGAAAAAATGCGATTCATCGTGAATCTTTGATTTCTTTGTTGTTCACATGTAACAAATTACCTCCTGCCCAGACTGAATGTGTGGCATGTTGCTGCCTACTTGTGATACATTCGCCAACCAGTTCTGATTCGATCCTCAAATCATAATTATTGAACAAATACTTTCCCTTTAAGTGTCAACTTCGTATCTAAAAGTCTAGACGGGGCTGCTGGTCAACTTTCTGACATTGTCATCTGGATGCATCAAAGCGTGGCCATTGCAATCTCATCAGCGTGGAGACAAAGGACCAGGGTGCTGCCGCCCGCCCTATGGATGGAGCCAAGGAGGACTTTCTTAGGGCATCGGTGAAGATGATTTGCCTTTGCATCAATTGTATATGAATGCAATGGTTTCATGTTCAAGACTCACGCTTGCAAACAATAGGTACAAGAAGCAAGAGGTCATCTTGAACAAGAATATGATGCATATACTGACCTTGAGGTCCTTAAGCATTTAACAGTAGGAACACACTTGAGAAAACAATGTTAGGGATCACAAGTGTATCCTAATAGAGCAAATGCAAATGAAACCAATAGTACCAAGATATGGAAGATATATAATAAATGATTTATTGAGAATGATATGTCTCCAAATGAGTTTATTGATTTCTCCCCTAAATACCAATTGTGAAAGTTTTCCTCTCTCCCCGAATCATAATATGTAGATATTGAGAGTATGTAGGGATGAGAGCAGTCTAAAACATATGAGAATCAAATTTAGCAGATTCATGCTTCACTCTTCTCCATAAGAAGTGTTTTTGTGATAAGGTATCCTTGATATTTCTCCCCCTTTATATGACAAGTTCACACTTCTTATTTTCATGATCATCTCTCCCCATGAAGTAATAATGTGAAGCAATAATGCTTAGATATTTCTCCCTTTAGTATTATATCTCCCCCTTTGAGATTATCTATCCCTTTAATATAAGCTTTGAAGCTTTGGATTTCTCTCCCTGCCATTAATTCCCAAAAAGGTCTCTCCAGGGACAAATAAAATGGAATCATTGAGTGGTAAGGGATCCTAGAGATTTTGGGTCATTGAGAGTATTGAGACAAGGGTTCCTTGAAAACAATTTTTCTCCCACTTAAGATGTGAAAAGCCTTTAGAATTTCTCCTCCTTTGATGTAGGGATCCTTGATTATTCGAGATTATATCTCTTGATGTTTCTCCCCCTACAGCATGGGAATCATTGAGCTGATCATAAAACAAAGAATAAAAAGTGCATAGAGGTAGGTGGCTCCGAGGAAAAAGGTGTCGGTAGCACCGATATGTGTTTCTGCAGTAGGACTACAATATCGGTGTGACCGAGATTTATGATCGGAGGCTCCGAGTTGGAAAATAGAAACTTGGAAAGTTTGTCAAATGCAATTTTTCAGAATGTATCAAAAGATTTGCAATGAATTTTTAGGAATATTTGCAATGAAATTTCATAAAGATTTGCAATGAATTTTTGAAACAATTTGCAATGAATGTTCAGAAGAATTTGCAATGAATTTTTAGAAGAATTTGCAATGAAATTTTCATCTAGGTTTGAGTTGAATGAAAATATCAAAGAGAACCACAAGAAGGGTTCTCCATTCAATCCTCTTAACTAGATGATGGGCGTTGACTAGGTTACCTATATTAGAGCATATTGACTTGAGGAGTCAAGCAAGAATACTTGATCATAGGTCATACTCATCGTTAAGCTCGAAATGGGCTTACCATTTTTTGTTTAAGCATTTTAATGTCTTCTTATCACTTGAGTTGCTTTATCTCATGTGTTGGAGTAAAGCTATATCAAGGATATGAGTACATACCTTTGAGTGATGTTGATGACGTAGCTTGTAGGTGAACCTGATGAGGATGCTCGAGGTTGATGAAGTTCATCTTGAGTTGGCAGAAATCCCTTTTTTTGTTTTCGTTCACTTTTCACCAATATAGGCTAGTCACGCAAGGAATAACATGATATATCGAAATGACTTGATAACAATTGAGAGTTAGCAATTGTGATCACATCAGATACATGTCAAGGATATGTTATGTTGTCTTCTTCCTTTCATCATCTAAGAAAAGTTGTGGATACTTGGTCATGATAAGATGTCTTATGATTAGAGTGGTTGGCAATCTTGTGGAGTGTTGTTCTTCCAAGTACCTACAAAAGGGTTAGACGCAATACAAGGGAGCATAGAATTCCAAGATACATGGTATTCATGGTAAAGATAGAATGGAATGGTTAAGTAAGCTCATCCACTTGCATGCATCCGAGTGAGATTAGCTCAAGTTTGAAGAATAAATGATGTTCAACTCACTCCTCAAGTGACAAAACACTTTTTCATCAAGTGGCTTAGTAAGGATATCGGCCAATTGCTTGTTAGGCAGAACATGCTTAAGATTAATGTCTCCTTTGGAAACATGATCACGAATGAAATGATGTCAAACTTGAATATGCTTGGTTCGAGAATGTTACACGGGGTTATGACCAATCTTAATAGCACTTTCATTGTCACAAAGTAATGGAACATTTTTCATATGGATTCCATATCCTTAAGCGTTTGTATCATCCATAGCAATTGTGCACAACATGATCCGCCATCAATATACTCATCTTCGGGGATAGATAGAGATACCGAGTTTTGTTTCTTGGAGGACCAAGACACAAGATATCTACCAAGAATTGACATGTACCCGAGGAAGATTTTCTATCAACCTTGTCACCGGCATAGTCAGAGTCGAAGTAGCCAACAAGATTAAAAGAAGATTCCTTGGTATACCAAATGCCAAAGTTTGGTGTATGTATCAAGTATCTCACAATATGTCTTACGGCCTTAAGATGGCATTCTTTAGGTGCAGCTTGATAGTGGGCACACAAGCACACACTAAATGAGAGGCACATAGATATAGCAATGAACCAATCATTGATCGATAAACCTTTTGATCAACTGGTTCGTCCTCCTTAGTAAGATGGACATGTCCACTAGTGGGCATGGGAGTTTTCATACCTTTGCACTCTTGCATGTTGAACTTCTTCATCATGTCCTTGGAGTATTTGGTTTGGGAGATAAATGTACCTTCTCTCGTTTGCTTGATTTTTAGACCAAGAGAGAATTTCAGATCACACATCATAGACATCGCGTCTTCTCTAACATCAACCTTCCAAATTTCTCACTAAATTCTTGGTTAGTAGATCCAAAGATAATATCATCCACATAAATTTGGCACACAAATAATTCTCCACTAACTCTCTTTGTGAATAAGGTTGCATCAATTTTACCAATTTCAAACCCTTCTTCAATAAGAATCTTCATTAGGCATTTATACCAAGCACGAGGAGCTTGCTTAAGACCACATAAAGCTTTGCGAAGTTAGTAAACATGGTCAGGTTTCTTAGGATTTACAAATCGGGGAGTTTGTTTAGCATAGACTTCCTCCTCTATTTCTCCATTTAAAATGGCACTTTTAAAATCCATTTGGTAAAGAGTGATGTCATGGTGATTGGCATAACCAAGAAGAATTGAAATAGTTTTAGGTCTAGCAACGGGTGCATAGATCTCACCGTACTCCATACCTTCGACTTGCGTATATCCTTGGGCTACGAGATGCGCCTTGTTGCGTAAAACTTGATCATCTTCATCTTGGTTGTTCTGAAACACCCATTTTATATTGATGATGTGTTGCTCGTCCTTGGGCTTCTCCATGAGTGTCCACACTTTGTTCCTCTCGAAATTGTGAAGCTCCTCATGCACAGTGTTCACCCAATCTGTGTCTTCAAGAGCTTGTTCAACCTTCAAGGGTTCAATGCTAGAGATGAAAGAATAATGCTCACAAAAGTTAGCTAGGCGAGTATTAGAGCGAGTGATCCTCCCTGTTTGTATGTCACCGAAGATTTGGTTTAGAGAACGATTCTTGGTCACTTGTGCTCGAACTCGGGGTAGCTTTGGCTTGTTGGATGGTGGAGCTTATTCTTCTTCATATCCTTCATCTTCGTTGTTGTGGATCTTAATGATGTACTTCCTCCTCCTCTTCATCTTGTCGTGTACCACTTGTGGATGATTCCATGTTGATTTGTCGGTAGCCTTCATGCCAAGTAGGGTCTTTGACTTGGGTTGATGAAGTACTTTCCTTCACCTCCGTGGTATGAATCTTGCCAATGGACAAGTCTTAGATAGCTTCCGAAGGAACTTTATCTCCTACATCATTTGGCAATTGTTCGACTTGCAAACCATTAGACTCATCAAACTTCACATCTACAGTCTCTTCAACTTTTCGAGTGAATTTGTTGTAGACACGGTAGGTGTGAGAGTTCGATCCGTAACCAAGTAGGAAATCTTCATGAGATTTGGGAGAAAATTTAGCACGACGATGTTTATCAAGAATGTAGCACTTAGAGCCAAATACCTCAAAGTATCCAACTTGGGGTTTGTTACCGGTGAGTAGCCTGTATGTAGTTTTACCAAGAAGCTTATGAAATTAGAGTCGGTTTGTGGCATGACATGTTGTTTCCACGGCTTCTACCCAAAAGTGTCATGGCGTCTTGTATTCGTCAAGCATCATTCTTGCAATCTGAATGAGGGTTCGATTCTTGCTCTCAACAACTCCATTTTGTTTAGGCTTGTATGTAGCCGAGAACTCATGCGAAATGTCTTTTTCGTCAAGAAAGGTATCCACATGGGTGTTCTTGAACTCCAATCCTTTATCGCTTCGAGCCTTCTTGATCTTAAGTTCAAATTGATTTTGTGCTTTGCGGGCAAAGTTCCTTAAGATCTTTTGTACCTATGACTTATCATCAAGAAAGAATACCCATGTAAATCTGGAAAAATCATCAACTATAACTAGACCATAAGAGTTTCCACCAAGACTCTTGTAAGCATTGGGGCCAAAAAGATCCATATAAAGTAACTCAAGTGGTATCCTAGTAGTCATGATGTTTTTGACTGGATGACTTCCACCTACTTTCTTTCCAGCTTGACAAGCGCTACAAAGCCTATCTTTGTCAAAGATAACATCTTTAACACCAAGAATGTGATCGCCCTTATCTAGATTGCACATGCCTTATGTCGAGTGGAATGTAGAGATTACAATAGTTTTCTTAACCCTTGTGTAGAAGGGGAGGGGCGGCTTATATAGAGTTCGCTGCCCTCATAATGGCCCCGCATCAAAGGGTCTGGTCGTGGGGTGTAAAGTCTGCCGTTACAGGTAATGTATGTAGTAAAAGCTATTAAGGGCCATTAAGCCAGCGTCTGCCCGTTGGGCTCTTGATGATGGCTCCTGGTTTTCTGGCATCGAGTGAAGCGAGGTCTGTCGAGTGACACGCGATTGCCGAGTGAGAGCGGGAATCTCCGAGTGGATTACTGTCGAGTGACTTTGAACGTCTCCAGGGATCCACTCGGAAGTTCATGCTTGATATTCAAGTCCTCCCATGTGGTGTCCTTAGGTAGAGTATGTGGGACTTGCCTAAGACCCTACCCTAGGTACATATCCTCGTCATTAGCCCCGAAATGGATCAGGGTTTGATTGGTGGAAGGAGGTATCAACATAGACCTTGAGTTAGTGCATCAAATCCTCCAAATGATATTTGAGATTTCCATGGAACTTGCGTCGATTGAACTCTGAGCATTAGCGTTCATTCAGGATCGACACACAAAATCTTGCGAATGATATTTGGGCCTTCAACAAAATTTACGTTGATTGAATTCTTCTCCGCTCGTCTGGATCCATTCAGACTTAAAAGTGTCTGAGTGAATCGGGCGCATCTTGGGGAGGTGACGGGTCGGTCTGACGGGCCCGGATTATCCAGGATACGAAATTTGGGAAGCACGCGCACGCGCGGAGATGACGCCATGATCAGGGCAAGTGGAGGCGCGATGCCTCGATTCTCGCGCCAGTCATCTCGCCATGCACTGGGCGCCGTCAGCGGTTGGCATGCGTGGTTATCTCGTAGGCCCACCGGTCAGTGAGACACTCGGCGGCATATAAAGCATCTTGAGCTGCGGATTGCATAGTACCTTCCGCCGATTCTCTCTCTCTTCATCTGCCTCCTCTGCTACCCAACGCAGCACACCGCTCTCCTCCGACCGTAGCCGCCGCTCCGATGACGAAGAACGCGACGGAGAAGCTGGAGCGTGCAAAGAAGGGGACATCGAAGCTCAAGGGCAAGAAGCCCTCGACCGCTCGGTTCACCGTGCCCGCGGGGTGGATGCAGGGGAGTTTCTCCCCTCTGTTGTCACTCGTGCCAACCTCGAGGGCCTCGTCTCCGACGGGCTAGTGGCGGATGGCGCCAGGAGGCTGTCGGGGGAGGAGCTCGAGCTGGAGCCGCACGACGAAGAGCGAGTTCTTCTCCTCTCCCATGTAGAAAGAGGTTTCTCCATCCCACCCCATCCATTATTCCGGGGATTTCTGAATTTCTTTGGTGCCAGCTGCATCACCTTCCGCCGAACACCATGGCGTACTTGCCTACATTCGTCACCTTGAGCGCGTGTTTCCTGGGGTGCTCTCCCCATTGGGGGTTGTTTAAGCATCTCTTCACGCTCAGATCACAGACTGTGGAGAAAATCCTTGCTGTCGATGGGAAGACTCACGTGCTCCAGTTGTGCGGAGGTATAGGGGTCCAGAAAAGGGAATGTAATTCCTTTCCTGCCATTACTCTTCCCAAGTCCATCCGAGGCTGGCAGTCGACCTGGTTCCTTTACAAAGATGTAGCGCCACCCAATATGTCGACTGGTCTTCCCCCGTTCTCACCTGATCGACCCGCTGCCCCCAAGTCCTTGAAGGTGACCGACGAGGAGCATGTCCAAGTAGGTATCTTAGTCGAGGCAGTGGTTCAGCTGACCCGGGGCGGGGTGACAGGCATGGATCTGCTTGAAACGTTCCTTGGTCGACGTATTCAGCCACTCCAGGACAGAGACCATACCATGTGGCACTACGCAGGTTCGGGGGACTCGACCAGGATGCATCCAGAAGAATTTACATAGGAGACAGTCGAGCAATGGCTTCGGAGCATCACTGGGGCTTGCGACAACCCCTCGGGAGCCAAGAGGATCTGGGCTTACTTGGCTGAAAACCCAACGAAGAACCTGGTGAGACGTGTGATGTCGACTGATACATTTATACCGTCGAGTGATGTATTGACTGGTAGCCTAACTCTCTTGTTTGAATTATGCAGGAATGGATGAACATGCACTCACCCGTTCCCAACGGGAACCATGTGCATGACGGCGTGATGAGCGAGGGCAGCAACGTGGATGGCGACGGATTTTCCAACTCTAAGGATGAATATGAAGATTCCGGCGAAGAGGAAGGAGTCGAGTCACCTCCTCGTCGCGAAGGCCGCACTAAGGCCCTCCATGACCCGGCAGCTGCTGAGGACTAGGCCCCGGGCCCAAGCAAGAAGAACCCAAAGCGGAGCCGCCCCTCAACTGTCGAATCGATTGAAAGACTAGCCAAGCAGCCCAAGCAAGCCAACTCCAAGCCCTGCAAAGCACTGCCCCGTATGAGGGTGGCCATACCTGTTCTCTCCACGTAAGTGTTCATTTCTGAATTGTTCTGTCGACTGAAGTCTTGAGTTATATCTGAGTGAAAGCTGTCTAATCCGTCAGAGCTGCAACATCTTTGACCTCGCCTCGTCGAGATGAACAGGACACGATGGATGTTGATACCACCGATGTTGCCACTTTTCATAGAGGTAAGAAAGTTGTTAGTTTGTCCGAATAGGACTCGACACATGCAGATGTTGATGTTGTCGGTTGTTGCAGAGGTCATTCAAGTGGAGTACAATGAGGGGCCGCTGGACACTTCGCGCGCTCGCACCTAACGGGCGCCATCGTTGGAAGCACCTCAGCGCTCAACTACTGAGTCTTCCCAGAGGAGAGGTGACTCGACGCAACCCATAGTTGAGCCCGCAACGCCTCTGTCGCATGCTCCTCGAACCGTCTTGACCGTCATGACGTCGGCTCCGACCGGACCTCTTCAGGCTGCTCAGCTGCTCCAGCGACTACGCCGACCCCACTTGAGATGGCCTCCCCTCTGCATCGCACCCCAGAAGACCATGCTGAGGACCAACGACAAAGGAAACCATGATCCAGGCGGAGCAGCTCATGCTGAGGACCAAGGAGGCGTACGAGGCCAGCAAGTTGGCTTTTGAAGTCAGCGCAGCCCTCCGCACCAATGTCCGAGTAAGTTTGATTGTAAGTCCATTATCAATTGAATTATTGTCTTTTCTTGGCTGCCGTACACCCACTGGGTGATTGCTGTAGAATGTTTGAACTTTCTCCAGTCGAATAAGTCGGATCGTAGTCGAGTAGGATTAGGATTGGTAGTACACGTAGTACTATTGTCGCTCGACATGTCGAGTGTGTTTTCTAACGAGTTACTCGACAGGTCAAGAGTTAACCATCTCAGTGGGGGCGCTCTTAGCACACCCACTAGGTGTAGTCCCCAAGACCGTTGTCGATTGCTTGCATCAACAGGGGTCTTAGAGTCTATTTTATACAGGATACACTTTGTCTTCGAATCACACCACTCCATCGATACCTTGCAGGTTTCATGGATATTATTATGAAACCATTATATGACGCTGCATAGGGATCGACTTCACTTCATAGAGTGGGGGAGGTGTGTCGCTCAATGGGTTGAGTGTCACAACAGGGCCGACCTTGTCGAGTGTTTTCTTTCTCTAACGAGTTACTCGACGGATCGAGAGTTAACCGTCTTAGTGGGGGCGCTCTTAGCGCACCCACTAGGTGTAGTCCCCGAGACCGCTGTCGATTGCTTGCATCGGCAGGGGTCATAGAGTCTATTGTATACAGGATACACTTCGCCTTGAATCACACCATTCCGCATCAACCTTGAAGGTTTCATGGATATTATTTACAAACCATGATATGACAGTGCATAAGGATAGGCTGCACTCTATAGAGTAGGGTGGGTGCGTCACTCGACGGGTTGAGTGTCACGACATGGCTGACCATCTCGAGTGTGTTTTCTGATGAGTTACTCGACAGATCGAGAGTTAACCGTCTCATTGGGGGCGCTCTTAGCGCACCAACTAGGTGTAGTCCCCGAGACCTCTGTTGAGTGCTTGCGTCGGCAGGGGTCTTAATAGAGATAGCTTTCTTTTTGAATTTGTTTACGGCGTGCGGAGCGCCAGAGCCACTCGATGTCTCGAGTGGACTTTCTGTTTGAATTCTTACAACATGGGCATTCGCTGGTCTTAATGACTCAGTCGACTGTCCAAGAATTCCTTGCTGATTGAACTCCTGTCTTTTGTTGGTTCCAGACGGCTTGCGAACTTGGGACGCAGTACAAGGAGATGGAGGAGGAGAAGAACCAATTGCAGGCGGACTTGGCGGTTGCTAACAACGTCCTGGAAGGAGCACGTGCTGAGCTAAAGTCTCTGGGAGGTAATAAGTGCCGACTGTCAGCATTCCCATCTTCCCCTTTTCAAGTTTTGAACCGAGTGCTCTTGCTCGAACAGACGTGCGAATGAAAACCGTCGACTACAAGCGCGACTCAACAATGTTGTTTCTTTATATTCAATGAACAGGGCACTGGAGGAGAAGGACAAAGCACTTGTTGACGCCCAACAAGTCGCCAAGGACAAAACTGAAGCTGCAGAGCAGAAGTTGGCGGCCGTCCAGAAACTAGAAGAGGAGAACGCCAAGCTGAAGCAGGAGCGTGCGGATCTTGTCAAGAAGGCCGAGCAACTAAGCGGGAGGAGCAATGGCTTGGAGAGGCATCTGGGAGAATTCTCGAGGAAGATGTATCTTCTGCTCGATGGTGAGTATTTCTTGTCGACTGATATTTGCAAACAAAAAATTTTGAGGGTTGCAGTTTTCCGATTCCCCTTCTTCAACAGAATTCTGCCAGGACTTTGAAAAGGAAACAGAGGAGATTGAGCCCATGCTTGACCCCACCAAGTCGCCAGTTGCTGATGCGGTGGCGATGAACATGCTGCGGCTTAACTTTCGGCTCCAGGCTGCCTAGGCCTATATCGCTTGGCTGAAATTTGTCATGGAATGAATCGGCAAGGAGCTATGGCCTGAGGACACTCTTCAGCTCGACCTCAACTCCATGATGGCTCGCCTGAACGAACTTCCCAGTCGAGTGCAAGCTTGGAAAAAATCTACTGCTCGTTGTGGGGCTGACGTGTTGTTGTCATTAGTCAGGGTCCATTGTAGGGATGTGAGGGAGGATAAGCTGAAGGAGCTCCAAGTGGTAAACACGATGAAACTCCAGTACGAGGATTTCATGGAAACCTTCATCGAGGCGGCCATGAGAATCACCGACGGCATCGACTTGGACACTTTTGTCGAGCCCGCCAGTCCGTCGCCTGCCTAGAAACTTGAGTCTTTGGAATAAACAATTAAATTTGCCTCGGTATGCCGAGTGGAACTAGATCCCTTAAAACTTTATTCTGGCCTTAGGCCTGGGCACATTTGCTTCTGCTCGAGACGTTTATCCGCGGTTTTATCCTTTGGATTTTGCTCGCGCTTTGGCTTTCAATCGTTTGTTCGACTGCTTTTGTTTTTAACTTAGGCGAAGTGCTTTTGCAGCCAAGCTCCCGAGTGTGAGGATCGCTCGTCACTCGAAGTATTTTGAAATTGGGCGAATGTCGATTCGCATTTAAGCTGTCGAGTGGATGGATTACTATCCACTCGATGATGTTTTTAACTTAGGTGAAATGTATTCGCAGCTAAGCCCCCAAGCGTGAGGATCGCTCATCACTCGGAGTATTTTGAACTTAGGCGAATGTCGATTCGCATCTAAGTTGTCAAGTGAATGGATTACCATCGCCTCGACAAGATTTTTAACTTAGGAGAAATGTATTCGAAGCTAAGCCCCCGAGCGTGAGGATCGCTCATCACTCGGAGTATTTCGAACTTAGGCGAATGTCGAATCGCAGCTAAGCTGTCGAGTGGATGGATTACTATCCAGTTGGCGAGGTTTTTAACTTAGGCAAATGTATATTCGCATCTAAGCTGTCGAGTGAATGGACTACCATCGCCTTGACGAGGTTTTTAACTTAGGCGAAATGTATTCGCAGCTAAGCCCCCGAGCGTGAGGATCGCTCATCACTTGGAGTATTTTGAACTTAGGCGAATGTCGATTCGCATCTAAGTTGTCGAGTGGGTGGATTACCATCCAATCGACAAGGTTTTTAACTTAGGCGAAATGTATTCAGAGCTAAGCCCCCGAGCGTGAGGATCACTCATCACTCGGAGTATTTCGAACTTAGGCGAATGTCGATTCGCACCTAAGCTTTCGAGTGAATGGATTGCCATCGCCTTGACGAGGTTTTGAACTTAGGCAAATTGTATTCGCAGCTAAGCCCCCGAGCGTGTGGATCGCTCGTCACTCGGAGTATTTTGAACTTAGGCGAATGTCGATTCGCATCTAGGCTGTCGAGTGAATGGATTACCATCGCCTCGACGAAGTTTTTAACTTAGGCGAATTGTATTCGCAGCTAAGCCCCCGAGCATGAGGATCGCTCATCACTTGGAGTATTTCAAACTTAGGTGAATGTCGATCCGCATGTAAGCTGTCGAGTGAATGGATTACCATCGCCTCGACGAGGTTTTTAACTTAGGTGAATTGTATTCGCACCTAAGCCCTCGAGCGTGAGGATCGCTCATCACTCGGAGTATTTTGAACTTAGGCGAATGTCGATTCGCATCTAAGCTATCGAGTGAATGGATTACCATCGTCTCGACGAGTTATATATATATATATATTGAACCAAGGCGAAGACGGATTCGCGAATAGGTCGTCGAGTGAATGGACTACCATCCACCCGACAGGGTTTTTAACTTAGGTGAAACATGTTTCGTAGCTAAGCCCCCGAGTGCGAGGATTGCTCGTCGCTCGGAGTATCCCCAAGTAAATAACTGCTTGGTTGGAATGGACGAGGTATTAATTGCAGAGACACAAATTGCATTGATGAAGAACTCTTATTACATTAGAAAACTAATGTATCAAGTGTAAAAACGACGAAGCAGGTCTACATTCCAAGCTCGTGGCTCATCCATCTGCTTCATAAGATTATATAAGTGATAGGCTCCATTGTTTAGCACCTTGGTGACTACAAAAGGGCCTTCCCATGCAGGAGCTAGCTTGTAAGGTCGGTGCCGATTCACTCCTAGCCCCAAATCTCCTTCATGGAAAGCTCGGCTTCTGACATTCCTTGCATGGAAGCGCCGCAAGTCTTGCTGATAGGCTGTGGTCCGGATCAGAGCCATCTCACGCTCTTCGTCCAGAAGATCTACCCCATCTTGCCTGGCCTGCTCGGCTTCAGCTTCAGAATACAGCTCCACTCGAGGAGAATTGTGGGCCAAGTCACTCGGTAGTATAGCTTCAGCACCATAGACAAGGAAGAAAGGAGTTCGTCCAGTCGACCGATTAGTCGTTGTCCTCAACCCCCACAAAACACACGGCAGTTTGGTTACCCACGCACCAGCGGCATGATCCAAATCACGCATGAGACGAGGCTTCAAACCTTGCAGAATGAGACCATTAGCCCGCTCAACTTGCCCATTGGTTTCAGGATGTGCAACGGAAGCGTAATCCACTTGGGTGCCTTGGGAGTTACAGAATCTCCTAAATTATTCCGAGTCAAAATTAGTGCCGTTGTCCGTGATGATGCTATGGGGAATGCCGAACCGGATAATGATCTCCCTCATGAACGTGACCGCCGTGTGGGAATTCAGCTTCTTGATGGGCTTGGCTTCAATCCACTTGGTGAACTTGTTGACTGCTACCAACAGATGGGTGAATCCTCCTTTTCCGGGTCAGAAAGGACCAACCATGTCGAGTCCCCAAACCGCAAATGGCCAGGCGAGTGGAATTGTCTTCAGAGCAGAAGCTGGCTTGTGTGATAGGTTTGCATAGAACTGACAGCCTTCGCAATGATCAACAATGTCCTTAGCCATTTCTTTAGCCCGTGGCCAATAAAAACCCGCTCGGTATGCTTTAGCGACAATCGCCCTTGAAGATGCATGGTGTCCGCAAGTTCCCGAGTGGATTTCATCTAGAATCATTCGACCTTCCTCGGGCGAAATGCAGCGCTGGGTGACACCAGACACACTTTCTCTAAAAATCTGATCACCCATCACAGTGAAAGCTTTGGACCTACGCACAATGTGTCGAGCCTCTCCTTCATCTTCAGGAAGCTCCTGTCTAAGGATATAGGCTATGTACGGTACAGTCCAGTCGGGAATGATAACTAGCACCACCATGACCAGGTCAATCACAGCAGGAACATCGACTTCAGTCGAGTCAGAGGAGCTTAAGGTTTGCGGGGACTCTTCAGTGAAGGGATCCTCTTGAATCGAAGGAGTGTGCAAATGCTCCAGGAACACTCCGTTGGGGACAGGCCGTCGAGTGGAACCAATCTTGGATAGCTCATCAGCTGCCTAAGTTTTTAGTCGAGGAACATGGTGAAGTTCTAGACCTTCCAATTTCTTCTCCATCTTCCGGACTGCATTGCAGTATCCAGTCACAGCAGGGTTTCTAACATCCCACTCTTTCATCACTTGACACCACCAAATCTGAGTCGCCATAAACCATCAAGCGCTTGACGCCGAGCGAGATAGCCATGCGCAACCCGTACAAAAGTGCTTCATACTCTGCCTCATTGTTGGAGGAATCAAAGTGAATTTGCAAGACATAGTTGAGCTTGTTGCCTCTGGCGGATATCAGAACAACGCCAGCACCGAACCCATTCAACATTTTGGAGCCGTCGAAGAACATTATCCAGTGCGCCGAGTGAACTTGGATAGGTTGTTGCTGTTTGATCCACTCGGCCATGAAATCTGCCAATGCTTGGGACTTGATTGCTTTCTTGGCCTCAAATCTGATGTCGAAGTGTCCCGGCTCAATTGCCCATTTAGCCACTTGACCTGATGCATCGCGATTATTGAAAATCTCTGATAAAGGTGCATCACTAACGACTGAGATTGAATGGTCTTGGAAATAATGTGCCACCTTCTTTGCTAATAACTAAATACCATGCACCAGCTTCTGAGAATGAGGATATCTCTGCTTTGAGGGGGACAAAACTTCCGAGACATAATAAACTGGCCACTGAACCTTATAGGCTTTGCCTTCCTCTTCTCGCTCGACAGTTTGCACTCTACTGACGACCTGATTTGTGGCCACGATGTATAGGAGCATGGGATCTTTGCTAGCAGGAGCGGCAAGCACCGACTGGGTCGACAATAAGGCTTTGATCTCAACAAACGCTGCTTCGGCTTCAGGAGTCCAGTCGAATGTGTCTGATTTCTTCATCAATTGATACAAGGGAAGAGCCTTCTCAACAAGACGAGAAATGAATCGACTAAATGCCGCCAAGCAACCTGTGAGCTTTTGAACACCGTGCACTCGCACGGGAGTCTTCATACGGGTAATAGCGCTGATCTTCTCGGGATTGACATCAATTCCTCGCTCGGAAACGAGAAAACCGAGTAATTTGCCACCAGGGACACTGAAGGTACATTTGGCCGGATTCAGCTTTCTGTTGAATCGCCTCAGATTGGCGAATGTCTCAGCCAAGTCAGCCAGCAGGTCGGAACCTTGGCGGGACTTGACCACTATATCATCCATGTACGCCTCGACATTCTGAGGGATCTGGTCGAGTAAACATTTCTGAATCATACGCATAAAAGTAGCACCGGCATTCTTGAGACCAAAAAGGCATGGTGATGTAGCAGAAACACCCGAACGGGGTGATGAAGGCTGTTTTTATTTCGTCTGGGCCAAACAGACGGATCTGATGGTACCCAGAATAGGCATCCAAAACGATAAACGCTTGCACCCCGCTGTCGAGTCAACAATCTGATCTATGTGGGGGAGCGGAAAATGGTCTTTCAGACACACCTTATTAAAATATTTGAAGTCAATGCACATGGGCAACGACTTATCTTTATTGGGCACCATCACAACATTCGAGAGCCTCGGAGTGGTAAATCTCCCGAATGAACTTGGCTTGCAAGAGATGGGCCACTTCTTCTCCGATTGATTTGCGCTTCTCAGCCGTGGATCGACGCAAATGCTCCCTGATGGGCTTGGCCTTCGGATCCACTCGTAGACGGTGCTCAACCAGCTCCCTGGGAATCCCCGGCATGTCAGCAGGCTTCCATGCAAAGATATCCCAGTTCTCATGGAGGAACTGGATCAGCTCGGCTTCCTATTTGCTGTCGAGTGTTGTCGAGATATTCGTCGGGGCAGCGGTTAGATCCGTCGGGTGGATGTGCACCTTCTTCACTTCTCCTGCCGACAGAAATGCTGACTCGGAAGCCGGCTTTTTTGCGTGGAGCAAATCAGCAGGATCAGTGGTTTTCTTGTACTCCTCCAGGTCGACCATGGCCATTTGTTGATCGGCGATCTTGGACCCTTGCTGGAGACACTCTTCGGCCCGCTGTCGATTGCCAGTGACCGTGATAACGCCCTTAGGGCCCAGCATTTTCAGCTTGAGATACACGTAACATGGTCGGGCCATGAAACGTGCATAAGCGGGTCGACCCAAAATGGCGTAGTAAGCACTCTTGAAATCCACGACTTCAAACGTCAACTTTTCTTTTAGGAAATTTTTGGTATCTCCGAATGCCACATCCAATGCTATCTGGCCGAGTGACTTCGCCTTCTTTCCTAGGATGACCCCATGGAAATGCATGCTGCTTTCGCTAAGACAGGACATAGGAATGCCCATTCCCTTCAGGGTATCCGCATACAAAATGTTTAGGCTGCTGTCATCGTCCATGAGGACCTTTCTAAGTCGAGTCCCCTGCACCACCAGATCAACTACGAGAGCCTGTCGACCGGGTGTGGCCACACGGACTGGATCGTCAGGCTGGTCGAATGTGACATCATACTGAGACCATGTGAGGTAGGTCGGGGTATCTGGCACAGCCATGTTGATCTCTCTATTTATGAATTTCAGACGGCTCTTGCTCTCGATGTCAGCAAAGATCACCAGTGTAGCAGTGACATCCGGGAATGTTTCCTTTTCTTCATCTTGATCTTCTTTTTCAGGACATTTCCCACTCGACTAGTCTCCCTTGAACTGCTGGATGAGGGTCTGACACTGTCAAGTGGTGTGCTTGGGGAAAATCAGGTTGCCTTTTGCATCTTTCGTCGTGTGAATCACACACGGATGATCCAAGATATCTGTTCCTGGCTGACCCTTCCCCTTCTTGCGGGCATACTGAGCTTTGGCCTTGCCCTTGTTCTTCGACTGAGTCGCCAATGCTGCCGCCTCTGCCAGAGCTGGGTCTTCAGCCTTCCGCTTTTGTTTCCTATTGTTGCCGCCGCCAGACTCGTTGGCGACCGCTTTTCCTTTGCCGCTATGGAGGCGGTCTTCCTCCTCGCCATTGGCATAGTGAGTTACAATTTCCATCATCTTGCCGAGTGAAATGTCACCAGTGCGTCCGAACTTCAAGTACAGCTCTCTATATCTCACACCGGCCTTGAAGGCACAAACAGCCTGGTGTTCTGACACATTTTCCACCGCATCATCCAGGGTGGACCATCGCTGAATATAGTCCCTTAAGGTTTCACTGGGCTTCTGGACGCAGTGCTGTAAGTCGACCAGACCTGCGGGGCGCTTGCAAGTGCCCTCGAAGGTCCGAACAAACACTCGGGCAAGATCTTCCCAACAATGAATGCTGGAAGGAGCTAAACGATTCAACCAAGCTCAAGCTGGACCATCCAACATAAGAGGCAGGTGCTTCATTGCGACGTTGTCATTCCCGCCGCCAATCTGCATAGCCACTTAGTAATCATCTAGCCAAGTATCTAGTTTTGTTTCACCAGAAAACCTTCTGATCCCTGCCACCATTCTGAAGTTGGGGGGAATCTCCACAGAACGTATAGCTCTGCTAAAACACTTTGGACCAGCCACTGCAACTGAGCTTCCACTCGGGACATCTCTGACGTGTCCTTCTCTATAGGCTCTGCTCTTGTCGACCGGCTTCTAAAGAAGGTATGCGCGGGCATCAAAGTCCGTGTCCCGCTCATCACCAAAGGAGTGCCTGTCGTCCTGGCGCTGGGGTGCGTACGGACCACTCCGAGGAGGAGTGGGCACTCGACGGTGGTCTTCGCGGTGGTGCAGATATCTGTCTTGCCCTTCACGATAACCGCCGCCTCGACGACGCAAGGGTGACCCAGGACTGAACGGTCTCTACCGTGGTTGAATTGTTGTGTATCTTGTGACGAGACTGGGAAACTGCTGAATTCTGGCGCTGTGCTGCATCTAACAGTGCTCTGATCTGCAACAGCCCTCTACCAGCCTGTGACCGGGACGACTTTATGGAATCTGCTATCCTAGCAGCAGCAAAAACATTAAGCACGGGAGTTCGGTATACCTCGACGCCATCGTGAGATCCAGTCGGGAACAGCTGTCGCTGACATCGACTGGGGCGTGGTGGGCATGGATGGGTGCGCTCGTCGATCTCTACCTGGAGCTCCTCTAGACAAATGCGCGCGGCCTCCAAAGCCCGGGCCTCGGCGATCGCACCGACGATGGGGGTATGAAGGACCTTCTCATCGCGATGAGACTGCATGTTCGACGGGCCACCAGCCTCGTGCTCGCCACGACCAAAGCCAGGTGGTGAGCTCTGATGAGAGCCTACCATCAAGACCTCTGCTGCGGGATCGTAGCTCTCGCACTCGGAAGGCACGTCGGACGGATCGGAATCTGACTCAAACACGCCATGAAGGGACTCGGCAGGTTTGAGTGCTGCAACTTGCGAAGAAGCTTGACGCGCCGCTGCGTGTTCGACCCACCGCTGGAGTCGTGAGCGGCCAGACCGCTTGCGACCGTGAATGCCAAGAGGAGCCGATGCGTAAGGGGTCAACGGCTGCTGCAGCAACACGCCACACGGACTCGCATGGAAATGCGTGGCCTCGTGGACCGAGAGCGTCTCAACATCGAGAGGCGCCTCCTGAAGCCTTGCCGAATCATCGGTGATGAAAGTGAGCGCTCCAAAATGGATCTCGTGGCCCAGAGCAAAAACCCCGCTGGAAGACATGTTGAAGGATGAAAAACGCAACCTCGCCGGAAGTCGCTTAGACGCCTGCCCCAAGGTGGGCGCCAACTATCGTGGGAACGAGCTTGACAGTAGATGGTAGGGGTACAAATGGAGAGGGCAGAGTCCTAGCTACGGCGAGGGTGTACACACAGATGTATGAGTTCAAGCCCCTCTCGTGGAGGTAACAGCCCTACGTCTTAGTGCTCGGGAGCTTTATGTCGAGAGGAATGTGGAGATTACAATAGTTTTCTTAACCCTTGTGTAGGAACGGAGGGGCGGCTTATATAGAGTTTGCCGCCCCTCATAATGGCCCTGCATCAAAGGGTCTGGTCGTGGGGTGTAAAGTCTGTCGCTACAGGTAACGTACGTAGTAAAAGCTATTGAGGGCCATTAAGCCAGCGTCTGCCTATTGGGCTCTTGATGATGGCTCCTGGTCTTCTGGCGTCAAGTGAAGCAAGGTGTGTCGAGTGACACGCGACTGCCGAGTGAGAGTGGGAATCTCTGAGTGGATTACTGTCGAGTGACTTTGAACATCTCCAGGGATCCATTCAGAAGTTCATGCTTGATCTTCAAGTCCACCCATGTGGTGTCCTTAGGTAGGGTATGTGGGCCTTGCCTAAGACCCTACCCTAGGTACATATCCTCATCAGTAGCCAAGGGATTAAACAAGCATGACATTTTGAATAGAGCTATCATGAGATATGGCCAGCTTACCAAGGACAAGTACCTTACCCTTAGAGTTGTCTCCAAAGGTCATGTACCTCCGAGGTCCTTGATTAGGTGTGATCTCTTGAACCATGTCTTTATCTCAAGTCATATGATCAGTGCATCCACTATCGAGAATTCACTCTTTTCCATCGGACATGTAATCCTTGAAGTTTGACATTTGACTTAGGCACTTCATCATCTTGGCATATTCGATGTCAAACATCTCATCATCATCATAGTAGCCATGTTCTTCATTTTCATCATTAGGTAGAATCTCCTCATCATAGAAACCAAGAGACTCATTAGAATTTTGACTAAGACAATGTTCAAGCTTATGTATATGAATGGCTTCTACAACAATGTTTCTAATGGTAGTGACATCTCCTTTAGCATCCATAAGATCACTAAGCTCAAATAAGTATTTATCAAAGTTTGGATCACTAGACTTCATTCCATGGAAAGCGATTGTTTTATGAAGAATTACATCAAGATTACTTAATGAATAAGTTGTATATCGTTTCTCCAAATCATTTTACAAAGTATAAGCACATTCGAAATTCTTCAATTGAGTAAGCACAAATCTTGGTAAACCTTTACCTCTAATGATAAGATTGACACTTCTAAGGTTACCAATCGTGTCAATTTCCTCTTCGTATGTGGTATGTAATTCATTGATGGGGAACACATAGGGATTTTCAATATGCTTCCTCAAATGGAATTTTTCAAATACATCAATCATAGCATCTTTCCATATACTATAGTACTCTCCATCAAGAATAGGCACTCTACAACTCAAACTCTCCAAACAAGGCATATCCATCTTCCTCCAAAGGTGATTATACCAAGGTTATGGAGACCTTGCTCTCATACCAATTGTGGGATCACTAGAAGAGTATGTCTAGAGGGGGGTGAATAGGCTACTAGCACAAATTAAAATCTACACAATATCCAAAGTTAAGTGTTGGCAGATTTTAGCAATTAGAGCAAGTGTAGCACACCCTACACATGCAAGTCATCAAGTATAGCAGCGGAAAGTAAAGATAATTCCCATGGAAGTAAGGAGTAGAGATAAGGAGATCAAACGCATGAGGGACACGAAGATTTTTCTTGTGGTTCCTATAGGTGGTGCTATCATATGTCCACATATATGGAGACTTCATCCCACAGAGGGTAATGGTCGCGAGAATCCACGGAGGGATCTACCCACGGAGGGTTCCACGAAGAAGCAACCTTGTCTATACCATGATGGCATATGTCCATGGAGGACTAGCTTAACTCGGGGTAGATCTTCACAAAGTACGCGATCTCCTTGCCCTTACAAACTTCTTGGTTCACTCCACAACATGAAGTAGGAGGCTCCCAAGAGACACCTAACCAATCTAGGAGGCACCACCCTCCAAAAGGTAATAGGCTCGATGATGTCAATGAACTCCTTGCTCTTGTGCTTAAATATGATAGACTCCTCAACACTCAATCACTCTGTCATAGATTTGGCTTTGGTGGAAGAGATTGATTGGGTGGCAAGCAACTTGGGATGGCTAGAGATCAATATTCATATGGTTGAAATGGAATGGCTTGATCTCAACACATGACTAGGTTGCTTTCTCTCGGAAAATATGATGGGATAATTAGGGATCTGTTTTGACTGCTTTTCTTGCGAGTGAGTAGTGGTGGAGGGGGTATATATAGGCATCTCCAAAAATCCAACTGTAGCGCCTAATGTGACCAACTCACTGACACCGATGTGTGAATCTCGGTTGTACCGAGTTGCTCCAAAGGAAGCAACTTTTGAATCTCGGTGAGACCGATATAGAAATCTCGGCGGTACCGGTAAGGCGTCCAACGGTCACATCCAAATGTCGGTGACATCGATCCAAAAACTCAAAGCTTCTGATTTTGTGAATCGAGGTAACATTAAGTTGGCAAGTTGAACTAGGTGGCACCGAATCAGAATCGGTTGCCCCGATGAGCTAGGGTTTGGCAGGGCTCTGTCTGAGATGGGAAATCGGTGGGACTGAGTGGAAGAAGTTGGTTGCACCGATTTTCATGATAAGCTTGGACATAGATTTATGGAAGAGTTTGTGGGTGTTTCTGGTGAATATCACTTCTGCACATGGAGCATCTTGTTCACCAATAGTAACTTACCCCCTTTTAATAGTATTGGCTTTTCTTATGGACTCAAAGTGATTTATCACAAAGTAAAATGTAGAGTCCTCCTGCTTGAAGGTTTTGCCAATCCAATTTCTTCTCATTGTTCTTCTTGGGGATACTCTTCACATTCCTTAGCCAATCTTCTCTGTGGACTTTATCTGAAATACACTAGATAAAAGCATTAGTCCAAGAGACAATGTATGTTGTCATGAATTATCAAAACCACCAAGGGATCATATTGTGCTTTCACACATGCACTTCATAATGGCTCATGGCACCTTGAATTGTGAGACATTGTGGTGCTTGGTGAGCATCGTGTCGCCACACATCTCCAATAGAGACGTACCTCCCCCAAAGGAACAACATCATTGTCTCCACTTGCGGTTTATTATTTTCTTTGCTTACTTTGTGCAAGCTAGTATTATTGTGTATATCTTATATCTTGTTATGTGTGAGCTTTCCATATAGGTTGTCCTCGAGTTGCATCTCTTAGTAACCTAGATTCTTGTTGAATCCCTTAAAATTGGAAAAGAGATAAAAAATATTAGTCATGTGTTCACCCCTGTAGTCGACTATACCGAAACTTTCGTCAGCCCATGGGTCTCTCACCGTGTCAATTCCTGACCTGGTGTGTCGGGCTTAGGAGTCCTAGGTCAGTTCCATCCTCGGCCACGTTGAGCAGCCCATGGTGGATTATATGAACTCTTCTAGACTTGACATACAAGTCATATATAAAGGGGTCATGGAGGAATTTACCTCCACCGACGTATCTGACTAGGATATGTAACCGTACGACCCCTAGTATGCTATCTAAGCTGGGGGGAAGGATGGTCGATATACACATTACGAACCCTTGGTATTCCGATGTACTTTGTACGCACACCATCTGCAATATATACGAGAACGATTATGGTATTATATCCACCCTGAGAGCACAAACTTTGGTAAAACCCTGTTCTTTGGTTTGGCCAGCGAGGAGTTGTTAGATGGTAGAGAACCTATTGGCAATATGGATTACAATTATACATGTACTCCGGATGAAAACCTAACATCTTGACTTTCTAGGTAGATCAACCGTTGTGGACGTGCATGCATCGTGACCATGTTGGAGGCGTGGTCTGGAAGTTCCACTTCAGAGAAGAAAGTTCCATGTTCGACCTTTGGTTGAGCTTTACCACATCATCATATGTATGACAAACTCTACTAGAAAGTTCTGTCTTAGAGTTGCGGGGGTCATGAGGCATTGCACCTGGCATTGATCGCCACTCGTGCATGTTGACTGCTTGAGGTGAAGGAGATGAAGGATTTGACTACGAGGCAGGATGTGTGTAGTTGTGCATCAGTCTAGACCCAGTCATGGTTTCATGATGCAGGGCGACACATGATGGGTGGTGCCGACAAACATGCCCCAGCCCCAGCCATCGATTCCTTGAAGGGCACATGGCAGAGCCTGTTCGGATGAGCCACCTTGTAGTCTCATGTGCATGTACGGTGAACCTCGACTTGAAAACCGTCGTTTGATGTGGACACTTCTGCAAGATTTAGGAAGGTAATGAATGTATGTGGGACGTTGAGCGTTTTTCTGCAACCCTGAGGCTGATGGCACTGATGCAAGCTTTTCATGATTTCCTTGAAGTGTTTGAGTTATCAAACTTGGGTTTTTCTGGAGTGCCACACACATATGATAACATAAAGACTGGTAACTTGAATGTTAAAGTACGTTTGGATGGAGCCTGTGGAAACCCTGCACGGAGAATTTGTTTGAAAATAATTTGGTACACCATCTCATCTCTCCCTGTTCATATCATGTCCCCTTGATTGTTGGTTGGAACCTCCTTGTTGATCAATGGGTACACTCCTATCTGCAACAGCTTGAGGTTATGTTGGAACAGTAAGTAGAGATCCAAGATCAAATAAGTCAAGCTTGCGTTGAAGCTCGCACAAAGCAGTCCCTTGGTGATGTTCATCAAGCATTGTGTGGTACTATATGCAAAATGCGCCAATGGAAGAAAGAAAAGTTAAGGAGTGTAACAAAGGAAATTGACAAGTCTCGTACATAGCTTGAGGAACTATTGATGATGTATGCAGATACAATGAAGATACATGATGTTCCTGGTCGGCTAAATGCGCTTCTCAATACATAAGAGCTTATGTGGATGCAATGGTCGAGAGTCACTTGGCTAAAAGACTACGAAAGAAACACAATGTTTTTTCATGAAAGATAATTTTGGTATGCAAGGGAATAAGGAGATGGGTGAGGCAACCTCTAGTTATTTTCTGTATATCTTTGATGCTAACAAAGATTTGGACCCGACATTAATTGTTAACTAATTTAATTTTGTGGTATACGATGAGACAAATGGTATGTTCTGCAAAGAATTCATAGGAAAGGAAATCTCGGATGTGCTATGCATATTGGTCCTTTAAAGGCACTTGGCTCGGATGGCTTTCCAACCAGATTTTCTAGAGAAACTGGGGGACACCAAATGAGGGTGTCATTCATGTTGTTAATGATATCTTCCAAACAGGAATCATGCCTCCTGAGGTTAATAATACTATTATTTTCATGATTTCAAAAATATAAACCCAGTTAAGCTCATTGATTTCTGGCCCATTAGTTATTGACAAAGTTGCCTCAAAGTGTCGTGTTAGTAGATTGCGTTCAGTACTTTATGATATAATCTCTCCATCCCAGAGTGCATTTATCGTGAGTTCTATCATTACTAATAACACTTTGGTAGCCTTTGAATGTACTCACTACATAAACAAAGGGAAGGATCCCACAAAAATTAATTATGCATACAAACTTTATCGCTCAAAGGCTTATGACATGGTTGATTGGACATACCTTAGGAAATGTGTCAGTGCTAAACCTCGTGGATCTCGGGTAGGGGGTCCCGAGCTGTAGGTCTAGAAATAATGGTAACATGGGACGAAGGACATGATGTTTACCTAGGTTCAGCCCCCCCCCCCCCGAAGAGCTAGAACCCTACGTCCTTCTTTGATTGTATTGTTGTGATGGACTACAGAGTATAGGATGATCTACCTCGAGATCGTATGATTGTGTTCTAAACTTTAAGGCACGTAATCATTCCTCTAAAGAATAAACCCCATTGCTTATATATGCATCCGGGGTACCTAAGTTGTACACATGGTCGGTTGTCAACATGACGAGTATGAACTACTCCTTACACTACAAGAAATACATTTGTTTATGACAAAAATTAGTGACGGGGGTTTAATTGTTCAATTGAAGTACACGCCAATTCTTTGGAGGTTTCCATCTTGAATACGCCGAGGTTAGTAGCTTCGGTAGTCCTTCCTTTGATGATTAGCATGCCATAAGCCCGACCTATAGACCGTGGGTCGTATAGTTTGGTACCCCGTAGTCCAGGACACCATTAGTAGCCCCTGAAGTGGTCTTCGAAGACGAATATTGTATCTTTCTCGTCAGATTGGCTTCCTCGGTTGATGTCTTCGGCTTGGCAGGAAAGTTCCAACTTCGACAGTCTTGTGTTTAAGATCCAAGGGTTTCAAAACATCCTCAGCGGTGGTAATAACAATCCGAGCATTTATCATATTCCGGATTATGATCCCCTTTTCCTGAGCAATCCAAAGACTTGCACTAGGGAACAGTTAGAGGGCCCACCAATCGCGGCCCCAAGTGTTCTTGATTTTTGTGCAAGCACATTTATGAGTTCATACCGAATCGTCCTCCATTACCAGATTTACAAGGTTATTTAACTAGCTAGGGTCACAACAAAGATTACACCCCAGAATTTCCCCATCTTGCCTTAGCACGAAATTTTCACCTCAAGCTAGCTCAAGAGCTCCAACAATGGAAAGCGCCCCAGGTTCATCCACGCGTACCCATGGGCCTCTCAAGGGTGAGTGGGAGTTGTTCCGTTATCATGTGTAACTTGACCGGATCACCACTCAGGGCTACTTGCTAGATTCAGATCTCACATCCACTCATCCTGGATTGGTGTCCATAGATGGCAAGGCGCTTGCAGACAACCACAACTTACTACATAGGGGGGAATTTGTTTCATCCCCTTCCTTTTATGAGGTCTTGGATTCCCTATACACCTATTCCTTAGATGTCCATTAGTGTTCTATGAGATCCAACTCCACCATCTTACTCCTAATTCAATCTTGCATATCACGGGGTTCATCGCCCTCTGAAAAATGTACCTCGGCCATGAGGCTCACTTTGGGTTATCAAAGAGATATTTTTGTTTAATGCCTTCTTCCTGGGATGGAAAAATCCATGAGGTCAGACGACCGAGATATGCGGTATTGTGAGGTACGACTATCTACTGGGCACCCCCAAGGAGGACGTCGAGACATGGGCCACCGAAGGGTTCTACATGTTCGATATCCCGCTTTATGACCCGGCCCTTCCTAATATTCCCGTCTTCTCCCATGCATCCCCCTCCAAAGAATATCTTCAACTAGTGGCCAAAGAGTCCCTCTAAAGAGAATGATGCCGAGGTGGCTCTTCTAGCAGCTCAAGTGACCTTCTTGGCCCGTAATAGGCTGACCATCATTAATCTCCAACAACGCATATATACTTTGTGGAGATTCAAAGGAATCTATGATGCCACCCGGTCTGTGAGAAATGATTTTAGGGATCAAGCAACCGGCCTAATGGCTCTAGTTGGTATCTAAAAGGGAGAAGGATGATTTTTCCCAATGGAAGTTTATGGACGTCTTTTCTTACTAACAATGCATCAAACTGATGAGTCCTTTTACAACACCTCATCCATCCGAGAAGTGTATTTATACTTCTGACTAGATGTTCAACATATCCGAGCAGGGGTGGAGACGCTGGGTCAAAGCGGTGAGTTGTTTGGCCCCGTAGCAGGAGTCTAACACTCGCGATGACGACTCTAGTTTTCATGAGGACTCTAAGATCTCCCTTATCTTGAAAGATGGGATTTTTTTATCGAAGAGTGTTGATGGATCTAAAGTAACTCGTCTTGTTGATCTACCAGGGGTCCCGCTATCCTCTACGGTAAGTGCTCCTCTGGCTTCTTCTAGAAAAAGAACAGTCGCTCCTATAGCCCCGAGCACTCCGACTTCTCTCCCAAGGGTCGTCATTCCAACTGTTAGATAGTTGATCCAACCTCTCGAAGGAATCAAGTGGGGAATGCACGTGTCAAACCCAGACGATGGGCAGCCAAGGAGGCAACATAGGTTGCACCTTCTTCCAACATGTAGGCCTTTGCTACAACAATTAGTTTGACAACCGCTATACAGTGGCTATTAACAACCAAAATTTATATCATGTTGGCAATCTTCCCAAGTGCCTTCGTATGAGGAAGCTCTTGATGCCCTAAGGAATACTATTGCTCCGAGGACGAACTCATATCAAGTATCTCCTCCCGAGGTATCTAAAGAGGGTCCTCTACCGGAGATGTTGGGAGCCTGTTCGGCCCCCAATTCTGAAGTTGAAAGTGCGATGGATCATAAGCGGAGGAAAGAGTGAATACTCATATGCATTATTGTTATAACTTCGTATTTCTCTCTGATCTATCGGTTTGGTTTGGCCAACTAGATTGATTTATCTTCAGCGGTAGTGGTGCGTTGTGATGGGTTTAATCTTGCTGTTCTATATCCTCGTAATAGAAAGGGGTCAAGACACGTATTGTATTACTGCCATTAAGGGGAAAATGATGGGGTTTATTTTTATTTATTGGATTTACTTTGTCTACATCAGCTCATATTTTCCAACCATTATTATTTTTTTACTTAATACTCTAGATGCATGATGGATAGCGGTCGATGGGGTGGAGTAATAGTAGTAGATGCAGGAAGGAGTCGGTCTACTTGCTTACGGATGTGATGCCTATATACATGATCATTGTCGTGAATAAATATTGCATAACTATGTGGTTTTCTATCAATTGCCTTGTTGGGGAACATTGCATGAGAAACAAAAAATTTCCTACGCACACGCAAGATCTATCCATGGTGATGTGCATCTACGAGAGAGAGAGAGAGAGAGTGGATCTACATACCCTTGTAGATCGCTAAGCGGGAAGTGTTAAGAAACGCGATTGATGTAGTCGAACGTCTTCGTGATCCAAATTGCTGAGCGTCACACGATCCCATCACGATCCATCTCGCGATCCAATCATGAACCGTCCCACAATCTCATCATGATTCGTCCCGCGATCCAATCACGAATCGTCTTGCGATCTTGATCACGATCCTTCCGATCTAGCGCCGAACGGATGGCACCTCTGCGTTCAGCACACGTACTGCTCGATGACGATCTCCACCTTCTTGATCCAGCAAGAGGGATCGGAGAGGTAGATGAGTTCTCCGACAGAGCGACAGCGCTGCGGCGATGATGGTGGAGCTATTCTAGCAAGGCTTCGCCTAAGCACTTCAGAAAACCGATCTATAGGAGAAACTATGCACTAGAGAAGAGGGTAGCACGTGGCTATTAGGGTTAGATTTTTCCTATAAATCCTCTAGTATAAATAGGAGGGTGGGAGGGGAGGAGGAAGCCTCAAACCCTCAAGGTTTGGTCAAAATTTGAGGTGGAGGAGTCCTCCTCCAATCCTATTAGGAGTAGGATTCCTCCTTTCCACTTGGAAACTCTTTCCACCTTTTTCTCTTCGGGCTTTTCTCTCCCAGCCGCATGGGCCTTGTCTGAGACTTCCACCATCCCACAAAGGGATGGTATTCACTATACCACAGACCATGTAGCCTTTTGGGTCGAAATACCCCTCCCGATGGTCTCCCGGTACACTACCGACACTCCCGATACACTACCGATGAGCCCGAAACTTTTCCGGCGACCAAAACAAGACTTACTATATATCAATCTTTACCTCCGGACCATTCCGGAGCTCCTCGTGACATTCGGGATCTCATCGGGGACTCCGAACAACCTTCGGTCACCACCATGCATAATTCTATACTACCGAAACGTCACCAAACCTTAAGTGTGCAGACCCTGCGAGTTCGAGAACTATGTAGACATGACCGAGACACCTCTATGGTCAATAACAAATAGCGGGACCAAGATGCCCATATCGGTTCCTACATATTCTACGAAGATCTTTATCGGTTGAACCTCTATGTCAAGGATTCAATTAATCCCGTATGATGTTCCCTTTGTTCTTCGGTATGTTACTTGCCCGAGATTCGATCGTCGGTATCTTCATACCTAGTTCAACCTCGTTACCGGCAAGTCTCTTTACTCGTTTCGTCATACAAGATCCCGTGACTAACACTTAGTCACATTGCATGCAAGGCTTGTTGTGATGTTGTATTACCGAGTGGGCCCTGAGATACCTCTCCGTCACACGGAGTAACAAATCCCAGTCTTGATCCATGCCAACCAAACAAACACCCTCGGAGATACCTGTAGAGCACCTTTATAGTCACCCAGCTACGTTGCGATGTCTGATACACACAAGGTACTCCTCTGGTGTCAGTGATTTGCATGATCTCATGGTCATAGGAACATATACTTGACACAAAGAAAACAGTAGCAATAAACTGACACGATCATATGCTACATTTGTAGTTTGGGTCTTGTCCATCACATCATTCTCCTAATGATGTGATCCCTTTATCAAATGACATCTCATGTCCATGACTAGGAAACCATAGCCATCTTTGATCAACGAGCTAGTCTATTAGAGGCATACTAGGGACATGGTTTTGTCTCTGTATCCACACATGTATCTGAGTTTCTGATCAATACAATTATAGGATGGATAATAAACGATTATCATGAACAAGGAAATATGATAATAACTAATTTATTATTGCCTCTAGGGCATATTTCCAACATGCCCAACAATAATTTGTTTACCCGTCGTATGCTTTCTTCGAGAGAGAAGCCTCTAGCGAAAACTATGGCCCCAGGTCTTCACAAATTATATTATAAACAACTATAAAAACATTGCTGCCATTTACTTACTTCTATTTTATTTTATATTTATAATATCTATCTATCGCTACTTATTGATTGCAACTAACGAGTTCAAGGGGCTTGACTACCCTCTTGCCCACGTTGGGTGCAAGTGTTTGCTCTTCTGTGTGTACGTGCTGAAGACGGGAATTTCCATGGTTCTCCTATTGGTTCGATAACCTTGGTTCCCACTGAGGGAAATACTTATCTCTACTCTTCTGCATCTCCTCTCTTTAGGAAAAATCCCAATGTAGTTTACAAGTAGAAGTAGGCATGAGGAGAAGTTTCTAAGGTGAATTATGAGAACATACTAGCTCTCGAGAAAGCAACAAACCTTGACGTCGGTTAATCGCCCAACTTAGGGGCACTAATTTTGCTACACCTCGTTGTCGGCCTAGTGGATACCAGGGTACCACGGTCCATCTGCCCTTGGACAATGTGTCGACAGTAGGGGCAGGCCCAGGGAGGTTGCCAAGCTCATGCCCCTCCGTAGGAACTTATATCGCAAGGGGTGCTCCCTGCAGGGTCTTCCAACGCCCTAGGTCGAGCCCCTCAGGGGCATTAGAGTGTGGAGATTACCTCAGGAGGCATTTCCCTTAAACCTCCTCACGAGTCCGGGCATGGGGCGACCAGCAAAAAGGTCCCGCGCACGGCACATGGGTGTACGACCACGCAGGAGGGAACAACATGAATCGTGCCAACTGGTGTGGACAAAGAGGTTTTCCCCTTTTCTGGTTAGGATGCAGCCCTAGCTATCCAGCGAAAGCAGTTACCAAAGTGTTTCCCCTTTGGTGTAAGTATATCAAAACAGATAGGCGCTAAAGGACGGAGGTCATCACCGATCCACTGGCGCGTCATGAAGACTGCTTTAGCCAGTGAAGAACGCCTTTTGTTAGGTAGGACTGAGTTCATTTTCCCCTTTGAATTGACGCCCTGTGGTTGCCCTTTCCCGCCTCCATTTTCGGGGAAGAGGACCAATGCACTACAAAGGGGGAGGACCGCTTCCATGTAAGGGGATTGAGCCATTTTCCCTCCCCAAGACTTCTCGTACCTCGTGCACAACTCTCACCCATAGAGCTATCCAACACAAACACGAGTAGGATATTACACCTCAATGATGGCCCGTATTTGGTTGCTCGTGTGTCCCTGTCGTTTCTGGTGATCTACAGCGAGCTCATCGTGATCCTCTTACGTTCGTCATCGAGTTGTAGGTAGCTAAGCCAAGGTCCCCTGTGTTTCAATCTTATTCATGGAGAAGTACTTGGATGGAAATCCACGACTCTGATATTTGGCCTGCCAGATAGGGGCACTTGCTATCTTCGCGCCTTCAACCTCGACGTCGACTTTGACATGAGTGAAGCTGCCACTCGCCTATAGCGCGCCACGCCCCGTGCCTTCCCGAGGACCCACTCAGCACCATTTGGTCTCCTCAAGCCGGGTGGCACCATGATCGGAGGCTGTAACGCAGCGCGTGCCTCGATGCTAACCCACACTTTGTCGTGCCTGCCGGCGTCGGCTACCTCCGTCCTGTCGCCTAGAGGATTCTCTGTGGCACTGCCGTGGTTGGACGCAGGAGCTACACGGCCTCGCCGGGAGGCGTCGTCGCCAGGGGGGCTCCCAAGGGCTCCGCAGAGTGGCTTGCATTCTTGGCATGTCACAGGACCCTCCGTCCTACCGCCACCTCAAGGGCTTCTCGTGGAGGGTTAGCGCGACCCTCCTGGCGACCAAGCCCTCCGACTTCCCCGGGAGGTCGGAGTCTGCCATCGTCTTTGACGTAAGCGACCATCCCAAGTCCACCAGAGCCATAGGTGTCGTCCCCCTACTTTGTACCCCACCATCAACGACGTGGCCATCACCAAGACGCTCATTGATGGTGGCGCGGGCCTCAATCTTCTATCAATGGAGACCATCGAGGTACTCCAGGTGCCCTACGAGCGGCTGGCACCCATTAGGCCCTTCTTGGGCGTCACCGATGAATCCACCCGACCTCTAGGGCAGGTGCGGCTCTCGTCTACACTCGCGACAACTACCGCACGAAGATGGTGGACTTTTACATGGCTCCCATCGACCTCCCCTACAATGCCATTCTGGGCTTCCCCACACTCTCCAAGGTCATGGCGGCAACCCACCACGCCTATAGCCTGGTGAATATGCCAGGGAGCAGCGCCCCCTCCCTGTCCGTTGCGATGAGAAATATGCGACGCGATCCCTTGTGCGCACCTACAAGACGTCCGCCATTGTGGCCCCGGCGGGCGAGAGCGCGTCAGGGCCTGCTACTTTTTGAGCTTGCTTTGGTTTTCCCTTGAAGAGGAAAGGGTGATGCATCAAATTAGATAAGTATTTCCCTCAGTTGTTGAGAACCAAGGTTTCAATCCAGTAGGAGGAACAAGGAAGGCCCCAATTTATGCACCTACACAAAAAATCAAACACTTGCATCCAACGGTATAAAGGGGTTGTCAATCCCTTCATGGTTACTTGCAAGCATGATATCTGAAAGAGATAGATATAAAAGATTCCTAGAAGTAAAAGTATATAAAATTGCAGCAAGGTATTGTTGGTTTATAGATATGAAAATATAATATGGAAAATTGAGCCGGGGGCCACATGTTTCACTAGAGGCTTCTCTTTCGAAGGAAAATAGTACGGTGGATGAACAAATTACTGTCAGGCAATTGATAGATAAGTGCATAGTTATGATGATACCCAAGGCAATAATTATGCATATAGGCATCATGTCCGTGTCAAGTAGACTAAAACGATCCTTTATCTACTACTATTACTCTACACATCGACCGACTCCTGCCTGCATCTATAGTATTAAGTTCATGAAGAACGGAGTAACACATTAAGTAAGATGACATGATGTAGAGGGATAAACTCAAGCAATATGATGAAAACCCCATCTCTTTATCCTTGATGGCAACAATACAAATACGTGTCTCGCTACCCGTACTATTTCACTGGGTGAGGACACCATAAGATTGATCTCAAAACTAAGCACTTCTCCCATTGCAAGAATTACCAATCTAGTTGGCCAAACCAAACCAATAACTCGAAGAGACATACAAAGATATGAAATCATGCATATAAGAATTCAGGGAATATTCAAATAATATCCATAGATAATCTGATCATAAACCCACAATTCATCGGATCTCGACAAACACACGGAAAAAGAGTATTACATCGGATAGATCCCCATGAAGATCATGGAGAACATGGTTTTGAACAACATAGAGAGTGAGAGAACAAGCTATCTAGCTACTAGTTATGGATCCGTAGGTCTGTGGTGAACTATTCACACATCATCGGAAGGGAAATGAGTTGATGTAGATGCCCTCCATGATCGAATCACCCTCTAGCAGATTACCTCAAAAGGCTCCAAGACTGGATCTCTCGGGAACGGAGGATTCCAGCGGCGGAAAAGTACTATCGTG
Organism: Hordeum marinum; assembly: GCA_022496015.1. NCBI lineage: Eukaryota > Viridiplantae > Streptophyta > Magnoliopsida > Poales > Poaceae > Hordeum > Hordeum marinum. Next base: position 333,855,621 of record CM039678.1, on the reverse strand, counting down.
GCTCTTTTTGGTGTTGGGGGAATATTTCTGTATTTATAGGCAGAAGATTAGGGTTGGAGGAGCTACGAGGGGCCGACAAGCCTGGGAGCACCCCCAAGGCCGCGCCAGGGTGGCTTGTGGCCCACCCGTAGACCTTCTGGCCTCTTCACCTTTTGGTCCAAGAAAAATCATCGTAGAATTTTATTCCTTTGGACTCTATTTCATATTCCTTTACCGCAATACTCAAAAGCAAGGAAAAAACTGAAACTGGCACTGGGCACTAGGTTAATAGGTTAGTCCAAAAAATAATATAAAATAGCATATTAATGCATACAAAACATCCAAAACAGATAATATAATAGCATGGAACAATCAAAAATTATAGATACATTGGAGACGTATCAGCATCACCAAGCTTAATTCTTGCTCGTCCTCGAGTAGGTAAATGATAAAAACATAATTTTTGCTGTGGAATGCTACCTAATATATTTATCCATGTAATATTGTTTATTGTGGCATGAATGTTCAGATCCATAAGACCCAAAATAACGTATAAATGTTGACATAATAACAGTAATACTTCAAGCATACTAACAAAGCAATCGTGTCTCTTCAAAATAACGTGGCAAAAGAAAGTTATCCCTACAAAATCATATGGTGTAGCTATGCTCCATCTTCCCCACACAAAGTATTTATATCATGCACAACCCCTGTGACAAGTCAAGCAATTGTTTCACACCTTTTATGCTCTCAAACCTTTTCAACTCTCACGCAATACAAGAGCGTGAGCCATGGATATAGCACTATAGGTGGAATAGAATATGCTGGAGGTTGTGAGGAAAAGGAGAAGATAGTCTCACATCAACTAGGGGTATCAACAGGCCGTGGAGATGCCCATTAATAAATATCAATGTGAGTGAGTAGGGACTGCCATGCAACGGATTCACTAGAGCTATAAGTGTATGAAAGCTCAAAAAGAAACTAAGTAGGTGTGCATCCAACCTACTTGCTCATGAAGACCTAGGGCATTTTGGGGAAGCCCATCATTGGAATAAACAAGCCAAATTATATAATGAAAAATTCCCACTATTATATGAAAGTGACAAAATAGGAGACTCACTATCATGAAGATCATTCTGCTACTTTGAAGCGCAAGTGTGGAAAAAAGATAGTAGCATTGTCCCTTCTCTCTTTTCTCTCATTTTTTTATTTTATTTTTTTGGTGGGCATCTTTGGCCTGTTTTTTTATTTGCGCTTCATTGACCTCTTTCATTTTTCGTAAACTCCAGAGTCTCATCCCAACTTGTGAGAGAATCATAGCTTCCATCATCCTTTCCTCACATGGGACAATGCTCTAATAATGATGATCATCGCACTTTTATTTACTTACAACCCATGAATTACAGCTTGATACATAGAACAAAATATGACTCTATATGAATGCCTCCAGCGGTGTACTAGTATGTGCAATGATTTAGCATAGCAAATGACATCAAAAAATGGACAAGCCATGAAAACATCATGCTAGCTATCTTACGATCCTGCAAAGCAATATGAAAATGATGGTGCGTGTCATAATAAATGGAATGATGGAAGTTGCATGGAAATATATCTCGGAATGGCTATGGAAATTCCATAATAGTTAGGTATGGTGGATATTTTGAGGAAGGGTATATGGTGGGTTTAATGCACTGGAGAAAGTTGTGCGGTACTAGAGAGGCTAGCAAAGGTGGATGGGTGAGAGTGCATATAAACCATGTTCTCAACATTAGTCATAAAGAACTCACATACTTATTCAAAAATTCTATTATTTATCGAAGAACAGTATTACATGCATTCTACTAGGGGAGAGGTTGGTAGGAGTTAACCATCGCGCTCTCTCGACCCTTACACAAAGGGTGACAACCAATAAACAAAGCATGCTCCGACTTCATTACATAACGGTTCACCATACCTGCATGCTACTGGAATCACAAACCTTTAACAAATGTATTTTTACCAAATCATAATAACTCACTAGCAAGAATCTAATATCACCATCTTTATATCTCAAAACTATATGCAAGGAATCAAACTTCTCATAGTATTCAATACACTTTATATGAAAGTTTTTATTATATCCCTCTTGGATGCCCATTATTTTAGGACTAAATTCATAACCCAAACCAATTACCATGCTGTTTAAAGACTCTCAAAATAATATAAGTGAGGTATGAGAGTTAAATTATTTCTATAGAACAAAACACCAGCGTGCTTTAAAAACATATAAGTGAAGCACTAGAGAAAAATTGCCTAGCTCAAAAGATATAAGTGAAGCACATAGAGTATTCTAATATATTCATGATTCATGCGTGTCTCTCTCAAAAGATGTTTGCAGTAACGATGATTGTGGAAAACTAAAAAATCAAACACTCATATCATACAATATGCTCCAAGCAAAACACATATCATGTGGTGAATAAAAATAAAGCCTCAAGTAAATTTACCGATGGATTGAAGATGAAAGAGTGGATGCCTTCCGGGGCTTCCCCAAGCTTAGGCTCTTTGATATCCTGGAATATTCCTTGGGGTTCCTTGGTAATCCCCAAGCTTAGGCTCTTTCCACTCCTTATTACATAGTCCATCAAATCTTTACCCAAAACATGAAAACTTCACAGCACAAAACTCAACAAAAAACTCGTGAGATTCGTTAGTATAAGAAAAATAAATGACCACTTTAGGTACTGTTGTGAACTCATTCTTTATTTATATTGGTGTAATATGTACTGTATTCCAACTTATCGATGGTACATACCCCCCGATACAACCCATAGATACATCAAAATAAGTAAACAACACAAAGAAAAAACAATCTGTCTAAAACAGAACATTCCGTAGCAATCTATAAACTTTGAATACTTATGTAACTCCCAAAATTCTGAAATATTAGGACAACCTGGGAAATTTTTATAAAAATCTTGCGTAACAATTTCACACTAATTCGTCGCTCCGGTAAATTATAAAATTCCTTGACTGGGCGTAAAAGTTTCTGTTTTTCAGCAAGATCAAATCAACAATCACAGTAGACCATCCCAAAGGTCTTACTTGGCTCAAACACTAATTAAAACACCAAAACACAATTACTAGATAGGTAATAATGTGTTAAACACTCAAAAATAAAATCAAAAAACAAAAATATAAAAATAAAAATAAAATTGGGTTGCCTCCCAACGAGCGTTATTGTTTAACGCCCCTAGCTAGGCATACGATTTCAAAGATGCTCACATAAAAAGTAGTAATTGACATATGAAAAATAGCATCATCAATAGCATGAAAAAATCATTTAAGTCTAACACGCTTCATATGCATAGGGATTTTGTGAGCAAACAATTTATGGGAACAAGCATCAACTAGCATAGGAAGGCAAAACAAGCATAACTTCAAAACTTTCGACACATAGAGAGGAAACTTGATATTATTGCAATTCCTACAAGCATATGTTTCCCCCTCATAATGAATTTCAGTAGCATCATGAAGTAATTCAACAATATAACTATCAAGGAAGAATTTATGAAAAATACTTAATGAGAATACCTTGAATGATGAGCATGATTGCAATATTGCTAGTATGAATTCTCTGAATATCCATGATGCTAATGATATGCATAGCCACAAGCTTGGGGAACTACTGGAATCAGGGAATTTGCCATCTGCCAGTTTTTTGTCGTTTGCTGGCTGACGGCAAAGAAGGTCTTTACTATCCGCTGACTAAAAACTAACGACAAAAAAGGCTGATAGCAAAGATATAGTTTGTCGTCCGCCAGTTCTTTGTGGTCGGCCAGCCGACGGCAAATGACCAAAGACAGACGACAAAGAGGCCACATGGGCCCCACTAGGCCATAAAGCTGACTAGGTCAAATGGATGGCCTGTATGTCATCCGCCTAATCTTTGTCGTCTGCGTTTGTTGGAGGAGATGGAGGAGAGGACGACTAGGTTGTTGGAGGAGGAGAGGGCACGGTCCGATGCGTCTTACCAGGCCATCTATGAGCTCTTCGTGGTAAGATTCTTCTTCATATTTTTCAAATATTGCATTTAATGTTCGTTTCATTAATAAGAAATATCATTAACTTGTGAAAACTAAATGTGCAGACTATGTACGAGAAGAACGGCCAGACCGCTCCGTCGATGCTAATCATTACCACGGCTAGAACGGTGAGTTTCATTTGATTGCTGCAATGATCTTTTCAGTGTCACCATGCTAATGAGACACTGCAAATCATATTTGGTGCAGCATAACTCTGGAGTCGCATCGCACAACCCTTCTCTAGGGCGGCCTTCTCCAGGTGAAACCGGCCCGAGCAACCGTGACACCTCACCCCCGTGATGACAAGGACAATAAGCCCCAAACTTAGCTCATTTTTGTCAAAGAAAGACAAACTTAGCACTTAGACAAACTTACCTCTTTGTGGGAGTTACATGTCTCTTCTTGATGGAGGAATCTCCACTGTTGTCACGGGGGTCGTTTTTTCTTCTCCTTCTCTCAATATATGCATTGGTATATTGCAAGAGAGGGGAAGGGAAAATGACCATCGATCACCAACTATCGAAGGGATAGGCAGACGGCAAAGGGGCGAGACAGCAAAGGTGGGGGTTGGCAGATGGCAAAGTCTTTAGTTCTTTGCCATCGGTCGAGGACGACAAAGACTGCCGTTAGCCACTAACGGGGGCTAGCAATAGTTTAGGCCGTCCAACCTCTTTGCCGTGTGCAGCCTCAGAGAGAAAAACATTTTCCGTCCGCTGAGCCAAGGCAGATGACAAAGCACTCCTTTATCGGGGGTTGCACTGTCGGAAATTTTTACGTCTGGCAGCGGACGACAAAGGATTTTCCATTAGTGGTCCTACCATTTGCCATCAGCTACGGGTGACGAAAAAGTAACCGATTCCTGTAGTGGACGGCAAAGTACCTGATGCCCTAGCCCAAGTGTAGGCATCGATGATATGTTTGATGAAGTTGATATTTTTAGTCCCCCCATGTTTTGATGAGCAAATTTGTTATGATAATCACATGCCTACTATCTATGATGATTATGATGATGACATATATGCTATAAAGAGTGATAGTAACCATGAAACTTGTCATCATGCTTTTAATATTCAATGTGGTTATGTCAATCAAGTATGTCATGATAGTTATTTTTTTGAGTAGCTCCCACTATTATGAATGAAAAGAAAATTGCTTATGCGGAGAGTGAAAAAATTTCTATGCTTGTGGATCATGAATATAATGCTTTATGTGATAGTTATATTGTGTAATTCCTTCATGATGCTACTAAAAATTATTATGAGGGAGGAACATATGCTTGTAGGAATTGCAATAATATCAAGTTTCCGCTCTATGTGTTCAAAGTTTTGAAGTTATGCTTGTTCTACCTTCCTATGCTAGATGATTCTTGTTCCCACAAATTGTTTGATCACAAAATCCCTATGCATAGGAAGTGGGTGAGACTAAAAGGCATTAAAGAAAAGCGCTTGTTGGGAGACAACCCAATACTTTTCCTTTCTGTTTTTGTGTGTTCACATGATTAAGATAAGGTATTAATCCTGTTTTGTGCCTTTTATTTCAATGAAGTGCCAAGTAAAGCCTTTGGGATGACTCACAAGATGAGAAGAATTGATGCTGAACCAAAACAGAAACTTTTGACTCCAGTAGAGGAATTTTCATTTTTGTACTAGAGAGTTATAATGATGTGAAATTTTTACACAGTCTTTATATACAAATTCTTATGGTTTTCCTCATTTTTCAGACTTTTTAGTAACGGGGAAGTATGGTTATAATACAGATCTTCACAAACTATTCTGTTTTTGACAGATTCTGTTTTGCATGCATAGTTTGCTTCTTTTAGTGTTCCCATAGCTTATATTAAGTGATATAAATTATGGGAATAATATAATACAGTAGGTATTATCTGAGAACAATTATGAATCTTGTCTTGACAGTACCTAAGTGAATGATCTTTATTTATTACACTAATCCTTCTCAAGAAGTTCTATTCAATTTTGTGTGATTGAAGTTTTCAAGTTTTGGGTGAGACACCGATATGAGGAGAACAAGGAGTGACAAGAACCTAAGATTGGGGGTTACCAAGGCACCCCAAGGTAATATCCAAGGAATACTCAAGCGCATAAGCTTGTGGATGCCCCGAAAGGCATCCCCTATTTCGTCTTCAACATTATCGGTATATCTTACTTAGAGCTATATTTTTATTCATCACATAATATGCGCTTTGCTTGGATCGTCATTGTATTTGTTATTTTATGTTAGGTGTTATTTATAATCTTGTTTTTCAATAAAAAGTTCCAATAATTTCCTTTAGGATGCTAGAATTGCATGTTTGATGTGTGTTGTCTAAAAACAGAAACTTTTGTTGTAGTGATTGAATTTTATATTTTAGTGGAACGTGGTAAGTTTCTGAAATTTTTACACAGTATTTTCATATAAGTTTTTTAGTATGTCCTAAATGTTCATAATTTTTTGAGTTACATAAGTACACTGGTTTAATATATTGCCATAGACTATTCTGTTTGGACAGATAGTTGTCATAGTTTTGTTATCTACTTATTCTATAGTTTCCATATCCTATATTGGTAGATATAAATTATGGAAATGATAGTATACGGTATCTAATGTTTGAAAATTATTGTGCAACTTGTCTTGGCACTACATAAAGAGTTGATTTATATTATGTGTACTAACCTATCTCATGAGTTCTTTTCGAGTTTTGTGCGGATGAAGTTTTTGAGATGGGTTTAACCATGATATGAGAGGATTTAATGTCGGTGCACTAGAGTTTTGAGCTCTCCAGTGCCCCTTACTCGTGCACGGGAAGTAGTAGCCACCCGGGCAGCAAGGCCCAACAGGGACTCGCCAAATACCAACACAGGAAAATCAAGACCACCGGCAAGGTCTTGCCGGGAGGGCTATTGAACCCCAGGAAAAGCAAGGCCCCAGCAAAGCAACTCCCTGGCAAGGCAAGGCCCCAGCAAAGCAAGGCCCCGGCAAGGCAAGGCCCAGGCAAGGCGAAGCCCTGACAAGACTCCGCCGGCGCACAGGGCAGGTGTCAATCCACCTGGACATGTGTCATGACGTCAACATTGGAGGGGGCTAAGCGGCACCGATGGGACGGGCTCCCGTCCTGTCCCACTGATGGAAATAGATGCCTGATGGTGGATTAAATGCGCCTGTCCTACTCCGACAGTGTTAGGTATGATAGCACTATAGCTCTGTACACCCCGTGTACGCACTGTATGCCACTGTTGGGATCCCCTTTGGAATACAAAAGGAGGCCCAGGGTGATACGGTAGAAGACTTTTGGGGACTTTTGGTCTTTTAGACTTTCGACTTCTCGACCTTCGAGGCTTTCTAGCTCACGTACGTGGGAGATGCTTAGAGCGCTCCTGCGGCTAGAACCCTAAGAACACTCTCAATACAACTAAGTAGGAGTAGGGTTTTACGCATCCGTGTGGCCCGAACCTGGGTAAAGATCCCCGCGTCTTGTTCGTCAGACCGACTCTTTGTGCAATCCTTCCCCCCGCCGAAAGGGCTCCCTATGATCCCATAGGTGTTTGTTCCCATGACATTGAACAAGATACAAAAGCTCAAGCTTGGGGATGCCCAAGGCACCCCAAGGAAATATTTCAAGAAGTCTCAAGAATCTAAGCTTGGGGATGCTACGCATCCCACCTCTCTTCATCAACAATTATAGGTTAGCCTATGTTGAGCCTAAATTTTTATTCGTTCACATGACGAGTGCTATTTTTATTTTTCTTACTATTGAATAAAATACTCATATATGAAAATATTTATTGATAGAGAGAGAGCCCTCACATAGCTATTTGATTATTTACCTACTCATCGATCTTCAATTATATCTATTTGGAGTAGTTTGTCAATTTGCTCTAGTGCTTCACTTATATCTTTGTAGAGCACGGCGGTAGTTTCATTTGATAGAAATTGATGAACTCTCATGCTTCTCTTATATTATTTTGAGAGTCTCTAAACAACATGGTAATTTTCTTAGGTCGTGAATAGTCCTAATATAATGGGCATCCAAGAGGGATATAATAAAAACTTTCATATAAAGTGCATTGAATACTAGGAGAAGTTTAATTCCTTATGATTGTTTTGAGATAAAAGATGGTAATATTGGAGACATGCTAGTGAGTAATTGTGGATTGCTAGAAATACTAGTGTTAAAATTTGTGATTCCCGTAGCATGCACGTATGGTGAACTGTTATGTGACGAAGTAAGAACATGATTTATTTATTGATTGCCTTCCATTGTGTGTAGGTCGGGATCACGCGATGGCTAACTCCTACTAGCCGTTCCCCTAGGAACATGCGTGTAGTACTTTGTTTTGATAACTAATAGACTTCTGCAATAAGTATGTGACTTCTTTATGACTAATGTTGAGTCCATGGATTATACGCACTCTCACCCTTCCACCCTTGCTAGCCTCTCTAGTATCGTGCAACTTTTGCGGTGCATTAAACCCACCATATACCTTCCTCAAAACAGCCACCATACCTACCTATTATGACATTTCCATAGCCATCCAAGATATATTGCCATGCAACTTCCACCATTCCGTTTCTGACACGCATCATCATTGTCACACTTCATATATTTTTATACATGTCACTCTTGAGTCATTGCACATCCCGGTACACCACCGGAGGCATTCATATAGAGTCATATTTTTTTCTATGTATTGAGTTGTAATTCCTGAGTTGTAAGTAAATCAAAGTGTGATGATCATCGTTATTAAAGCATTTTCCCATGTGAGGAAAGGATGATGGAAGCTATGATTCCCTCACAAGTTGGGATGAGTATCCGGACTTTGCAAAAAAAGGAGGCCAAAGATGCTGACCAAAAAAGAAATAAAACAGAAAAAATAAAAAAAATGAGAGAACACAAAGACGGGGCAATGCTACAATCCTTTATCACACTTGTGCTTCAGAGTAGCACCATGTTTTTCATATAGAGAGTCTCCTATATTGTCACTTTCATATACTAGTGGGAATTTTTAATGATAGAACTTGGCTTGTATATTCCAATGATGGGATTCCTCAAATTGCCCTAGGTCTTCGTGAGCAAGCGAGTTGGATGCACACCCACTTAGTTTCTTTTTGAAATTTCATACACCTATAGCGCTAGTGCATCCATTGCATGGAAATCCCTACTCACTCACATTGATATGTATTGATGGGCATCTCCATAGCCCGTTGATACGCCTAGTTGGTGTGAGACTATGTCCTTTTTGTCTTCTCCACAACCACCATATTCTATTCCATCTATAGTGATATGTCCATGGCTCACGCTCATGTATTACATAACAGTTGAAAAAGTTTGAGAACACTAAAGTATGAAACAATTGCTGGGCTAAAACCGGGGTTGCGCATGATTTAATATTTTGTAGGGATAACTTTCTTCGGTCATGTTATTTTGAGAAGACATGATTGCTTTATTAGTATGCTTCAAGTATTATTGCTTTTAAATCAATATTAAACTCTTGTTTTGACTCTTATGGATCTGAACATTCTTGCTACAATAAAGAAGATTGCATTGATAATTATGTTAAGTACCATTCGCACTTAATAAATTATTTCTTTTATCATTTACCTCCTTGAGGACGAGTAGGAATTAAGCTTGGAGATGATGATACGTCTCCAAGGTATCTATATTTTATAAAGTATTCATGTCATGTTTAAAATAATTCAATATGATTTTGGTATGATTTTATTAGAACTAACCCGAACTGGCGTTGTTTTTAGCAGAACTACCATGGTGTCATTTTTTGTGCAGAAATAAAAGTTCTCGTAATGGGCTCAAAATTTACGAAGAATATTTTTGGAAAATATAAAAATACTGGAGCAAAAAGATACCAGAGAGGAGTCCCGAGGAAGCCACAAGCCACTAGGGCGCCCCCCCCCCTCGGGAGTCCCCTTGATGTGATTCCAATGCCAAGTACTTCTATAAATACCAAAACCGCCAGAAAGAAACCGAGATTGGGAGTTTCGTCACCGCAAGCCTCTGTAGCCATGAAAAACTAACCGGGAGCCCATTCCGGCACCCTGCCTGAGGGGGAAACCATCATCAGAGGCCATCTTCATCATCCCGGCAGTCTCCATGATGAGGAGGGAGTAGTTCACCCTTAGAGCTGAGGTTAAGTACCAGTAGCTATGTGTTTGATCTTTCTCTCTCGTGTTCTTGAGATGACATGATCTTGATGTATCGCGAGCTTTATTGATATAGATGAATCATATGGAGTTTTCCCCTCTCTATCTTCTTGTGATGAATTGAGTTTTCCCTTTGAAGTTTTCTTATCAGATTGAGTCTTTAAGGATTTGAGAACACTTGATGTATGTCTTGAGATGGGATATCCGTTGTGACAATGGGATGTTCTATTGATCCACTTGATGTATGTTTTGGTGATCAACTTGCGGGTTCCGTGACCTTGGGAACCTATGCATAGGGGATTGCACATGTTTTCGTCTTAACTCTCCGCTAGAAACTTTGGGGTACTCTTTGAAGTTCTTTGTGTTGGATTGAACATGATGTCTCTAAAATTGTGTGATGCATATCGTATAATCAAGCCCATGGGTACTCGTGGTGACACTGGAGTATCTAGGTGACATTAGGGTTTTGGTTGATGTGTATCTTAAGGTGTTATTTTGGTACGAACTCTAGGGCTGTTCGTGACACTTATAGGGATAGCTCATAAGATTGACCAGAAAAGATAACTTTGAGGTGGTTTTGTACCCACAATAATTTCTTCGTTTGTTCTCCGCTATTTGTGACTTTGGAGTCAACTCTTTGTCGCACGTGAGGGATTTACATATGATTCAACTATGACAGTATTGTTGAGAGAACTTGGATTAGTGAAAGTATGAACCCTAGGCCTTGTTTCTAAGCATTGCAATACCGTTTGTGCTCAATTTTATCATTAGTTACCTCGCGGTTTTTATATTTTCATATTACAAAAACCTATATCTACCATCTGTATTACACTTGTATCACCATCTCTTCGCCGAACTAGTGCACCTATACAATTTACCATTGTATTGGGTGTGTTGGGGACACAAGAGACTCTTGGTTATTTGGTTGGAGGGTTGTTCGAGAGAGACTATCTTCATCCTACGCCTCCCACGGATTGATAAACCTTAGGTCATCCACTTGAGAGAAATTTGCTACTGTCCTACAAAACTCTACACTAGGAGGCCCAACACGAGTCTACAAGAAGAAGGTTGTGTAGTAGACATCAAAGTCCGATGGTGGTCTGACGCCTTTGAACTGCTTTCCGCATGCTTATTTCCTCAAGTACCTTAGTGCATGCATGTTGAATTTCGTCACACCATTTTTTATCCTGCATTTCAAATTCATCATGTTATATATTAAATGCGTGTATGAATTACAAGATATAGGGGGAGTTCTCCATGTTTTCAACCTGCCATGTGTTGGAAATATGCCCTAGAGGCAATAATAAAATGGTTATTATTGCATTTCCTAGTTCATGATAATTGTCTGTTGTTCAATGCCCGACCACGACAAAGGATAGAGAAGAGATGAGTGTCATCCCCTATGCTTCAGCCATAGGCTCTATCATGTATGCCATGCTGTGTACCAGGCCTGATGTGAACCTTGCCATAAGTTTGGTAGGGAGGTACCAAAGTGATCCCGGAGCGGAACACTGGACAGCGGTCAAGAATATCCTGAAGTACCTGAAAAGGACAAAGGACATGTTTCTCGTTTATGGAGGTGCCGGAGAGCTCGTCGTAAAGGGTTACGTCGATGCTAGCTTCAACACAGATCCGGACGACTCCAAGTCGCAAACCGGATACGTGTATATTTTGAATGGAGGGGCAGTGAGCTGGAGCAGCAGCAAGCAAAGTGTCGTGGCAGCATCTACATGTGAACCGGAGTACATAGCTGCTTCAGAAGCAGCAAAGGAGGGAGTCTGGATGAAGGAGTTCATCACCGACCTAGGAGTGATTCCAAATGCGTCGGGCCCGATGACTCTACTCTGTGACAACACTGGAGCTATTGCCCTTGCGAAGGAGCCCAGGTTTCACAAGAAGACAGGACACATCAAGCGCCGCTTCAACTCCATCCGTGATTACATTCAGGAAGGAGATATAGATATTTGTAAAGTGCATACGGATCTGAATGTCACAGATCCGTTGACTAAACCTCTCTCACGAGCAAAACATGATCAACACCAGAATGCTATGGGTGTTCGATTCATCACAATGTAACTAGATTATTGACTCTAGTGCAAGTGGGAGACTGTTGGAAATATGCCCTAGAGGCAATAATAAAATGGTTATTATTGTATTTCCTAGTTCATGATAATTGGTTGTTGTTCATGCTATAATTGTGTTAACCGGAAACCATAATACATGTGTGAATACATAGACCACAACGTGTCCCTAGTGAGCCTCTAGTTGGCTAGCTCGTTGATCAATAGATGGTCACGGTTTCATGACCATGGACATTGGATGTCATTGATAACGGGATCACATCATTAGGAGAATGATGTGATGGACAAGACCCAATCCTAAGCATAGCACAAGATCGTGTAGTTCGTTTGCTAAAGCTTTTCAATGTCAAGTGTCGTTTCCTTAGACCATGAGATTGTGTAACTCCCGGATACCGTAGGAATGCTTTGGGTGTGCCAAACGTCACAACGTAACTGGGTGTCTATAAAGGTACGCTACGGGTATCTCCGAAAGTGTCTGTTGGGTTGACACGAATCGAGACTAGGATTTGTCACTCCGTGTGACGGAGAGGTATCTCTGGGCCCACTCGGTAAGACATCATCATTATGAGCCCAATGTGACTAAGGATTTAGTCACGGGATGATGTATTACGGAACGAGTAAAGAGACTTGCCGGTAACGAGATTGAACAAGGTATGGGGATACCGACAATCGAATCTCGGGCAAGTTCCATACCGATAGACAAAGGGAATTTTATACGGGATTGATTGAATCCTTGACATCGTGGTTCATCCGATGAGATCATCGTGGAGTACGTGGGAGCCAACATGGGTATCCAGATCCTGCTGTTGGTTATTGACCGGAGAGGTGTCTCGGTCATGTCTACGTGTCTCCCGAACCCGTAGGGTCTACACACTTAAGGTTCGATGACGCTAGGGTTATAGGGAAATAGTGTACGTGGTTACCGAAGGTTGTTCGGAGTCCTGGATGAGATCCCGGACATCACGAGGAGTCCCGGAATGGTCTGGAGACGAAGATTGATATATAGGAAGTGAGGTTTTGGTTACCGGAAGTGTTCCGGGTGTCTCCGGTAGTGTACCGGGACCACCGGAAGGGTTCCGGGGGTCCACCAAGTGGGCCCACCTGCCCTGGAAGGTTCCATGGGCCAAGAGTGGGACGGAACCAGCCCCTAGGTGGGCTGTGCGCCTCCCACCCCAGCCCAAGGCGCAGCAAGGGTGGAGGGGGCAAACCCTAGGCTTAGATGGGCCTTAAGGCCCACCCTAGGGCGCCTCCACCTCTCCTTGCCCTGGCCGCCGGCCAGATGGGCTTCTGGAGGCTGCCGCCAACCCTAGGGTGGAACCCTAGGGCGCAGCACCTCTCCTCCCCTCCTCCTATATATAGTGGAGGTATTTGGGGCTGCACAACACACGAGTTCATCTCCTCCCTGGTGCAGCCCTACTCCTCCCTCTCCTCGTTCTCCGTAGTGCTTAGCGAAGCTCTACCGGAGTACCACGCAGCTCCACCGCCACCATGCCATCGTGTTGCCGGAGCTCTCCCTCAACCTCTCCTCCCTCCTTGCTGGATCAAGGCGTAGGAGACGTCACCGGGCTGCACGTGTGTTGAACGTGGAGGTGCCGTCCGTTCGGCACTTGATCGGATCTACCGCGATCTGAATCGTTGCGAGTACGACTCCATCAACTGCGTTCTAGCAACGCTTCCACTTAGCGATGTTCAAAGGTATGAAGATCCAATCTGTCCCCGCTCGTTTGCTGGTTTCTCCATAGATAGATCTTGGTGACACGTAGGAAAATTTTGATTTACTACTACGTCTCCCAACAGTGGTATCAGAGCTAGGTCTATGCGTAGAATCTATGCACGAGTAGAACACAAAGCAATTGTGGGCGTCGATTTTGTTAATATGCTTGCCGTTACTAGTCTTATCTTGATTCGACGGTATTGTGGGATGAAGCGGCCCGGACCAACCTTACACGTACGCTTACGTGAGACCGGTTCCACCACCTGACATGCACTAGTTGCATAAGGTGGCTAGCGGGTGTCTGTCTCTCCCACCTTAGTCGGATTGGATTCGATGAAAAGGGTCCTTATGAAGGGTAAAGAGCAATTGGCATATCACGTTGTGGTTTTGGCGTAGGTAAGAAACGTTCTTGCTAGAATCCTATAGCAACCACGTAAAAACTTGCAACTACAAATTAGAGGATGTCTAACTTGTTTTTGCAGCATATGCCTTGTGATGTGATATGACCAGAAGGATGTGATGTGATGCATTGTGATGTATGAGATTGATCATGTTCTTGTAATAGGATTCACGACTTGCATGTCGATGACTATGACAACCGGAAGGAGCCATAGGAGTTGTCTTATATTATTGTATGACCTGCGTGTCAATCATAAACGCCATGTAATTACTTTACTTTATTGCTAAGCGTTAGCCATAATAGTAGAATTAATAGTTGGCAAGACAACTTCATGAAGACACAATGATGGAGATCATGATGATGGAGATCATGGTGTCGTGCCGGTGACAATGATGATCATCGTGCCCCAAAGATGGAGATCATAGGAGCAAGATGATATTGGCCATATCATGTCACTATATTGATTGCATGTGATGTTTATCATGTTTACATCTTATTTGCTTATAACGACGGTAGTAAATAAGATGATCTCTCAATAAAATTTCAAGAGAAGTGTTCACCCTAATTGTGCACCGTTGGTAAGGATCGTTGTTCCGCAGCACCACGTGATGATCGGGTGTGATAGGTTCTAACGTTCACATACAACGGGTGTAAGCCAGATTTACACACGCGAAACACTTAGGTTGACTTGACGAGCCTAGCATGTACAGACATGGCCTCGGAACACGGAAGACCGAAAGGTCGAACATGAGTCGTATAGAAGATACGATCAACATGAAGATGTTCACCATGGATGACTAGTCCGTCTCACGTGATGATCGGACACGGGCTAGTTGACATGGATCATGTATCACTCGGATGACTAGAGAGATGTCTATCTAAGTGGGAGTTCATTGAATAATATGATTATGTGAACTTAATTATCATGAACGTAGTCTAAAATTGCCTTTAATATCTATATTGTAGATCCAATGGCCAACGCAAATGTCAACCTCAATTTCAACGTGTTCCTAGAGAAAACCAAGCTGAAAGATGATGGAAGCAACTATGCGGACTGGGTCCGTGACTTGAGGATCATCCTCATAGCTTCCAAGAAACTGTATGTCCTTGATGCACCGCTAGGCGACCCACCCCTTCTCCCAGCAGAACAAGACGTTGCGAACGCTTGGCATTCTCGCTACGATGATTACTCCCTTGTTTAGTGCGGCATGCTTTACAGTTTAGAACCGGGGCTCCAAAAGCGTTTTGAGCAACATGGAGCATATGAGATGTTCCAAGAACTGAAACTGGTCTTTCAAGCTCATGCCCGGGTCGAGAGATATGAAGTCTCCGACAAGTTCTTTAGTTGTAAGATGGAGGAGAACAGTTCTGTCAGTGAGCACATCCTCAAGATGTCTGGGCTTCACAACCGCTTGACTCAGCTGGGAGTTAACATCCCGGATGACTCGGTCATTGACAGAATCCTCCAGTCGCTTCCACCTAGCTACAAGAGCTTTGTGATGAACTACAACATGCAGGGGATGGAGAAGTCCATTCCTGAGTTGTACTCGATGCTGAAATCAGCAGAGGTCGAGATCAGAAAGGAGCATCAAGTGTTGATGGTAAACAAGACCACTAGTTTCAAGAAAGGCAAGGGTAAAAAGAACTTCAAGAAGGATGGCAAAGCTATTGCCGCGCCCGGTAAGCAAGTTGCCGGGAAGAAGAAGAACAAGAATGGACCCAAGCCTGAGACTGAGTGTTTCTATTGTAAGGGTACTGGTCACTGGAAGCGGAACTGCCCCAAGTACTTAGCGGATAAGAAGGACGGCAACATTAAAGGTATATGTGATATACTTGTTATTCATGTGTACTTGACCAGCGCTCGTAGTAGCTCCTGGGTATTTGATACCGGTGCAGTTGCTCACATTTGTAACCGCAAGCAGGAGCTGCGGAATAAGCGGAGGCTGGCCAAGGACGAGGTGACGATGCGCGTCGGGAATGGTTCCAAGGTCGATATGATCGCTGTCGGCACGCTACCTCTACATCTACCTTCGGGATTAGTTTTAAACCTTAATAATTGTTATTTAGTACCAGCTTTGAGCATGAACATTGTATCTGGATCTCGCTTGATGCGAGATGGCTACTCATTTTAATCCGAGAATAATGGTTGGTCTATTTATATGAGAGAAATGTTTTATGCTCATGCCCCGCTGGTCAATGGTTTATTTTTGATGAATCTCGAACGTGATGTTACGCATGTCCATAGTGTGAGTACCAAAAAGTGTAAAGTTGATAACGATAGTCCCACTTACATGTGGCACTGCCGTCTTGGCCATATTGGTGTCAAACGCATGAAGAAGCTCCATGCTGATGGACTTTTGGAGTCACTTGATTTCGAATCATTTGACACATGCGAACCATGCCTCATGGGCAAGATGACCAAGACTCCGTTCTCCGGAACAAAGGAGCGAGCAACTGACTTGTTGGAGATAATACATACCGATGTATGCAGTCCAATGAGTGTCGAGGCTCGTGGTGGCTACTGTTATGTTCTCACCCTCACTGATGACTTGAGCAGATATGGGTATGTCTACTTAATGAAACACAAGTCTGAAACCTTTGAAAGGTTCAAGGAATTTCAGAGTGAGGTCGAGAATCAACGTGACAGGAAAATAAAATGCCTACGATCTGATCGTGGCGGAGAATATTTAAGTCACGAGTTTGGCACGCACCTTAGGAAATGTTGAATTGTTTCACAGCTCACGCCGCCCGGCACACCTCAGCGAAATGGTGTGTCTGAACGTCGTAATCGCACTCTATTGGATATGGTGCGATCTATGATGTCTCTTACCGACTTACCGCTATCATTTTGGGGATATGCATTAGAGACTGCCGCATTCACTTTAAATAGGGCACCGTCTAAATCCGTTGAGACGACACCGTATGAATTATGGTTTGGAAAGAAACCTAAGCTGTCGTTTCTAAAAGTTTGGGGATGCGATGCTTATGTGAAGAAACTTCAACCTGAGAAGCTCGAACCCAAAGCGGAAAAGTGCGTCTTCATAGGATATCCCAAAGAGACTATTGGGTATACCTTCTAGCTACGATCCGAGGGCAAAGTCTTTGTTGCCAAGAATGGATCCTTTCTCGAGAAAGAGTTTCTCCCGAAAGAAGTAAGTGGGAGGAAAATAGAACTTGATGAGGTAATTGTACCTCCACTCGACCCGGAGAGTAGCGCAGCACATGAAGTTGTTTTTGTGGAGCCTACACCGGCTAGAGAGGAAGTTAATGATGATGATCATGAAGCTTTAGATCAAGTCGCTATTCGAAGGTCCACTAGGACACGTTCCCCACCAGAGTGGTACGGCAATCCTGTCCTAGAGATCATGTTGTTGGACAACGGTGAACCTTCAAACTATGAAGAAGCGATGGCGGGTCCGGATTCCAACAAATGGCTTGAGGCCATGAAATCCGAGATAGGATCCATGTATGAAAACAAAGTATGGACTTTGGTGGACTTGCCTGATGATAAGCGAGCCATTGAAAACAAATGGATCTTAAAGAAGAAGACTGACGCGGATGGAAATGTGACCTCCTATAAGGCTCGGCTTGTCGCTAAGGGTTATCGACAAGTTCAAGGAGTTGACTACGATGAGACTTTCTCACCCGTAGCGATGCTAAAGTCAGTCCAAATCATGTTAGCAGTTGCCGCATTTTATGATTATGAGATATGGCAAATGGACGTCAAAACGGCATTCCTTAATGGCTTCCTCAAGGAAGAACTGTATATGATGCAGCCGGAAGGTTTTGTCGATCCTAAAGATGCTAACAAGGTATGCAAGCTCCAACGCTCCATCTATGGGCTGGTGCAAGCATCTCGGAGTTGGAACATTCGCTTTAATGAGGTGATTAAAGCGTTTGGGTTTGTAGAGGTTTATGGAGAACCTTGTATTTACAAGAAAGTGAGTGGGAGCTCTATAGCATTTCTTATACTGTATGTGGATGACATGCTGATAATGGGAAATAATATAGAACTCTTAGAAAGTATAAAGGCCTACTTGAATAAGTGTTTATCAATGAAGGACCTTGGAGAAGCTGCTTACATATTAGGTATTAAGATCTATAGAGATAGATCGAAACGCCTCATTGGTCTTTCACAATGCACATACCTTGAAAAGATATTGAAGAAGTTCAATATGGATCAGTCCAAGAAGGGGTTCTTGCCTGTGTTGCAAGGTGTGAGATTGAGTACGACTCAATTCCCGACCACGGCAAAGGATAGAGAAGAGATGAGTGTCATCCCCTATGCTTCAGCCATAGGCTCTATCATGTATGCCATGCTGTGTACCAGGCCTGATGTGAACCTTGCCATAAGTTTGGTAGGGAGGTACCAAAGTGATCCCGGAGCGGAACACTGGACAGCGGTCAAGAATATCCTGAAGTATCTGAAAAGGACAAAGGACATGTTTCTCGTTTATGGAGGTGCCGAAGAGCTCGTCGTAAAGGGTTACGTCGATGCTAGCTTCAACACAGATCCGGACGACTCCAAGTCGCAAACCGGATACGTGTATATTTTGAATGGAGGGGCAGTGAGCTGGAGCAGCAGCAAGCAAAGTGTCGTGGCAGCATCTACATGTGAACCGGAGTACATAGCTGCTTCAGAAGCAGCAAAGGAGGGAGTCTGGATGAAGGAGTTCATCACCGACCTAGGAGTGATTCCAAATGCGTCGGGCCCGATGACTCTACTCTGTGACAACACTGGAGCTATTGCCCTTGCGAAGGAGCCCAGGTTTCACAAGAAGACAGGACACATCAAGCGCCGCTTCAACTCCATCCGTGATTACATTCAGGAAGGAGATATAGATATTTGTAAAGTGCATACGGATCTGAATGTCACAGATCCGTTGACTAAACCTCTCTCACGAGCAAAACATGATCAACACCAGAATGCTATGGGTGTTCGATTCATCACAATGTAACTAGATTATTGACTCTAGTGCAAGTGGGAGACTGTTGGAAATATGCCCTAGAGGCAATAATAAAATGGTTATTATTGTATTTCCTAGTTCATGATAATTGGTTGTTGTTCATGCTATAATTGTGTTAACCGGAAACCATAATACATGTGTGAATACATAGACCACAACGTGTCCCTAGTGAGCCTCTAGTTGGCTAGCTCGTTGATCAATAGATGGTCACGGTTTCATGACCATGGACATTGGATGTCATTGATAACGGGATCACATCATTAGGAGAATGATGTGATGGACAAGACCCAATCCTAAGCATAGCACAAGATCGTGTAGTTCGTTTGCTAAAGCTTTTCAATGTCAAGTGTCGTTTCCTTAGACCATGAGATTGTGTAACTCCCGGATACCGTAGGAATGCTTTGGGTGTGCCAAACGTCACAACGTAACTGGGTGTCTATAAAGGTACGCTACGGGTATCTCCGAAAGTGTCTGTTGGGTTGACACGAATCGAGACTAGGATTTGTCACTCCGTGTGACGGAGAGGTATCTCTGGGCCCACTCGGTAAGACATCATCATTATGAGCCCAATGTGACTAAGGATTTAGTCACGGGATGATGTATTACGGAACGAGTAAAGAGACTTGCCGGTAACGAGATTGAACAAGGTATGGGGATACCGACAATCGAATCTCGGGCAAGTTCCATACCGATAGACAAAGGGAATTTTATACGGGATTGATTGAATCCTTGACATCGTGGTTCATCCGATGAGATCATCGTGGAGTACGTGGGAGCCAACATGGGTATCCAGATCCTGCTGTTGGTTATTGACCGGAGAGGTGTCTCGGTCATGTCTACGTGTCTCCCGAACCCGTAGGGTCTACACACTTAAGGTTCGATGACGCTAGGGTTATAGGGAAATAGTGTACGTGGTTACCGAAGGTTGTTCGGAGTCCTGGATGAGATCCCGGACATCACGAGGAGTCCCGGAATGGTCTGGAGACGAAGATTGATATATAGGAAGTGAGGTTTTGGTTACCGGAAGTGTTCCGGGTGTCTCCGGTAGTGTACCGGGACCACCGGAAGGGTTCCGGGGGTCCACCAAGTGGGCCCACCTGCCCTGGAAGGTTCCATGGGCCAAGAGTGGGACGGAACCAGCCCCTAGGTGGGCTGTGCGCCTCCCACCCCAGCCCAAGGCGCAGCAAGGGTGGAGGGGGCAAACCCTAGGCTTAGATGGGCCTTAAGGCCCACCCTAGGGTGCCTCCTCCTCTCCTTGCCCTGGCCGCCGGCCAGATGGGCTTCTGGAGGCTGCCGCCACCCCTAGGGTGGAAACCTAGGGCGCAGCACCTCTCCTCCCCTCCTCCTATATATAGTGGAGGTATTTGGGGCTGCACAACACAAGAGTTCATCTCCTCCCTGGTGCAACCCTACTCCTCCCTCTCCTCGTTCTCCGTAGTGCTTAGCGAAGCTCTGCCGGAGTACCACGCAGCTCCACTGCCACCACGCCGTCGTGTTTCCGGAGCTCTCTCTCAACCTCTCCTCCCTCCTTGCTGGATCAAGGCGTAGGAGACATCACCGGGCTGAACGTGTGTTGAACGCGGAGGTGCCGTCCATTCGGCACTTGATCGGATCTACCGCGATCTGAATCGCTACGAGTACGACTCCATCAACCGCATTCTAGCAACGCTTCCGCTTAACGATCTTCAAAGGTATGAAGATCCAATCTCTCCCCGCTCGTTTGCTGGTTTCTCCATAGACAGATCTTGGTGACACGTAGGAAAATTTTGATTTACTACTACGTCTCCCAACACCATGTGCATTTGCAGTCCAAAGCAAATTCCTCAAATATGCACATATTCAGGGGGAGTTATTCTATATCTTGCAATCAAATTCCTCAAACTCGACAATTACACTTCATATGTTTATCCCTATTGCAAACTTAACCTATTTATCATCAGTCACCAAAAAGGAGGAGATTGTTAGTGCATCTAGTGACCCTTAGTGATCTCGGTGTATTGAAGACTTATAAGTGAAGGAACTAATGTGTTTGTGAGTATACAAAGGTTCTATAACTCTATGAGGAGTTTGATATATTCGGAGATTATTGACCCCTAAAAATGAATGTCTTCAGCTGACGACTTTGGTGAAGACTTCAGTATTCTCTTAAGAGTTTTAAGGTGAAGAAGTCGATGTGACCATGAAGATATTAACGAGGACTATGAAGCATGAAGACTTTTGTTTTCGTAGTTTCATTTCCTTCCTTTGAGTCATAGGAAACATCATACTGTTAAAGGGGGACGAGGTATTACTAAGGAAAATTTCCAGCTGATGCTCAACTCAAAAGCCTCAACACTACCCAATCCTTCGAGTGAAGCCTTTGGAAATCCCTTATGGTTCAGTCACGTTCTTCAGTGACAGAGATGATGCTCTTATAGTCTCTGAGGAAATTACTCTAACTAATGAGTTAGGATTTCGCCAGTGTGAATTACCTATAGTGATGAATATGATAAGCCCTGAGGAATTTGATAGTTCAAATTCCTACCATTGCTATGCTTAGTGCCAGCTGTCCCCAATCATCTTATCCAAATAACGTTCATAATATTGGGGGAATTTATGTATTATCATGTCAGGTTGCACCCTAGCAATAAATAGCCACCCCACTACCACTAGTTGGTTAGCTGCTCCGAGAGAGAACTTGACACTTGTCATTTGAGAGCAACCCATTCCCGAGGACTTTGAGAGAAAATCATTAGTGAGGAAAAACCCCAAAACCAAACCACCAAACCGAAAGTTACAGAGCATCACTAAAGAGATTGTTCCTATGTGGAACCGACATTTATTACCTTTGAAGAATGTGATCTTCCAGACTGTTAGGCATCATGGTCTAGTACATCTTGCTGTGAATTCGGGATCGCCGGGTGACCATGGTCTAGAGCATCTAGCAGTCAATTATGGATTGTCGGGTGACCAGTTTGTGAGGGTTATGGAAGTTTACCCTGAAGACTTACCACGAGTGTTGAGTGAGGACTGTGTGACCTTATCTCAAGGAGAATATGGTAAGGATTGTGCGTCTTGGGACCGTGTGTCCTTTTGTTTGTATACGAGGCCACTCCAAACCAAACGTACAACTTCCCAGCTATTGGAACTCGGTCAGGAAACCATTGTCTTCATCGAGCTAACTGGTTCCATTTCCTCAACTCTTCCATTTCCTCATATACTTGTTGATGAAATTGATCATTACTTTTTGAAGTATTTGACTAAAGACTTTCTCGATTTCCTTATCTCAAATTTTTCAGTTACCTTGTTCTTCACCTGTTTATTACGTATCACGCTACGTGTAATCTGTGCATGCTTTATTTCATCATGATGACTATGCTATTGCTATGTTTCTAATGCACTTGAGTACTTATTCCGCTGCTATTAGTTCATCACATTTCAAATTTGTCCAATTGAAATTCATCAATGATGAATTTGTAAAAAATTCCTATTCACCCCCCTATAGTCGATATAACGCAATTTGACACAGCGAGCTTCACATGCCGACGAGATTGATGAGGCATCTATGGCCTCGTCCGGCCGACGCGATCGCTGGGACCAGCGGCGTGTCCTAGAAGACCAGCGGAAGGAGGACGTGCATATCACCGTAGAACGACACCGGGAATCACACCATCAATCTGATAGGCGCATTGGCCCACATGCTAGCGACCCCGCGCCCAGTGCTGGCAGGTACCTACCTTACGAGGTTGGGTCCCTGCTACCTCTTGAGTGTGCGTTGGTTTTCCCTAGAAGAGGAAATTGTGATGCAGAAAAGGAGATAAGTATTTCCATTAGTTGTTGAGAACCAAGGTATCAATCCAGTAGGAAGAACAAGCAAGTCTCCAATGGTTGCACCTACACAAACAATCGAACTCTTGCACCCAACGCTATAAAGGTCTTGTCAAGCCCTTCGGGATTATTTGCAAAGATTAGATCTGATAGATATAGATGTAAACAAGAATGGAAATTCAAAGGTAAATAAATTGCAGCAAAGTATTTTTGGTTTATAGATCTAAAAGTATATTATGGAAAGTAGACCCGGGGGCCATAGGTTTCACTAGAGGCTTCTCTCTAGAAGGCAAAGATCATGGTGGGTAAACAAATTACTATCAAGCAACTGCTAGAAAAGTGAATAATCATGTAGTTATCCAAGGCAATGATCATGCATATAGGCATCACGTCCATGTCAAGTAGACATAAACGATTCTGCATCTACTACTATTACTCGACACATCGACCGACTCCTGCCTGCATCTAGGGTATTAAGTTCATGAAGAACAGAGTAACGCATTAAGAAAGATGACATGATGTAGAGGTATAAACACAAGCAATATGTTGAAAACCCCATCTTGTTACCCTTGATGGTAATAATACAATATGGGCGTCGCTACCCCTACTATGTCATTGGGTGAGGACATCGCAAGATTGAACCCAAAACCAAGCACTTCTCCCATTGCAAGAATTGCCAATCTAGTTGGCCAAACCAAACCTATAACTCGAAGAGACTTGCAAGGATGTGAAATCATGCAAATAAGAATTCGGAGAAGATGCAAATAAGACTCATGGATAATCTGAACATAAGCTTGCAGTTCATCGGATCTTGACAAACACACCACAAAATAGGACTACACTGGATAGATCTCCATGAAGATCATGAAGAACATGGTATTGAAGATCAAAGAGAGAGAAGAAACCATCTAGCTACTAGCTGTGGACCTGTAGGTCTATGGTGAAGTACTCACACATCATTGGAGGGGCAATGGAGTTGACGTAGATGCCCTTCGTGATCGAAACCCCCTCCAACAGATTACCGGAAAAGGCTCCAAGATTGGATCTCTTGGGAACGGAAGCTTCCAACGGCGAAGAAGTATTTGTGTGGATACCTTTGGTGTTGGGGTAATATTTGGGAATTTATAAGTCAAGAATTAGGGTTAGGACACCTGCCGGGAGGTGACAAGCCTGCTAGGCGTGGCCAAGGGGATGCACCTAGCAGGCTTGTGGCTCCCTAGCACATCCCCTGCCATGCACTCCAAGCTTGATCGATTTTTTTCCTTCCGAAAAAATTCCTTTCGAACGTTTTATTCTGTTTGGACTCCGTTTAATATCCATATCTGCAAAACTCAAAAATAAGGAAAAACAGAAACTAGCACTAGGCTCTAGATTAATAGGTTAGTCCCAAAAATAATATATAATAGCATATTAATGCATATAAAACATCCAAAACATATAATATAATAGCATGTCATCATAAAAAATTATAGATACATTGGAGACGTATCAGCATCCCCAATCTTAATTCCTGCTCGTCCTCAAGTAGGTAAATGATAAAAACTGAATTTTTGATGTCGAGTGCTACCTAACATATTTCTCCATGTAATATTCTTTATTGTGGCATGAATATTCAGATTCGTAAAACTCAAAACAAAAGCTTAACATTGATATAAAAATAGTAACTTTTCAAGCATACTAGCAAAGAAATTGTATCTCTTCAAAATATAATGCCAAAATAAAGTTATCCCTAGAATATCATATGGTCTGGCTATGCTCCATATTCCCACCACAAAGTATTTATATCATGCACAACCCCGATGAAAAGTTAAGCAATTGTTTTCACACCTTTATTTTCTCAAACTTTTTCAACTCCCACACAGTACATGAGCGTGAGCCATGGCTATAACACTGTAGGTGGAATATAATATGGTGGAGATTGTCAATGAAAGGGCGAAGATAGTATCACATCAACTAGGTGTATCAACGGGCTATGGAGATGCCCATTAATAGATATCAATGTGATCTAGTAGGGATTACCATGCAACGGATGCACTAGAGCTATAAGTGTATGAAAGCTCAAAAGGAAACTAAGTGGACATGCATCATGAATAAAAATTCCACTAGCTATATGAAAATGGCAAAATAGGAGACTTTCTATCATGAAGATCATGGTGCTACTTTGAAGCACAAGTGTGGAAAAAGGTAGTAGCAATGTCCCTTCTCTCTTTTCTCTCATTTTCTTATAGTTTTGGTCGGCATCTACGACCTCTTTTATTCAATTTTTTATTTGGGCTTCACTGGCCTCTTGTTTTCATAAAGTCTAGAATCTCATCCCCACTTGTGAGGGAATCATAGCTTCCATGATCCTTTCCTCACATGGGACATGCTCTATCACCACACTTTTATTACCTTACAACTGAAAAGAAAATTACAACTCGATACCTATGACAAAATATGACTCTATATGCAATATGGAAGTGATGGTGCAAGTCATAAAAGGAAATGGTGGAAGTTGCATGGCAATATATCTCGGAATGGCTATGGAAATGCCATAATAGGTAGGTATGGTGGATGTAAACTTCTATATTAAGTTATGCTACGAGAATCACAAACCTTTACACAAGTATTTTTACCAAATCACAATTCCTTCCTAACATGATTCTTAATAATACCATCTTTATATCTCAAAATGTTATGCAAGGAATCAAATTTCTCATAAATACCCAATGCACTTAATATAGAAGTTTTTATTATATCCCTCTTGGATGCTTATCATATTAGGACTAACTTCATAACCTAGACCAATTACCATGCTGTTTTAGAAACTCTCGAAATAATATAAGTGAGGTACGAGAGTTCAATTATTTCTATAAAACGCAAACACCACCGTGCTCTAAAAAATATAAGTGAAGCACATAGAGCAAAATTGCCCAACTCAAAAGATATAAGTGAAGTACATAGAGCATTCTAAAAAATTCACGATTCAGCCTGTCTCTCTAAAAAGATGTGTGCATCAATGATGATTGTGTCAAACTAACAAGCAAAGACTCATATCATACAAGATGCTCCAAGAAAAACACATATCATGTGGTGAATAAAAATAAAGCCTCAAGTAAATTTACCGATGGATTGAAGACGAAAGAGGGGATGCCTTCCGGGGCATCTTTGGCATACTTTAATATGACTTGGGGTTCCTTGGTCATCCCCAACCTTAGGCTCTTTCCACTCCTTATTCTATAGTCCATCAAATCTTTACCTAAAACTTGAAAACTTCACAACACAAAACATAACAGAAAACTCGTGAGATCCGTTAGTATAAGAAAATAAATCACCACTTTAGGTACTTTTGTGAACTAATTTTTTATTTTATTGGTGTTATACCTACTGTAATCTAACTTCTCCATGGTCCAGACCACATGATACAACACAAAGATTCATCAAAATAGGCAAACAACTCAAAGAAAACAGAATCTGTCAAAAACAGAACAGTGTGTAGTAATCTGAAACTTTCGTATAATTATGTAACTCTCCAAATTCTTAAGAATTAGGAAATCTTGGGAAATTTATATATAAATCTTGTTTAACAGTTTCAGACTCATTCGATGCTCTGAAATATTTAGAAAATTCCTGGACCGAGCGCAAAAGTTTCTGCTTTTTACTAAGATCAAATCAACAACTACCATAGATCACCCCAAAGGTTTTACTTGAATAAAACACTAATTGAAACACCAAAACACAATTATTACATAAGTAATAAGGTGGGAAAAACTCAAAAATAGAAGCAAAAAAA
The DNA here is from genome assembly GCA_022496015.1 of Hordeum marinum. NCBI lineage: Eukaryota > Viridiplantae > Streptophyta > Magnoliopsida > Poales > Poaceae > Hordeum > Hordeum marinum. The sequence goes on along the minus strand of CM039678.1, from coordinate 333,828,684 downwards.
GAACACAAAAATAAAATTGGGTTGCCTCCCAACAAGCGCTATTGTTTAATGCCCCTAGCTAGGCAAAACGCAATGGATCTAGGTATTGTCATCTTTTGTATGCAATCTAAAAGTAGCTCTCATAATATATTCATAAGGTAATATTACTTTCTTTCTAGGAAAGTGTTCCATGCCTTTCCTTAATGGAAATTGGAATCCAATGTTTCCTTCTTTCATGTCAATAATTGCACCAATCGTTCTAAGGAAAGGTCTACCAAGAATAATAGGGCATGTGGGATTGCAATCTATATCCAGAACAATGAAATCTACGGGCACATAATTCCTATTTTCTACAATAAGAACCTAAATAATCCTTCCCATAGGTTTCTTAATAGTGGAATCCGCAAGATGCAAATTTAGAGAGCAATCATCAAGATCATGGTAATCTAGCACATCACATAAAGTTTTCGGAATCGTGGAAACACTAGCACCCAAATCACACAAGGCGTGGCACTCATAATATTTGATTTTAATTTTAATAGTAGTTTTCCACTAATCATGAAGTTTTCTAGGGATAGAAACTTCAAACTCAAGTTTTTCTTCAAAAGATTTCATCATAGCATCAACTATATGTTTAGTAAAAGCCTTATTTTGACTATAAGCATGAGGAGAATACATCATGGACTTCAACAAGGAAATAAAATAAATCATAGAGTAACTATCATAATTAAAGTCCTTGAAATACTAAAGAGTTGGTTCATTGCTATTTAAAGTTTTGACCTCTTCAATCCCACTTTTATCAATCTTAGCATTAAGATCTATAGACTCCGAATCATTGGGACTCCTTTTAACTAAAGTTGACTTATCTCCAGTCCCATCATTACCAAGATTAATATTGGAAAACAAAGATTCAATAGGAGTCACACCAATCACTTTAGGCTCTTCATCATTATTATCGCTAGAAAACAATTTTTCAAGCCATTCATGCTTAGCACGTATTCTAGCAGTTCTTTCCTTACTTTCATCAATAGAAATTCGCATAGCTTTTAAAGACTCATTAATATCATGCTTGGGTGGAGTAGATCTAACTTTCAAAGGATCAATCTCAAGAGAAATTCTATCAATGTTCCTAGCCAAATCATCAATCCTCAGAACTTCTTCTTGAATAGAAGCATTAAAAACTTTTTTTGAACCAATAAATTCTTTAACAATATTCTCAAGATCAGAGGGAATATTATTATAATTTCCATATTAATTTGTGTAGGAATTACCATAATTATTAGAGGAATTACTAGTAAACGGCCTAGGGTTTAAATTACCTACATACGCGTTATTACCAAAATTGATCCTACCAACAAAATTCTCGTTCATAGATTCATTATTATTTCCAATCAAAGAAGACGAAGGCATATGATTGGGATCAATAGGAGAACTATTACTATCAAAAATTTCATCAATTCATCCATCTTTTCACTCAAAGTATTAATTTCTTCAATAGCATGCACTTTTTTATTCGTAGGAGATCTTTCGGTGTGCCATTGAGAGTAGTTTGACATAATATTATCTAGGAGTTTAGTAGCTTCTCCTAACATGATTTCCATACAAGTACCACCCGCGGCCGAATCTAAAAGATTTCTAGAAGCAAAGTTCAATCCCGCATAAAAAAATTGTATAATCATCCATAAACTTAAACCATGTGTGGGACAATTCCTAATCATTAATTTCATCCTCTCCCAAGATTTTGCAACATGCTCATGATCAAGTTGCTTAAAATTCATTATATCATTTATGAGGGAGATGATCTTAGCAGACGGAAAGTACTTGGAGATAAAAGCATCTTTACACTTATTCCAAGAATCAATACTATTTTTAGGCAAAGATGAAAACCAAGTTTTAGCACGATCTCATAGTGAGAACGGAAATAGCTTCAATTTCACAATATTATTATCCATATCTTTATTTTTTTGCATATCACACAACTCAATGAAAATATTTAGATGGGATGCGGAATCTTGACTAGGAAGGCCATAAAATTGTTCTTTCATAAAAATATTAAGCAAGGCAGCATTGATTTCATAAGATTCCACACTAGTGGGCGAGCAATCGGAGTACCAATAAAATAATTATTAGTAGTATTGGAAAATCACACAACTTGGTATTCTCAGACATCATGACAAGGCAAGCAATCAAACACACAAGCAAATGAAAGAAAAGCAAACAAAAAGGCAAAAAAATTTGGTATTTTCTGAAAATCGTTTTAGAAGTGGGGGAGAGGAAAACGAGAGGAAAATGGCAAATAATGTAAATACAAGAGATGATTTTGTGATGGGTACTTGCTAGGCTTGATGTGTATCCTCCCTGGCAAAGGCGCCAGAAATTGGCAAGTTGACGGGAGAAATCTTGTATTGACTTGCTATGTATCCTCCACGGCAACGGTGCCGAAAATTGACAAGTTGATGGGAGAGCTCTTGTCTTGACTTGCTATGTATCCTCCTCGGCAAACTACGCCAGAAATTGGCAACTTGATGGGAGAGTTCGTGTCTTGACTTGTTATGTATCCTCCCCGGCAACGGCGCGAGAAATCCTTCTTGCTACCTCTTGAGCGTGTGTTGGTTTCCCCTTGAAGAGGAAAGGGTGATGCAGCAAAGTAGATAAGTATTTCCCTCAGTTGTTGATAACCAAAGTATCAATCCAGTAGGAGGAACAAGCAAGTCACCAATGGTTGCACCTACACAAACAATCAAACACTTGCACCCAACGCTATAAAGGGGTTGTCAATCCCTTCACGATTATTTGCAAGGATTAGATTCGATAGATATAGATGTAAACAAGAACGCAAAGTAAAAGGTAAATAAATTGCAGCAAAGTATTTTTGGTATTTTTGATTTATAGATTTGAATGTATATTATGGAAAGTAGACCCGGGGCCATAGGTTTCACTAGAGGCTTCTCTCTTGAAGGCAAATATCATGGTTGGAAAACAAATTACTGTCAAGCAATTGATAGATAAGCAAATAATCATGTAGTTATCCAAGGAAATGATCATGCATATAGGCATCACGTCCGTGTGAAGTAGACCGAAATGATTCCGCATCTAATACTATTACTCGACACATCGACCGACTCCTGCCTGCATCTAGAGTATTAAGTTCATGAAGAACATAGTAACGCATTAAGAAAGATGACATGATGTAGAGGGATAAACTCAAGCAATATAATGAAAACCCCATCTTGTTACCCTTGATGGCAACAATACAATACGTGCCTCGCTACCCCTACTATGTCACTTGGTGAGGACACCGCAAGATTGAACCCAAAACCAAGCACTTCTCCCATTGCAAGAATTACCAATCTAGTTGGACATACCAAACCAATAACTCAAAGAGACTTGCAAGGATATGAAATCATTCAAATAAGATTCATGTATAATCTGAACATAAACCTACAATTCATCGGATCTTAACAAACACACCACAAAAGAGGATTACATCGGATAGATCTCCATGAAGATCATGAAGAAGATGGTATTGAAGATCAAAGAGAGAGAAGAAGTCATCTAGATACTAGATATGGACCCGTAGGTCTATGGTGGACTACTGACGCATCATCGGAGGGGCAATGGAGTTGATGTAGATGCCCTCCGTGATCGAAACCCCCTCCGGCAGATTACCGGAAAAGGCTCCATGATTGGATCTCTCGGGAACGGAGGCTTCTAGCGGCGGGAAAGTATTTGCGTGGCTCCCTTTTGTTTTGGGGAATATTTGGGAATTTATAGGCCAAAAATTAGGGTTAGGAGACCTGCCAGGAGGCGACAAGCCTGCTAGGCGTGGCCAAGGGGCCCTACGCCTAGCAGGCTTGTGGCTCCCTGGGACCTCCCCTGCTCTGCACTCCAAGCTTGATCAATTTGTTTCCTTCCAAAAAAATTCCTTCCGAACGTTTTATTCTGTTTGGACTCCTGTTAATATTCCATATCTGCAAAACTCAAAAACAAGGAAAAAACAGAAACTGGCACTAGGCTCTAGATTAATAGGTTAGTCCCAAAAATAATATAAAATAGCATATTAATGCATATAAAACATCCAAAATAGATAATATAATAGCATGCCATCATCAACAATTATAGATACATTAGAGACGTATCAGTGCCCTACCTTCACTCGCGAGCTACGACAGGTCTGTTGGCCATCGGCCCGAGCTTTCAAGCGTGAACTAAAGTAGAAATACGACAGAAAGCTAAACCAAGTGGAATTCCTAGGCATTTATATGATAGTCGTTCAAGCCACCGGGGGAAGAGATCAGAAGGTGATTTCCAACTATTTCCCTTTGTCACTCAAGCCAAATCGTGGCTGATGCATCTGTTGCATAACTCTATTTCCGCATGGGTTGACTTGTGCAACGAGTGTGTCGGTGTCTTCACAGGCGGCCACTAGGACCTAGGACAGCCCCGCGACCTGGAAATCCTTCCGTAGAAGAAGGGAGAAACCTTGTGGAAGTACATCCAGAGATTCAGTCGAGTACACCGCAACATTCCAGAGATACACCCCACAACCGTGATTGCCGCATTCACTTGAACGTGCACACCAGGAGGATGCGGGCCAATATGAATGCTAGACTCCCCAAGACCGTAAATGATTTGTACATATTTCCGGACAAGTGTGCTCATGCTGAGGAAGGAAGGCTACTACCCGAAGAGGAGGCTGGCGTCGAAGTCGACTCCGATGCTGACGACGATGCCCCTAGACTGGAGGGGAAAAGCCGAAGGAGCAATAAGAAGTGTAAGGGAAAGGCGGTGATAGTCGTTAAGAGCTTCGATGATCTCAGTGCAGGCAAGAAGGATAAGGCCAAGGCCCCCGGCAAGGGAGCTGCTGCGTGCGCTGATTGCTGGGAGGCTGCTGCGGTAGAGGAAACTGGAAAGGTCGACGGGCCATACTGCAAAATCCACCGCACCAAGGGTCACGATCTCCAGGAATGCCGCCAAGTCGAGCAGATTGCAGACAAGCAGAGGGCTGAATACGAGAAGCATGACAAGGAGAAATGTCGAGATGGTGCTTCCGGGAAGGGCCATGGTGGTTGATGAGCTCGCCGCGGCAAGGCCCCATAGTAGAAGGAAAAAAATCATCGAGAGGCCATGAGAAGAAAGAAGGAGATGATATGAGTGATGATGAGGATGATGAAGAAGATTCCAGTGATCAAGAATTCTTGAAGGCAATTGAAGCCATGTGTGTTGACGGAATTGTGTCCTTGCATTCCTCTCATTGCCGCTCAAGCAGTGGGCACGCCTATCATCTTTGATGAAGAGGATCATCCTGACCGCACCACTGCAATCAGATGTTTCTCGTTGTTGGTCTCCCCAACAATCCGCAACCTCAAATTAACCAAGATTTTAGTTGACGGCGGGGCGGGTTGAACTTGATCTCCCTAAAGTGGTTGAAAGGCTGCAGCTCCCTAGCGAAGAGCTCAAAGCTACGGGTATGTTCCAAGGAGTCAAGCTCGGCAGGAGCTGACCCAAGGGAAATATCACTTTGCCTGTGACGTTTGGCGGGAATTTGATCTACCGGACTGATAAAATGATGTTTGATGTGGTCAAACTCCCTCTGCCTTATAATGGAATTCTTGGTCGACCAGCTCTGGCAAAATTCATGGCAGCATCCCACTATGCTTACAAAACTTTGAAGATGCTAGGGCCCGTGGGAATCATCTCCATCCCATCATAAAAAGAAGGATGTAGTTATATGTGTGGAAAAGATGTATCGAGACGCGGTAGCAACTGAGGTTGTGGAAACCCTAGCTCCCGCCAAGGAAGCAAAGAAAGGGAAGAAGTCTAGCCGAGACACCGACGAGGACTCCAAGAAGAACGCCTCTTCTGTGTGCGCTGCACCCGTCGACAACCTACCAGAGATTTTCGCTAGCAAAAGGTCCAAGGTCACCTATCCTATGACGAAGAAGATCCCGGCAGGGCAGGATGGGCACTGGTGGTACGTTCACCATCAGTGCCACCCTTAATGACAAATAGGAAAGCACGCTCATTGCCTTCCTGTGGGCAAATATTGATGTGTTTGCTTGGCAACCATCTGACATCCCCAGTGCTCCCAGGGAGGTAATTGAGCACCACCTTGTTGTCTGTCCGCATGCCAGGCCCGTCAAGAAAAAAAACGGGAAACAAGCCTTGGAGCGGCAGCAGTTCATTGCCAGGGAAATCAAGAAGCTCGAAGCAGCTGGTTTGGTCACAGGAGTATTGCATCCAACTTGTTTATCCAACTTGGTAGTAGTACGCAAGGAAAATGGGAAATGGAGGCTTTGCATAGATTTCACTTACTTGAAAAAAGCATGCCGAAGGACCCTCTTCCCTTGTCGCGCATCGATTAGATTGTTCAGTCCACTTTCGGGTGTGACTTGCTTTCATTCTTGGACGCATACTCCGGATACCACCAGATATTGATGGCCAAGGAAGATGAGGAAAAGACCACATTCATAACTCTGTGTGGCACATACTGCTTTGTACATATGAACTTTGGGTTAAAGAGCGCTGGTTCCACCCTTGCAAGGGTCATGCAGATTGGATTTGCATCTCAATTACATAGAAACATGGAAGCTTGCATGGATGACATAGTAGTCAAGACCAAAGATGAAGCAACTCTCATAAAAGGGTTGGAAGAAACTTTTATGAACTTGCGCAAGGTCAATTTGAATCTCAACCTTGAGAAGTGTGTGTTTGGTGTCTCTTCCGACAAGCTGCTTGGGTTCTTTCTATCTCACATGGGAATAGAAGCCAATCCCAACAAGATCAAAGCAATTGAACAAATACAAGCGCCCAAGTCTGTCAAAGATATAAGACGCTTGACTAGATGCATTGCCGCGTTAAGTACGTTAATCTGCAAATCCGCTGAACGCGCCCGGCCGTTTTTCAAGATTCTGAAAAGGCCGGCCCGATGAAGTGGAACCTGGAAGCAGAAGAAGTGTTGCAAGATCTAAAAGGTTACCTTTCCTCTACTCCCACCCTGGTCACACCTAAACTTCCAGAATCGCTGCTGCTATACTTGGCAGCAACAAATCAAGTGGTTAGTGCAGCGCTGGTGGCGCAGCGAGAAGTGGATGAAGATGCAGCCGCTGCGACTGATGTCGCCGGGGACAAAACAGAAGCCTTTGCGGCAGGACCGGATACAAACCAAGGGGAACCTCAGCAAGCAAGCGATGGCTATTCCAAGGATGTGGCGAAGAAGAAAGTGGTGCAGCGACTAGTGTACTTTATCTGCTCCTTGTTCCAAGCGCCTAGGTCAAGGTACTCTGGAGTGCAAAAGCTGAATTTCGTCATCATCATGACCTCGAGGAAGCTGTGCCACTACTTCCAAAGCCATGAGATCACAGTTGTAACCCACTTTCCGCTGCAACATATATGGAGAAACCCCAAAGCCAATGGCAGGATAGTTGAGTGGGCGCTAGAGCTGTCAAGTTTTGGATTCAAGTATGAGAGCGCTTCCACGATTCATAGTAGGGTGTTGGCAGAGTTCATTGTAGAATGCACACCCACGGCATACGAAGAGGTTCTAGAGACAATTCTCCCCGACAAAGAAGCGCCTAAGGATTGGATCATGTATTTTGGCAGTGCTTTCTTGCTCCAGGGTGCCGGAGCAGGCGTGCTCCTCATCGCCCCCCCCCCCCCACAGAGCAGCTCGAATATGTTGTTCAAATGCACTTTCCCCAGGAGGAGGACACCAATAACACTGCTGAGTATGAGGGGCTCCTTGCCAGACTCAGAATCGTGGTAGGATTGAGAATCAAGAAATTGATCATCCGAAGAGATTCCCAACTCATTGTGAAACAAGTCAACAAAATTATTAGAGTCCGTTGACGGAAGCATACGTGGAAGAGGTGAGGAAGCTGGATGAGCAAAGTCAAGGATTGCAAGCAGAGCATGTGCCATGTGTAGAAAACAACATCGTTCATCATCTATCAAAGTGCGCTACACAGAAGATTCCTGTGGAACCAAGAACTTTTGTCCTCCGCCTCACTCAACCATCAGTATCCCCATCAGTGATGACCAATAAAATGAGAAAGCTCAACTCCGGCAAGCATTTCTCGGCAGAGCTTCCTGAAGCCGCTGGTAGAGAGGCTGCGGGGGGCAGTCCCATTTCGATTGGTGAGCAGCTCCCTCCTGTAGAACCCCAGGTTCTAGCAGTCGAGGTAAGCTCTCCCATGAACGAGGAGATGCCTTTGGTCCTCGTTGTCGAGCCACAGGCTCCAACCTCAGCACAACATATACCCCACTTCCGTCAAATAGGAGAACTTCCCGAAGAGCAAGAAGAAGCCGAAAAATTAGCCTGTCAGTCAAGTATGTACCAGTTGGTCAATGACACCCAATACAGAAAAATACCAAACGGTATGAAATTGAGGTGCATTTGCTAGGAAGATGGACTGAAGCTGTTGGCACAGATTCACGGAGGTGTATGTGGGTCTCACATTGTATCAAGGGCCTTTGTCGGAAAAGCCTTCCAGCAGGGTTTCTATTGGCCCACTGCCCTCCAAGATGCAACTCAGCTGGTCACCAAGTGTGAAGCGTGCCAGTTCCATTCCAAGAATATCCATCAACTAGCGCAAGATCTCTAGACGGTCCCTTTATCCTGGACACTCTTGGTCCGGGGCTCGATATTTTGGGCCCCCTTCCCCGTGTTGACGGGGGCTTTGAGTTGTTGTTCGTATCAATCAACAAGTTTACAATGTGTCCTGAGGCAGAACTTGTGAGGAAGGTGACCGCGCAGTCAGCATTCAAGTTCATGAAAGGACTGGTGTGCTAGTTTGGAGTGCCCAAAAGAGTGAACACTAACAACGACACCCAGCTCACGCGTCGTGCCTTTATGCAATACATACAAAGCCTTGGAAGCAAGGTCTCCTTCGCCTCTATTGCCCATCCAAGAAGCAGTGGGCAAGTCGAGAGGATGAATGCTGAAGTGCTACGAGGACTCGAGACAAGAACTTTCAATAGACTGTGAACATGCGGCAAGTGCTAGATAGATGAGCTGTCGGTGGTTCTGTGATCCATCAGAACGACACCGAATTGAGCTACCGGCCAGACGCCCTTCTCCCTAGTGTATGGAGCAGAAGCAGTTCTTCCCACGGAACTCACATACGGGTCACCTCGAGTACCTAACCAAGATGAGGTAGAGCAAGAGGAGCTACGGCATGACGATGCCATGCTCCTAGAGGAAGTTCGTCTCCGGGCCACTATGTGTGTTGCACGCTACCAGCAAGTTCTGCATCGCTATCATATGCGCAGGGTCCTCGCGCGGAGCCTTAAGGAAGGCAACCTTGTCCTTAGGCATGTTCAGTCCGCCAAGGGTACCAACAAGTTGACACCAAAGTGGGAAGGCCCTTAACGGGTAGCACGAGTCACCAGACTTGGTGGAGTCCCCGGCAGCCACCTTTTGTACAAGCCTCGCCGCAGTTGCATGTAACCCTTTCTACAAAGTAAGGTGCAGACCCTGTGCAAGCAATAATAAAGGTAGGTATTGTATCATACCATCGCATTGCATGTTTACTATTCATTTTTATGACTGCAATGTATCGCTTTTTAAGTTATAGAAATTTTCTTGGGTACTTGATGAGCCTATGATCCTTGTCGCCGCACACTCTCTTGAGGGAACAGACGCCTCTAGCCCTACATATTTACCGACAGGAAAACAAGGAAGGAGTGCGAGCGAACAAGGACGACGGCTCGTCGTACTCCAGAAAGGGATACTACCTAAAAAGAAGTCTAATTGCATATCCCAAGACCGATGCCAGTTTGCTTCCTTAAGGAAACCTTTACTATCCTCTGGACTGTGTGCAATGGGGCCCTTTGCGCAATGGAAACCCTTGTCGGGATGAGCCATCCCCCAGCTCCTGTCGCTTGTCAGCTCTAGGGGTCCATGCCGATACCGACAAGGAGCCTTGCCAGGGAATGATACCAGCCTACTGTCGGGTGCTCTCTCCCCCTTTGGCACTCGCGGTTAGTGCCGACCCAACTAATAGTTATGTGCGGCAAGAACAAAGATGCTCACATAGTATAAACAGAGGGAGAAAGCAATAGTACTTAAGGAAGAGAAATAGCATTTCTTTCATTCATTTTCAATACGAAATGGATAGAGATTACATTCTGATTAGCTAAAATTTGGAAAGTGCCTACATCTTTTGATTTATAAAAAGATAAGTGCCCCGTAATGCCTTTCTTGTCCCTCTCCTCCTAGGGATTAGGTGGAGAAGGAAAGGAGGGAAAAAGGAGCGTCTAGCTAGGATTCAGCGCCTCCCCGCCAGGACCAGAGGGACGCGTCCCTGGAGGGGCAGAAGGACCCTGCACCCAGGCAGGGTGGACGAAGCTAGAAGGGAGGAAGAAGACGAAGAGTAGCTACAGATGGTGGTGCTGCCGAAGCCAGCTGGTGATGATGGTGCTACCAGCAATCATGACGTGTCGGAGTTGTCTTCCCTGCTCTTGAAACATGATGGGTTGCTGCCGCCGTTGTCTTCTTCATCACCACCACTCAAGGGGACGCCTCCGTCATCATCTGAGCCCTCGATGCGGTAGCCGAGGCAAACGCCAAGCTTCCCGAAGAGCCTCACACAGAGAATGGTCGTCCCCATTGACCTGAGGTAGGGAATACTCCCTGCCCTTAAGGAGTGCGCCCATGCGAAAAGCTCCCATCCATGTGTGCCATACATAGTGACATAGGTGGGAAACTCTTTCGCGACACATGATGAACCGTTGCTGTGACCTCTGGCGTGCAACCGATGGTCGTACGGACGATTTTTCTCCATTCGCTTCAAGAAGGAGCGCAAGGACCACAGTCAACCACAACGTTGTGTTTGCACTATAGACTCCAATGCGATGTCGTCCATGCTACATTCCCCTAATACTGAACCAGCGGGCGACGCAATGGCGGGTGTGCCACTGCAGCTGCCCCCTAGCGCGACCGTCGCGCCGCCCGCTCCCACATCCAAGGTCTCTCCCTACGGCTCTCAGTCCAAAACCATTGACCCAAATCGGGGGCTGAGCATGGACACAAAAAGAAGAACTTGCGGTGGCAGGCGCATTCGACTGTCCCTTCCCCCTGGCCATCAAGAGGGCTGGGACAGCCCGAAGAAAGGGAAAGAACAGTAAGCTATGTGAACCTGAGACGGCAGGAGAAGGGGATGGATGGTCCTTTGTGACAGCCCCCCCCCCCAATGTATAGGGAAGGGCACGGGAACTGGCTCTCCTTCGCTCCAAGGCGGTCGCCCATCTACACTAATCCCACTATCCATGGTCACGGGTGACCAGGTAACTGCCCCATTGCTCCAATCCCTAGCACTATAGTTGCTGCCATTCCCACGCCTTTAAGCCATGCGATTCCACCATGAACTCCCCGCAATGCATGTGGTGTGCGTTGCAGAAACGACCTGAGGTAGTGGGTAAGTGCTGGCTTGAAAGTTGGGAGTTACTCCCTCAAATTGTGCCCCTCTACATAAATTTTGGGCCTAAGCCAATGATGTTGGGCAAGCACGTTTGGGCCAGACTCGGGGGCTGCTGCCGGTGCACTAGGATTGGGGTACCCAGTGCCCCTGACTTATCCACGTGCAGTAGTAGTAGAACCCACCAACATAAGGAGACCAAACAAGCATCCAAGTCAAAGACTCCAACAGAGGCGACCTACGCAGGCTAAGCAGCGCTGACAAGGTCATTGCAATGACCTAGGACAGGCCCGTGCCGTGCCAAGCACGTCCCCGGTGCCTGCCAGGGACCGAGGCGCATACATCTACAGGAAGACCCGACAAGCCATCCCCCAACAGGCGAGAGCCGATCGACCATCACTCCACTGCATCGCAACACCAGTCACTTGTCGATGTGGTGTTGATCTCCCAGGCGGCTAAGTGGCTCTCGTTAAGCACGTGGTGACTCATTGGAAGACATATTATGCCCCCTTGACACCTGTCCAGAGGCGTGTGAAGATGTGGTGCAATAGTCAACAAAAGCGGTGGTAGAAGCCTGCTAGGAATGCACCCTCTCATGCCACCTAGACTAGCATTTATGGCATTCTGTCCTAAGTTCCAGAGTTAGGTATGATAGCACTGTTGGCTGTCTTATCATTATGTAATGTCTGTTTTGCCAGTGTGGTTCCCCTTGAGCTATAAAAGGAGGCCCAAGGTAACCTAGATAAATGGGGGACCTTTGGACACTTGTACTCACGTAGCAGCTCCCCCAAAGGCAACCCTTACATAGTTTGAGCATTGCGTGTGCTTCGTGCTCCTCTGGTCAATCCACCAAAGCAGGAGTAGGCTTTTTCGCTTCTCAGTGGCCCGAACCTGGGTAAAACACCAGCGTCTCATCATCGCACTGCCTCACTACCTCCACTCTTTGTTCATGTGACCTAACCCCTGCCGAACCACAAAGGGGCCTGTGGCCCCATAGGTGACCAAGTGCATCGTGCCCCGACAATGGGTGCATGAAAGTAAAGCACACTAAGTCAACTAATCTTTATTATATAACTCTCACACCCAACTACAAGTATAGATAGATCTAAAAGAAAAAATTCTAAACAAAGAAAATCTGAAATTTTATTTCTCTAAATAATGAAAAACTAAAGATCGAACTAAGATAGATAGTAGTGATAAAAGTGATGGTGTTACGAAATGGGGCACCTCCCCCAAGCTTGGAAAAAGCTTAGGGTGGTGCCCATACCCATGTACTCAAGTGTCCTTATTGGGTGATGGTGATGATGTAGTAGGCATGTACTTGGCAATGGATAAGATAGCCTACAACTCCCCTATCTCATGAAGTAGTTGTTGAATCATTGTGGTGTTCTTTTGTACTTCCTCCATGGTATGTTTATGCTCCAGCCGCCAAGAGATTTTTCGGCACCACTTTCACTTGGACGAGACATGTCCGAATTGGATGGTATATACGGGCGACAATTATTTTAAATTCCAGAATTGTGAATCAAATTGTGAAAGTTATTTGCATGTAACGTGCTGAGGGGCCTTCTCGGGATAGCTTGATGTTGCTCTAAATGGGCTAACTGAGATTTTCTCCCATTGGTGGGCAAGGGTTTGGAGATGCGGAGTTACCCGCTAGCGTCCCACGTTCTGAGGCCGGTGGATGCACATCCATGGAGTCTCCAAGTTCTTCTCCTGAGATAACTTCTTCATATCCTTCTCATTCAATCTCCATCCGTCACATCCATGCTTGGTCCTCAATAATGTTAGAGGAGGATGAAGACATAGATCCAAACCCTCCAGAAATCGGTTACAAAAACGAATCGAAACAAGAATAGAGGAGAAACTCGTGATGCGGTGGTCAAAACCTACAGGAGTGTATGTGATATTTTTTTCTAGGTCAGAATACGTGCTCGGGAAGAAAACAAAGTTCGGGAGGCACACGAGGGCCCCACAAGCTATCAGGGCGTGGCCAGGGTTGTGCATGCCCTATTGGCTTATGACTCCGTCGTGGGTACCCCTGACTCCTTTTTACTTTTGGAATTTTTCTAAAATACCAAAAACAACAGAACATATATTTTTGGAATTTTTAGAGTCGGTTTATTTACCGTATCGTGTACCAACTGCTTTTCAGGTTTCTAGAGTTTTTTGGAAGGTCACCCTTATGTGCTCTTACGGTGTTGTCACTTGAATAATATTAGTTTCATCATTAATGGGCGTACCTGAAATGCAGTGCTTAATTCTTTTCCCATTTACCACTCTCGGATTTTTGCCTTCCAAGTAATTCATTTTCATAGCACCGAAGCGATAGACCTTCTCAAAAACATATGGACCTTCCCATTTGCAGAGGAGTTGACCTACAAAAAATCTGAAATGAGAATTGTACAAAAGTACTAGGTCTCCTACATTGAATTCTCATTTTTCAATCCTCTTGTCATGCCATCTTTTAACCTTTTCTAGAAATAACCGAGCATTTTCATAAGCGTGTGTCCTCCATTCATCTAATGAGCTAATATCAAATAACCTCTTTTCACCGGCAGGTTGAAAGTCATAATTAACCTCTTTAATTGCCCAATAAGCTTTATGTTCTAATTCAAAAGGTAAATGATAAGCTCTGCCATAGACCATTTTATATGGAGACATCCCCATGGGATTTTATACGCATTTCTATAAGACCATAAAGCGTCATCTAGTTTCTTAGACCAATTCTATGTAGATCTATTGATAGTCTTTTCCAAAATTAAGCATTTTAATAGCGATTTTATTGTCGGTGTACTAAGGATCGGGTCCATTAGTACCCCTTACTTGTGCACGGGCAGTTGTAGCCACACCCGCGGCAAGGCCTGTCGAGGACTACTGGAAGCAACCGCGGAGACGTCAAAGGAACGCTCAAGTCAACGAACACAAGACCGAAGACCAAGTGTTGGAACCTCGACAAGATCTTGTCGGTGTGGCCTACGAAGCCCCGACAAGCAGGGCACTTGGCAAGACCTCGCCACCTTGCCAGCGCGGAGACTAGGTGTCGACTCACAGGATACGTGTCAAGGCGCTGGCGAAGGAGAGGCTAAGCGGTGCTGATTGGACGGGCCCCTGTCCCGTCCCGTAGGAGGCCAAGGACGCTGACGGAGCATTAAATGCATTTGTCCCACTCCGTCAGGGTTAGGTATGATAACACTACAGCACTGTGCGCCCCGTGCGCGCACTGTATGCCACTGTTGGGATCCGCTTAGTCATATAAAAGGAGGCCCAAGGCGTTATGAGAAATGATTTTTTGGGACTTTTGTCTCCCATCTTCTAGCTCAAGCGCGTAGCAGCTCCTCATAGTGCTCCTGTAGCTGGAACCTCAAAAACACCCGTAATACATCGAGGCAGGATTAGAGTTTTACGCTCCACGACGGCCCAAACCTGGGTAAAACTTCCGCTCGCACCGATCGTGTGATCTGCTCTTTGTACTTCTCCCCGCCAAACTACAAAGGGATCCTCATGGTCCCATAGGTCTCGTGCACCGACGTCTTTTCCACGCCAGGTAGGGGGGAAGGTGGTGCAAACCTGATCACATGATATGTGCGCCAGTGCATCCATCGACATCGCCCCCAAGAAGAAGGGTTTCATGGCGGTCGACTGTCCACGTCCTGTGCGCCCGTAGACACGCAGACAGGCGGCGGTGTGGATGCGTACGGAAGCCTCGAGCCTCCATGACGATTTGGAAATCACGGCCAAGCCAGCGGCGCCAACCGCATAGACGGTGGCAACCCACGTGCTACTGGACCTCAAGACGAAGCCATGCGGCCTACAGGCGGCGCGACGAACACCAGAGACGTTGGGGTGACCTCCAAGACACCTATGTCGGCACATATGCCATGGCCTTCTCAGGTCGTGCACGACAAACAGCGCCGCAACGATGGTGGTTCCAGGCGCATCCATGGGAAGGACCCTGCGCATCTCCCTCGAGTCGTGTCCGACCAACATGCGCGCAAAAATGCTGACAGAGGTGGCGCGCGGTTGCGGGACCGTGATGGAGCTCGTTCTAACACCGTTAGGAGTTAGAGCACCTCCCGTTCATCGCACCTCCCACTGCCAACCTCGTCAGCAGAAGCATTGGCGCGAGGGAAACTATTCCTGAACTTCCCTTCTACGACGGAGAAACTCAATGATTGGAGAGCTACTATCCAGAGCCTCGTCAGCTTTGCCGACAGGGGTGGACCACAACGGGCGTAGCCCTTACAGCAGCAGTCCGTCGAGTCAGCACACGCTAATGGCGACGAGGCCAGAGGTGGCATGACCATGCTGCACTCTCCCTCGCTGGGACAACGGCGGTCGCTGAATCGGTCAATAGGCGCTGGCGATGATGACTCCACTGCGTCATCTGATCCACGGACTCACGGCGATCAACGTCAAGTTCTTTAGGAGCGTATCAAGGAGGACGCCCGGACCAGCATTAAGCGGCGGCGGGAAACGCGCCCTAAATATTATAAGCACGCAGGGCCCACTATAGACAAGTCCATGCCAGGATATCCTGTCGACCTACCTTATGAGGTGGGTTGTCCAGAGTTTACCCGTGAGTTGTGGCGGGTCCTGTGGCCCAATTCCCGAATGTTCAAGCCGGAGGTCCCGGAGAAATATGACGGCAAGACCCACCCATCAGAGTTCTTGAGCATCTACACCATTGCGGTGCAGGCTGCCGGAGCTCGCGATGCCAAGATACTCACCAACTACTTCCCGTTGGTGCTCAAGCCTAATGTCAGGTCGTGGTTGATGCACCTTCGAGAGCATTCCATATCATCCTCGGCAGTCCTATGCCACGAGTTTGTTGGTGCCTTTACCGGAGGCCACCAAGCGCCTAGTCAAGCAAGCAATTTGCATCTCATCCTCAAGAAGGAAGGCAAAACCTTGCGCAAGTATATTCAGATATTTAGTCTCATACACCGCAACATCCCAGACATTCATCATGGCGCTATTATCAATGTGTTTCATCAGAACATGTGTAACCACAGGATGGGCGAAGAGCTGGCGATGAATCAGGTCAAGGATGTCGCCAAGCTCTATGCCCTGGCTGATAGGTGTGCTCAAGCTCAGGAAGGGAGGAGACTCCCCAGCGAGGATGTCAGTGTTCGGGTTGACTCTGATGACGACGCTACTGCCCCGGCAAGAAAAGGCCGACAGTGAAACAAGAAGCACAAGGAGAAGGTCGTGGAGGAGTCCGGCGACCTTGGCGCCGCCAAGAAGACAAAGGTTGACAACCACGGCAAGGAGGATGTAGGGTGCGTCTTTTGTCAGGCCTTGGCAGGTGCCGACAAGCCAGAGGGATCCGACAAGTAGTATTGCAAGATCCATCACACCAAGGGCCACGACCTGCAAAACTGCCGACAAGTCGAATAGCTTGTCGAAAGGCAGAAAGATGAGTACGTAAGGCCGGACAAGGATAAGGCCCAAGAAGGTGCAGAGGGGTCCAGCAAGAAGTGCAGTGGCCGAGGAGGTTGCCGCGGCAAGGCCAAGCAGCAGGCGAGGCCCTCTCGAGGCCATGACAACGAAGAGTAGGATGATGATGATGGCAATGAAGAGGACGATGGGTTAAGCGAGCACGATTTTCAGAGGGATACAAATGTTATGTGCATCAAAGGAGGCGCCTCGTTGCCTTCTTCCCGCCGCCAACTTAAACAATGGGCACGTGAGATTAATGTGACGGAACCATTTGTTGAAGCCTGGAAGCCCCTGAGATGGTCCCACACGCCTATCATTTTCAACGCTGAGGATCACCCTGATTGCACGACAGCTGTTGGGTGCCTGCCGTTGTTGGTCTCGCCAAAGATTCGCCACCTCAGAGTGACGAAAATGTTAGTTGACGGGTGGGCCCGGTCTGAATCTGATCTCACCTGATGTGACCAAAAGATTGCAAATTCCTGACGGGGATCTTGTGGATACAGGCACTTTTCAAGGGATTAATCCGGGAAGGACTCAGCCGAAGGGAAAGATCACATTGCCGGTAACATTTGGCAATGATATGAACTTCAGAACGGAGAAGATTGTTTTTGATGTTGCCAAGATACCCTTGTCGTACAGTGGGATACTTGGATACCTGGCGCTGGCCAAGTTCATGGCGGCAGCACATGATGCTTACAACGTGTTGAAGATGCCCGGGCCGATCAACGTCATCACAGTCAACTCCGACAAGAAGGACACACTTATTTGTGCCGACCAGCTTTACCGGGAGGTAGTTGTAGCACCTATCGCCAAGGCACCTGCTCCTGCCGTTGAAGCTCTCGAGGGGAAGAAGACCGACAAGGCCTTTAGTGCACACTCCGGCAAGCGCGCCTCTTCGGGGTGCAGTGCTCCCGTCGATGATGTGCCAGAAAGCTCCACCGGGAAGAACAAGAAATCAAAGGCAGCTCCACCAGAAACCAAGAAGGTGGCCATCAAGGAGGATGGCACGGGGGGCACTTTCACCATAAGTTCCACCCTTGATGACAAATCGGAAAGCACACTCGTTGCCTTCCTTCGGGCGAACATCGATGTCTTTTCATGGCAACCATCTGATGTCCCCGGTGTTCCCAGGGAGGTAATTGAGCATCACCTTGCCATTTGTCCCCACGCGCGGACCATCAAGCAAAAAGTCAGGAATCAAGCCTTGGAGCGGAAAGAATTCATTGCCGAGGAAATCAAGAAATTGGAAGCGATGGGCTTGCTCAGGGGAGTACTTCATCCAACATGGTTGGCCTATCTAGTTGTAGTGCACAAGGCAAATGGAAAATGGAGCTTGTGCATTGATTATACAGATCTCAACTAAGGTTGTCCAAAAGATCCTTTCCCCTTGCCGCACATCGACCAGATTGTGAACTCCACTGCAGGCTGTGATTTGCTATCCTTCCTTGATGCTTACTCAGGATACCACTAGAACTTCATGTCCAAGGAAGATGAAGAGCAGACCGCATTTATCACATGTGGTATGAATTGCTTTGTGCATATGCCTTTCGGGTTGAAAAGTGTTGGTTCGATGTTTGCAAGAGCTGTCCAGATTGGTTTTGAGGCCCAGCTGCATAGAAATATGGCAGCCTATATGGATGACATAGTGGTCAAAACCAAGGACAAAGCAATGCTCGTGCAGGACCTGGAAGAGACATTTGCGAATCTACGCAAGATCAACTTGAAGCTCAATCCTGAGAAATGTGTGTTCGGTGTTCCATCCGGAAAGCTTCTAGGGTTCTTTGTATCTCAGCGCGGGATCGAGGCGAACCCTGACAAGATCAAGGCAATTGAGCAGATTGAAGCACCAAAACACGTCAAGGATGTGCGTCATCTTGCCGGCTGCGTCGCCGCTCTGAGTAGGTTCATCTCGAAGTCTGCTGAGCACGCCCTATCCTTTTTCGGAATCTTGAAGAAGGCAGGTCCAATTAAGTGGTCTCCGGAAGCGGAGGCAGCGCTACAAGATTTGAAGAAGTACCTCTCCTCTCCGTCGATACTAGTCGCAGCTAGACCACAAGAGCCGTTGCTGCTGTACTTGGCGGCAATGAATCAAGTGGCTAGTGTTGCGTTGGTAGCGCAGAGAGAAGATGACGAAGAAGGAGCTACAGAAGCAGGACCACCAAGAGACCAATTGGGGGCTTCCCCAGCACGGTCTGGTGCCGGCAAGTTAGGACCTACGAAGATGAGCGAAGCAGCACAGAAGAAGAAAATGGTGCAGTGCCCAGTGTAGTTCGTCAGCTCCCTTTTGCAAGGGGTCGGGTCAAGGTACTCTATTGTGCAAAAGCTACTTTGTGGCCTCCTCATGGCATCAAGGAAGTTGCGCCATTATTTGCAAGCACATGAGATTACCGTCGTCACTCGCTTCCCGCTGCAACGGATTTTGCGTAACCCAGACGCTACCAGCAGGATTGTGGAGTGGGATTTGGAGTTGTCGAGCTTTGTCTTCAAGTTTGAAAGCACTTCAACCATTTAGAGAAGAGCTTTGGCAGAATTCGTTGCGGAATGGACTCCAATGTCAGACGAAGAGATCCAAGAAACGACCGTCCCCGGCAAGGAAACAAGCAAAGAATGGGTTATGTACTTTGACGGAGCTTTCTCCCTGCAAGGAGCCAGCACTGGCATGCTGCTTGTCGCACCCATCAGAGAACACCTCAAGTATGTAATTCAGATGCACTTTCCTCAGGAGAAATTGAAAAATAACACTGCAGAGTATGATGGGCTCCTTGCCTGCATCAGAATTGCTGCAGGCCTTGGGATCAAGAAGCTCATTGTCAGAGGAGATTCACATCTTGTCGTCAAGCAAGTCAATAAGGATTATCAGAGCCCATTGATGGAATCTTACATAGATGAAGTGAAGAAGTTGGAGGAGCACTTTGACAGTCTGCCAGCAGAGCACATTCCTCGCGCAGAGAATAGTGTTGCTGACGAGCTAACGAAGCGTGCTACCCTCAAGTTACCTGTGGAACTAGGGACTTTCGTGCTCCAACTAAGTCAGCCATCCGTATCGCCGCCGGCAAAGCAGAATAAGAGGAGGAAGTTGAATTCTGGCCAGTACTTCCCGCCAGAGCTTACAGAAGCCGCCGACAAGGAAATTTTCGGGATCAACGCCAATCTTGTTGGGGGCAACAAGCTCCAGCAGGGCCACATGCCCTTGCCGTAGAGACAAGCACCCCCGTGGCAGAAGACATGCCTTTAGTCCTTGCCGTCAAGCCTCAGGCTCCAGCATGGGCACAACGCATAGTACAGTTCCTTCAAACAACGGAACTCCCGGAGGAATAGGAAGAAGCGGAGAAAGTAGCCCATTAGTCTAGTATGTACCAGTTTGTGGACGACGTCCTGTACAGAAAAAGATCGAACGGTGTGAAATTGAAGTGCGTTCCTCGGGAGGATGGACTAGAGCTATTGGTAGACATACATGGAAGCATATGTGGATTCCACATAAGATCAAGAGCTCTTGCCGGGAAGGCCTTCTGGCAAGGTTTCTTTTGGCTCACTGCTCTCCAGGATGCAACTGCACTAGTAACCAAGTGTGAAGCATGATAGTTACATTCGAAGAAGCTTCATCAACCAGCTCAAGCTCTTCAGACAATCCCTCTTTCCTGGCCATTTTTGGTATGGGGGCATGACATCTTGGGCCCCTTTCCCCGTGCCACCATGGGCTTTGAGGACTTGTACGTTCTAATCGACAAGCTCACAAAGTGGCCGGAAGTGGAAGCAGTGAGAAAGGTGACAGCACAATCAACCATCAAGTTCTTTAGAGAACTAGTTTGTCGTTTTGGTGTACCAAGCAGGGTCATCACCGATAACGGCACACAGTTCACAAGACGCACCTTCATGTAGTACGTCCAAGACCTTGGCGGCAAGATCTTCTTTGCTTCTGTCGCTCATCCAAGGAGCAACAACCAAGCGGAAAGGGAAAATGCTGCACTGCTGCAAGGGCTTAAGACGAGAAATTTTGACAGGCTAGACAAGTACGAAAGACGCTTGATTGATGAGCTGCCGGCGGTTCTTTGGTCGATGAGAACGACGCCAAATCGAGCCACCGTCCAGACACCCTTCTCCCTGGTGTATGGGGCGGAGGCAGTTCTCCACATAGAACTCATGTATGGGTCACCTCGAGTGCTCGCTTATGATGGGCTTGAGCAAGAGCATTTGCGCCAAGACAACGTGACGCTACTTGAGGAAGACCGACTTCGGTCTGCTGTGAGAGCTGCACGCTACTAGCAAGCTTTGCGCCGCCAACATAGCCAGAAAGTTCATACCTGAAGTCTTGAGAAAGGCGACCTTGTTATTCGGCACGTTTCTTTGGCCAAGAATTCAAACAAGTTGATGCCGAAGTGGGAAGGCCCTTATGAGGTAGTACGAGTCGCTAGGGCTGGCACAGTCCGCCTGGAGACCGAAGATGGCATCCAAGTGAGCAACTCCTGGAACAGCGAACTTCTTCGTAAGTTCTATCCATAAGGTGCGGTTGTCGGGCCCCCGGCAACCACCTTTTGTACAAGTCTTCCCGCAGGGCATGTCAGCCTTTGTACAAAGCCAGGCGTAGACCCTGTGCATAGTTGAATAAGATAAGACGTCTTGCAACTCTTGTCCACTCCCATGTTTTCTTTACATACATGTTCAATTTAGATGTTGCATTACTCTTATTCCCAAGAAGTGCTAACGAACAGCCAAGGTTCCATACCTCTATTTTCTCTTCTTTGTTTTTTCATAAAGGATAGAAGGCTCCCTCGCGCACAAGTTTTACGGGGGGAAGAGGTGGTGTGGACACCTGCGGGCGGGCGATGTTCGAAGTTGGCACCTTGCGGGAAGGATTATGACAATGAAAAAGATAAGTTGCAAAACTCTAAGTAAACCTTTACTATGAGGTTATCTCTACCCTTGGATGATTTTAAACTTTTGTACAGAAAACCTTCACGCAAGGGAACCTTGCCGTGATCGGTTGCGCCCTTGTTCTGTTTCGAGTCCGCTCAATAGTTTAAGTGGCTGCACTGAAAACGTTAGGGTAGCTTGTCAGAATTGGTTGCGCCCTTACTCTATTTCGAGCCCGCTCAATAGTTTAGGTGGCTGTGCAAAAAGTGCCAAGACATCTTGCCAGCGGCGGCATCGCCAGCGGGCTTCTAAGGATCCGTTCCTCAATGCCCTCACGGCAGTGCTGCATACGCCGACAAGTTTTCTGATAAAGCATAGGGAATACACCATACAGAGAAAAATCAAACAACATGAGTAACATGCATCCATAAAAGCACGAACAATTATGTTACACTAAGGAATTACCGCAATCCTGACTTAAGATAAGATCATCTTTGATATAAAACAACAATGACAAGGAAGAATGGAGCATCTAGTCTCCGCGATCGCCCTTGACCCTCTTGACTTGGTTTACCTTGTCGATGATAGGCGCGACAAGTTCCTCAAGCGCCTTGACGTCCACGTCCTTCGGCGAGCGATCAAGGACGTTGGTGAAATTGATGCCAGGGTTCCTATGCGCCACCTTGACGAGCACCTTGAGGAGAACGTCCCTGCAGAGCTTGTGGGACTCATTGGCCAAATGGGCCACCCAATCAGACTGGAGCTGCTTCAAGGCATCGATTATGTCGTCAAAGAACATGTTTATCTTGACGAAATCACCCTATCAGAGGAGGAGAAGTGAAAGATTTGCAGGCCTAGGTCAGACAAGTGTGCATCAAGCTTCTCCGCCACTTCCACAAGGTGCTCGGTACAGACCTGCACGCCTTTCACATAATCATTGTGAGACGCATCGACGCTCTTGAGCAAGTCCTACTCGTTTAGGAGGCCCTTGGCCAGGGTCTTCTCACGAGCCATGCTGCTCTCAAGGGACTCCTTCAGCATACACAACTTCAGCTCCAGATCGGCGATAGGCTCTTTGGAGGAGGAGAGCTTCTTGTTCTTCTCGCACATGGTGGTTTGCGTCTCCATCAAGCTATGGAGGGTCTCCTCTTTATTGGTCTTGAACACCAAGATCTCCTAGCTGCGTCCTTCGAGGTCCGCCTCCAGCCCCTTCACCTTGTTGGCAAGCTCATTTTTGGCAGCCTCTACGGCTTCGGCATCATCGACGGCTTCCTTCAGCTTGCTGGCATGGTCGATGAGCAGGGCATCGAGGGCTTCTTTGTGCTTCTGCTCCAGCTCCTGGGTTTGCTGCGCGACAAGATTTTCCATTTCTTCAACCTTGCAACAAAGCTTGTCGGCAAGCGCCCTCTCGCGAGCAGAGCGGTCCTCTTCGTGGGCATCAAGCCCAATGCGGCGCTCCGTCAGACGAGCGTTCTCCATAGCAGCCTCTTGAGAAGCCTCCTCTCGGGCTCTTTCAACGTCAGACAGCTTCAGGAAGAGCTCACTCTAGCCTTGACTCAGCTGCTCTCGACTGGTTTTCAACTCCCTGGAGTCTTCGGCGAACTAGGCCTGCGTTTCCTTGACGCGCCCCTGGAAGTCCACCTCCGCCGCCTGCATAACTGCCGCTCCTTGGTATCCAGCTTTTCCTTCCGAGTGCGATAGAGCTCCTGGAGTTTTTGGAAGTTATCACCCATTGCCTGGAGGAGATGTTCTTCCTTGGGTTGGTCGCCGATGCTCGCCTCGTCAAGAGCTTCGGGTCCGGCAAGAGCAGTGATTTCCCCATCAAGGGCCTCCCGTTTGGTGGGCTCCCCAATGTTCGCCATCCCTGGCACGTTGATAAATAGGTCCTCGCCGGTCATGAGATATCTACTCAGGGAGGGGGTTTCGGATGTCAACAGTTGATCCTCCATGACCATCTCACCGGCGGACGGGGGCTCCATGGCCGATGTAGCGCCTGGCGTTCCCGCGGCAGGAACGCCATCAGTACGGTCACCGGACCCCTCGCTGGCCTCCCAGCAGGTCTCTCAACGGTGTTCTCCCGTGCGTCCCTGGCAGCCTCGTCGGCGGCAACCCTGGTGGCATCAGCGGAAGCATCCCTAGTGGTCTCCTCAATAACGGTGTCGTCGTCCATTTATTCTACCAAGGGGGGACCTGAAAACCAGAAACAGAGAGCAAAGATGAAGCCGAAATTGAAATTTGGTAAAATGATGTATGAGAACAGAATAGCAAGCGCTCTATGGCAAACGGTCTTACCTGTACCGGGCTGCTAGGAGGTGGCTGCTTCTTCCCCGGCAACTTCAGTTGCCGGCATAGGACTGCCGGCGCCAGCGCTTGCCGACTTCTCCTCAACATGGCTCGGTTCGTCGATGGAACCCCCTACCGGAGAGCAGTCTCTGGGCTGCGTGGTCGAAGGGAGCGGCGCGTCAGGGGTGGCCCCCAATGGTCCCCTTTGCTACCGCCTTTCTTATAAAAGCCTGGTGATGTTAGCAATGAAGATACATGTCCCCAAGCTCGCCAGAGGGAAATGAGTAACACACTCACGTTGAGGGCTGTATTGGGGGCTGTGTAGCGCGCTGGGCTCCGGGTTGATATCGATCAGCTCCGGTGCCTCGTGGTGCTGGTTGACGGTGTGCCTGTTGAAGTCCTCGCTCTCATCACCATCCTTTGCGCCAGCATTTCCGAATCTCTGCGGAGACAGGCCAAAGAAAAATGAATAAGTTAAGCGAAGTCAAAGAAAACCAGTAGATAAGAAGGGTCGAGGGACCCTTACTCTTCTTCCCCCGAGCTGAAGGTGGAGAGGTCAAAGTATACCTCTGCCATGGTGTCCGGAGGTGGAGAAGGGGCAGCCCTGTGTCGCTTGGTCATGGCTGGAGCCGGGGGGTGCTGTCGGGCTCCTTGCCACTGCACAGCCTTGCCAACCGTGCCCTTGCCAGGGGATGCCCTATTGGAAGAAGGATGAAGAGCGGGGGCACCAGAAAAAGCCTTTCGAAGGACGCGCCTCTTCTCTCGAGGGCTGGGGTATCCTCGTCCGACTCCTCTTCGGCTGCGTCCTCGACGGAAGGGCACCCGGCGGCGGAGCCGCTCTACTCCCCGACAACTTCACCCTGCTTGGCGAGTTGATCCTTAGACGCCACCTCTACTTTGACGGATTCCTCTTCTATGAAGCCTACACTGCTGGCCTCCGCGACAAGGGTCACCTCCTCCACCCTGTTGGCGATGTATGCCATTTCTTCCTCGATGGTGTCCCGGATGAGGTTCGTCTCTACCCATACGGCCTTCTCCTACAAGCTCTCGAATAACTCATGTACCCGTTCTGCGGACGACTCTTCGCAAGACCTGTCAGGGCCATGAGCGTTGCACACCGGCATCATGGCAAGGATTGAGGCCAGGGCAGAGTTCTTGCACAGGGGGATCACACTAGCCGGCAATTCACGCCTCACATCAAACCTGAACAACTTCTGGCAGAGAGCTGTGTGTTGCATCACTGTCAAGTTATTGTTTAGACCAGGGCGCAGCCTCATGATGTCTACCGCATTCCTGAACTCCCAGGCTAGCTTCCCTTTGTTTTGTAGAGGGGCTATGCGACAGCGGAGAAAATTGGCCATGATCATCTTCACTGTGAGCCCAGCAACCTTGAGGCGGTGGATTCTGGTGATCGTGACTATGAGCTTCTCGTCAAGGGGATCGAAGTCACTCCAATCGTCACCGTGCACCATTTTTGTATGCCGGGGCGAGCAGAAAGATTGGGGATCGTCCTTCTGGATCCAGCACCATCTAGCCTGCCATTCATCCCACTTATCATGGAGGGCCCCGGTTGGATATATGTCCTTGTTCCATCCCCTTAGAATCTAGGTGATGGAACCAGAAAGGGTCTCTCCCCCTTGAATACGAGGGGTGAAGTAGTGGTGGAACAAGGTAGTGTTGGGGACTACCCCAGCAAAGTTCTCGCAGAGGTGGGCAAAGACAGACATACACGTTACAGCATTAGGCATGAAATCCAAGAGACGAAAGCCGTACATGTACATGATGTCATTGAAGAAATCGAAGAAGGAGGGACAAAGCTCGCAATAAAAATAATCAACGAAGATGGGGAATTTGTTAGGACCGCCATTGGAAGACCTTGGCTCACATGGGTAGCAGGGTGCGCATACATCTCCCTCGCCCACATGCTCTAATACCGCTCCTTCAAGGCCTTCGCGGCGAGCACCAGAGGGAAGACGACGTGCGCCTTCTGCATCTTCGCCAGATCTTTCTTCGAGACGGCAGCTTTCACCACTTTGCCCTTGCTCATCTTGGGTGGCATAGTGGTTGTGGTGGGGAAAGCTAGGAATAGGCAGAGGGCGAAGGCGAAGGTTCTATGGGAGAAGCTCTGCTTTTGCCTCGAGGAAGGAGATGGTGGCGGTTTCCAGATTGGAAAAGATAGGGAGTAAATGAGTAAGTGTCTCTACGGGTCCCTCTTTTATGGGGAAGACGCGAGGCCGCTCCTTTACTGATCAATGGTAAATACCTTCACGAGCACGTTGTCGTTACGGCCGCTCCGCGCATGCCTCCCACGTCGCACACTTAACATGCATCGTGGGGTGGCGTAGTAAGCGAAATGATTGCAACTGCAGACTCCTGCCACGGGTGCCCGTGCACTATTTGAGCCTAGCCCAACAACGCCTCGCATAGTGTGTGGCCCAGGCCCAAGGGATCCTATCGGTGTACTAAGGATCGGGTCCATTAGTACCCCTTACTTGTGCATGGGCAGTTGTAGACACACCCGCGACAAGGCCTATCAAGGGACTACTGGAAGCAAGCGCGAAGACGTCAAAGGAACGCTCAAGTCAACGAACACAATACCGAAGACCAAGGGCTGGAACCCTGACAAGATCTTGCCAGGGGTGGCCTGCGGAGCCCCGGCAAGAAAGGCACTTGGCAATACCTCGCCACCTTGCTAGTGCGGAGACTAGGTGTCGACTCCTAGGATACGTGTCAAGGCGCTGGCGAAGGAGATGCTAAGCGGTGAAGATGGGACGGTCCCCTGTCTCGTCCCGTAGAAGGTCAGGGACGCTGATAGAGCATTAAATGCGTTTGTCACACTCCGTCAGGGTTAGGTTTGATAACACTGTAGCACTGTGTGCCCCATGCGCACACTGTATGCCACTGTTAGGATCCCCTTAGTCATAGAAAAGGAGGCCCTAGGTATTACGAGAGGGTATTTTTAGGGACTTATGGCTCCCGTCTTCTAGATCACGCGCGTAGCAGCTCCTCATAGCACTCCTATAGCTGGAACCTCAAAAACACGCATAATACATCGAGGCAGGAGTAGGGTTTTATGCTCCACAGCGGCCCGAACCTGGGCAAAACTTCCCCTAGCGCCGATCGTGTGATCTGCTTTTTGTACTTACCTTCTCCCCGCCGAACCACAAAGGGATCCTCGTGGTCTCATAGGTGTCGTGCAGCGATAGTTATGATCAACACTACTAGTTGGAATAGCTTCTACCCACTTAGTAACTTAATCAACAACAACTAACATATGAGTATACCCATTAGAGGAAAGAAAATGTCCCATAAAATCAAAGCCCCAAACTTCAAATGGTTCAATAGAAAGTGAATAATTCATAGGCATTTCTTGACATCTACCAATGTTACCATCTCTTTGGCATTCATCACATCGAAGGACATACTTACGAGCATCATTCAAAAGAGTAGGCCAATAGAAACCGGATTGTAATACCTTATCTGCAGTTCTGTCACCAGCATGGTGTCCTCCGTAAGATTCAGAGTGAGACTTCCTTAGAATCTATCCCTGTTCATGATCAGGTATAAAATGTCTAATAATACCATCTACTCCTTCCTTATAAAGATGTTGGTCATCCCAAAAGTAATGTCGTAAATCATAAAATAATTTTTTTCTTTTGTTGATAGGTGAAGCATGGTGGAATGTATTTAGCAGCAATGAAATTAGCATAATGCGCATACCAAGGAGTTCTACGTAAAGTATTAATAGCAACAATTTTCTCATCATGTAAATTATCATCAATAGTTAGTGGGCATGATTAACATTTTCCATCCTAGACAAGTTATCTACTACGGGGTTTTCAGCTCCCTTTATATCAACAATATGCAAATCAAACTCTTGAAGTAAAATCACCCACCTAATGATTCTAGGTTTAGCATCTTTCTTTTCCATAAGGTATTTAATAGCAGCATGATCAGTGTGAATAGTTACTTTGGAACAACGATGTAAGGTCTAAACTTATCACATGCACAAACAACTGCTAAAAATTCCTCCTCTATAGTAGCATAATTTCTTTGAGCAGTGTCTAGGGTCTAACTAGCATAATGAATATTATACTTCTTGTCTATTCTTTGCCCTAGAACAACACCAAGATCATAGTCGCTAGCATCACACATAATTTCAAATGGTGGGTTCCAGTCAGGTGGTTGGACAATAGGTGCAGAAATTAAGGCCTTCTTAAGTATTTCAAAGTCCTCTACACAATCATCATTAAAAAGGAATATAGTTTTGGAGAAGATTAGTTAATGGCCTAGAAATTTTGAGAAATATTTAATGAAATGCCTATAGTAACTAGCATAACCAAGGAAACTTCTTATACCTTTGATATCTTTTAGGCATGGCTTTTTCTCTATTGCAACAACTTTGGCTTTGTCTATCTCAATGCCTCGTTTAGAAATTTTATGCCCAAGTACTATACCTTCATTCACCAAAAAGGGGCACTTCTCCCAATTCAAGACAAGATTAGTTTCTTCAAATATTTGCAATACTCAATCAAAGTTGTTCAAGCAATCATCAAAAGAAGTCGCATAAACGGAAAAATCATCCATGACAACTTCAACAATATTTTCAAAAAAAGTCAAAGAGTATAGAAGTCATACATCTTTGAAAGGTAGCAGGTCTATTGCAGAAACCAAAAGGCATGCGCCTATAAGTAAAGGTAGTTTTCTCTTGGTCCTATTTTGACACATGTATTTGAGAGAAACCAAAGTATACATCAAGAAAACAAATGTGTGTCTGCTTAAATAGTCTATCTAACATTTGATCAATAAAAGGCAAGGGATAATGATCTTCCCTAGTAGATTTATTTAATTTTCCTAAAATCTATCACAATCCTATAACCAATTACGATTCCTTGTGGAATAAGCTCATTTTTATCATTAGCCACAATAGTTATACCTCCTTTCTTAGGAACACAATGAACATAACTTACCCATCTACTATCAGCAATAGGATAAATTATACATTCTACCAAAAGTTTTAATATCTTAGTTTTTACCACCTCCTTCATCTTAGGATTGAGACAGCGTTGATGATAACGACATGTTTAGCATCCGGTTCCATATTAATCTTGTGCTGACATACAGTGGGGCTGATGCCCTTAAGTACATCAAGAGTATATCCAATAGCAGCCTTGTGCTTCTTTAGAGTTTTAAGTAATCTTCTATCTTCATGCTCTAAATGGTTAGCAATAATAATAACAAGATATATCTTCTTTTCATAAAGATAAGCATATTTCAAAGTATCAGGTAACGTATTTAGCCCAAACACGGGATCTCCCTTGGGTGTAGGAGGATCCCCTAAAATATCAACTGGTAAGTTGTGTTTAAGAATAGGTGTTTGTCTAAGAAATATATAATCTATTTCATTTCTTTCATTCATATGCATATAATTTTCATGGTCTAGCAAACATTGCTCGACATATCAGTAGAAGGTACAACAATAGAAGCAAGACCAATTATTTCATCCTTATTAGGCAATTATTTTTCATGGGGTTGTCTACTAAACTTAGAGAAGTTAAATTCATGAGACACATCACCAAAGCTTACCTTGACGTTATCGATAGCACAATTAACTTCTCCATTAACAGTATTCAAGAAACGTCTACCAAATATAATGGGACAAAAGTCATCTTGTTCCTAACCAAGTAATACGAAATCAGTGGGGTACCTGACTTTTCCACACAAGACTTCAACATCTCTAACAATCCCAAGTGGTGAAATAGTATCACGTATTGCAAGTTTAATTGTGACATTAATATCTTCAATCTTAGAGGGTTCTATGTCATGCATAAATTCTTGGTATAATTTAAAAGGTATAGCATTAACACTATCACCAATGTCACACAAACCATGGTAACAATGATCTCAAATTTTGACTGAGATAACATGCATGCCTACAAATGGTTTTGTTTTTATTGAGCTCATCCTGCTCGTTTCTAATAGGTTTAGCAATTCTAGCAGCTTCATCATAGAGGTAAATAACCCGACCATCAATACGATCAACTAGGAGATCTTTAACCATAGCAACTTTAGGCTCAACATTTATTTGTTCAGAAGGTTTATGTGTCCTAACATAACTTTTATTAACCACAATTGTAGCCTTAGCATGTTCCCTAATTCTAACAGGAAAATAAGGTTTCTCAACATAAGAGGTACGAAAAATTCGATCAACATGACTAACAATTACTTCTTCCTTCTCAATTTTAACAGGTTCCTCTAATGGTTTTTCAATCGGAGGATGATATTTAAACCACTTCTCTTTGGGAAGATCAACATGAGTAGCAAATGATTCATAGAAATTAGCTACTATCTCACAGTCATGACCATAACTATTGCTAAACTCATGGAAAGCATTAGTTTCCATAAAAGATGTAACACAATCAAAATTAAGCACTATACTTGATTCTTTTGCTACGTCGAGTTCCCAATATTTAGAGTTGCATTTAATCCTCACTAGAAGATCCAATTTTAACTCAATAGTCTCCTTCATATAGGAACCAGTAACACAACAATTGAGTAATACTTGATCATCATGAGAAAGCCAGGCATAAAAGTTTTCTATAATCATTTGTCTCGAGAGATCATGGTTGGGGAAAGTGTGCATCATAGATTTAAGCCTCCCCAAAGCTTGAGAGATACTTTATCCTTCACGAGGCTAGCAATTATAAATAAAGTTCGGATCACAATGGACTAGAGATATGGATAAAAGTTTTGATAAAATTCTAGCTTCAAGCGATTCTAGTCACATGATCCAATATGATCCAATAGCATGTACCATATTAATGACTTTCACTCCATAGATAAAGGGAATTTTTTTATTAACATTGTCCCCGGGTGGACCTGAAAGCTTAAACAATCCATAAATCTCATTGACATATATCATATGGTAATCGGGATGAGTTGAATCTTCATAAGGATTAGCCAACAATTTCTCTACAATACCAGAAGGAATCTCATAATAAATATTTTCGGTAGGTTCAGTAGGTTGAGAAACAACTTCTTCAAATTCAATTTGAGGTGAAGATGCCCCGAACAAGCCACTCAATGGGCGACCGTTCATAGTGACAAGCAAAGTAAATTTCAGCACGTATAGAAAATGATTTCTTACCAATTTCCACTTACCAAAGGCACTTCACTCCCCGACAACGGCGCCAGAAAAGATTATTGATGACCTACAAGTATAGGGGATCAATCGTAGTCCTTTCAATAAATAAGAGTGTCAAACCAACAAGGATCAAAACGAAATGATAAGTAGTTTTTAGCAAGGTATTTTCTGCAAGTGTTGTGAGTAACAAAAGTAGGTAGTTTTGTAGCAAGATAATTCGTAACAAGTGGCAAGTGACAATAGTAACAGAAGTGCCGCAAGGTAGCCCAATCCTTTTTATAGCAAAGGATAGGCCATAAAATACTCTTATATTAAGAAAGTGCTCTTGAGTACACATGGGATTTCTGTCTAGTCATGTTCATCATGTTTAGTTGATTCTCGTTTGCTACTTTGATAATTAGATATGTGAGTGGACCAGTGCTAAGTTGTTATTCTTACTTAAACTAAAAACCTACTTATGATTAACCCCTCTTGCAAGCATCCTCAACTACGAAAGAAGAAATAAGATAAATCTAACCATAACATGAAACATGTGTGTTGGAATCGGGGCTCCGGGGACACAGAAAGGTTCGAACTCTGGGGTGCGCTCACTCTCCTGCCCTGATCTACCTCATGACCCCATGGAGACTCTCCGACAGCTCAAGATAAGGAGTATGAAAAAAGAACACCACTGTTTACCCGCGTCCGGGCCACCTCGGGTTGTAAAACCCTACTCTTGCTTGTTTTGATTGCTTGAGGATGGGAACGAGTACAAGGTGCGTTCTTGCGTACTAGGGTCGATCCCCTCTGTGATGGCCGGTTCCCCCCTCTTATACTAGCCCCAGTCCTCTTCCCCGAAAAACACAAGGCGGGAAGTGTTGCCACAACGGCCAGTTTGAAGTGGGAAAAGACATCAGCTTATCATGACAAAAGTAGTCTTCGCCTTCCAGAGATTCCTGCCATGACAAATTGATGCGCTCAAGGGTGACCTCCGTGTTGGCAAGCTCCTGGCCTCGGACCTCTTACACCAAAGAGGAAACCTTTGGACATCGCATTGGGGACCATCAAGCTAAACCTACTCCTCTATAACAAAATAGGAAAGCCTCCCCATCCGTGCCTGCTGGCACAGCTCCTGGGGCCGCCTGGCGCCGCACGCGGCACCCGCGTGAGGGTAAAGGACTACGCGACCCCGCCAGGCCACCCTCGTTGAGTTTTCCCTGATACGTCTTTGTCGTATCTATAATTTTGGATTGTTTCATGCCAATATTATACAACTTTTACATACTTTTGGCAACAATTTATATGATTTATTGGACTAACCTATTGATCCAGTGCCCATTGCCAGTTCCTGTTTTTTGTGTGTTTTTAGTTCGCATAAATTCCATATCAAACGAAGTCCAAACGCGATAAAAACTTCCGTAGATTGTTTTTGTAATATTTATGAATTTTGAGAAGTGTAATCAATGCAAACGAAGTCCCACAGCCTCCACCCTATACCAGGGCATGGGCGTGGGCCGAAACGCGGCCTGGTAGACCGTTCCCACCTTGTATGTCGGTTGGATATCTCCTTCGGGAGAAATGAAGCACATTTTTGGATGAAAATCCCCTCAAAATTTAAGCCCGATCGGAGTTACGGATCTCCGGGAATATAAGAAACAGTTTTGGCTAGAAAATAGGAACGTGAAATAGAAGAGAACAGAGAGGGAGATCCAATCTCGAAGAGCCTCCCGCCCCTCCGCCGCCATGGAAGACATGGACCGGAGGGGTAACTCTCCTCCCATCTAGGGGGGGGGGCCAAGGAAGAAGAAGAAGGAGGGGGGCTCTCTTCCCTCTCCCTTGGTGGTGTCGGAACGCCGCCGGGGCAAGCATCGTGACGGCATCTACATCAACAATCTTGCCTCCGCCAACGCCAACTCTCTCCCCCTCTTGCAGCGGTACAACACCTCTCTTCCCCATTGTAATCTCTACTTAAGTACGGTGCTCAACTCCATATATTATTTCCCTATTATATTTTGCCATCCCATGATGTTTGAGTAGATCTCTTTTGTCCTATGGGTTAATTGTGGTATGATGTTATGGATGTGAGTCATATGTTGATATGGTGATGTCCTATGGTGCCCTCCATGTCATGCAAACATGCGGGATCCAAGATGGAGGGTGTTGCAATATTTTTTTGATTTGCCTATAGTGGGTTGCGTGAGTGACAGAAGCACAAACCCGAGTACGTGGGTTGTTGTGTATGGGAGAAAAGAGGACTTAATACTTAATGCTATGGTTGGGTTTTACCTTAATGATCTTTAGTAGTTGTGGATGCTTGCTAGAGTTCCAATCATAAGTGCATATGATCCAAGTACAGAAAGTGTGTTAGCGCATGCCTCTCCCTCATTGCATATAATAAGTATATATCATATCATATTCCAATGCCTAGGGACAATCTTTCTCTTGTATTACAAAAAGCTTGCTACTTCACTACTAAGTTTATTTTCTTACAAAGTACACATAGTTTTATTCCCGCAAAGTAGTTTCATTCTTGTTCTAGATAACGCAAAGTGTGCGTAGATTTGTATCGGTGGTCGATAGAACTTAAGGGAATATTTGTTCTACCATTAGCTCTTCATTGCGATTCGACACCCTTACTTACCCAAAAAGGCTACAAACTATCCCCTACACTTGTGGGTTATCAAGACCGTTTTCTGGCGCCGTTGCCGGAGAGCAATAGCGTGGGGTGAATATTCTCATGT
Source organism: Hordeum marinum (assembly GCA_022496015.1). Taxonomy (NCBI): domain Eukaryota; kingdom Viridiplantae; phylum Streptophyta; class Magnoliopsida; order Poales; family Poaceae; genus Hordeum; species Hordeum marinum. The sequence goes on along the minus strand of CM039678.1, from coordinate 333,794,848 downwards.
GTGCTTGTTTTCTTTATCACTAAGTAATTTTTATTTTCTGTTTTTAGTTGTTTTATATGTTTGGTTATGGATATGGAACGCGAAACATCAAAAAAATAGTGGTACTTGCTACTCATGGAGATGGGGAACCTCCTAAAACCTGTTGGAAATATGCCCTAGAGGCAATAATAAATTAGTTATTATTATGTTTCCTTGTTTGTGATAATCGTTTATTATCCATGCTATAATTGTATTGATTGGAAACTAAATACATGTGTGGGTATAAAGACAACAATGTGTCCCTAGTATGCCTCTAGTAGACTAGCTCGTTGATCAAAGATGGCTAAGGTTTCCTTGCCATGAACATGAGATGTTATTTGATAACGGGATCACATCATTAGGAGAATGATGTGATGGACAAGACCCAAACTATAAACGTAGCATATGATCATGTCAGTTTATTGCTACAATTTTCTGCATGTCAAGTATCTGTTCCTATGACCATGAGATCATGCAACTCACTGACACCGGAGGAGTACCTTGTGTGTATCAAATGTCGCAACATAACCGAGTGACTATAAAGGTGCTCTACAGGTATCTCCGAGGGTGTCTGTTGAGTTGGCATGGATCAATACTGGGATTTGTTACTCCATTTGATGCAAAGGTATCTCAAAGCCCACTCGATAATACAACATCACAATAAGCCTTGCAAGCAATGTGACTAAGTGTTAGCCACAGGATTTTGTATTATGGAACAAGTAAAGAGACTTGCCGGTAACGAGATTGAACTAGGTATAGAGATACCGACGATCGAATCTCGGCCAAGTAACATATCGAAGAACAAAGGGAACAACATATGGGATTAACTGACTCCTTGAGATAGAGGTTCAACCGATAAATATCTCCGTAGAATATGTAGGAGCCAATATGGGCATCTAGGTCCTGCTATTGGTTATTGAACGTAAAGATGTCTCAGTCATGTCTGCATAGTTCTCGAACCCGCAGGGTCTAGACACTTAATGTTTGGTGACAATATAAGTATAGTTGAGTTATTATGTTGGTGACCAAAAGTTTCTTGGAGTCCCTGATGAGATCCCAGACATGACGGGGAGCTCCGGAATTGTCCGGAGGTAAAGATTAATATATGGGATAATAGTGTTACGTCTCCGGAAGAGTTCCGGAATTCACCGAAATAGTTTCGGATGTTTCTCAAAATATTCGGGGTACAAGAACACTTTATTTGGGCTAAGGGGTAAAGCCCATGAGGCTTTAGGAAGGTGCAAAAGGTGTTTTGTGGAGGCCAGGGGCCAGCCGCCAGGGACCCTGGCGTCTGGGGACAGACGCCGAGGACCTTGGCGTCTGTTCCTGGAGTCCAAGGAGGACTCTTGCCTTGCGAGCAAACCGACCTTGAGGAGGATTTTTCTCCAAGTTTCGACCCCAGGGCTCAGCATATAAATAAAGGGGCGGGGCTAGGACCTGGAACACATCAAGAAACCCTAAGACGTGTGCCGGCAACCCTGTCCCTCTAGTTTATCCTCTGTCACAGTTTCCGTAGGGATAGAAATCAAGAAGGAGCGTCAGGATAGAAATAATGCAAGTGGGAGACTGTTGGAAATATTCCCTAGAGGCAATAATAAATTTCTTATTATCATATTTCCTTGTTCATGATAATCATTTATTATCCATGCTATACTTGTGTTGATCGGAAACTCAGATACATGTGTGGATACGTAGACAACACCATGTCCCTAGTATGCCTCTAATAGACTAGCTCGTTGATCAAATATGGCTATGGTTTCCTAGTCATGGACATGAGATGTTATTTGATAACGGGATCACATCATTAGGAGAATGATGTGATGGACAACTTTAGACAATGTGAAAGTTGTTTCACAACTCACGCCACCTGGAACACCTTAGTGTGATGATATGTCCGAACGTCATAGTCATGTTCCGTTGGATATGGTGCGAACTATGATGTCTCTTACAGTTTTGCCACTCTCGATTTGGGGTTATGCATTAGAGACAACTACATTCACTTTAAATAGGGCACCATCTAAATCCGTTGAGATGACACCATATGGTTTGGCAAAAAACTAAGATGTCATTTCTCAGAGTTTGGGAATGCGACACTTATGTCTGATAAGCTTGAACCCAAAGCGGACGAATGTATCTTCATAGAATACCCTAAGACCAGTTGGGTATACCGTCTATCTCAGATTCAAATGCAAAGTGTTTGTTGCTAAAACAGGTCCTTTCTCGAGAAAGAGTGGGAGGAAGATAGAACTTGATGAGGTTGTTAAAGATTTGTTTCAACCAGAGAGTAGCGTAGCGCAAAAAGGTGTTTCTATGGATCCTACGTTAGTTGAAGGGGAAGTTTATGATGATGATCAGAAAACTTCAGATCAAGTTACTATCGAACCTCATAGGTCAACAAGGACGCGTACTGCTACTGAGTGGTATGACAACCCTATCTTATAGGTTATGATGTTGGACAACGATGAACCTACGCGCTATGGAGAAGCGATGATGGGCCCGTTTCCGACAAATTGTTAGAGGCCATGAAATCCGAGAAAGGATCCATATATGAAAACCAAGTATAGACTTTGGTAGACATGCCCGTTGGACGGTAGGTCGTTGAGTACAAATGGACCTTTAAGATGAAGACACGCTGGTGGTGAAAGTCACCATTTATAAAGCTCGACTTGTCGCAAAGAAGTTTCCGCCAAGTTCAAGGAGTTGACTACAATGAGACTTTCTCACCCGTAGCGATGCTAAAGTCTATTGGAATTATGTTAGCAGTTGCTGCATTTTTCAATTATGAAATCTGGCAGATGGATGTCAAAACATCGTTTCCTTAACAGTTTCCTTGAGGAAAGGTTGTATGTGATACAACCAGAAGGTTTTGTCAGTCCTAAGGATGCTACAAGGTGTGCAAGCTCCAGTGATCCTTCTATCGGCTGGAGCAAGCATCCCGGAGTTGGAATATACGCTTTGATGAGGTGATCAAAGTTTTTGAGTCTATACGAAGTTTATGAGAAACTTGTATTTACAATAAAGTGAGTGCGAGCACTATAGAATTTCTGATAAGTATATGTGGTTGACATATTATTTATCAAAAATGATGTAGAATTTCTGGAAAGCATAAACGGTTATTTGAAAAAGGTTTTCAAAGGAAGACCTAGATAAAGCTACCTAATTATTGGGCATGAAGATCTATAGAGATAGATCAAGATACTTGTTGAGACTTTCAATGAGTACATACCTAGACAAGATTTTGAAAAAGTTCAAAATGGATCAGTCAAAGAAGGAGTTGTTGCCTGATTTGTAAGGTGTGAAGTTGAGTAAGACTCAAAGCTCGACCACGGCAGAAGAGAGAGAAAGGACGAAGGTCGTCCCCTATGCCTTAGCCATAGGCTCTATATAGTATGACATGTTGTGTACCATACCTGTGTGTGCCCTGCCATGAGTCCGTCAAGAGGTACAAGAGTGATCCATGAGTGGATCACTGGACAGTGGTCAAAATTATCCTTAGTATCTAAAGGACTAAGGAAATATTTCTCGATTATGGAGGTGATAAAGAATTCGTCGTAAAGGGTTACATCGATGCAAACTTTCACACCAATCCGGATGATTCTGAGTAGCAGTCTAGATACATAGTGGAGCACCATTTGGAATAGCTCCAAGTGGAGTGTGGTAGCAGTGTCTACAATATGACATAGAGATTTGTAAATTACACACAGATCTGAATGTCGCAGACCCATTGACTAAAGACCTCTCTTACATGAAAGTATGATCGAACCCCAGAACTCGTTGGGTGTTAGATTCATAACAATGTAAATCACATGGTGATGTGAACTAGATTATTGACTCTAGTGCAAGTGGGAGAGTGTTTGAAATATGCCCTAGAGGCAATAATAAATTAGTTATTATTATATTTCCTTGTTCGTGATAATTGTATTGATTGGAAACTAAATACATGTGTGGGTATATAGACAACACTGTGTCCCTAGTATGCTTCTAGTAGACTAGCTCGTTGATCAAAGATGGCTAAGGTTTCCTAGCAATGAACATGAGATGTTATTTGATAATGGGATCACATCATTAGGAGAATGATGTGATGGACAAGACCCAAACTATAAACGTAGCATATGATGGTGTCAGTTTATTGCTACCATTTTCTGCATGTCAAGTATCTGTTCCTATGACCATGAGATCATGCAACTCACTGACACCGGAGGAGTACCTTGTGTGTATCAAATGCCGCAATGTAACCAGGTGACTATACAGGTGCTCTACAGGTACCTCCGAGGGTGTCCGTTGAGTTGGCATGGATCAAGACTGGGATTTGTTACTCCGTGTGAGGGAGAGGTATCTTAGGGCCCACTCAGTAATACGACATCACAATAAGCCTTGCAAGCAATGTGACTAAGTGTTAGCCACGGGATCTTGTATTACGGAACAAGTAAGAGACTTGCCGGCAACAAGATTGACCTAGGTATAGAGATACGGACGATCGAATCTCGGGCCAGTAACATACCGAAGAACAAAGGGAACAACATATAGGATAAACAGAATCCTTGACATAGAGGTTCAACCGATAAAGATCTTCGTAGAAAATGTAGGAGCCAATATGGGCATCCAGGTCCCGCTATTGTTTATTGACCGTAGAGATGTGTCGGTCATGTCTTCATAGTTCTCGAACTAGCAGGGTCTACACACTTAACGTTTGGTGACGATATAAGTATAGTTGAGTTATTATGTTGGTGACCGAAAGTTGTTTGGAGTACCAGATGATATCTCGGACATGACGAGGAGCTCCGGAATAGTCCGGAGGTAAAGATTGATATATGGATAATAGTGTTTCGTCTCAGAAACAGTTCAGGAATTCAGCGGAATAGTTTCAGATGTTTCCCAAAATGTTCGGGGTACAAGAACACTTTATTTGGGACAAGGGGTAAAGCCCATGAGGCATTAGGAAGGTGCAAAAGGTGTTTTGCGAAGGCCAGGGGCCAGATGCTAGGGACTTTGGTGTCTGGGGCCAGACGCCAAGGACCTTGGCGTCTGGTCCTAGAGTCCGAGGAGGACTCTTGCCTTGCGGGCACACCAACCTTGAGGAGGAGTTTTCTCCAAGTTTCGACCCTGGGGCTCAGCATATAAATAAAGGGGCGGGGCTAGCACCTGGAACACATCAAGAAAGCCTAAGTCGTGTGCCAGCAACCCCATCCCTCTAGTTTATTCTCCGTCATAGTTTCTGTAGTGCTTGGCAAAGCCCTGAGGAGATTGTTCTTCACCAACACCGTCACCACGTCGTCGTTCTGCCGGAACTCATCTACTACTTCGCCCCTCTTGCTGGATTAACAAGGCGAGGACGTCATCAAGTTGTACATGTGCTGAGCGTGGAGGTGTCGTCCGTTTGGTGCTAGACCATGATCAATATCGTGAGAGGGATCGTGATGGGATCGCGGGACGGATCGTGACTGGATCGCGAGATGGATCATGATGGGATCGCGGGACGCTCGTCGATTTGGATCACAAATACATTCAACTAGATCAAGCGAGTTTCTTAACGCTTCTTCTTAGCGATTTACAAGGGTATGAAGATCCACTCTCGCTCTCGTAGATGCTCATCATCATGGATAGATCTTGTGTGTGCGTAGGAATTTTTTTTGTTTCCCATGCAACGTTCCCCAAGAAAACCCTCAATGTTAGTTATGTGAAATACGTTAATTACTCCTTTGATAATACCAAGAAATCCTCAAGGAACTTTATAATGGGATACACATTGGATCAACGTGAGTACTTTAGGGGTTATCTCTTATCTCAAAAAGGGAACCACTTATGGGATCAAATTAGAATACTGGAATGGTTTGCTTGGGATGCATGGTTGAAATGTGATTATACTTGTTGCTCCAAGATAGAGGTTCCACACCTTCCCTTTCAATGTAAGTTTAATGATAGTGAAACCTTGGATTCTTATGCTAAAGGTATTTATGATTACTATGATGTGGAACAAATAGAAGAATTTGTTGCTCCTAAGGGTGCTTATGAAATTGCTTCTTTGCTTGAAAAGTATGATGATGTTTCTTACGAATCTAAATTTTTTGCCATACTTATTGTTATGATAATTATGAATGCAATGCTTATATTGTTGAATTTATTGAGATAATGTCCGCTGCCTTGCAAGAGACTAATATTTTGCATGGACCTATGGAAGAAGATGCTAAAATTCTGAGCTCATTAGATGAAAAAGATGAGAAGGAGAGCGAAGAACAAAAGGAGGAAGAGCGGATTGATCACCCGTGCCTACCTTATAATGAGAGTAAGTCTTCAACTCATACATTGTTTAATTACCCTTCATGCTTATTGAAGGATGAATGCTATGATACTTACCATGATCCCTTGGATTCATTTGAAATCCCTTTTTGATGAACTTGATGTTTCCTCTGCTTGTGGCCATGATGCCAATATAAATTATGCTTTTGAATATGAACTTGCTATAGTTACTTATGTTAAGCATTAAATTGTTGATATTGCACCCACACATAATAGTCCTATTATCTTTTTGAATTCTCCCAACTAAACTATATCGGAGAAAGTTGCTTTTATTAAGGATTATATTGATGGGTTGTGTCTTGCTCCTACACATGATGATTTTGGTGGATATAATATGCATGTGGTTTCTGCTCCTACTTTCAATTATTATGAGAGAGGAACTACATCTTCACCTCTCTATGTTTGGAATACTGTAAAATTGTAAGAAACTACTTATGCTATGCATTGCCCTTTACTTAATGCGCATGAATTTTTCTTATATGACATGCTGATGCATAGGAAAAGAACTAGACTTTGTCATTGCATGATATATATATCACTTTGTGCTCACTACTAAACTACAAATCATTTATAATTAAAATTAGCTTTGATATACCATGGGATCTGGGTGGATCAATTACTTGAGTACTTTATGCCTAAATTAATGGCTTTAAAGAAATTGCTGCCAGGAAGACAACCCAGAAGTTTTAGAGAGTCATTTATTTCTTTTGTGTGATTTTATAAAGTTTAAAAAACAAAAATATAGATGGTAACCTAAAACTTCACAAAAGGAAAGGTGAAAATGAGAGAGATGATGAGCATCGTTGAGGTGGGGTCGTCCTTGTACTTTTGTTCATGCCCATGGAAAAATTGTGAATCTTGAATCACAGAAACTTTCCCAACAAAAATAATTATGTGCTTGTACAAATACATTCTATTATAAAAATAATGTGCCAAGATTCGCCTTTAGGACGATTAGATTGCTTGTTGGTATGTGCGGTGTAAAAATAGAAACTTTGGCTATAGTGCGTGAATTTTATTTTTTTACAGGAAGGTTAGAACTTTCTTAAAGTTTTACATAGTATTTATGCACAAATTTTTTATTTCTTCCTAATGTTTCATAATTGTTGGAGTTATAGAAGTATGGTCAAAGTCCAAATTACTACATATTGTCCTGTTTAAGACATATTTTGTTTTTGAGGCGTTGTTTTGCTTGTTTTGATGAAACTATCCATTTTATTGGGGGTGTTAGCCATAGAAAAGTAATAATATAGCAGGAATAATTCAAATATAAAATATGAATTGGTTTGCAACAGTACTTATAGTATTATTTTTCTTTATTACACTAACGGATCTTACCAGTCTTCTGTTAAGTTTTGTGTGGATGAAGTGTTCGAAGATCGAAGAGGTCTCGGTGTGAGGAGAAGAATGAGAGGCAAGACTTCAAGCTTGGGTATTCCCAAGGAACCCCAAGTAAATATCCAAGGAGACTCAAGCGCCTAAGCTTGGGGATGCCCCTGAAGGCATCCCATCTTTCTTCAACAAGTATCGGTATGTTTTCGGATTCATTTCATTTATGTGATATGTGCAAATCTTGGAGCGTCTTTTGTGTTTAGTTTATGCACCATGCTGGTATGAGATATTACATGGTTGATTTATATAGTGCCCATTTCACTTCACTTATATCTTTTGACTATGCATGTATAGAATGCTTCATGTGCTTCACTTTTATCATTTGAAGTTTGGATTGCTTGCTTCTCTTCACATAGAAAACCGTCATTTGTAGAATGCTCTTTTGCTTCACTTATATTTATTACAGCATGGCCTTTTGTACAAAAAATTAAACTCTCTTGCTTCACTTATATCTATTTAGAGACTCAACAGGAATTGGTCATTTGCATGGTTAGTCATAAAATCCTACATAAAACTTATCGATCACTAAATATGGTATGTTTGATTCCTTGAAATAGTTTTGCGATATATAGATGATAATATGTGGGAGGTACTAGTGGATGATCATGTTTATTAAGATATTGGTGTTAAGATTTGTGATTCCCGAAGCATGCACGTATAGTCTCCCGTTATGCTAGGAAGTTGGAGCACAATTTATCCTTGATTGTCTATCTTTGTGTGAAGGTCGGGGCGCGCGATGGTTAACTCCTACAAACCTCGCCCCTAGGGGCATGCGTAGTAATACTTTGTTTAGATGGATAATAAACTTTTTCAATAAGTATGTGAGTTCTTTATGACTAATGTGAGTCCATGGATTATATGCACTCTTACCTTTACGCAATTTGCTAGCCTCTACGGTACCTTGCATTGCCCATTCTCACCTCGAGAGTCGGTCCAAACTTTGTCGGTGCATCCAAACCCCGTGATATGATACAGTGTATCACACATAGGACTTATTATATCTTCCTCAGAATAGACACCATACCTACCTATTATGGCATTTTCATAGCCATTCCGAGATATACTGCCATGCAACTTCCACCGCTTCCATTTTGATGACTTGAGCATTCATTGTCATATTGATTTACATGATCATAGGATAGCTAGCATGATGTTTCCATGACTTGTCCATTTTTTGATATCTTTGCTATGCTAGATCATTGCACAACATTCATATAGAGTCATATTTTGTTCTAGGTATCGAGATGTAATATTGATTTATAATTTAATAGTAGTGTGGTGATCATCATTATTCATTATTAGAGCATGTCCCAATGAGGAAAGGGTGATGGAGACTATGATTCCCCCACAAGTCGGGATGAGGCTCCGGACAAAGAAAAAAAAGATAAAAAAAGAAAAAGAAAGAAAGAAAAAGAAATAAAAAATGAAAAAATGATGAGAGACAAAGAGAGAAGGGGCATCCTAATTCCACACTTGTGCTTCAAAGTAGCACCATGTTTTCATATAGAGAGTCTCCTATGTTGTCACTTTCATATACTAGTGGGAATTTTCATTATAGAGTTAGATGCACACCCACTTTAGTTTTCATATTGATGTTTCATACACTTATAGCTCTTAGTGCATCTGTTGCATGGGAATCCTGACTCGTCGCATTGATATCTATTGATGGGCATCTCCATAGCCCGTTGATATGCTGAGTTGATGCGAGACTTTCTTCTCCACTTTTACCCCTTTGAAACCTACCACCATATTCTATTCCACCCATAGTTCTATACCCATGGCTTGTGCTCATGTATTGTGTCAGAGTTGAAAATGTTGAAGCGCGTTAAAATGTATGAACCAATTACTTGCCTGACATCGAGGTAATACATGATTTATACTTTGTGTTAAGAAGACCGAGCATGACAAGGCTATATCATTTTGTACGGATAGCGTTCTTTAGCTTTGATATTTTGAAAGACATGATTGTTCGTTGGGATGCCTGAGTATTAATGTCTTCATGTCAAAACCAGACTATTGCTTTGAATCACTCGTGTCTTAATATTCATGCCATGATTATATATATGATCAAGATTATGCTAGGTAGCATTCCACATCAAAAATTATTATTTTTTATCATTTACCTACTCGGGACAACATAAATTAAGCTTGGGGATGTTGATACGTGTTTGTCGTATTTATAATTTTTGATTGTTTCATGCCAATATTATACAACTTTTACATACTTTTGGTAACAATTTATATGATTTATTGCACTAACCTATTGATCCAATGCCCAATGTTAGTTCCTATTTTTTGTTTCACAGAAATTCCATATTAAACTAAGTCCAAATGCGATAAAAATTTATGTAGATTTTTTTGGAATATTTATGTTGAGAAGTGGAATCAAGGCAAACGGAGTCCCACAGCCTCCACACTCTACTAGGGAGCGGGCCAGGGCCCAAACATGGCCTGGTGGACTGTGCCCACATCGTATGTCTGTTGGAGCTCTCCTTCGGGTGCAAGAAAGTTATTTTTTGGATAAAATTCCCCTCAAAATTTAAGCCCAATCAGAGTTACGAATCTCCATGAATACAAGAAACGGTTTTTGGCCGGAAAACAGGAATGCGAAACAGAAGAGAATAGAGAGGGAGATCCAATCTCGAAGGGACTCCCTCCCCTCTGCCGCCATGGAGGCCATGGACTAGAGGGGGAACTCTCCTCCCATCTAGGCAGAGGCCAAGGAATAAGAAGAAGGAAGGATTCTTTCTCCCCCTCTCCCCTAGTGCCACCGGAACGCCGCCGAGGCAAGCATCGTGACGACGATCTACATCAACAATCTTACCGTCGACAACACCAACTCTCTCCCCCTATTGCAGCCGTGCAACCCCTCTCTTACCACTGGAATCTCTACTTAAACATGGTGCTCAACTCCATATATTATTTCCCAATGATATTTGGCTATCCTATGACGTTTGAGTAGATCTCTTTTGTCCTATGGGTTAATTATGGTATGATGTTATGGATGTGAGTTGTATGTTGATATGGTGATATCCTATGGTGCCCTCTGTGTCACGCAAACATGAGGGATCGATGTTGTAGGGTATTGCAATATGTTCATGATTTTCCTATAGTGGGTTGCGTGAGTGACAGAAGCACAAACCCGAGTAGGTGGGTTGTTTCACATGGGAGTAAAGAGGACTTTATACTTAATGCTATGGCTAGGTTTTACCTTAATGATCTTTTGTAGTTGTGGATGCTTGCTACAGTTCCAATCGTAACTGCATATGATCCACGTACGAAAAGTGTGTTAGCGTATGCCTCTCCCTCAATGCATATAACAAGTATCTATCGTATCATATTCAATTTCCTTGGGACAATCTTTCTATTTTATTACAAAAAGCTTGCTACTACACTACTAAGTTTATATTCTTGCAAAGTACCCGTAGTTTTATTCCCGCAAAGTAGTTTCATTCTTGTTCTAGATAAAGAAAATGTTAAGTGTGAGAAGAGTTGTATCGATGGTTGATAGAACTTGAGGGAATTTTGTTCTACCTTTAGCTCCTCTTTGGGATTCGACACTTTTACTTTTCGAAAAAGGCTACAAACGATCCCCTACACTTGTGGGTTATCACGCCCCGCAAAGGCCTAGAGGGCGGCTTCGGGGAGAAACCTCACGAACGGGGGCACCACGAGGCCCTTGATGACGATTTTCTGGCGCTTGCCTCACGAGTCGGGGTCCCTCACGAGGGTCTACCCGCGAGGTCTGACGGTGGGCCGAGTTGGGCCCACGGCATGCGTAGAGACTAGGCCGCATGTGGGCCCACCCTGAAGCATGGCGCACGACGGGTCATGGGATGCCCTTACTCCCCACGATGCCTCGGTAACCGCCCCGAGCCGGCATAATGCCTGCGCGTAGCACTAGTCCACCATTGCTCTTCCTTGTCTTGCGTCGCCCTCCCACGCCTTCCTTCTCGTGCAAGATTGCCCCCATTCCACCGCGCGACCGCCACCTCCCAACCCGCAGCACCGCTATGGAAACCCTCCGAAAGAGAGGCAGGGCGATAGCAATAGCAGAAGACCTGCCAGCACCAGAACCTGCACTGGGCAGCTCCACGGTGCTCGATCGCGAAGGGGTCGACAAGGTCCTCCCGATGACCGCGGCCGCGTCTAGCAAGTTGGGGCCAACCAAGATCTTGTCAGCCTCACTGCTGCCTGCCATGATGGACACCACCTCCATCATCCTCCACCTTCCCAAGCTCTTCTCTGGTTTACTCCCCCCGTTCTAAAAAATATTCAATGTCGTGCTCTCGCACTACCAAGTTCACATGCTGCACTTTGAGCCGAAATCCATTCTCCTTCTCTCGTCATTCACCTTCCTGTGTGAGGCCTTCCTGGGTGTTCCCCCTCGGTGGCGCTACTCAGCCACTTCTTCCTCCTCAAGCTAACCACACTCAACCAGTGCTATCGGTAAGTGTCGCTCCAGGTCGTGGACGTGACGGCAGGCGAATGCATCAACATGAGGATCAACCACAACGTGGGAGGCTTCAGGAGGCAGTGTGTGTATGTGGACTCGGGGCAGTATAGCCCCCTGCTACTGACCCCATCGTCCTCAGCAGTGCCGAGATCCGGATGGTGGAACGAGAGGATTGACAACCTGAGGGCTGTCGCCGATGATGAAGAGGATGGCCACCATGAGGGCAGCAGGGGTGACGGCAATGCTGGTCATGAGGGAATTCCTCGGGCGGTGGTTTGCCCCCCTCCAACGCCATTCCCACCCGATGTGGGGCTTCACTGGTCCAACGGACACCATGCAACTCCACCTGGATCGCCTTTCGCCCGAAGTGTTGGACGGGGTGCTTTATGTCTTGACCGGCGAGATAGTCGACAGCCTTCCTCAGAGAGCCTGTCGCCAACTCTTCCTTATGCCCGCATGTGCTAGCAACGCTGCCCCGTCCGAAGGCGTGGCTACCGACCTTGGCGTGACGAGCAGCATCGATTGTCCCGGGATGGCGGCCTCTGGTTCACACTCATTCAAAGAGGTTACTGTGAGCGTGCCCCTCTATACCTCCACGGGAGGGGGCGGTGACGAGGCAATGCGACCCACTCAAGGGGCCAACCACGAGGAGCAGGCCCGGCCAGAGAGCAGCGCTGGCCTACTGCCAAGGGTGCTGAAGAGGAGGAGGTGGGCTGCCAAAGATGAGTAAGCGTCGCATCTTCGCCTTGTTTGCTTCTGTGTGCCAGGCATGGCTGACCCCTTCTTCTGCGTAGGTTTACAGCGAGCAAAACGGCTAATGACCCCCCCAACCCACCGAATACCTTCCTGCCGCTTGTTGAGGCTGGGGAATGCAGGCGGGACGCGCCCCACCACATCGCGGAGAGCACGCCCGTGCACAATGCAATTTTAGCTTTGCCCACCAGGAGTGTGGTGCAAGGGACGACACCTCGCCCCGCAACCCCCACGAGGGGGCTTCGCTCGCGGGAATGCGTCGGCGGACCCCCCGGGGACGCCTCGGGAAGGCCGCTCTTCGGCCTCCTGCGGCCAGTGGCAAGCCAACGGGGGCGGAGCTGCCAACTGCTACTGCCGCCTAGGATAGCACCTAGGGCGGCCTCGAGGGACCAACCATCTCAGAGGGGATCCCGAACCCGTAGCTTGCATCGCCCTGCCTAGGTGGGGTGGAACGAGCATCGTCCAACCCTTAGCCCTTGACGGGTGACACGAGAGACCCTAGGGTTTCAGCGGGGGATGAAGGCTCGCAGCCTAACCCGTACTAGGCTCTGGCACTCGTGAACTCCCAAACCACTTTCTAGCATGACCTCTTGCAGGATGAAGTGAGCACACTGCGGCAGCTCGGGGCGGAACTTCGGGACACCAAAGCGTGCTTCGCCCAAGAGCGGTTGCGCTTGGCTCACAGGTGCCACGAACTTGATGTCGCCATCATGCTAAGTCGTCATCAACATGAGGCGGTGCGCTCGAAGGTTGAAAGATTCGCCACCGAGGCGAGGGAGACGCGTGAGCGTGCCTTTTGGGAGGCCGAGGAAGCGGATGAACGTCGCGAGGCCATAGAGGCCCGCGAGCAGGAACTTTTGGCCTCAAATGCCGTCCTGGAGCGGCAACTTCAGGAGCGGAGGAACACCCTTCGCTCCCGCAGCGAAGGGCAGGCGATTGAGGTGAAGGAGGCGTGTGGTCATGCCCTTCGCGAGGCAGACCTTCAGTCCCTCGAACGACAACTTGCCCTAACATTGTCGGAGCAGTGCTTGGAGTGCGAGCGGCCAGAGGTGCTAGATCGCGATGTTATCGCCTCCTTGGCCACCTACAAGAAACATGTGGAAGAGATTCAGGGGATGCTAACCCGAGGGTCGAGCTAGCCTTTAAGGATTATAACAATAAACTGAAGCTATAGGAGAGTCACTTCAAGACTCAGCGCACGGAGATGAAGCGTGAGATAGATGGCCTCGAGAAAGTGCTTACCCAAGCGGAAGTGCGACGGGAAACTATGCTTAAGGCCCATGCTATTGCCGTGGCCGAGGTGGCATCACTCTAGGGACAGGTGGGTGGCGTTATGTCCCTCGTGAAGCGGGCGACGGACGAAGCAAACCAGGCTCGGGGATGGTAGCATTTGTGCTCGGAGATGTTCCGAGGCCTCGAGCAGTGTGCTCGGTGAGCCCTAGGATCCATCTACATAGAGGGTGTCTCCAGCCCTCTTGTGCCCGACGACGCCTGCTATCTTGATTTTTTCACCAAGGTCATGGAGCGGCTCGAGGCTGGTGCTGGGAAGGTGGGTGCGCTAATTGAAGAAGAAAGTCGCAACCTTTTGTGCCAGGCGCTAATGCACGTATTCATCCATCCCCTTTGTGTTGACTCCCGCTTTGACTTCGAGGACGTAATGGCCCCCATTCCTGAAGCAATCTGTGGCTCCCTGGAGGAAGAAGTGAAAGATCATATGGACACACTAAGCATGTAGTTTGTTGCCGACAACCATGAGGATCGGGAGGGAACCAAGGAGCGTGTAGTTGATGATGACGGCAAAGGATCTAAGGAGCACGAAGGCGATGAAGATGGTGAAAGCGATGCATCCAATTAGGCTGCCTTTTCGTCCTCCTGTTAATAGCAGCTTGTAGTCCAGTTGGGGTGTGAAGTCAGTAGTTTCTGATTTGGATGCTATATTCCTGTAATGATTACTTGTGCTCTTGTGTGGCTTCCTCTGATGTTGCTTCCATACCTCACGTTATCAGGACGTAACTTTTACACGAGGCTCGACCATCTCTAGTAAGCCAGTTCGCAATGCCTGGGCAAGACCAGGAGGAGAGGACGTCCAAAGCGGGTGAAGGCTCCTGAGGCGATAGACTCACTAAGCTATCCTTCAAACGAATGTCCCGCACACGAGGTGTTCCGCCTATGGGGCATGCTCGTCAGCTCAGTGATGTGTGTCGCGCGAGGATACTAGGCACCAAGGGCCTTGGTGAGGTGGTGCGCACAAGGACAGGCCCGCAACTCAGAGCCCAAACCTTGTGGTTCTGGTGCCATGGGGGCCGACCTGAGTGTAGTCACCGTACCCTGCCCCCGCTTGCGTGACGCCCAAGAGGGAGACGTTGAGCACTCGTGGCTTGAGAAGAGAAATCCAAAAAAACGCAAGATCCGAATCAACAACAAAAAGGAAATCAAAACTTTTATTAAAGGGCTAGGCAAACTCGTTTGCAAGCAAAAAGACACGTGACAGCCCTGTTCGGCATTGGTCATCCTGAGGTTAGTGCGGCCCGTGGGGCGGCATGGTTGTTTCGCCAGTGCGGAGCATGGGGCTTCCACTTGGGCGTGGGCATGGTTGTTCCGCCAGCGCAGAGCATTGGGCTTACACTTGGGCATGGTCATAGCCGCAGTTCGACAGTATTTCCGCCAGTGCTGAGCATGGGGCTTCCACTTGGGCATGGGTGGGAGTCCTCCAAAGGCCAAAGCATGGACCACCGGGAGGCTCCGGGGCATGTGAAACCCTAACTCATTCTTACGTGAGAGTGTCACAGGTAGAACTAGCGGAGGTGTTGGATGTTCCATGCGTTTTGCACTAGAATACCATCCTCCATCTCTAGGCGGGCGGTGCCTGGCCTGAAGACATGAGCGACCCTGAAGGGGCCTTCCCACATGGGTAAGAGCTTGTGGAAGCCTTTCCTGGAGAGGACCCGCCGCAGGACGAGGTCCCCGACCTCAAGGGTGTGAGGACAGACATTGCGGCTGTGATAGCGCCGCAAGGCCTGCTGGTACCTTGTGGCGCGAAGAGCGGCCTGGCGGCAGTCCTCCTCAAGGGGCAAAAGGTTAGCTCTGAGGGAAGGACCGCCTCAGCCCCGTAGACGAGGAAGAAGGTTTTTTTTCCTGTGGGCTTAGTAATGGTGGTGCAGATGAACAACAGCACGGACTACACCTCATCCATCCAGCCCTTCCCGCAGGCCTCAAGCTTCGTCTTGAATCTCCTGGTCTTGAGGCCCTTGAGGACCTCAGTGTTGGCGCACTCGGCCTAGCCAATGTTGCGCGGGTGCACCACGGAGGCATAGCATATCTGTGTACCAAGGTTAGCGCAATATGACCTGAAGAGGCCACTCATGAATTGGGAGCCGTTTTAGGTGATGATGTGGTTGAGGACACCAAATCGGCACACGAGGCCCTTGATGAACGTGATGGCCGAGCCAGTCGGGATCGTGCGGATGGGCTCGACCTCCAACCACTTGGTTACCTTGTCGATGGAGACATAGAGGTAAAGGTACTTGCCAGTCGCACAGGGGAAGGGACCTAGTATCGACAGCCCCCATACCGGCCATGAATGGCCAGGAGAGTGGAATCGTTTGCAGCCCCTACGCGGGCTGATGGATCTGCTTGGCATGGAACTGGAAAGCTTCGTCGGACTGGACTAACTCGGTGGCGGCGTGGAGCGTAGTAGGCCAATAGAAACCGTTGCGAAACACCTTACAAGTGAGGGTACGCAATGAGGAGTGTTTCCTACAATCCCCTCTGTGGATGTCAATGAGCAGCTCGCTCCCTTGTGCTCAGAGATGCACCACGACGAGACGTCATTGGGCGGCCTGTGATACAGCTCACCATCTCGCAGACAGTAAGTGATGGCCTATCAGACGACGCATTTTGCTTCCACTTCCTCTACGGGGAGGTCGCCGTGGAGCAGGTAGGCCTTGAGCTTGGCAGCCCAGTCATCCTCTTGAGGTTCCAGTGCCAGCAACAAGCGATCTCCTAAGGGCGGGTCTTAGTCTAGCGCTCCCGTTGGCAACCCGGGTGGCAGGTCCTCATGCAGCAGTGTGGTGCCAACGGCGAGCGGCACGACTGATGTTTTGCGGAGTCCTTCTTGGAAAACGCCGGGGCGCTGGGCCTCACGACGAGACACTTGTTTGGAAATGCCGTTAGTGTCCTGATTGACGACACACGAGATGTGCTACAACTCCAAACCAAGGAAGCATTTCTCAAGTTTGCGTACCTCCTCCAGATAAGCCTCCATGTGCTCGTCCTTGGGTTTGTACTTTTTGTTGGAGAAGTTGATGAGGAGTTGAGAGTCTCTCTTGATGACAAGGCGCTTGATGCCAAGGGCGGAGGCGTCCTTGAGGCCGATGATTAAGCTCTCGTACTCCATGATGATGTTGAAGACCTTTTCGTCATGCCTGAAGCACAACTGGACCATGTAATGAAGCTTGTCTCCTTTTGGTGAAGTGAGCACGACGCCAACCCCCGCACCCTGCCTATAGAAGGCGTCGTCGAAGCTCAAGACCCATCCGTAGGGTGCCTCATCCCCAGGCAAGAGGGATTCGCCCTCGTGAGGCTCCTCCTTGCTTGCGTCTGTCTACTCTACTATGAAGTCTGCCAGGGTCATGCCCTTGATGACTCTGGTGGTGTAGAACTCCAGCTCGAAGGCCTACAGTGCGATGTTCCACTCGACAACCCTCCCAACGGTGTTGGGGCTACGCAGAATCTTCTCCAAAGGGCAGGTGGAGACAACCCTAATAGGATGCCATTAGAAATAGTGACGTGGTTTTCTGGAGGCAATGAGGAGAGCAAGGAGGAGCTTCTGTTGCATGAGGTAGAGCTCGCGTGCATCCCTCGGTACCATGTTGACAAAGTACACAGGATGCTCCACGTGACGCGTGACCACGGTGTCCATGTTGTGCTCGCTAGGGGGTCCGAGGGGTGGAGCCACGGGGGCCTCCGGGGGCACAGTGCTAGGAGCTGTGAGAGCCTCCTAAGGGGAGACAACCCCCTGAGGGAATGCGTCGCCCTGAGGTGTGCCTGCGCCTAGCCCCGACGAGAGATCATGTGACGCCTTCTGGATGGCTGTCGGCCGTTTCCTGACGTGGACTCATCCTTCTCGCTCCACCACGAGGGCCATGCTGGCTGTCTAGGGTGTGGCCGCGAGGTACATCAACAAGCGTTCATGGGGTCGCGGTGCGACCATCACGGGAGGGCTTGTGAGGTACCGCTTGAGGTGTACAAAGGCCGCGTCCGCTTTAGGGGTCCATGCGAACGGACCTGACCTTTTCATTGTTGGAGATATGCCCTATAGGCAATCATGTATGATGATATTTCCTATGTGTTTATGAATAAAGATAATCCTTAGACATTATCATTGATTTGTATTAACAAGTATGTGACTTGTTTGTGAGACTATGCATTGTATGATGACTGTCCTAAATGGTCCCTAGTCGGAAGGGTTGTGTGGACACACAGCCAATCAAACTAGCATATGACACGATGGATGGTTTGGTCTCACTAACCATGTCGCATTGGATGCTAGCCGTATAATATGGACTCAGAAAGATCTAGTCAGACTTGACATAGTTGGATCCGAGTCGAGATAAGGCCTAAGTTGGACAGACCCAGCTATAAGACGGAACGATAGGTCATATGTGAGTCTCTAGTACAACATACATTCTATGTCCTAAGACCCGAGTTGGCGCATGTACTCAGGATGGTGACAGACTTTCTTTGGGCCAACCAAATGCTACTCCATGACTGGGTCGTTACAAAGGTAGGTTTCGGGTTTGTCCAGAGCCATGCTGCGAGACATGGTAGAGAAATATGGGATTTGCTCCTCCTACCAGGAGAAATATACTCTGGGTCCTTCGGGTGATCCGACCTGTGTAAGATTGACCATGCGATGAGGATAATGAGATAATCCGAATGTTGGTCGGATTCACTAGAACGAGAAAGAGGTCGTGCTACAACAAGGATGACCATGTCGCCTTGTGCACGACAACATATATCGTGTAGCAAATGCAACAGGAGTGTGAAGTACTAGTTTGCCTAACCAACTTCATCAGACAATTGGAGTCGGCACGCTTTGCTAGAGCCTGCTACCGACTAGCCTATCCGGATGTGATCTGGCTCGTGACCAAGTGAATGAGAACCTAAAGGGTCTTGTGCTTAAGGGAAGGAACACGTGAGCTTTAGGATCTGTGCGAGGCCCAAGAGTTGAGCTCGCGAGGGATGCCTATATATAGTGGAGGTACGACACACCCATCTGGTTGATCGCTTCGGTGCCATCATTAGAACATTGCATGTGTTGCAACTAGCCACCTCCACTCGCCGCTGACTATGTGATCCGGACATAGAAGTCCGTCGCACGGTGTTCCTTCTGTAAGCGCAAATACCATTATAGGTAGTGCACCTATGCCGCTCTAGCGAACCTGTATGTGGGATCCATAGACCGGATGTTCGAGGGAGATCGGACTGGCTATTCGAGGGAGATTGGACAAAGAGGAGATGGACCACGCGAACGCGCTACCCCAACTCTACTTCCGGTGCAAGACACTGTGCATCTAATGGTAATGATCTGTGATCCATCTCTGTAGCATGTTTTGTGTACGTTCTACTCTTAGGAAAAAATTAATTTGCATGCGATGCACCTACGGTAGAACCCAACATTCATCAACTTGAAGAATGCCAATGCTCGCTCGCCAAACTTGGAGATGAAGTGTCCAAGGGAGGCCAGGCACCCTGCCAACTTCTGCATTTCTTTGTGGGTCCGGAGAGGGATCATCTTCTCAATGGCCTTAACCTTTTTCAGGTTCGCTTCAATTCCTCGATGGGATACGAGGAAGCCAAGGAGCTTGGCAGAGGGGACCCCAAAAGCGCACTTGTATTGGTTGATCTTCAGCTTGACCTTGTGCAGGCTGGCGAAAGTCTCCTCCAGGTCTTCAATGAGCGTCTTGGCCTCACGCGTGTTATCGACGTAATCCTCTGTGTTCCTTCCCAGCTGGGGCACCAGCGTGATGCGCATCAGCCGCTGGACGGTGGCACCAGTGCTCTTTAGACCGAAAGGCATGAATACGTAGCAGAACACATCGCAAGGGGAGATGAAGACCATTTTCTCCACGTCCTCCACTGCCATCTTGATCTGGTGGAGGCCGAGACACTACTAGAAAAAGGCATGCTAGTGGCACACCAGTTTTGCCTACTAATGGCGCACTGGTGGTGCGCCACTAGCACCATGCCATTAGAATTAAATACTAATGGCGCATCCCTGGTGCACCATTAGAATCTGGTGTACTAGTGGCGCACCACGCCGTGCGCCATTAGTATAGCCCACAGTGCGCTATTAGTATGCCTCCCAGGGGGCCATATGTACCCATGTGCTTTGGCATACTAATGGCGCACTGGTGGGTGATGCACCATTAGTGTCATTTTTACACTGCGCCACTAGTATCTTGAGTGGTGCGCCACTAGTATGAATATTAAGAATTTTTTTTCTTTTCTGATATTTTCACAGGTTACAAAATATATTATTGGACAGAATTTAGACAACACCACACAGCAATAGCAGATTCATCGAATACAATAGAAGATTAGTCTCCGAATACAAATCATCATATTAGTCTCCGAATTCAAAAGACCGAACAAAGATAGAACATTACAAGTCTCGAGACCGCGAGTAGCGAGTTTGTCTTCACATTACAAGTCGATATCGATCATCTAAACTACCATCACATAGAAGAGAGCTGCGGTCATCACGATGAGCATAATCCCGATGAAACTGGTCTTCATCCGGTTCCTCCAACGCTCCCTCCTCTCTCCCGCTAGATAGCGCGCGTATCTAGATTGCTTGCATATGGATGAAAAGGCCACACACCATATGGTCCTCTGCTTTCATATGGACAAAAATCAGCTCAACTTATGTGAGCTTCCAGTCCAGATCTAATAGGTCACCCAACAAAAAATAATCAATAGTTTTAGCTGGAAAAAAAATCATGGATTGCTGTTAACTGAAAATTAGTGAAAGAAACTGTTGCTGATCATGGATTACTGTTAATTAAAAATAGAGCATCTGGCTTGTCTTATCATGTTCACTAAGACCACAAAAATAAATAGGTTCAGTAAACTTAAACTCTGAGCAAGTGTACTGCTTATTGTAAGATGACTTACACTAGTAGAGCAGTTGTACACTACACATGCTTAAACTCTGAGCAAGTGTACTGTTATGGTCAAAACTGAATGTTGATTGCGTGCATCATCTACTCTGAATGATTTGATAATTAATACTGACAACTTCAGCATCTATAGACTTTGTGTTGTGGCAGCAGCTAAAAACCCTACATCTTGTCTCTCTGTTTATTAAAGCTGTTGTTTATGTGTCAAGTTTGACATCAACTTGACTGAATATCAACTTGATAGATCAAAAGCTGATAGAAATTGACAGGTTTTGAGCATCAAGAGATCTGAATGCAGTTAACTTGTTTTGAAAATCACAGAAGGCTAACGTTGACAGATTGTGGCCAGGGCCATACTAGTCTGATTTTACACTAGGACAAGCTTGCTACACTACACTGCACTACATTACACTACACATGCTTAAACTCTGAACATAAACAAACACCAGCAATGCAATATGTAAACTACCTCTGTTTCTAGGCAACAAGAGTTATCATCAATGCGTTTGAGTTTATTAAGTACCTTCAGTTCCGAGCTTTAAATGTCAAAAGAGCTTCACAGAATCTTGAATCCTCCAAATCACTCTTAACAGTTCTGCATTGCACAAAGGCAGCAATGAGCCAATGATATCAGTAGCAATAATAGGTGCTTACATTCTCAAAGTGAACCTACAGAGTTCTAGTACAGTGAGTAACTCCCAATTCTTCTAATAGAAGCACAATTAATATCAGAACAAAAATAACGAAATAATAGATGTGATTTTAATACAAATAACTGTTGGTGATATTGCTAGTCACTTAATTAGTTGGGTAATAACTTCAAAACAAACTAGTTATTATTATTTTTCTTGCCAAGTTTAAAATATAATAAAGGGTTGTAGTGAATATCTAGCAGAAAATGTCTCACATGGTCACATATGCACATAATTTCAGTCAAGTATTTGTAAGATACTACTCCAAAATAAAGTACAACCACATGCTTCATTTTCAAAAAAATAGGCGGCGATGTAAAACAAATGTAAGCACTGCTGCATGATGTTGACGGGAGTGAATGATCTTCGTCTCTGTTTTGCTTAAAAATGACCTTCACAATTTTCAGAACTTCAGATGGAAGTGGGGAAAGAAGGTAGTTTTTTG
Source organism: Hordeum marinum (assembly GCA_022496015.1). Classification (NCBI taxonomy): domain Eukaryota; kingdom Viridiplantae; phylum Streptophyta; class Magnoliopsida; order Poales; family Poaceae; genus Hordeum; species Hordeum marinum. The sequence goes on along the minus strand of CM039678.1, from coordinate 333,772,612 downwards.
TGCGGCTTTCTCTTTTTGCAGAGATTCAAGCAAAAACTTGAGAGAGGACAGTGAGATCTGTGAGGGGATATGCGAATGCTTCAACATGAAAGAATTTAAATCTGCAAAATTCATCGACGCTAGATCGAACGGATGCCGGTCTGTTCTTGTTTAAGATCACAGTTAGCAGCACCACCTTCTTGCTCAAGAGATTAAGGTAATATATCATAAACTAGCTAGCAAGCACATAGGAACATTGATAGATATGATTTTCATATATCAAGGACACTATGATAGCAGAAGAAGAAAATCAATTGGACATGACAAATACATGCTCTATAGTTCAGTCGACAGAACCAAATACACCGTCTGTAATCAGCATGAATGAATCCCTTTCAATAATTTCTCATTGTAACCAAAAATAGAGATCGACCCCTCCTAAGGACCACTGCCTAGTGAAATGGTAAATCCGCAGCAATGGCTAAAAGAGACAACAAATGTACAAGATGGGAGGGGTGCTCGCCCATGGGCATGGAATGGGGAGGAAGGGTGGAGAGGGAGGAAGGAGGAAGGAGGAGAGGTACCTGGGCGGGCGCGGCCGATCGCCGGAGGGGTCGGGGTCGGGGTTGGGGTCGGGGTCGGCGGCGGCCGCGGCGTCGAAGGGATGCCTCGGTTGGTCGTGGGGAGGCCGGCGGCTGCGGTCGTCGTGGGGAGGCCGCCAGCGGCGCAGGGCAGGGGCCGATGCGGGGAGGCTGTTGGCGACGGCGAGGTCGCGGAGGCGTCGGCGATGGCGGAGCTGCAGAGGTGGGGGGCGCGGGGGCGGCGACGTCGTGGGTCGGGGCAGAGCTAGGGGGGAAGTGGATCTGGCGAGAGGGAGGGACGAAGGGTTCGGGGGAGTTAGAGCTAGGGGGAAGATTACTAATGGCGTACCCCCGAGCGGTGCGCCATTAGAATGTTTTTTTTACATAGCAATGGCGCACCCCCGAACGGTGCGCCATTAGAATGTTTTTTACTAATGGCGCACTCTTCCTTGGTACGCCATTAGAATTTTTGGGAAAATAATAAAAAAAATTCTTACTAATGGCGCACCGTGGGTCTGGTGCGCCATTAGTGTCTACCACACTAATGGCGCATCGACTCATGGTGCGCCATTACTATATAGTAGTGGCGCACCACATGTCTGGTGCGCCATTAGTGGCCATATCATCTATAGCCCTTTTCCTAGTAGTGAGAAGGCATCCAAGAAGCATAGTAGGTCATAGCAAGCAGTGGAGTCCACGATCTGGTCAGTGCACGGGAGCGAGAAGGTGTCCTGGGGGCAGGCCTTGCCGAGACTAGCAAAGTCGACGCACATCCACTCCTTCCCGCCATTCTTCGGGGCGATGACGGGATTGGCGAGCCACTTGGGTGGCGCACCTCACAGATGACCCCAACCTCTTCCAACTTCTGCACTTCCTGAACAATGAAGTGATGCTTTTCTAGCGCGTGGCGTCGCGCTTTCTGCTTGATAGGGTGCGCGTTGGGGCATACCGCCAGTTGTTGCTTGATCACTTCTCTCAAGTCTCTGGTCAAATCGGTCAACTTCCATGCGAACACATCCGTGTTCTCCCTAAGCAAGGTGACAAGTGCACTTTCTTTCTTCGGGGAAAGGTCGGCACCGCTGGTGAAGGTAGGGCCCGAGTTGCTGCTGTCGAATGACACTTTCTTTGTCTCGGCTCAGTCCTGGGAGAACATCTGCTTCTTCGTGTCGGTGCTATCTCGGGGGCGTGCCTCTCCCCCGTCAACCGGGCATGCGGCTGCGGCGGCTTTGTATGAACGCATGAGCCAGCTAACCGTGTCCCTCTCATCACATTTGATGGTCATCATGCCACCGCAGCCGGGTATCTTGAAGACGTTGTAACCCGGGTGGGTTGTTGCCATAAACTTGGCAAGCACTGGGTAGCCCAAGATGGCGTTGTATGGGAGGCGGATGTGCGCCACATCAAAGTCGGTGAGCATGGTACAATAGTTGTAGCGGGTACCGAAGGAGACGGGGAGGCGTATTTGTCCAAGGGGGGCCGCGATCCCGCCGACCACCCCGAAGAAGGGCCTGGTGGGCTTCAGCTGGTCGTATGGCAGCTGGAGTGCATCAAGGGTCGCGGTGTTGCTGATGGTGGCGGTTCACACCATGAGGAGAGCGCATGCAGTAGCCGCAGATCCCGGGTGATCCCCCGCATAGAAGGTGATGTCGCGCAACCCCCAGTCAGGTGGCGAGGCGGGCCCGCTTTCCCTAGGGCAGTGCTCGCCTTGCGGAAGGACGGTTTGAAGTGGCGGCCGGCGATCAGGGCCTGAGCCCTATGGAGGATGCACACCACCGCACGCTGCTCCCAGCACGCCCCAGCGCTCCTGTTGGGCGAGTTTGTGTCGCACTGAGGCTCGGCTAGGCTGATGCGCTGGGGAGTGTGCGTCGCACCCCTTACGCGTGATGGTGGGGGCAAAGCGAGTGAAAGGGCGCCCTGATCCCTCCGACGGTGGTGATGCGCCCAGTGAGGCAGCCCTACTAGGCACCTTGGCCAGCTCCAACCCCGCGGTGATGAAGCGGCTCGCGCTCTATGAGTAGCACGGCCCGCACGTTCTCCTGCCCGAGGCCGGCGTGAGAGGATGGATCCATGGCGGCTACCCTGCTGAACGGAAGGATGCACGAGGGAGTCCTACTGCTTGCGGGCAGCAGGGTCGGTGGTGGCGGCCACTTTGGCATCGGTGGAGTGGCGGCGACCTCCACGGCCTGCCGGCGTGGTCTGGTCGGCATGCGTCGCCCTGCATTCGGTGTGCATGCAGCGAGCGTCAGCTATGGAGTTGGTGGAGCTGGAGCCAAAACGAAGCTGGAGAACGGCGGTACACCCCTACCTGGCGCACGAAATGTCGAAATCGGGGCTCCGGGGACCCAGAAAGGTTCAAACTATGGGGTGCCCTCTCTCTCCTGCCCTGCTCTACATCATGACCACACACCGACTCTTCATAGCTCAAGGTAAGGAAGACGAGCAAAGAACACCGTTGTTTATCCAGGTTCGGGCCACCTCGCTGCCTAAAACCCTACTCATGCTTGTTTTGATTGCATGAGGATGGGAACGAGTACAAGGTGCATTTTCTTGCCTACTGGGGTCGATCCCCTCTATGGTAGCCGGTCCCCCCCCTCTTATACTGGCCATGGTCTTCTTCCCCCGAAAACATGAGGTGGGAAGCGTTGCCACAACAGCTAGTTTGAAGGGGGACAAGACTATATCTTATCCTCACAAAGGTACTCTTCGCCTACCAAAGCTACCTGTCATGACACACTGGTGAGCTCGGGGTTGACCTTCGTCCTGGCGAGCCCGCGGCCTCGGTCCTCTTAGGCCAAAGAGGAAACCTTTGGGGATCGCTTTGGGGCTCGTCGAGCTGCCCTACTCCTCTGTCACGAAAGAGGAAGCCTCCCCATCCATGCCCGTTGGCACCGCTCCTGTGGCCGTCTGGCGCGTCACGCGTCACCCACATGAGGGTAAAGGACCGCGTGACCCCGCCAGGCCACCCTCGTTCAGTCCGCCCCGCGAAGGCCTCGAGGGAAGCTTTGGGGAGTAACCTCGTGAAGGAGGGCTCGGCGAGGCCCTTGATGACGATTCTCTAGCACATGCCTCGCGAGGTGGGGGCCCTCGCGAGGGTCTTGCCCACGAGGTCCGATGGTGGGCCGAGTTGGGACCACGGCACACGCCGCGCCTAGGGCCACAGGCAGACGAGCCTGGGTACTCCCTTCTCGCGGGCCTGATAGTGTGGATCCAAATCAGCCCCTTATGAAGCAATGCATAAATATGGGTTTAAGCTTCAGTGACTCTAGCAACCCATCATCTACTTGTTACTCCACAATGACTTCCCTTAGGCCCATAACATGGTGAAGTGTCATGTAGTCGATATTCACATGACACCACTAAGAGAAGTAACAACATACATATCATCAAAATATCGAACGAATACCAACTTCACAAGATTACTTATAACAAGACTTCTCCCGTGTTCTTAGGAACAATACTAACTACTCACACCTCATCAACATGTTCAAGATCAGAGGTATAATAATAATGATTAAGGATTTGAGCATAATGTCTTCCACCAAGTCCACCAAGTAATCCAACAAGCATCAAGTACAATATGTAATCAACACAACTAGTAACCCATAGGTACCAATCTGAGGTGTTGGGACAAACAATGAATACAAGAGATGAACTAAGGTTGGAGATGAGATGGTGTTGGTAAATATGTTGATGAAGATTTGTTCTCCCACGTAGGAGGAAGAGTTGGTCATGACGATGGCTTCAATCTCGCTCTCCTGGAGAGGAATTCCTCTGGCAGAAACTGAGTATCGGAGTGCTAAGGGGCCTCTGCCTAGGTTTCCGCTTTGAGACGACGGTGCTTCATCTTGCGAGATTGATTATGATTTTTTCTAGGGTAAAACACACCATATATGAGAAGAGGGGTCGGGAGGCCTACAGGGTCCCACAAGCCATCAGGGCACAGCTAGGGGGGTGGACGCATGTGTTGGCTTGTGGCCAATAGGTGGACCACCACTGGTATGTTTTTGGCCCAATAATACTTAAATATTACATAAAAATTCTCTCCGAAGTTTCATGCCATTTGGAGTCTGGTGATTTTTCTGCCTTTTTCTTGGTTTCCTAGTCCCAAATTCTAGTTTCCATATATTTCCCTCGTTGTAATATACCTTGCATATTCAGAGAGAAAGGACATAAGAATTGTATGATAATGGGGAATAATGGACAAGAATAACACGAATATCAATAAGAAATCATGATGCAAAATGGGTGTATCACTCGTGCACAACTCTCACCCACAGAGCAATCCAACACAAAGCAGGAGTAGGGTATGACAATGTGGCCCGAACCTGGGTAGCCCGTGTGTCCCTCGCGTGTTCGGCAAGCGGCAGAGAGCTCGTCGTCGATCCTCTTACGTTCACAATCGAGTTGTAGGTAGTTAATCCAAGCTCCCAGTGTTTGAATCTTATTCATGGAGAAGTACTTGGACGCAGATCCAAGACTCCGACACTCGCGCATCAAGCAAATCTTGCACCAGGAGATATCATGTGTGGAGGAGTGGTCACCATGTTGGCCAACTCCCTTGGTCTCAACTACAATTACCTTTGCCCCATTGTCGGTAACAACCATGTTAATGTTTGTGTTCTTACTAACACTGGAATGGTAGTAGTTAGCCGTGGTCGTCACTGCATCAAAATTCCTGGAGTGGCACACTTGTTGCCTACTCCTGTGTCTAATCATTTCTCCACAGAATATGGACAGTTGCATTATGTAACACACGATGGAGGTGCAACTTTTGACCAAGAAGGCCCATTGATGAAGAACTTGCCACCGACGAAGAAGAGGAGCAGCCCCAAGAGCGGCCACTACAAGAGAGTGACACCACCTATGCATACCTCTCCAGTCTCCAAGGCTCCATCAATGATATGAGAAACCACTTCGAGTCCCTTTGAGACACGTCCTCCAACATGAGTTCGAGCTTCTGCAACTAGAGCCAAGGATGGGCTCGTGACCAACTGCCACAATGATCCTGCCAGTTTGGGCTTGTAAAAGCTTTAGCTTGTGGGAGATCACTACCACCTCACCATCAAGATGTGGGGGTATTTGAATAAATTGTAATGGGGTTGTACTTAATCTCATGGAGCTTCAAAACACTCGTGTTAGTTCGGTCCAATAGTTTACTTTTTATTTTCTTTAGTTTTTCTTTTTTTTCCTTTGCGATTTTTCTTTTGCAAGATAGTTTTCAAAAACAAAAAATAGAATAAATTTTGCTTTGTTCTTGTTCTTTTTCCCCTTGGAGTTCATTTGCATTTTTTGCAAAGGAGTTTATCTATGCTAGACAACGAGGAAGGCAAGAATAATGAAGAAAAATTTGTGAATTCACAACCGTGAAGGTATGTCATATGAATCTCTTCTTTTGTACTTGAAGTACTTATAGTAGATGTGGTAGCAGTATGTGTGATCTGTGCAAGAGTGAATAAGTCTTGATAACTAAAACAAAGGTTTTTTTCTAGTAGCTAAAATAATTTTGTAGCCTTTGTTTTGTTTAATCTAGATAACCAAGACTTGTGTGGGACTGTTTTTAAATGAAATGATCTTAACTAAGAATAACCATGCACAAGAGAAAGTCTTCAAAGACTTGGGTGTTGAGATAATTGTAGAAAAGATGATGTTTGAAATGCTCAACCCCATGTTGTTAATTTTAAATAGACTTGATAACACTTCTGGATTAAATTATCTAGAGGAACTTAGTTGAAAGGTGAATGAGATTATGCCAAAAATATCTGTTGTATCTCTTACAAGGTGCTTCAACTTCTCACTGGTGCCATGGCCCTGCTACTAAGTGCACTTGTACGTGTGTAAATTTGGCGTCGTCACCTTTCTTGATGTTATGCCGAGGACTCCGCTAACCAATGAACGATCCACCATAACTGGGATTTCGGCTATGAGTTTGTCACCGTAAGTAGTGACAACATTATAGACGAATATTATTCGGCTTTATATTGAATGTGTGTATATGTTGTAAATGTTTGGAACTGATCATAAGATCTCAAAAGAGACAATTATAAAAGATCAATAGTTCCTAAAATTAAGCGACAACGAAACTCTATCCGTGATCACTTATTTGGCATAATCCGCTTCACGTAACACCAAAGTTTGAACAAACAATGATTTAAATAAAGTGCTTGAGAGACTTGAGGAGGAGATAATTGTGGGTATGTTTATGAGCACTAAAGCATCATATTTTTCTACATGATTATGAGCACTTATGTTTTTATGGCTCTATCAAAGAAAAACTCTTCTGTGCATTCCCAACAAGCAAATGTTGTCTAGAATAAATAGAATTGAGTGTTGCGAATATAATTTACCTAGTAGATCAAAATAATTGCGTTGACTATCTTTGCTTCACTAAAACTTGCATAATAACCCATGCCACCGCTACAGCTACTCTATGTTTTCAGGTCAATAAGCGGAGGGCTATCTAGGCATACCGATCTTAAGTCAACCAAAACCTTCTCGTTATATTGATTTAAACAACTGAGTTCCTTATGATGCAGATTTCTCTCTGTGTTTCTTGAGGGCGATCATGTTTAAGCTTGGGGGAGTTAATGTGTGATATTTTTACACACATTCATCCTTTGTCTAAACCAAGATATTTCATTAAAACATAGATATTCGCTCCAATATTGGTACTAATGACTAATGAATGCAAGGGATTTCATAAAACCTCTATTTATTGTGTATCTACATGAAATGGTCTATACATGAACAAGATCAAGCCAAAACAAGGAAAGAAGTAAAAAAGGAGTTACAAGAGATTAAGAGGAGGCACACTGGAGAAAACAAAGCAAAAGACAACATTTCATATGACCGCAAGTACTCGTATGAGCTTTCGTGTGGCGTGGTTCCTAGGCTCCTCGTCCACCTGAACATGTTTTATAAAGGGGACCATGCCGAAATGTTAAGAGGACATCTGCGAGAGAAGCCAGAACAGAGCCATCCTCATCCCCTTCCATCAACCCTAACCACTACCATCTCCATCTCCATAGTCATCATCACCACCATAGTTCATCTTCCTCTAGTTCATACTTGTAATCGTGCATCGCACAAGGCAACCACCGTAAGACATATTATCAATCAATCGATATTCAAGATGTTTTATTCATGCAATTTGATCTCCATGTGTGAATACAAAGGTATGAGTTGAGGCATTGGCCTTGCAACCCTCTGTATTTGTTGTGAGGATCAATGGAAGTCCTTTGAATTAACGTCACACATGTGTGAAATATTTTTTTCGTAGATGTCTCTTGTCTTGTCCACGTTCTTCATCCCTTCGAGTACCCAAGATCATAGAGAGTGAGCCACGATGAGACTAAGGCTAGGAAGAAAGTAAAGTTTTATTCTGAATACAAGTGACAGAAAGGTTTAGTACGGTAAAACGGGTCCAATCCTTGGGGATCCATGAAGTGTAGTCATCAAAATCGCAAAGCTCTTGTTTGATTATTATAATCTTAATTATCAAGGTAACCCCATGCGACGGATAGGGCCTTCCGTGTTACAACTGATTCTTCATGTAGGACGCGTGTCGGTCGAAATGTTATTTGGACACATCCCCACTTCGTATCATAACAAGCAAATCTCATTGGGTGACTTTCAGTGCATAAATTAAGATCATATTTGATCTCAACACAAATATATGGTTGTAAGCATTAAGACCTCATACCCGTACTTCTTTTTATTATAAGTGTTACATCATTATTAGCTTGATTCATCCGATCAAAAGCTAAAATTATTCTTTAACAATTGCTTGCTAGAGACCATCGCTTTAAGGGAACCTTCCTCTCACCAATTCGATAACCTAGTGTCACCTTTTGGAGAAATAGGTATGTGGTAGTTTTTGTTCTATTATTGGATCACTAAAAAACTAAGTATAAATCACTCAGTCTATTCCTACTTTTTATAAATCGCTCAGTCTATTTCCAACTTTTACCATCACTGTTTCCAAAATTCCTTTGGTGTGTGTGATGATCTAACGGCATGGTTAGTAACTATTACCGAGGTGCCGAGGAAGGGAAGAGGAAGACCGGCCCATTGGTATGCATGTCATAAAATGCAAATGACAAAATTTCATGGAGGCCTTAGGTTTAGGGATTTCCGCTTATTTAACCAAGCTTTGCTAGCCAAACAAGCTTGACGTTTGTTAACCTTCCCTGACAACTTTTGTGCTCGCCTACTTAGAGCGAAGTACTACCCAAATGCAAGGTTGGAGGACACGGTATTTTTTGGACACCTATCACCTACGTGGAAAGCTATTTGTCACGGTCTGGGATCATTGAAGAAGACATAGTATGGGGTATTACAAATGAACAAAATACTCGAATCTAGAGAGACCGATGATTGGTGAACCTACTTGTGGCCTAATTACACAAAAGGGAAGGTGTCGTTTCAAGTGGGTCTCAGAACTTCTCGTTCATAATGGTGCATGGGATCACACAAAAGCTTCAACAGTTTTCTTACGAGTGAATATATCTGAGATTATTAAGATCAAGAAATCGCCAAGCATGGGTGAAGATTTCATTGCTTGGGCACCTGAAAAGTCGTGGGTATTTTCTATTAAAAGTACATATCAGCTAGCTTCGGATGAACAACAAAATGCTTTGATCGCCTCGTCTAGTAATCGTCCTGATGGTGCTCGAGATGGATGGAATGCTATCTGGTTAAGTCTTGCCGCTCCAAAGGTTCTTTCTTTTGCTTGGCTATTGGCCACTAACTGCCTCCCAACTGGGTGTAACAAGCAAAGAAGAAACTTACAGGTTGTGGGAACCTGCCCGGTTTGTGGTACTGCTGATGAGGACATTTTTCACACTTTATGTATATGTATAAATGCTCGACGACTTTCGCAAGCAATGGCCAGTGAATGTGACCTGTTGGATGTAACAAAAATCCTCCCCTCGGAAGAGGAGTGGTTCATCCAACTAGCCTGCTGCCTAGAAGAGTCCATGAGAGTCAAACTTATGATGCTCCTATGGCGAATGTGGTGTGGACGCAATGAGCTTGTCCATGCAAAGCCTGCACCACCCCATGATGTTTCCTGAATTTTTTTGGTGAGCTAACATGTATCCCTTGATATCATTGCTATGGATCCAGAAGCAAAGCTATCAAAGGGAAAGACCCCGGTTACAACTTACAATCTACTACCCGCTACCGGTGAACACATGCAATAACAAGGTCATTCTTAATATCCCGTGGCACCCGCCGGCGAGTGGTCATGTTAAGCTCAATATTGTTGGGTCTGTACTCAATTGTATAGCAAAAACTGGTATGGTTCTAAGAGATCATGAGGGAACTATTATTGTCTGTTCATCTCGGCATTTGTTCCCTTGCGGTTATGTACTTCAAACTAAGATCCTTGCTATCAGTAAAGGCTTTATGTTGACCTTGCAATGGAGCAGCCTCCCCATAGACATCGAATCTGATTATTTTGAATCAGTGAAGATAGTGCAGAGTGAAGCAAGTAACAGATCAAGATATGCCTTTCTATTGGAGCTGATCAAGGAGAATGTGAAAGAATGCAATTTTTGTACTCCTTTCATTTTAAAATAAGTGACTCAAAAGTGACTTAACTTTGTATTAAAGTTAGTGTAAAGTTAAGTCATTTTAAGTCACTAATTTTAAAACGAAGGGAGTATTATTCCTATATGACGTCGTCAAAATTCATCCAGTGTAGCTTGGATCGGGACGAGAGAAAGTCGCTGATATTGTTTGCCGTGATTGTAACACTTGATTTTGTGTAATACACGAATTATTAGTAGAAAAAAGTATTGCATGCATCATTTTGATGCGAAGCCCGAGGCAATACTTCTTTCCTAAAAACAATGTGTGGTTCTAGTTATAAGATACTTCATCCGTCTTAAAATAAGTGTTCTAAGCTTAGTATAAATTTATATCGAAGCTAGTTGTATAAAGTTAAGACAGTTATTTTGAGACGGAAGAAGTATTAGGTAGATTGCCATAGATTATCTGTCATGGTTGCCTTGCAATTGATAAGATAATACTCCTACACGTACCTGTTACGTGATGGTTGCTTGATGTTTAACAATGATAAGATAATAAACGTACCTGTTACGTGGTGCGGCCGCGATCGACGTGGAGCGTAGAATTAGGTGAATCGTGACCACAAGTAGAAATATAATGGACAATGTATATGTATGATGTGTTCACTCCAGACCCTTCGAAGCTGGATCTTATACTCAAAGCGTACACGTATAGATGACTACGACAAGATATACAGCTCTCCGATGGAAGGACGAAACAAATACATTCCCGTTATCGACTTCCACGTTATGTTCACTATTATAACATTACTTTAATTATTTAATATAGACTACATGTAGATTAAAATAAGTGGAAAATACGTAAATATATATATATATATATATATACATTTGAATAAAAGAATTGAGTATCTTATAATTTGAAACAAAGGGATATCATATTGTACTATTGGATATCATTACTGGGCAGAATTTATGAAGGATGCAAACCGAGAGGCGATGAAACGATGTGCGAAGATGCCGACAGATAATGCCAGCAACATGATGCGGATCTGCACTGCAGCCACGGATGACACGGCGGTGATCCGAATATAGAAATTGTGTTGCCCCTTCCCACAAGATCATACTGGAACTGCTTTAGTCTCCTACTGTTTTGTGCTTCTTTTGGCTCGGATTTTGTGGTCTCTTGCTCCTGCGTGGGCGATGTAGTTGCTCATATGTGGAGCCGTCATGAGACTACTCCTGTCATTTCTCTATCAAGCTATTTCGTTTTTCATGTCAAACTTTGACTTATAATTTTAGTCTATAATTTTAGTCAATAAAATTATATGAAATCAAAATTATATTATCAGAAAATTCTTTGAAACGTAAATCCAATGAAATACTTTTTGTAGCATATAACTTACTTTTTATTGGTAAAATTAATGGTCAAGTTGGATATAAAAATATGAAGTGGTCTTGTATAAGGAAATGGAGCGAGTATGTGCTCTTGTCAAAGATAGGCGTCAGGTCTTCGCTCAATAACAGATGTTTTGTAGGTGAGTTGAGTGGGTTTCCCAGCGATACGTTAAACTCGCTCTTTCCTTCCATCTCCTTTTATTCTGGGTTGCAACTTACTCCCTCTATTCATGAATAAATGTACATATATAAATTTTAGGACATATTATGAAATGGAGTAAAAAATACATTTGAAAGGTGCAAACCATCCTTTCAACCTTCTTTAATTACCCAACCCCTAATGAGCTAAGTGTAGATAGAAATTAAGGAAACCATGTATAGATTATTATTGGTCTTGATTACCATCTAACGAGAGAGAAGTACTTTCTACTTTAATGTGCATTCGGAAAATAGGAGTACACTCTTTTGTGAACAAATTTTAAACCTAAAATGTACACTTATTCGCGAAGGGATGAAGTAGATTCAACTAGAAAGGTAGAGACTTCAAAGTTTTTCTCGTCCTCAAGAGAAGACTCTCGAACGGTTAGGTTTCTTTCTCTTTTCGGTTGCATCGTCGCTGGTATGCTCCACCTCTTGTAGCCTTTGGGTCATGAAGATGCGAATGACCACAATCATCCCCACCTCACTTCCTTCCCGTCATAAGGAGGGACCCCACTCCTCTTCTTGTTAGATTCAGTGTCTTGATTGAGGTTGTGTGGTGGTGACGATGACCCTCGATGGGAATAATGTCTCACACATTTGATCGATGTCCCGATGATGTGTCTAGTGTCGTCGAAGGACGCCTGGAGGTTTGCCTTCATCAGATCTCATGAGATTCGATCGGCGTGGTCTTTAGTGCGTCTGTTTGGATCCAATCTTTGTATGTCTACATTCATGTGTTTACAGGTTTGACCTTTCTGATTTACGACTCTCTTCATGAGTGATGGTTGCTACTCTGATGGGTTGTCTAGTGGGGTTACCACAATGACTACCCAACTGTATACAACGATAAGGTTTGTTCGTCTCTAAAGAGGAAGGGCGATGACGATGGCTCGCTCCAGTATTTGTATTCATCGCCAGGGGGTCCATGGACCTAGTTCTCAGTTTTTGTTACTTTTAACTTGCAGGGGCATGCAGATGAGGGAGCACACACCTATCCAGCCATGTCGGCCGCCTGATTGCCTCGTGATCCGTAAAGTGGTTGGATCCCGCATGAGGGTACAACATATTTTAAGATTTAGTTTCTGAAACCTGTGATTTTATCGGCCGTGGGTTCAGAAACTTTCGATTTTGTCGGGCGATCAAGTTTCAGAAGTAGTCGGTGGGAAGTTTTGAAACTTACGTTTTTGTTGGTCGATCGTACCAAGTTTTAGAAAATTGCAACTTAACTGTATTTTTAAAAACTCGTCACAACATATTTAAAATGAATCTCATTTGAAGCCATCATCATCAGAAACACGAATACACAAACCAAACTTAATTTAGGCTTTTAGTTTAAAAGATATGGAAGATTGAAAATTGAAGCCGGAGATTGCGTGACTCTACGCCATTTTTTACAATCGGCACATGCGTGGCACAAATCTCCTACCTTATTTTCTATTACCGCTATTACTGACAAGAGGAATCTTACTTTATTTCTTGGTGTGTCTGTGAGTTCGTTTACGATTTGTGTCTTACTTAAGAAGATGAGTCGTGTGGAGACTTCTTAAAGATAGAATAAAGTTATCTATGTGTGGCCTCCATTTCGATGATGCATCGTTAGATGACGTGTGAAGGTGTGTTTTTGGCGGATCTTGCGAAATTAAATTGATGTTGGTATTGGTGGATCTGTTTGGATCCAGTCTATGTTCGTCTTCGTTCGTGCTTTTATAGGTTGGGTTCTAACGATTTATACTTCACTTTGCCGGGCGACGGATGCAGTTATGGTGCGATGCGCTAGTCCTGTAGGGCCTTGGCACGATAACTTTTTAATTGTCTACTAGAACAAGTTTGATCCGGCTCCAATGAGAAAAGGGTGATGACGACGACATACCTTCGACTTGCTTCAGTACTTATATCGTTGCTTGGTATAGTTCGTAAACATGTATGTAATTTTTATTATTTCTATGTTTTTTATATTGCCATGCTATGATAAATAGATTGAAAGTTTGCTCGGGTTTTTTTAATGATTGATTATGATAGATTTGTTAAGTTCTTCGGGAGAAAATAAAAATGAATCAGGCACGATCTGCGAATTAAGTAGTCATGGTCATCCAAACAGGAACACCAGCCAAAGTACATTATCCGAATTGTGGCCGTCTTGCATTAATCGACAGCGAGCAGTATTAGTAGGCTGCTAGCCTAGCAAGTAGCCAGAGGACAATCAACGAATGGAACTTCTCGACGACGACCGTGGCGACTAAAGGGAAGAAAACTTGGTCGGCAATAGATGGACAGGGCCGATAAAGCGTGCGACGCACGATACTCAGGCTCAAAACCGCTGCCGGCTTTTGGTGCTTGGATGCAAGCGGAGCGAGCGACGTCGCTTCTCGCACAGGCCTCTCGTCCATGGGTCGACCTGGCGATGGTTTTACACCCACGCGAGTGGCTGGCAGGCCGTCGCCCCTCGCCCATCATGCCACCTCCAAAATTAATAATATTTTAATATCCTATAACAAGAATCCAGGAAAAACCGAGTGCTCTTGGAGCTCAGGCACTCTCAGCCGTCGGATCGAGAGCTTGATGCGATTCACGTCGTCGGATCGACCTCCTGATTGTTCTCACCCGTTGGATATAATGGATGGATGGAGCAATGAGCAGTGAATTTTTCCTCTCACCATGGGGATATTGGGCCTGCCTCTGATCCGTGGGGCCCTCGGCTGGTGGGCCACGCCTGTCTGTGGCTTGGGTGCGCAGACGCCCGGTGCGGGTCGCCCGCGGTCAAAAAATCCTGCCACTGCCTGTAATTTTCAGATCCCGCCGAGGGCATTATAGAGATTTCACGTAATTGCCCTTGCGTGGCGTGTTGTGGGTGGGTCGTTTCTGTGTAAAGCAGAGAAGGGAGCCCGATAGGACGAGAACCCTAGCCGCCATCCCCATCCGCATCGCGCCCCCCTCCTTCGCAGCAGCCGCCGCCACGCTCCCGTCCGGTTCTCCTCTCCCGTTGTCGAGCTCGCCTCCGCCGACACACCCCCTGCCGCCGCGCCGCCGCCACCGTCGCTGGCGCTCACCCCGGCCCCCATCCTCGACCTCACGCCACCCATCGTCTCCTCCCCACCTCCTCATGCCTCCCTCCTCCTCCTCCCCATCGGGACTGAGCAGGAGGACGAGCACCCTCGCTTGCATGGGGGAGAGGCACCCGGAGCTGGTCCGGGGCTCGGCAAGGCGCCATGGTGGCCACTCGTTCCCCTCGCCCTCAAATCCTCTCACGCTTCTCGTCGCCGAGCTCGAGCTGCAGAGGCGCGCCGCTACAGGGATGGACGAGAAGATCTTAGGTCAGCCCACCCCTGACCTTTTCTTGCTTGCACGCCGCCGCCTGGGAGAGCAAGGAAGATGAGGAGGAGGCAGCGAAGGAGATGGTCCCCTTTGTTTACTCGTCTTTCGTTGATTTGGGATCTCGTCTGGTTGCAGGTCCTCTCTTTCTTCCAGTCTCTCTACCGAATCTGCTGATGAACTCGTTGATCTCTAGGTATGTGTCTACTTTCTCCCGTTCTTGGTGATTGGGTGCTGCTCATCTCTAATTTTCCCTTTGTTATACCTGTAGATTAGTCCTCTGTTGCTCGATCCCCTACCTCAAGCTTACAGTAGAGCTGGCCTTCCCCCACATGAGTATAAAGGACCAATCTTCCCCTTTTTTCTCCTCTTCTACTAGAGTGCTAGGTATACGGCAGCACGGCCAAGTGCTTTTTTACGATTGACTATGTGTTTAGCCAGCAAAGGCCATTTGTTATTTGTCTTGCCTCTGGTAAAGGCCAAATGTGCTAACGGTTGTTTTTGGTGGGGTGTGGATTTATGTCTTTTCCTCTTTGTCTGGTCCTGGTAGGACATGCAATTGCTACTTCTCCCTTGGTGGAGAGCGCTGTTGGTTTTGTTGCTTTTAGTCTAGCTAGGTCCCAAGGAAGGGGATATTTAGATTTTTAATGAGGATGGTCAGGTAGATGGCTCCAAGAATTCAGAGGTAATTCTTGTCTGTTACATCCATTTGAACTTTTTGACTCTGATTTGTCATTGTTTCATGTAAGTTGAACTTGTTATTTTTTATGTGATGCTAACAGGCACAAGGCATAAATGTTGAACTGGGACTTGGTGCTACTATGGATATTGCAATAGATTTCTTTGCTGAAAAAGCTGAAAGGAAGATTGTTTCATTGTGGACCATTTCTATCAAAACTCTACAGGAACCTGACTTTGCTGCAAAAGGTTTGTATTGTATTGCCTTCCTACATCTTTGAAACATTGGATTCCATTGCGCTTTGTGGTTTTGGCATGATGGAATAATATTTTGTGGGTGTAGTTCCCGGAGTTACATGCTTCTGCGATGCTTGCTCTTTGCAAACTAATGATTATTGATGCAGAATACTGGTATGCAATTATATTTCAATTTTCACATGATTCTGCTTGTTTAATATTGTCGGTAGCATCCTGTTTTATCTACAAATTTATGATGAGACTGAATCTCATTATACTCACTTTTCCAGTGAGGCCAATCTTCAGATCCTATTTATTGTCGTGGAAAATGCGTCCTCTGAAATTGTCCGATCTAACTGCACTATAGAGAAACCACCATGTTTAGGACCACACAGGAGCTTACCTCATGCTCGAAGAACTTGGAGGAGCGGAAGGCCAATGCCTCCCTTCGTGTGAGTCCTCGTAGGCTCGTAGATCCTACATGAGCTTCATCCTGCGCCGCCGCTTCGCCGTCGCTGATGCTCATGGGGCAAAGAATGCCAATATATGACACTCTTAGTTCTTAACCTAAAGATTAGTAGATTATCAAAATCAAAATGCCCCTAGACTGTATTAGTATTATGTGTCTAGGGTGCAACTTTGAAAAGGCCAGCCTTGCTCTCTATTTGATTGTTGATTTATATATTTTCTTCTAGAAATGAAAAAGTTTACTTTAGGTTTGTAAAAATGCAGTCTGTGAGATGGTACTTCCTTTTATTTATTACCATGCTTTGATTTTTTTTCTGTGCTTGGATTATAAAGGGGACGTGTAGTAAATTTGAATTGCACACCTATGAGTTGATTCTTCTAGGGATTTATTTTTCGGAACGAGCTTTCAGTTGCGCTTCACAAATATGTTGTTAGCTAAGGTTTAGAATTTATTTGGCAGAAATTGTTCTAGGATTACTATTGTAGTATCTCCGTGAGGAATTTCTGTTAATATACGATCATTGCCAACAAATTCAAAATAAAAAGCATGGAAATGATTGTTTGGAATGGATACTAATTTTCTGCTTAGATCCGTCTCTTTTTTTGCATACCTTATTTTGCTTACATGTTTACTACCAAACTTCTGCAAGGTCCCTTTTTAATTGCGTAGACAACAACACATCCCTAATCTATTTTTTCTATGTGAAATGTTGTGTTTAAAATATTCTCATCCAATTAACAGCTACCGTTTTTATCCTCCCTCTGAACTCTTACAATATCGTGTTGGTTATTTCTTCCTACATTTGAGTGTGTTGTTATGGTGATTTCGATTCACTTACGAGTGCATGCTGCTATTCACTGTTTTACATTTTCCTGCCTTTAACAGGTTTTCTTTTTTCTTTTCAGGTTATGGTATGAGTGTTTTATGAGAGCGATGCTTGGGTGTTTCTAATCGCTGTGATTCAATGGAATCGATGCGCCGTGAGGTTGGTTAAGGTGGCCTCTTCTCTCGGATCCAATATTTTTTTTGTTGTGGTCGTGCTTGACTAATTTTAGATCGGGTTTGTTGCAGGTCATCTATTCTAGCCGTCTGTGCGCCGGATTTGTTGCTGTGACCCCCCCATATATATGTGCTCATTTGTTTTCGACCATCCCAGTTCTGGTTGGCTGGAGCTCATCCTTGATTTGCCTGTTTTCCTTTGCAAGTTGGTCCACTGTTCATTTATTTGGTTTGTTTGTTTCATCCACCTCCCAGGTACTAAAGTTTAACTTGGGATAAAGACATTGGGTTTGTTTGTTCAATCCAGATCCCAGGTATAAAGTTTTTTTCTAGAATTTATTCTGTTGAGAGCTTGGCAACAGTTGAATCCTTGATATTACCCTTCCTTGAACTGTCCTACTTCACTGCTCTCCTCAAAATATCTTTAATTTTTCAATCCTGAGAAGGAGAGGAATTTGCAACATAATAAGTTGAGCCATGTGGTAGATGTTTTTTTATCATGCTCTTGTACTGATGTTCAGGGTGAATTTTCACTAGGAGCAGCAGCATGGTGGATGCGGCCGATGGAGAGCATGGGAGGATGATACATGGTCACTCCTTCCTAGGATTCCTCTTAAACATGGTTGGAATACGATTCTGAGATCGAAGGTCCCTAGCCCAGGTTAAGGTTCTGCTCCTTCCATTGTTTTTATCTCTAGGTTAGGACTAATCTATCCCCTTCACCATGATAAACTGCTTTTCGCCTCCAACCATCCATGTCACAAATTGGTTTATTTATTTCGATTTTGGTTTGCTTGTGCTTCAGTTTGGATAATTCAATCTGAAGTTGACATAGCCATAGTTGAGATGATAAATTGCGATGATGGAGTAATTAAGGGCAATTCCTACCTCGACAAGTGTCTCTAGTCTTTTCTTTATAAGTTTTCCTTGCAATATGACATTTTGTATCCAATCATTAGCCCTTGCTGCCGTCCCTTCAAGCTCTTAGAACATTTCATCTTGGTATGTTTTTCACATTTCATTTGCTCTTGTTTTCATGGGATAGTTCATTGATGGTTAATTTTTTTGGCCGCAGTGGCTACTCCCACTGCATGTTGAATATATCACTTGTGTAATTAAATATTTTCAAGATGTTAATATATATCTTTAATGCACTAATTGTTTGCTCCTTGTTTTTTGGTCTGTAGTGTATAGGTGACCAGTTCTTGGTGCTAATTATATCATCCTCTTCTATTTTAAGTTTGTAAGTTTAAGATGCTACCATCATATGAATTTTGGCAGTTCTCTCCCTTTGGCTACATTGGACCTCAATGACACCTTATCGACCTACAGGTTCGTATCGCTCTTTCCCTCTCTCTCTCTCTCTACAGTTTCTTTTCATTCTCAACCTAATAATAAATCTGAATGACTCTGACAGAACTGCTCATCTATCTTGGACTGGGTCTGTGACCATATGTTCAAACAAAATAGTTCAGATTCATATCTATGCTCAATGCGAAACTAAATATTGGACGTGCTTTTGAATCTGCAATATTTTCAGCATGTAAATTTTACTTGTGCTTTTAAATATGCAATATTTTCAGCTTGTTCTGGTTGTATGTTTGAACAGAATAACTCAAGTTTGTCTTTACATGTGGTAGCAAATTAACTAAGAGAAGCATGTGTTATGTATGAAGCAACAATAGACTGTACGCATTGGGTGATTTTTCCCTATCATACGAAACCAATGAGACAACCCGTTTGTTTTGAATCTCATTTATGAATTTCTTCTTAGTTCAGAGCATGTTTCTCTCTCTCTCTCATGTCAAGCTCGATTCCTTGATATATATTGTGTGATGGAAGTATATTTTTTCCTGCCTTTGGCCGCACTATTTCCATGTGTACTGCAATATTTATTCAATGTAAAATGCAGATTTTCAGAAATATCAAAGCTTGAGAGAAGCATATTTAGGAATGAAACTTCATCTTGAAAAAAACTTGTATGCATATAGCGGCTTCTTTGAATTTTTTCTGCTTCTAGGAGATAATAATTGTTTTGAACTTGATCACATTTATGAAGTTCTATTCATTATGAAGTTTTATTCTGCTTTAGCTCATGTTTTTATCCTAAAATGAATTGGCTGGTTAATTATTTTGTCTATATGGAACATCATGGAAGATCTGTGGATGGCATCACCACAACCATATCGATAGTCTAATCTCGAGGTGAAAATACTCTCTTTGTCTCTCATTTATGTTATTTGAATAGTTACTTGATTTGATGTTGCTTAGGATTTGTGTGGAGTGAGCAGATATTCATTTATTGCTTATGTATGTAAACAAAGAAATGTTTATGCTAGTATAACTGACGGGCACCAATTGATTTGGTGGAGGAAGACCTATTCAAAGAATGAAAACCAGAAAATATTCCTATCTAATATGGAGCGTGTACAATTTTTGCCTAATATACCATGTAAAAATATTTTACATTAGTCGGTATTCGGATGAACGAGTTGTATCCATGATGTAAAGTCGCTTCATGTATAATTGTCATGAGTTCGTGTGCACATATAAGCTTTGATGTATTGTCCATATTGTTGTTTATTCCTGTCACTCGTAATCCGGAGATATTAGTTCATGAATGATTAATCGTGCCAGTCGTGCCTTTCTTTTGGTATAAGGTACTTAAACTTCCTTTTGGTATATCATGCTGCATTTCCTAAGAAAATGCCACACTGGTATGTAATAGACTTTGATGCTTGGAACCTTTTCATTTTTTTTACATTTGGAGTATAAACCATGGCTTACTGGGCTGAATATGGCTGGGGATGTTGGGACATTTTCTTTTATTTAACATTTGGAGTATAAACCATGGCTAGGGCTGGATATCGCCAGGGTGGGTGGGAGTGCGTCGAGTATTAACGTGTCTTATTCGGTTGGATATGTCTGGAAATTATTGTGTGCCGTGCGTTGAGTTGTTCTCATTCTCGTATAAATGCTTCATGAGTTATTGATTACTCTTTTCTAATTTGAATGTGCTGCTACAGTTTTGATATGGACTGCTATACCTCTTCGGTTAAGGTCCCATTGGAATCTAGAGGCATCATATTTTGTAAATTTTCCTGGGTAAGTTCATAGATAGTTCTTTAATGTATTGTACTGCTTGGAACCTCTATCATGCTATGTTAAATTTTATATGTACATCCGACAAGGACGCGGCAAGCCGCACTTCCTATATATGCACTTCCGATATATGCATTTCAAATAGACATTTCCCTATGCAAGATCAAACGACTTGAGCTTTACATTGAACTGTTTCTGTCATCAAATATTATGTTTCCAAGATGAAAAAGACTTACATCCATCGCGGACAAAGAATAGCATGGTCCTTAAATACCCTATTACTTCTTACAAGTACAGTATTGTAGTACCCAGTTGTGATCAATGCATGTTTCTTTTTGCAATACTTCTCGTGTCGCTTCATAAAACTGCATCTAAAGAACCATCTCAATGAACCGGTTGAGGACATGGTGGTTAGTCTCAGCACTGGAGATGTTACGAGGGAGGTTTGGATGATGATGGGTACGCACAAGAGACCAACCATAACAAACAGTTGGTCAGAATTTGCTAAAGTGGCAGGGAATAGAGAGTATTAGATATGTGTCTTTGCTTTCAAAATTGAAAAGGAGAAAATATCGCTCATTGTACATGAGCTTTAAAAGGCTAAGGTACAAAACCGCAAGTGCGTTGTATACACATAAATCATTTTATGCAATGCATCTACCAGATTGTTGGCATAATGTTAATGTGACGTGTCACCTATGAAGTTGATCTATAAGGCAACCGAATGAAACAACTTATTATAGTATGCCTAATAGCTTTGGCTATGTAGTTTTTATTACATTTTTATTTTGTTCCTGCTCTTGGTACTTCCTCTCTCGTGTTCGCGCTCTTGGTATCAAACTTAATATCAAGTGGTTACTTTTTGTATATCTCATGACGATGTTAAACTCGATGATGTTTTCTTCTATTACGTGTGAATGTTTCTTCTCTTTTAGTTTATTATATCATGTTTGGATATGCCCGCTAAACCTGCCTTACTACTAAATTGAGTGTTATCTGCTTGGAATAACGTTGTGACCGGCACCCTCGGGCCAAGCCCCGTTTTCGATCTAGTGGCTATGGTTCTGAAGGAGTTGCCTTCGCAAATGGAACAAAGTTGCTCTCGTAAATGGAGTATGCTTTAATGTTTAGTACTTCCTCTGTTTCGTGATATAAGATTTTTTTTTTAAATTAACATGTTTGTAAAAATGTATTATATTATGGAACAAAGGGATAGTAATGATAATAAATGGGAAATGATAGCAGTCAGCCCGCTGATAATAGCAGGGCGTCAACCCCCTTGCCGGACCCACCAAACTGCTTGTCCACTTTAAACCTTGGAAACGTTTACGTTCAGCCACCGAGCGATCCGCTGCTCCTCTGTACGACGCGTGTCAATTTTTTTATGTAACTTTACCTGTGTTGTAAAATTACCCTTCATAACAATGCATATGTTGCAAAAAATAAAAACGATAAAAGATTGGAAAAAATCTGCAACATGGTCTAAAACAACAACCATGTTTCAAAAATATAAAATTCACAACACAATCTCTCTTGCAAAAAGTTTCACAACACAATCTCCGTTGCACAAAAATTCCACAACATAATGTCTGTTATAAATATTTCTGCAACAAGGTATTAGTTGCAAAAACAGAAGAAATATTGATCTTGCCACATCGTATGGCTCGCGAGGCGGCGAATCTTTTAAATAGATCCACCGACCGACGCTTAGCAGTTCCCTTAAAACTTAGAGCATCACCCACAAGTATTATAAAAACCTGATTTTACTGGATCTTTATATAATTTAGGGAGGTTCACATGTGAATTGTTTTTACGGATCTTGTAAAAATCTGCCCCTAAATTCATAAATTTTCCTATTTTACTTTGTTTCTCTCGCTCATACGGTGGTATGGTAGACTATGGTGGTGACAGCAGAGGGAGGGCATCGGCGGCAAAGGTGGAGAACAGTGGTCAGCGGTCGTAGGCAGGCAAGCGTCGGTGACTGCAAAAAGGGTGGTGGTACGGTGGTGGTCGATGGCGATGGTGGCGCCATGGTGGTGGTCGGATCAGCCCCAAGCCCTCCAAACCCTAGCCCCTACCCGATAGAAACACCCCCACCTACCAAAATTAGACCTTCCCTAACCTCCAGCCACCCTCAACCTCGATTTCCGTGCCCCACCGCTCCCTTAGCGCCACTTGGCAAGCCCTGCTAACCCTAGCACCGACGCAGTGACCCCTGGGGCCAATCAGGGGACGCCACGTCGCCTCCCCACAGCCCCGCAGCCAACCACCATGCGCCACGTCGCCCCGCGCCTCCACCCCGCCGCCGCGGCCCGCGTGGCCCGAATCAGGCCCGCGCGTGGCCCGAGCCAGCCGCTGCTGCAGCTCCCTCCCTCGATCCTGACCTGGATCGGACGAGGAGCCCGACCTCTTCGTGCCTGCAGGCCACTGGCCCGACGCCGCCCGTCGCCGGAGCCCCCTGAGGCCGTCGCCTCGCCAGACCCAGGCTGTCCCCGCCTCTGCCAGCAGCCATGGAAGGGCCGGACCCAAGTTCCTCGTCGGCAGATCTCGCGAACCAAGCGCCGGCGAGACCCCTCGTCGCCGGGAATGGAACCTTCGGTGTCGGATCCGGGCATCCCCGTCGTCTTCGTGTTGGTTCGGTCCTCCCCGTCGATCCCCATCGAGTCCCGTCGCGGTTGCCGTTCAACGCCGCTGCCACCGACCTCGTGTTCATGCGGACGAACGAGGAGCACGACACTCGCTCGATCTCCTCACCTGGGCCAGCCTCGCCCATGGCCTAGCTGCCAGCCTCCCCGCCGCATGGGCTTGGCCCACTAAGGTGAGCCCCCCCTCCCCGGTGCTATTTTTCGCCCCGAGCGCCGTTTAGCTATCCCGTTGCCCATTGTTACTGTTGGGCCAACCAGATTCGGCCCAATTCATTTTTTCTGTCTAGCGGATTTCGTAATTATCTCGAGAATTGTCTGTTTACAGAAAAACCCTCAATGATCATGCATATCATAACTTCACATCCGTACATCATATGTTAAAACTTTGTCTCGAGAATTGTCTGTTTACAGAAAAGTGACTAGAATTTCATGTAGATTCACAATAACCAACTCTGAAATATGTTTAAAATGTTTTACCTTGCTGTTTGCATTAATTTGCATAAATACAATGCTAAAATGATTTATTTCATACCTAATTAACCGTAGCTCCGAATTTAATGCTCCACATATGTAACTTGACCGGAAAAATGTGTAGAATCACTTGGTGACATTTATTTTGCTGTTTAACAACTCTAAAATTGTGTTAGGACAGATATGGACCAAATTCATAATTTGCATATGGGGACGTTTTGGAAATGCTATATGTTGCTTCCGGCCTCACTTAAAGTGCCTAGGTGATGTAGTTAACTTATGCTTCACCTCTTGCCATGTCTAACAACATTTAACATTGATGAGTACCTAAATGGGAGTGAACCAAATAATTTGAACGTGGAGTTTCGTCAATATGCAACTCGTTGCATATTGAGCTTCGCTTTAATGTTTAGTAGTTGTTTGTTATTCTTGCCATGTCATGCCTTGCACATTAAACCGGACATGCATCATATTTGTTTGCGCATCATGTCATGCATATGTTGTGGTGTTTCTCGTGTGTTGATTGTTGTTTCCGTATTCCTTCTTCTCGATAGAGTTTGGAAAGCGTTTGGAGTGTGAGGATTCATTCGACTACGTTGGCCCGTCTTCTTCATGGACTCGATCTTCTTCCGAGCGGGATCTCAGGCAAGATGACACATTTCCCTGGATACCATTACTATCATTGCTATGTTAGCTGTCCTTCTTTTATCGTTATGTCACGTTACCTACCACTTGTTTGACAAGCCTCCCAACATTGCTTTGAAAAGCCTCTAACCCCTCCACATCCGAGCAAACCATTGTTTGGCTATGTTACCACTTGCTTAGCCCTTCTTATAGCATTTCTAGCTGCAGGTGCAATTGCTTCCATGTGACAACATGGACATTTTTTTGTTATCACAATATTATTGCTATTGAATTTAATGCACTTATACACTTTGTAAAGGGTGGAAGGCTTGGCCTTTTGCTCGGTGTTTTGTTCCACTCTTGCCGCCCCTAGTTACTTGTGAACCGGTGTTATGTTCCATAATTGAGTGCTCCTAACATGCTCGGGGTTGTTATGGGGACCCCCTTGATTTCGTTTTAGGAAAAAGCTTGTCTGTCAAGGCCCAACATTGGTACTACATTTGCCTAATAACTACCAAACTTGCATAGGGACTTTCCGGAACCCATGGATTAATCAACCCCTCGGGCCAATGCTCCTCATGAGTGTTGGTCCAACCTGTCAACCGCTGGTGGCTACCAGGGGAAACTCTGCGACTGGCCTACCGGAAGTTTGGACAATCTGTCATGTCCTGAGAACGAGATACGAGGCTCCTATCGGGATCGTCGACACGTCGTGCGGCCTTGCTGGATTTGTTTTACCTTTCTCGAATGTCTTGCATGAGAAATTCCGATCTTCTTTGGGCTATCTCGAGGTGTCGAATTTCCTTTGGAATTTCCTAGGATGATCACGAGATCCGTGGTCGAGGTTATTCCCGCGGCGTGTTTTTAATTTGTGATAGATGAGTTGGAGCACCCCTGCAGGGTTAAATCTTTTCGGAAAGCCATGCCTGTGGTTATGTGGCAAACTTGGATACTTTGTTTAACACCTGGTCATAGCAAACTTGAAGTAAACTCAAATAAAATACACCAACCATGTGCGTAACCATGACTGTCTCTTCTCGTGAGTCCTTATCCGAGAGAGAACATAGTGGGGTTATGTTTGACGTAAGTAGGTGTTCAGGATCACTTAGTGATCATCACTAGTTCACGTCCATTATGCGTAGACCACCATACTTTACTTTCTGTATTCATAAGTTAGCCACTCAAATAAATGCTTAGTCACTTGCTACAGCCTCACCACTTAACCATACCTCACCCATTAAGCTTTAATAGTCTTCATACCCTTGGAAATGAGATTGTTGAGACCCTATGGCTCACAGATTACTACAACAACAGTTTTAGGTACAGGTAATGTGATGCTTTGACGTGAGAGTGATGCTTGGTTTGACTTGGAGTTAATCTTCTTCTTCTGCTTCGATCTAGGATGGGTTCCAGGCGGCAGCCTGGGATAGAAAGGGTGAATGTCATTTTGTCGTTTGTTTTCATCCGTAGTCGGACCCTGCTCTTCTACATGATGTTTGAATTTGTTGTTGTATTTATGTGATATTGATGTAGCTTGTGGCGAGTGTAAGACAATTCCATATACTCATCTCTTATGTACATGTACTTGTAATGATATCCATTCTTGCAACACAATGAGATGCGCTTCTATCCCTGTCGAGGCCCTCATGCCAAAATAAGGATAGGGTCGCATCTTGGGCATGACATCTAATCAGACCAAGTTCTTCTCCATGGGGTTGTGGTATTTTGTTTGTCAAGAAGAAGGATGGCACGGACCGACTTTGTGTTGATTACCGTCCACTGAATAAAAAGACAATCAGAAACAAGTACCCACTTCCCAACATCAATGAGTTGTTTGAACAACTGAAAGGTGCCAAGGTTTTCTCGAAGCTTGATCTTCGCATGGGCTATCATCAGATTTGCATTCGTGAAGAAGATATTCCAAAGACTGCTTTCAGGACGAGTTTTGGCTCTTATGAGGGCACTGTCATGTCGTTTGGTCTCGCCAATGCTCCTCCAACCTTCTCAAGAATGATGAACTTCATATTCTCTCCTTTCAAGAACGAGTTCGTCTTGGTATATCTAGATTATATCCTCGTGTTCTCGGAGACTGAAGAACAGCATGCAGAGCATCTCTGGCTTGTGCTTGACAAGCTAAGAGAGCATCGGTTCTATGCAAAGTTTTCCAAGTGTGAGTTTTGGCTCAATGAAGTGGTGTACCTTGGGCATATGATCTCTGCCGATGGAATTAAAGTGCACCCTGAGAAAGTTGAGGCAATCTTGAAGTGGGAGCCTCCTCAGAATGTCAAGCAGCGTTGTAGCTTCCTCGGGCTTGCAAGTTATTGCAGAAGATTCGTGGAGAACTTCTCTCAAATTGCCAAGCCTCTATCTAATCTCCTCCAGAAGAATGTCAAGTATGCTTGGTCTCCTGAGTGTGATGTCGCGTTCAATACGCTCAAGCAGAAACTGACTTGAGCTCCAGTTCTTGTTCCTCCCGAGCAATCAAAGCCTTTCCAAATTTTTCGTGATGCTTCTCTCCAAGGTCTTGGTGGTGTTCTCATGCAAGATAAGAAGATAGTTGCTTATACCTCGCGTCAGTTGAAGCCTACCGAGAATAACTACCCCACTCATGATCTTGAGTTGGTGCCAGTTGTGCATGCTCTAATGACTTGGAGGCAGTTGTTGTTGGGTAGACCGGTTGAGGTGTACACCGATCACAAGAGCTTGAAATACATTTTCACTCAACCCAATCTCAATCTTCGGCAGTCTCGTTGGGTGGAAATGATTGAAGACTTCAACCCAAGTATTGAGTATACTCCTGGAAAAGCAAATGTCATTGCAGACGCGTTCAGCCGTAAGGCATACTGCAATAGTCTTATCCTGAAGCCTCTTCAACCCAAGCTTTGTGAAGCCTTCCGCATGCTCAATCTTCAAGTGATTACGCAAGGATTTCTTGCCAATCTTCAAGTCTCTCCGACTCTAGAAGATCAGGTTCACCAAGCTCAACTTCCTGATGCAATGGTGAAGAAAGTGAAGAAAGGTGTGGCTAAGGGCATTACGAAGTATAAGCGCTTTCGCATTGATGACAAAGATACCTTGTTCTTTGTGGATCATCTGGTGGTTACAAAAGGTGATCTCAGGAAGGTTATCATGGACGAAGCACACAATTCTCTCTTATCCATTCATCTAGACAGTTCCAAGATGTATCAAAACCTCAAGCAAACCTTCTGGTGGACTCGCATGAAACGTGAAATTGCTCAGTTCGTGAACGAGTGTGATGTTTGTCATAGAGTGAAGGCGGAACATCAACGTCCAACAGGTCTCCTTCAGACTTTGCCTATTCCAGAGTGAAATTCGATCATGTGGAGATGGATTTCATCACTGGTTTTCCTACGTCCAAGAGGGGCAATGATGCCACCTTTGTGGTTATCGACAAGCTGACCAAAGTTGCCCATTTCCTTCTGGTCAAAGAGTCTATCTCGGCAGCTCAGCTATCAGAGTTGTATACGTTAAGGATAGTTTCTTTGCACAGTATTCCTCAGCTCATCTCATTTGACCGTGGAAGCCTCTTCACTTCCAAGTTTTGGGAGTCCTTCCAGACTGCTATGGGTACCAAGATCTGTTTCATCACTGCATTCCATCCATAGACAAGTAGTCAAGTTGAGATAGTTAAACAGATCCTTGAAGACATGCTGAGAACCTGTGTGATTTCGTTCGGGATGAAATGGGAAGTCTGCCTTCCATACGCTGAATTTTCATACAACAACAACTTTCAAGCTAGCTCAGGCAAGACCCCTTTCCAGATTCTCTACGGCAGGAAGTGTCGTACCCCGCTCAATTGGTCTGAAACCGGTGAGCGTCAAATTTTGGGCAATGATATGATCACTGAAGCAGAAGATATGTGTCATGTCATTCGGGAGAACCTCAAAGCAGCTCAATCCCGACAGAAGAGTTATTACGATAACAAACATCAGGATGTCTCCTTTCAAGTTGATGATCTAGTCTATCTCACAGTCTCTACCATGAAGGGCACTCAGCGGTTTGGAATTAAATGGAATCTAACTCCTCGCTTTGTGGGTCCTTTCAGAGTTGTGGGCAAGAGAGGTGAACTTGCCTATCAACTAGAGCTTCCTCCGAATTTCACAAATGTGCATGATGTCTTCCATATCTCTCAGCTCCGGAGGTGCTTCAAGACTCCACCTCCAATACATTGATCTCCAAGAAGACCTATCTTATCGTGAGCATCCAGTTGCTATTCTCGAAGGAACTGAGCGTAAGACTCGCAACAAATCAATCAAGTTTCTCAAGGTGAAGTGGTCTCATTATTCTGACAAAGACGCTACTTGGGAACGTGTGGATCTTCCCCGTTCCGAATTTCTAGAGTTCTTTTGTTCTTAGATCTCGGGTCGAGATCCTCTTGTAGTGTGGGAGAGTTGTAATAGCCCAAGTGCTCCAGGCCTCCATGCAATATTGGGATGTGTAGTCTTTCATGTGTGACCCTTATAGTTGTGATATTCATGAGTTGGTCCTTGTCATTCTGTGTTGCATCATGAGCATCATGTCATCATGGCATTTTACATGTTGAGTGCATTGTTGTGATGTGATGTGGTCTTTGTTGATAGCATGATGTGAGTGTGCAAGAGTGTGCTTGCCTCCCCTTCTTTCTTCTTTGCAAAACCCACTCAATTTGAACTTTGAAATCACTCCCTATTCAATTCATTTGCAACCTATGATATTTCTTGTGTTTAAAATTCTGTAAAAATGTTCCAACTCTTGTAAATAACCTAATGAGTATGTTTTGCTTTTCCTCAAGTTTGTTCTCTGGGTTTTTATTTTTCTTTTAAAAATATAAACAAAGGCAACATATTTCAATTTTAGATATGTGTAAAATTAACTTGTTCTAAAAATGCCAAGGTCATTTTTATAAACTAGAGTACAATTTACTGATTCGTAAAATATATTTTGTTCTCTCTAAAATCCTAGCCAATCATGCTTGTTTATTTTATCTCGTTGCTGCATATTTAAAAAAAAAATCTGTGTGAGTGTGAGCTTCCCACCTGGGCCTTCCCTTCCCGTGCGGCCCAGCTAGCCCTCCCCCAGCGGCCTCGGCCCACCTTGCGGGATGGCTACCTGGTCTGTCTTCCCCCTCCGTCAAGCATCAGAGACAGAGAGCGCGAGTGCACCCGCCGTTTGGCATGGACGTCGAGACACCGTTAGCCTTCGAGCCCCTTTAAAACCTTGTTGTCGCACATCCCTAGGGTTTTCTCTTCCCATTCCACCCTCCTCCTCGCCGCGTCGCCGCCACGTAACCGCATCCTCACCATAGCCATCGCCTGCCGCCATGAACCGAGCAAGCATGAGCTCGAGCTTGGGCTAGTCATCAGCAGCCCCTCCTGGCACCCCTCTGTGTGTGGAGACGAAGCCTCGATCCCCTCTTCTTCCTCGTCGACCAGGAGAGCTCCTAGGCCCCGTGCGTCGTCATCTCCTTCCTCTACGTTTCGGGTCAGGAGTTCATCGGAGTTCCTCCTTGTGTCGTCATCGATCTGCTGCATCCCCGGCCCCGTCGTTGTGTCTAAGGTAGGAAAGGAACACCACGTGCTCGATCTGTTCCTTCTCCGCTGTCCCTAGGCCACCGTAGTTGTCTCCGTAGTAGTGTCATGTGCGCGCTCCCCGTGCTCTGCCGAGAACTCCGAAGATCAGTTCCAGATAAGGCCAGTTCCCCTCCTCCGCGTCATTCTCCCTCTCGCATGCGCGTGCTGGATGTGTGTTGCCGTTACATTGTTGTGTGCGTGCGCTATGCCCGCCAGCAGTGCCTCGCCGGCGTTCTTGCTGTTGTGCACCGAGCCAAGCAACAGCTCAAGCTCGAGCGCCCCTCTGCACTGCACGTAGTTCGTCTAGCCATAGGAGTAGAGCCCCGTAGTCCCTGCACCTCCCACTGGTGGCCCATTGGGCAGCTAGTCGCCAGTGTCGCCGCCGGCAACGATGCCCTCATCTCTGCCTCGAGGAAGGAGAAGTCGCCTGCTTTCTCTATTTTTGTTGCGTGTGGTTCCCCTTGAGACAGAAGCCGTGCAGTAGCATAGTGCTAGCATGCTAGGAGGGCGAGTGCAAGGTCACGGGTTCGACCCTCCCCATGCCCCTTTTTTCCCTTCTTTTTCAGCTGGTGCATTGTGTGTGTGGTGTGTGGATCTGGTGTGGCCATGCATGATCGTGTGTGCGTGTGTGCTAGTGGTGGTGTGTGCCTGTGTATGTGTGGGCAGTAGTGGATCCCCTGTGGTCAGTTGGATCCGGTGTGTGAGTGTGTGTGCGCTTGTGTGTGTGTATGTGCTTGTGTGTGTATGACAGTGGGCCCATGGCCCACTTGTCATCCACATAAAGGGCCCTGGTGTCATGGCAGGTGGGACCCTCCCTCTCTTTTCTTTTCTGTTTTATTTTTTGTGTTAGTTTTTCTATTTAATTGATTTATTCCATTGGTAGCATGTTTCCATTTCTGTTCTTAGGCATTTGGCATGTATATTTATATCAAGTTTTAACTTATAAGTAGGGGATGATTTTGAAGTAATTTGTAACTTTCAATTGTGGGCATTTTATCTACAACAACCTATGAGTATGACATATGAAATAGGGGTAGATTTTCCCAAGGAATTCATTGGTGCAATTTGTTATGTTATTTGAGGAAATTTTACAAAATGTCATTTTGTCCCAATATGCCATTTTGTCATTTTAGTTAGAATTAATCCATACATGCTTTGATAATTATGTCAACATGGAAGTGGTAGTGTTTCATGAATATTATGCCATGGTATTTTCTTTTGACATGATGATCTTGCATATAAGTGGGAATCATGCTCCAAAGTGGCTATTAAAATGTTGTTGATTTCAACATGCTAAATATTTCTAAGTCTGAGAATTTGTTATTATTTTTATGCCATGATGAGTGGATGCTACCAAGTGATATATTGTGTTTTAGCTCAAGCTTAGTGCTAGTGTTTTGAAGTAGATGTTGTCCTCTACCATCTTGTTAATTTTCAAGCCATGAGGTGGTCTATAGCATCATTATTTTTTGCTGTCAACTTGCTACCAGCTTAACTCAGATTCCACAAAACTATGATTTTCACTAAGTCCCTAGAATGTGTTTCCTCATGCCATCTTGTGAGCTTCATGCTTAGTGATATGTGCTTCCTTTCCAGTTTGTGTAGTTGGATGATTTGATTAGCATGTTATGTAGTTTCTGTGCATGCTTTGTTTGAGGTTGGAAACATCCTGTAGCTCTAGATAATTGTTGTGGAAGTTGCTATGTTGCTAGATAATTGTTCCATGTCTGGTTTGTGACTTGTGGGAGCTATGCCCCATTGTTTTGCTTGATCTTTGGCTCTATTTTGGTTGGTTTTCCATTTCCTAACCAGTGGCTACCTTGGAATACCAAGGAATAGCCCATAGCCTTCCATGTCTTGTATTTTGCCTTCGTACCTTGCCGTGCGCGTAGCGTGAGATCCGTTACTCCGTTTCCTACGTTCTACATATGCATTTGCATCGATTTTGCATGAAGCATCCATATTTTCCATGATCATGCATGCTCAAGCAAACTAACATGAGGTTCTGTCCAGGATTGTAAATAACTTAACTATTGCATAAGAAACATGACTAGCTTAGGATTGACATGCTAAATGCTTCAAATGAATCGTGCATCATCTTGTTTGTGCATTGCACCTTGGTTGGTTGTTTGTTGTTGCTATTTCTCTTGGGCAGATGCGAGTGTTGAACCTAAGTACGAGGATCCAGGAGAGTACCACTTTGAGGACCCTACTCTTTGTCCCTCTGAAGAACCAACTGGCAAGATGACTGTACTCGGATCCCGACACTATTTTTGCTTTGCTAGATGTCTCGCTCTTATCGTTACATATGCATTACCTAGCACTTAAATGTCAAGCCTCCTACATTGCCATGGTAGCCTCTAACCCCCTCCACATCCTAGCAAACCTTGTTTGGCTAAGTTATCGCCGCTCAGCCCCTTTTATAGCGTTCTAAGTTGCAGGTGCAGTTTGTTTCCATGTGATAACATGGATATCTGGAGATATCACAATATTTACTACTAATTAATTTAATGCACATATATATCTTGGTATGGTGGAAGGATTGGCCTTTTTCTCGATTTTTTGTTCCACTTTTACCGCCGTAGTTACTTGTAACCGATGTTATGGTTCCATATTTTGCGCTCCTAACATGCTTGGGGTTGTTATGGGGACCCCCTTGATTATTCGGTTGAGATTAAAACTTGTCTAGCAAGACCCAACATTGGTACTATTTTCTTAAACAACTTAATAAAATTGCATAGGGCCTTGCAACCCCATGGATAATTAATCAACAACTCGGGCCAGTTCTCCTCATGAATGTTGGTCCAAACTAGAGCACTGTGCGGGGCCAACCCGGGGCAACTCGGGAGATTTCTATCAGGACACCGTACGCGTCACTTATCCGTCATATCCTGAGAACGAGATACACGGCTCTTATTGGGTTCATCGACACGTTGGGTAGTCTTGCTGGACTTGTTTTACCTTTCTCGAATGGCTTGCGTGAGGAACCCTGATCTTCCTTGAGCTATCTCAAGGTGTCGGTTTTCCTTTGGAATTGCCTAGGATGATCACGAGATCCGTGGTCGAGGTTATTCCCGCGGAGTGTGGTTAATTTATGATGGGTTAGTTGGAGCACCCCTGCAGGGTTAAATCTTTCGGAAAGCCATTCCCGCGGTTATGTTGCAACTTGGATATTTTGTTTAACACCCGGCTATAGTTAACTTGAAGTAAACTCCAATAAAATACACCAACTGCGTGAGTAACCATGATCGTCCCTGCTCGTGAACATGAACCGAGAGAGAACACTATGGGTTATGTTTGACGTAAGTAGGTGTTCATGATCTTTTAGAGATCATGGTAGAACTTGATTGTCGTACGTAGTCCACCATATTTACATTCTTGTTCTCGTAAGTTAGCCACCATACAATGCCTAGTGCTGCTGCAAACTCACCACTTACCCCCATCCAACCCAATAAGCTTGAATAGTCTCGGTACCCGGTGACAAGATTGCTGAGTCCGCGTGGCTCACAGATTACTACAACAAATATAGGTGCAGGTGCAGATGAGACCGTGCTAGATGATGTGACGCAGCTCTAGTGGGAGTATGACGAGGAACGTGGCAGGATCTACATCACATATTCAGACGAGTAGAGAGGCCTTGGTCGTGATCTTCAGGGCTAGCAAGGCAGTTTCATTGCTTCTTTCTTTCTTCGTTTGTTTTCGTCCGTAGGCGGACCCTCTCTTTCGAATGATGTTTGAATAAACTGTGTGGATTGTAATTTAGCATGTGGCGAGTGTAAGCCAACTCATATACTCCTCTCTTCATACATGTATGCGATGATATTGTACTTGTGAAACGACTAGATGCGCCTCTATCCCTGTCGAGGCCCCCATGCCTAAATATGGATAGGCGCACATCTTGGGCGTTACAGATCTTGTCCCCCTTCAAACGGCTCGATGTGGCAACCCTTCCTGCCATGTGATTTTGTGGTAAGAGGACCACGGGACAGTATAAGATATGGCAGGCCTTGGCCGTAGAGCGGGACGGACCCCCGACAAGCAAGAACTCTCTCTTGTAACCTCTTATAGCCTTAAGCAATCCATACAAGCAGGAGTAGGGTTTTACACCGCAAGGTGTCCTGAACTTGGCTAATTGTTGTGTCCGCGTTCTTCTTCCTTGGTTCGTGCTCGCCCCTGCATTGCTGGAGGCTCGCGGGGTAGAATAGGGCTGGTGAGCAAGCACACCCCAGAGTTCGAACCATCTTGTATCCCTAGAACTCTGATTCCGATATTCTGTGCACTATGTAGGGGTGTGATGTGGTCTTCCATCTCCATCCTATCTCTATACAGGCCGAATCCATGCCTGAAGCCCACCACATGCACGCTGAGGGTCGGGCGGCCCGCGTCGTCGACACCGTGCCTGTATGCCGAGGCGACTATTGCCTCTCCGCCAACGTGGGAGTTGCCACCGCCGCCGGCACAACTGCCCGTGGGCAGCAGCGCTCCTCTATGCCCAGTTTTGTGCGGCGGGATGGCCATGCCGCCCCGTTGTCCACCTCCCAAGCGCTCCTTAGGCACGCCCACATGCAGGCCATGTTGCCATGGCGCGAAAGCTGCTCCACCACCGTTCGCCAGACGTGGGGCATGTCGCTGGGATGGATTGCGCCACCGGGGCTCACCGCCGATGATGGGGAAACCCCGGCTCCCCCGCGATCGCCCCACTCCTCGTCGCGCTACGCTGGGAGCACGAAGCACGGAACACAACTTCTACCCCCTCACATTGGGGCCCAACCAATCCCGGGTGTAGCTCGTGCCTGCGTGACCAGAGCATCAGGGCGAGCTGGAGGGGTCCATGCGGCGGCGTGCATCCTTGGCGGCGCCTAGGACCTGACGGACGGTCGCCACCTCAAGACATCGTTGCGTGGGGCAAATGCTACCCTCAGGGATCACCAACCCGCGTCACAACCGGGTTGGGCGCAACAGGACATTTCCTTCAGCCCTGGGGATCATCCGAGATCCGCGACCGTCACAACCGCTCTACCCATGCTATGCACCCCCACTATCACAAATGTCTCGGTCACCATAACCCTCATCGACGGGGCACCGACCTCAACGTGCCCTTTGTCGACACCTTTGAGGTGCTCCAGGAGCCCTACGGTCAGCTAGAGCCCACCAGGACCTTCTTAGGAGTGACTGGTAAGGTCACGGCCTTCTTGGGGCAGATATGCCTACCGGTCACCTTCGGCATGCACCACAATTACCACACCGAGCTCATCAACTTCGACATGGAGCACATCTGCCTCCCATATAACGCCATCCTGAGTCACCTGCCGCTCGCCCAGTTCATGGTGGCCACCCACCCTGGCTACAACCAACCTTGTCAAGATGACAGGTTGTGGTGGCGTCATTACGATCAAATGCGACGAGGGAGATGCCATCAGCTCCCTCAAGTGCGCGTATGGAGCTATGGGCACTGCGCGCCAAAACGCCATGAGCAAGGCGGAGCCCCTCAGGCGGCACCGACAAGGAAAAGACTGCTCTTCTCCCAGGACCAAGGTGAAACCAAGAAGGTACCCTTTGGTGGTGGCGATCCGAGCCACACCTTCACTATCAGCATCGACCTTCCCCCTGAGCAAGAAGGAGCGGTAGTCGCTTTCCTCTGAGCAAATGAGGACATGTTCTCATGGAAGCCGGCCGACTTGACCGGAGTCTCGAGGGAAGTAATCGAGCACCACCCGGCGATGTGCCCCAACGCTCGCCCTGTCAAGCAAAAGGCCAGGCGCCAAGCAACGGACAAGCAGTAGTTCATTGTTCGGGAGGTGCATAAGTTACAGGAGGTGGGGGTCATTCTGGAGGTGTGCTACCCTATCGTTGTCCCTCAAAAGGGCCGCAAGGAATGAATGTGCGTCAACTTCGCTAGCCTCAATAAAGCATGCCCCCAAGATCCCTTCCTGCTTTCGCGCATCGACCAGATCATGAACTCGACTGCTAGATGTGTCCTTTTGTGCTTCCTAGAAGCCTTTTTGGGTTACCATCAGATCAAGATGGCGGCGAAGGACGTTGAGAAGACGATGTTCATCTCCCACTTTGGGGTATTCTGCTACACTTGCATGCCCTTCGGACTGAAGAGTGCCAACGCCACCTTCTAGAGGCTGATGCACGTCACACTGGGCCCTAGCTGGGTAGGAATGCAGAGGGATACTTTGAAGATATCATACCAAGACGGTCATTGAGGATCTGGAGGAGACATTCGCCATCCTACGCAAGGTCAACTTGAAGCTCAACCCCAACAAGTGTGTTTTTGGAGTCCCTTTGGGAAAGAACCTCGGCTTCCTCGTCTCCCATCGTGGGATCTAGGCCAACCCAGAAAAGGTAAAGGCCATCGAGAATATGCAGCCCCTGGGACCCTGAAGGATATGTAGAAATTGGCAGGGTGCCTGGCCTCCCTTGGGTGCTTCATCTCCAAGTATGGGGAGCGTGCCTTGCCGTTCTTCAAGCTGATGAAGAGGAGCGGTCCATTTGCTTGGACCCCCGAGGCGCACGCAACCTTCGAGGACCAAAAAAGATACCTCACGAGCCCTTCCATCATGGTCAGGTCACGCCCCCATGAGCGTTTGCTGCTTTACCTAGCGGCCACCCCTCACATGGCCAGCATGACCCTCGTGGTGGAGCAAGAGGAACAACTTTGCGCCAAGCGGAAGGTTGCAGCACCCGAGAAAGCATCGCTAGGGACTGCATAGGACACAACAGTGCGTGCCGACGACACGCCCCAGGAGGTCCCTATTGATCCTCAAAGGCCCCCCACCGCCGCTGGTGCCGTGCCTACGGAGGACTCCGTGGCCCCGCTCCATGTACCCCTCAAGGAGGGCGACACGGACACCATGTTCGGTTGCCTTGTCGAATGCCTAGCGTACTACGTCAGCACTATGCTTAGGGATGCGGGTGAACACTATGCCATGCAGCATAAGCTCCGCCTTGCGCTCCTCGCCGCCTCCCGGAAGTTGTGCCACTACTTCCATGGCCACCCAATTAAGGTCATTTCCGCCTATCCCCTGGAATAAATCTTGTGTAGCCCCAATGTCACTCGCAGGTTCGCTGAGTGGAATATCGACCTGCAAGATTTCGAGCTGGAATTTTGCACAACCAGATTCATCAAAGACCGGGCCCTGCTGACTTCGTGGCAGAATGGATGGACTCTTACGAGGTGGGGCCTACGGATGACAAGCGCCGCCTACCTGGGGAGGAGATGCCTGGCGATTGGGTCATGTGCTTGAACGGTGCCTTCTCCAAGTTGGAAGCATCGTCTCGCATCGTAATTGCTTCACCTGCCAGGGATAGGCTCCTCTCCATGGTCCAATTGTGCTTTGGGCAAGGAGAGAAGGTCTCCAACAACATTGGAGAATATCAGGGCCTCATCACTGGCCTCAAGGCCGCCTCCACCCTTGGCATCAAGCGCCTCGTCATCAAAGGTGACAATCAGCTCCTCGTCAACTTCTCCAACAAAAAGTATAAACCTAAGAATGAGCACATGGCAGCCTACCTGGAGGAGGTACGCAGACACAAGAAACATTTCCTTGGCTTGGAATTGCAGCACATCCCACACGGCGCCAAGAAAGAGACCAACAACATCGCCAAGCGAGCATCCCGTCGGGAGCCTCGGAGCCCTGGCATATTCTAAGAGAGGCTCAGTAGACCATCGGTAGTGGCGGCCACCCTCGACACGACATTGTTGCGCGAGGAGCTGCTGCTAGCGCCGCAAAGGGGCGCACTGGGCTGCCGCCCGCCTTCGGGAGACCGCCTACTACTGGCGATGGAGTCTCACGAGGGGGTCTGGGTTGCTGAGATCAAGGCATGCCTACTTCACGGCAACCTCCCCGAGGAGAGCGTGGAGGCAGAATGCGTCACCCGCCAAGCCGCTGCTTACTACCTGCAGGACGACGAACTGTACCGCAGGCGGACTAATGAGGTCTCGTTGCGGTGCATCTCGGAAGAGCAAGGCTGCGAGCTGCTCGTCGATATCCACATGGGAGATGTTCCGCAACAGTTTTTACTGGCTATTGTGCTTTGCAACGCCACCGAGCTGGTCCGGTCTTGCGAAGCTTGCCAATTCCATGCCAAGTGAATCCACCAGCTAGCGCAGGGGCTCCAAATGATCCCTCTCTCGTCGCCCTTCGCGGTATGGGGGCTGGACATTCTGGCCTTGTTCCCTTGCGCGGCCGGAGGTTACCGGTACCTCCACATCGTCATCGACAAGTTCACCAAGTGGGTGGAGGTGGAGATGGTTCGCACCATCCCAGACGGCTCGGTTGTTAGATTCATCAAGAGCCTCGTGTGTCATTTCAGCATCCCCAACCGCATCATCACTGACAATGGTTCCCAGGTTATGAGTGTCCTCTTCAAGTCATATTGTACTAACCTTGGTACACAGATATGTTATGCTTCCGTGGCACATCAACGAAGCAATAGCCATGACGAGCGTGCCAATGCAGAGGTCCTCAAGGGCCTCAACACAAGGTGCTTCAAGAAGAAGCTTGAGTCCTACAGGAGGGGTGGCTGCATGAGATACAGTCCGTGTTGTGGTCCATTTGTACCACTACGAATAAGCCCACCGATGAAACCCCCTTCTTCCTCGTCTAAGGGGCTGAGGTGGTCCTCCCCGTGGAGCTTAAGCATGACTCCCCATGGGTCTTGGAGTTCTACGAGGCGCGTCAGGGCGACTCGCAGGGGACCGGACTTTTGCGCCTCAAGGAGGCCTACCATCAGGCTGCTCTGCATGCCACAAGGTACCAGCAGGCACTAGGCGTTACCAATGCCGCAACATCCACTGTCGCACCCTTGAGGTCAGGTCCCTCATCTTGTGGAGGATCCTTTCTAGAGAGGTCCTGCACAAACTCTCGCCCATGTGGGAGGGCCCCTTCAGGGTCGCCCACATCTCCAGGCCTGGTGCGGCCTGCCTGGAGACCGAATACGGGGTTCCCGTGCAAAACACATGGAACATCCTGCACCACCGCAAGTTATACCCGTGACCCTCTCACATAAGAATGAGTGAGGTTGTACGCACCAAGGAGCCTCCCGACACGCCACACCCTAGCCTCAGGAGGACTCCTTCCCGCGCCCAACTGGAAGCCCCATGTTCCGCACTGGAGGAATAACTATCTAACCGCGACTATGCCCATGCCCAAGTGGAAGCCCCATGCTCCGTGCTGGTGGAATGGCTGTCAAACCACGACTATTCCCACACCCAAGTGGAAACCCCATGCTCCGCGTTGGCGGAATAAACTGTCGAACCTTGACTATACCCATGCCATGTGGAAGCCCATGCCCCGCGTTGTGCGGGATCATCGATGAGAGCGCCCCATGGGCCACCTCATCTCTAGGTTGGTTCTCCACCTTCAGCCTGACCCTCCTTTTTGATTGTAAACATGTTTTTATCGGCTCCTAGTAAAAACTTGGGTTTTTCGAGTTACGAAGCATTTTGTTGGTTTTCTCCTTTGCAACCCAAGCATGCGCTCGATCTTCCCTCCTGAACCTCCCACGAGTGGGGGGCTGGATACGGTAGCCACACTCAGGCAGGCTACGGGGCCCGCTCCTATGCGCACCACCTCACTAAGGTCCTTGGTGTACAATCTCCTCGCGAGATGCACATAAGTGAGCCACCAAGTATGCGCACATAGCCTATTTGTCAAAAGACGCCCTGGCAAGCTTCTTGCCTCAGGAGCCCCCGCCTGCCCATGACATCTCTGTCTCTGGGCCTGGCTCATGCATCGTGACCTGGCCTATCGGCAACAAGTATCGCAGCAGCAAGTGCGTCATAATAGCGCAAAAATACACAAAAAGCATCAAAGGAAGCTTCATGAGTACACAACCATTCATCACAATAACAAAGGGTTCAAACAGGGGCCACTGGATGGACATCAATGGAAATAAAAAGAGGGCATTATAAGGAGACGCATCGCTTCCACTACCATCATCGCCCCTGCGCTCTTTGGCCTCCCCCATGCCCCCATGAACGTCAGGGGAGAACTGTGTGCTTAGCGCATCCACGTAGTCTCCCATTGCTTCTGTCAGAGCGCTGCTGAGTGCCTCGCGAACGGGGGTTGTCGTGGTTTTATCACGGCAGATGTCCGAAGACTTAGGTTTGAGGCCATCACTAAGGTGGTGGACTCAAAGGGGTTGATCGGGACGAATGACACGGGTTTACCCAAGTTCGGCCCCTCGGTGAGAGGTAAAAGCCTACGTCCTGCTTTGTGTATATTGATTGGAGTATCGATTAGAAGGGAGCGTATTCGCTTGACCTAGCTCTTGATTGATTGGTTTTTGTCTAAGATATCCCCAAGTCTTGCCTTTATATACGAGGTCAAGGCCCCGGGTTACACGAGTCCCAAACCGACTCTTAAAACATGTCTGGTCCTGTCTCTATGCCGCCTTGCCTCCTTTGGCAAGCCGTCTCCTCGCAGCTCACCTGCCCGGGTCTTACGCCATCTTCTGTCTCTGGGCCTCCATCTCAGCCCATCTGGGTAAGCCGCCATGTGGCCTAGCCTTCCTTTTTCGGCCGACTTGATAGTGAGCTGCCAGGTATGACCCGACCCCTCCTGGGCGGGTCTTACCACAGGGTTATATCCCCAACAGGGGCCATCACCGCTTCACAGTCGAAGCTGGGGTCGGCGCGAAGAAGTTGGCTAAAGACGCGTGTCAATGCATGAGCCAGACGGTTACGACATTCTTCCTCGATGATTGCGCCCACAATCCCGGCGCCTACCTATAGCCTTTCCACAACCATGGTGAAGAACTCAAGGTACCGGCATCTATCGACACAAGGGGGCTAGAAACGTTCTCCTCGCGGATGGAGCTCAAGGCATGCCGTGCCCGCGCCTCGAGGTCGAAGAACATCTTGGAGCGTATATGCTGTTGACCCCAGCCCGGTTCGCCTCAGCCGTCGCTTCCTTCACGAGGGAAGTAATGCCCCACATGTCCCTGAAGTGACGTCAGTTCGGCCTCGACCGTGGCTTGGGCTTTCAGCGTGGCCTCCCGCCGCCTCTCTGTCATGGATAACTCTTCCCCGAGGCTATCAATCTCGCGCTACAACTCTGTGCGCTTCACCTTGAAGCGGTCCTCCTGGAGCTTCAACCTTTTGCCATGGCTTTTGATTAGGACCCTGCGGGCCTGCTCGACACGAGAATCAACATCCTCCGGGATCTTTTTCTCTTTGGACGCCAACTTGGCATTCGCCTCCCCCTCGTGCCGGCCATGGGTGGCCAGGGTGATGGTTACGTCTTGGTCCAGCGCTTCCAGCCGCTCGCGCTCTAGATTCTGATCCAACGGTATTTGGGTGAGCCCCTCCTCGAGGACCCGAAGGTCCACCTTGCATGCTACTACTCCCTCTTCACAGGAAGGGGGTTGTTCTTCCGAACATGGAGTTGACGCCTCGGGGTGGCGACCAAGGCCAAAAGTTCCGTCTCACAGCCCTTTGTTGCTTCGCGGAGGCGATCCGGCTCCGCAGCCTGTGGGAGGGCGTAGTCGCGTGCCTCCTATGCCTATGAAATAGACCCCGCGCCCTTCAAGCGTGCCTCTTCATGTTGACGATGGCCCAGCTTGACGGCAACCTCAAGCTGATGCCACCCGCGAGCCAGTCGAAGCCGCTCCTCGGCAAGGTGCGCCTCAACACCCTGGAGTTCCTCCGTGAGCTGGTCCAGCGCCCAACTACATTATGTACGAGGCCGGTCCGGATTGTGGTCCGTGAGCTCACAAGCGCTAGGGCCAAATCTGGGTCAGATCTTGCATCCTCACAAGTTGCAGAGGCCTCGGGGGCTCTGGCGTTGTGCATCAAAGGATGGGGACCAACTAACGTCGGTTCCTCCCTTCTTGGATAAGGCGTTGTGCGCTTCAAGTACGGGGGTCCCTCAGGGACGGTTGGGCCTTTAGGGTTTTCCCCGGCATTGGTTCACGTTGTTGATGTGCCCGACGGTTCCGCCTCCGCGGTTTCGACTCGCGCCTTTTTCGTGAGCGCTTCAGGAGCCGAAGGATGTCCCCCTAAGGGCGCCTCCTGAGGTCCCATGGGTGCGCCCCCGCTGGCAGACCCCTCCTCAAGAACCGAAGAGTGAGCGGTCACCTCCTTCTTCGTGCTCCAGGTAGGTAGCGGAAGGTGCGTCATTGGCTCGGGCGCACTCTTGGCGCATCATCGGGACATGTCCTTCCCAAGTTCCCCGCCCGTGGGAAGTGGCAAAGGGGTACCGACTGAGCCCGTGGGTCCGCCAGCCTTTTTTGCTTCAAGAAAGCCTGTGAGGAGAAAGGGATCAGACATTCTGAGTGAACCTAAATAAGCGGGGTAAGGGCACAATACTTACACATCTTTGGATACCCACTTCCTCTTCTTCAGCGCCCTCGGCAGCACGCCAGAGCTACGCCTCGGCCGGGGTTCGCCCTCGCGAAGGTCTCTAGGTGGAGCAACACCACCGGTGCCCGCACAGGTCAAAGCGGCATGACAGCAGGCTCGTAGCAGGTGGCTGTCGTTGCCCCCTCCATCTCGGCAGGGGGCTTCAAGCTCTCATGGGGTCCCGGCTCAGGATTCAAAAGAAAAAGGTTGTCCCGCAGCCCCTCATGACCCACCGGGTGTTGGAGATATGACCTAGAGGCAATCATGTATGATAATATTTCCTATGTGTTTTTGAATAAAGATAGCCCTTGGATATTATCTATGATGTGTATTGACAAGCACGTGACTTGTTTGTGAGACTATGTATTGTATGATGGTTGTCCTAAATGGTCCCTAGTTGAAATGGTTGTGTGGATGCGAAGCCAATTAGACTAGCATATGACATGGTGGATGGTTCGGTCTCACTGATCATGTAGAATTGGATGCTAGCTGGATAATATGGACTTAGAATGGTCTGCTCGGATTCAACATAGTCAGATCCGAGTGGAGATAAGGTCTGAGTTGGACAGACCCAACTATGAGACACAATGATAGGTCATATGTGAGTCTATAGTACATCATACGTTCTATGTCCTAAGACCTGAGCTGGCGCATGTACTCGGTATGGTGACAAACTAGCTTTGGGCCGACCAAACGCTACCTCATGACTGGGTAG
Source organism: Hordeum marinum (assembly GCA_022496015.1). Classification (NCBI taxonomy): domain Eukaryota; kingdom Viridiplantae; phylum Streptophyta; class Magnoliopsida; order Poales; family Poaceae; genus Hordeum; species Hordeum marinum. Next base: position 333,729,752 of record CM039678.1, on the reverse strand, counting down.
TTACAATGGTAAGTTTCGGGCTTGTTCATACCCATGCTGCGAGGCATGGTCGAGCACGATGGTATTTGCCCCTCCGACCAGGAGAGATATACACTGGGCCCCTCGGGTAATCTGACCTGGATAAACATGGCCATGCGACGAGGATTATGAGATACTCCGAATGTTGGTCGGATTCACCGGAACGAGAAAGAGGTTGTGCTGCAACAAGGATGACCATGTCGCCTTGTGCACGACAACATATATCGTGTGGCAAAGGGAACAAATGTGTGAAGTACAAGTTTGCCTAACCAGCTTCATCGGACATTTGGAGTCGACACGCTTTGCTAGAGGCTGCTACTGAGTCGTCGAGCTGGATGTGACCTGACCCGCGGCCAAGTGAACAAGAACCTAAAGGGTCGCGCAGTTCAGGGAAGAAACATGTGGGCTTTAGGATCCGTGTGAGGCCCAAGAGTTGATCCCACACCGGATGCCTATATGTAGTGGAGGTGCGGCACACCCATTCAGTTGATAGCTTCGGCACCGTCATTAGGGCTTTGCATGTGTTGCAACTAGCCACCTCCACTCATGGCCTCCGATTATGTGATCGGACCTAGCATTCTGCCACACGGTGTTCCTCTAGCACACACGGATACCATTAGAGGCAATGCACCTGAACCGCTTCGGCGAACCTGTATGTGGGATCCAGAGATCGGTTGTTCGAGGGAGATTGGACGAGGAGGAAATGGACCACACGAATGCGCTGCCCCAACTCTACTTCTGCTGCACGACACTGCACGCCTAGTGGTAATGATCCGTGGTCCATCTCCGTAGCACGTACTTGGATTTTCTACGTGTAGGAAAGTTTTAATTTGCATGCGATGCACCTATGGTAGATCCGGACAGTGGTATGAAAGCCTCTGCTATAGGATTTGGTTTCTGATCGGATGCATATTTGATATGTGGAGGTGGCGGATGAGATTTGTCGTCGTTTGTAAATTCAGCTATTGAAAGCACAACATGCTCCCTTGGTGGTTTTGATAATTCATGACAACACACATTGTCTCTTGGACTAACACCTCTATCTAGTGTATTTCAGATAATAGTCCATGGAGAGCTGGGTTGGCAAAAGGATTGTGGAGATTGTGGAATTACCCTAAGATTCAAGGAAATAGGTTGGCGAAGCTTCAAGCAAGAGGACTCTACATATTACATTTGTGAGAAATCACTTTGAGTCGATAGGAAATCCAATACTATTAAAGGGGGTAAGGTTTTGTTGGTTAACAAAATGCTCATACGTGTAGAAGTCATAGTCACCAAAAACATCGACAAGCTCTTCCACCAAAGTCTGTCTATAGCCAAACATTCAAAACCGGTGCAACCAACATTCCTATCCCGGTGCCACCGATTCTAGGACCTAGACAGACTCAGCCAAACCCTAGCCACTTTGGTGCAGCCGACACTGCTTTCGGTGCGACCGAGTTGGGTTGCCAACTTTCTGTTATGCAAGTTCACACTTTCGGTCCATTCGAGAATGTTGAATTGGCATCATCGAGTTTGGCATTTCTGACCGTTGGTCACCTCGTCGGTGCAACCGAGATTCCTATATCGGTCTCACCGAGATTCAAAAGTTACCACATTTTGGTCACTTTGGTACCATCGAGATGAACACATCGGTGTCACTGAGTTGGTCATTTTGTGTAACGGTTGGATTTTTGGGGATGCCTATATATACCCATTCACCACCACTTACTCAAAAAAGAACCACTCAGAACTATTCCATACCTATCCTACTCAGTTTTCTGAGAGAGAACCACCTACCGTTGTGTTGAGGTCAAGATCTTGCACTCCAACCATATGGATCTTGATTTCTAGCCTCCCCAAGTTGCTTTCCACCAATCCCATCTCTTCTACCAAGCCAAATCTGTAGAGAATGATTGTGTGTTGAGGAGTCTATCATCTTGAAGCACAAGAGCAAGGAGTTCATCGTCATTACCGAGCTTATTACCTTTTGGAGGGTGGTGCCTCCAAGATTGGTTAGGTGTTGCTTGGGAGCCTCCTACTTCGTGTTGTGGAGTGAACCAAGAAGTTTGTAAGGGCAAGGAGATCGCCTACTTCGTGAAGATCTACCCATAGTGAGGCTAGTCCTTCGTGGACGGAAGCCGTATGGCATAGTCAAGGTTGCTACTTCATGGACCCTTATGGGTGGAGCCCTCCGTGGACTCTCGCGACCGTTACCCTCCATGGGTTGAAGACTCCATAAATGTGGACGTAAGATAGCACCACCTATTGGAACCATGGGAAAAATCCTTGCGTTCTTATTGCGTTTGATCTTCCTAATCCCATCTCTTTACTTACATGTGCAATGTCTTTACTTTCCGCCGCCATATTTGTAGACATGCATGTGTAGAGCTGGTAGATTTACTAGACTTGCTAAAATAGTTAAAATCTGCCAACCAATTAAGTTGGGAAAAGGTTAGTTTTTAAATTCCTGCTAGTAGTCTATTCCCCCCCCCTCTAGACACTCTTCTATCGATCCTACAAGTGGTATCAGAGCTTTGGTCTCCATTTCTTCAGTTTAATCACCGTGGAGGAAGATGGATGTGTCTAGAATAGAGAGTTTGAGTTGTAGAGTGCCCATTCTTGATGGAGAGTACTATAGTCAACGGAAGGATGCCATGATTGATCTATTTGATAAATTCCATTTGACAAAATATATTGAAAACCCTTATGTGCTCCATAATTATGAATTGCCTCCCACACACGAAGAGGAAATTAACATGCTTGGTAACCTAAGAACTATCAATCTTATTGTTAGAGGTTTACCAAGATTCGTGCTTTCTCAATTGAAGAACTTTGCATGTGCCTATACCTTGGGGACTGATTTACAGAAACTATATCCAAATTGTTCATTAGGAAATCTTGATGAAATTCTTCATAAAACTGTTGCTTTTCACAAAATGAAGCCTAGTGATCCAAACTTTGATAAATGCCTGTTTGAGCTCCGTCATCTGATGCGTGCTAAAGGAGATGTCACCACCATCTACAACATTATCATTGAAGCAATTCACATTCATAAACTTGAACATTGTCATGATCAGTATTCTAACGAATCCCTTGTTCTTTATGACGAGGATTTTCCACTTGATGATGAGAATGTGGAACATGGATACTATGAAGAAGATGAGTTGTTCGACATAGAGCATGAGAAGATCATGAAGAATTTGAGTCTTATGGCAAACTTTAAGGATTAGATGTCCGGAGGAAAAGAGTGGATTCTCGACAGCGGATGTACGGATCATATGATTGGTGATAAAGACATGTTTCTTGAGATCACGCCTAATCAAGGTCCTCGACAGTACGTGACCTTGGGAGACAACTCTAAGGGTAAGGTACTTGGCCTTGGTAAGGTGGGCATATCCCATGATAGCTCTATTAAAAATGTTATGCTTGTTGAATCCCTTGGCTACAATCTTCTTTCCGTATCTAGACTTCCCGACTTCGGTTTCAATGTGCTACTCATTAAAGTAGATTGTCAAGTGTTTCATCAAGATAATCATAAAGTGGTCTTCACCGGTTTCCGTAGAGGTGATCTATACATTATTGATTTCACTAAAAGATCCAAACCTCGCACTTTCTTAATTGCAAAATCCTCTAAAGGTTGGCTTTGGCATAGAAGACTTCGACATGTAGGCATGCAAAATCTAGATAAGCTAATCAAAGGTGATCATATACTTGGTGTTAAAGATGTTATCTTTGACAAAGATAGACTTTGTAGTGATTGTCAAGCTAGAAAGGAAGTAGGTGGAAGTCATCCCGTTAAGAATACCATGACTACTAGGAGACCACTCGAGTTACTTCACATGGACCTTTTTGGTCCCAATGCTTAAAAGTGTCTTGGTGAAAATTCCTATGGTCTAGTTATAGTTGATGATTTTTCCAGATTTATGTGGGTATTCTTTCTTGATGATAAGTCACTGGTTCAAAAGATCTTCAAGAACTTTTCTCGCAAAGCACAAAATTAGTTTGAAGTGAAGATCAAGAAGGTTCGGAGCGATAACGGATCGGAGTTCAAGAACACTCATGTGGATACCTTTATTGACGAAGAATGTGTCTCACATGAGTTCTCGGCTACGTACACACCTCAACAAAATGGAGTTGATGAGAGGAAGAACCGGATGCTCATTGAGATGGCAAGAATGATGCTTGATGAATACAAGACGCCAAGACACTTCTGGGAAGAAGCTGTTGAAACAACATGTCATGCCACAAAACGACTTTACTTGCACAAGCTTCTCGGTAAAACGGCATACAAGCTACTCACCGGTAACAAACCCCAAGTCGGATACTTTCGAGTATTTGGCTCAAAGTGCTACATTCTTGATAAGCATCATCCTACTAAATTTTCTCCTAAGTCTCATGAAGTATCCTACTTGGTTATGGATCGAACTCTCACACTTACCGTGTCTACAAAAAATTCACTTGAAAAGTTGAAGATACGGTAGATGTGAAGTTTGATGATACTAATGGTTCGCAAGTCGAACAATTGCCAAATGATGTTGGTGATAAGGACCCTTCGGAAGCCAATCTAGATCTACCCATCAACATGATTCGTCCCATGGAGGTGAAGGAAAGTACTTCATCAACTCAAGTGGAAGCCCCTACTTCATGTCAAGGTGAACCTCAACACGACATGGAGGCATCCATGAGTGGTACACGACGAGTTGATGAAGAGGAGGAAGTGCATCATGAAGATCCACCACAACCACCTTCACCACCACCTCAAGGGGAAGACACCTTCAACAACAACGAGGATGAACGAGATGATGATGATGATGATGAAGAAACTCCACCATCCAACACTCAGAAGCTAACTCGAGTTCGAGCTCAAGTGACCAAGAACCTTCCCCTAAACCAAATCTTTGGTGATATACAAACAGGGAGAATCACTCGCTCTAAAACCTGTCTAACTAACTTTTGTGAGCATTATTCTTTCATCTCTAGCATTGAGCCTTTGTAGGTAGAAGAAGCTCTTGAAGATGCAGATTGAGTGAACGCTATGCATGAAGAGCTTCACAACTTCGAAAGGAACGAAGTGTGGACACTCGTGGAGAAGCCTGAAGATGAACACAACATCATCGGAACCAAATGGGTGTTTCGGAACAAACAAGATGAAGACGGTCGAGTCGTGCGCAACAAGGCTCGTCTCGTAGCCCAAGGATATATTCAAGTCGAAGGTATGGACTACGGTGAGACATATGCCCCCGTCGCTAGACTTGAAGCTATTCGCATTCTTCTTGCTTATGCTAATCACCATTATATCACGCTTTATCAAATGGCCATCAAAAGTGAATTTTTAAATGGTGAAATTGAAGAAGAGTTTTATGTTAAGAAACCACCTGGTTTTGTGAATCCTAAGAAGCCTAATCATATTTACAAGCTTCGTAAAGCTCTTTATAGTCTTAAGCAAGCCCCTCGTGCTTGGTATAAATGTTTAACAAAGTTTCTCATTGAAAAGGGTTTTGAAATTGATAAAATTTATGCAACCTTGTTCACTAAGAGAGTTAATGGAGAATTATTTGTGTGCCAAATCTATGTGGATGATATTATCTTTCGTTCCACAAACCCTCAATTTAGTGAAAGATTTGGAAGGTTGATGTCCGAGAAGTATGAGATGTCTATGATATGTGAGCGGAAATTGTTTCTTGGATTGAAAATCAAGCAATCAAGAGAAGGAACTTTCATCTCTCAAACTAAGTATATCAAGGACTTGATCAAGAAATTCAACATGAAGGATTGCAAAGGTATGACAACTCCTATGCCCACAAGTGGACATGTTGACCTTACCAGGGAGGATGAACCGGTTGATCAAAAGGTTTATCGATCTATGATTGGTTCATTGCTATATCTATGTGCATCTCATCCCGATATTGTGTTTAGTGTTTGCATGTGTGCTAGATATCAAGCTGCACCTAAAGAGTGTCATCTTTTGGCTGTGAAACGTATTGTGAGATACTTGATACAAACACCAAACTTTGGCATTTGGTATCCCAAGGGATCTTCTTTTAATCTTGTTGGCTATTCCGATTTGGACTATGCCGGTGACAAGGTTGATAGAAAGTCCACCTCGGGTACTTGTCAATTTTTAGGTAGATCCCTTGTGTGTTGGTCCTCCAAAAAACAAAACTCGGTATCTCTATCTACTGCCGAGGCTGAAGATATTTCTGCTGGATCTTGTTGTGCGCAATTACTATGGATGACACAAACGCTTAAGGATTATGAAATTTATGTTAAAAATGTTCCATTACTTTGTGGCAATTAAAGCTCTATTAAAATTGGAAATAATCCTGTGCAACATTCTCGAACCAAGCACATTCAAGTTTGACATCATTTCATTCGTGATCATGTTGCCAAAGGAGATATCAATATTAAGCATGTTCGTACTAACAAACAATTGGCCGATATCTTCACCAAGCCACCTGATGAGAAAACATTTTGTCATTTGAGGAGTGATTTGAACAACATTGATGCTTCAAACTTGAGCTAGACTCATTTGGTTGCAAGCAAGGGCATGAGCTTTCCTGTTATTTCCATGTTCCCGTAACTCGTTATCATATGCCATGGAATTTTATGCTCCCTTGTATTGCATCTAACTACAATCTTAAGAAATCTTGAAAGAACTTCATTCCACAAGATTGCCATCAACTACAATCTTAAGAAATCTTGTCATTACCAAGTATGCAAGACCCCTCTTTATGATGGAAGGAAGAATACAACAAAAACATATCCTTGACATATACTTGATCCTCGTTGCAAAATCTTAAGTAGTATCATCTACATTGGATATATCCATTGTTCCTCCTTGCATGAATAACCTTTGTAGGTGACTAGTGTACTAGAACGAGAAGGATTGCTCCAAATTCAAGTTGATCTTCATCAACCTTGAGCATCCTCAACAAGTTCACCTACGAGCAATGTCATCAACATCACTCAAATGTATGCACTCATATCCTTGAAAAGGCTTTACTCCAAGTCATGGGCTAAAGCAACTGAAGTGATATGAAGACATGGAAATGCTTAATCAAAAAAATGGTAATCGCATTTTGAGCTTAAACGATGACTATGACCTATGATCAAGTATTCTTGCTTGGCTCCTAAGTCAATATACTCTAATATAGGTGACCTAGTCACCGCCCATCATTTAGTGAAGAATCTTGCATGGTTTGCTCTCTATTTGTATGATCTCTCCTAACCACTCAAATCTTATCTATTTGATGTCCTTTGTAAAACTTTTGCATTTTCTTTTTGAAACTACTTCCTTTGTCTTTGGGAAAACAAAAACTTGGTCTCTCATTCGGAGCCACCAATATAAATAACTCGGTTCTATCGAATTTGCAGATGAGCTGCACTACACAATCTCGATACCATCGATTTATTTATCCTGGAGTCACCAATTTTTCGTTCTTTTCTAAATTTGTGTTTCTTTAATATAGTTTAATTGTTTATATTCTTGTGATATACTTGTTCCTTTGATGATCCCTTCTTTAAAAAAATTTAGGGGAGAAGAACAAACAACACTTCGGGGGAGAAATTCTTTATTCAAGGATCCCTAGCTCCAAGGATAAGAAAACTAAAAATTGTAAAAGGGAGAGAAGTTACATTCAATGATTCCCTTAGTATTTTCATGAACCCTACCTTCAATGACCCTTATTCTCAAGGGTCCCTTCCTTGTCAATGATCCCTGTCACTCCTCCCAAGTTTAACCTTTTTGGTATTTTATGCCAAAGGGGGAGAATATCAAAGCTTCATGCTAAAGGGAGAGTTACATGCTTATGCAAAGGGGGAGAGGAAAATATCAAAAGTTCACACTTATATAAACAAGGAGAGAACAAAAATGTAGGGGGAGAAAACTAATTTTGGAGAAAATTCCAAAATGAACAAAGGATTCCTTTTCTCACCCTATCCAATCCCAATATCTACATGTTGAGATTCAGGGGGAGAGGATATACTACCATTTTCATATCTACGGGGAGAAAAGGTATAATAGATTAATGCTAAAGGTGGAGACATATCAATCTTAATGATTAGCATATTTTGTATGTTCTCCATATCTTGGTATTCGTTGAGTTCTATTGCTTTTGTTTAGTAGAATATTCTTGTATTTCCTAACATTGTTTTCTCAAGTGTGTCTCTACTACTAGAATGCTCAAGAACTCAAGGTAAGTATATGCATCATATATTTGATCAACATGATCTCTTGCTTCTTGCACATATTGTTTGCAAGAGTGAGGTATTGATCAAGGATATACATTTCATTCACATATATTGATGCATATAGCCAAGATACACATGACTCCTTATATCCCTTTCATCCATATGTGTGTCCATGCATTCCAAAGCAACTATCTATTAAAGGACTACACACATTTAGGGGGAGCAAATCTAGCTCATGTGTTTCTCAAAGTCTTCATTGCATCCATGCATATCTTTAATTGAAGCTTTGATTGTATGTTGTAATAAATTACCAAAATGGGGGAGATTGAAAGCACAACATGCTCCCTTGGTGGTTTTGATAATTCATGACAACATATATTGTCTCTTGGACTAACACCTCTATCTAGTGTATTTCAGATAATAGTCCATGGAGAGCTGGGCTAGCAAAAGGATTGTGGAGATTGTGGAATTACCCCAAGATTCAAGGAAATAGGTTGGCCAAGCTTCAAGCAAGAGGACTCTACATTTAACATTTGTGAGAAATCACTTTGAGTCGATAGGAAAGCCAATACTATTAAAAGGGGGTAAGGTTTTGTTGGTGAACAAAATGCTCATACGTGCACAAGTGATAGTCACCAAAAAAATCCACAAGCTCTCCCACCAAAGTCTTTCTACAGCCAAACATTCAAAATCGGTACAACAAACATTCCTATCTCGATGCCACCAATTCCAGGACCTAGACAGACTTAGCCAAACCCTAGCCACTTCGGTACAGCCGATAGTGCTTTCAGTGCAATCGAGTTGGGTTGCCAATTTTCTATTACGCAAGTTCACACTTTCAGTCCATCCGAGAATGTTGAATCGGCATCACCGAGTTTGGCATTTCTGATTGTTGGTCACCTCGTCGGTGCAACCGAGATTCCTATATCGGTCTCACCGAGATTCAAAGTTGCCACATTTTGGTCACTTAGGTACCACCGAGATTAACACATCGGTGTCACCGAGTTGGTCATTTTGTGTGTAATGGTTGGATTTTTGGGGATGCCTATATATACCCCTTCACCACCACCCACTCAAAAAATAAGCACTCAGAACTATTCCATACCTATCCTACTCAGTTTTTTGAGAGAGAACCACCTACCCTTGTGTTGAGATCAAGATCTTCCACTCCAACCATATGGATCTTGATCTCTAGGCTCCCAAGTTGCTTTCCACCAATCCCATCTCTTCAACCAGGCCAAATCTATGAGAGAGTGATTGTGTGTTGAGGAGTCTATGATCTTGAATCACAAGAGCAAGGAGTTCATCGTCATTACCCAACCTATTACCTTTTGGAGGGTGGTGCCTCCTAGATTGGTTAGGTGTCGCTTGGGAGCCTCCTACTTCGTGTTGTGGAGTGAACCAAGAAGTTTGTGAGGGCAAGGAGATCACCTACTTCGTGAAGATCTACCCATAGTGAGGCTAGTCCTTCGTGGACGAAAGCCGTATGGAATAGTCAAGGTTGCAACTTCGTGGACCCTTATGGGTGGAGCCCTCCATGGACTCTCGCGACTTTTATCCTCCATGGGTTGAAGATTCCATAAACGTGGATGTACGATAGCACCACCTATCGGAACCACGGGAAAAATCCTTGCGTCTCCTATTGCGTTTGATCTTCCTATCCCATCTCTTTACTTAAATGTGCAATGTCTTTACTTTACGCTGCCATATTTGTGGACATGCATGTGTAGGGCTGGTAGATTTACTAGACTTGCTAAAATAGTTAAAATCTTCCAACCAATTAACTTGGGAAAAGGTTAGTTTTTAAATTCCTGCCAGTATTCTATTCACCCCCCTCTAAACACTCTTCTATCGATCCTACAACTATGTGCACAGTTGATGAGATCAACTGCACATGGGGGCGTTGAGGCTATGTTTTCTATCAATCGGAATCGAAGAGGACGTGACACAAATTACCCCTACCGGTCGGCTTCTGCCATCGGGGTTAACTATGAAACGTAAATCCGAATCGGGTTCATGATGATCGATGAGATCGATCAGATTAGAAAATTCAGCGTGATCGGAATACAGATTCGATCTGTGATTTCCGAAATTGTCGGGCGCTGCCTGCACCCGTTGTGTGCGTAGCGCTTTGTATTTCATACACAATCACACAAACTGGTAGAATGTGATTCTATGCACAACTTTGTTTTGCAGGTTTTATGTGAATAGGATGGCTCATGTGTTTGTGATGCATGTGTGTAACTTAACATGACATGCATGCCATGACTGTCAGCCGACAGGAGCCAAAGTGTTGTCATTATATTATACAATGGCATGTGTGTTGACTTTTGATTCTCTGTAAAATTCATTACTAGTTGTAGTACTTGGAGGACAGAGATCAAGTTCGAGGGTTTGACGTTCTAGTGTGACGAACAAGATGTTCTTCTTCCCTAGTCATCGGAGTTGGAGCCGGCCTGGAAGGACATCTATGAAGGAGCCATACTATTCAACATATTTATGTTTATATGTGATTGATATTGCTTCTTGTTTTCTATGCATGTTATAATGGTAGAAATATCCCTCGTTAATATCAAGCACATTGCCATTCTAGATGTTGCACCTTTGCACGTAAATTACGTTGATGTCTACCATGCAACTTTATTCTTGTAGACTCGCGTTGGCCCTCCAAGTGGATGACCTAAGGTTTATCAATCCGTGGGAGGTGTAGGATGAAGATGGTCTTTCTCAAACAACCATGCAATCAAATACAAGAAATCTCTTGTGTCCCCAACACACACAATACAATGGCAAATTACATTGGTGCACTAGTTCGGAGAAGTGATGGTGATACAAGTGCAATATGGGTGATAGATATAGGTTTTTATAATCTAAAATTATAAAAGTAGCAAGGTAGCAAGTAACAAAAGTGAGCACAAATGGTATTGCAATGCTTGACAACAAGGCCTACGGCCCTTACTTTCGCTAGTGCAATCTCTCAACAATGCTAATATAATTGGATCACATAACCATCCCTCAACGTGCAACGAAGAATCACTCCAAAGTTCTTATCTAGCGGAGAATATTAGCAGAAATTGCTTGTAGGGTACGAAACCACCGTAAAGTTGTCATTCCGATCGATCTATCCAAGAGTTCGTACTAAGATAACAAAGTTATCCTTTCCGATCGATCTATCTAATAGTTCGTACTAGAATGACACCAGATGATACACATCAACCAACTCTAATGTCACCTAGATACTCCAATGTCACCGCAAGTATCCATGAGTTAATTATATGATATGCATCAAACAATTTCAGATTCATAATACTCAATCCAACACAAAGTACCTCAAAGAGTGCCCCAAGGTTTCTATCGGAGAAAGTAGGACAGGAACGTGTATCAACCCCTATGCATAGATTACCCCAATGTCACCGCGGGAATCCCCAAGTTGAGTACCAAAACATATATCAAGTGAATCAATAGAACACCCCATTGTCACCACGGGTATCCACATGCAAGACATATATCAAGTGTTCTCAAATCCATAAAATATTCAATTCGGTAAAGAAATCTCAAAGGGAAAACTCAATTCATCGCAACTACATAGAGAGGGAAACACATCATATGATCCAACTATATGAACAAAGCCCGTGATACATCAAGATCGTGACATCTCGAGAACATGAGAGAGAGAGAGACTGAACACATAGCTACCAGTACAAACCGTTAGCCCCGAGGGTGGACTACTCCCTCCTCATCCTGGACTCCTTCGGGATGATGGAGATGGCAACCAGAGATGATCTACCTTCTCCAACATGGTACTATTTTCTCTCCAGATTGGTTTTTCATCGATACATAGGCCTTGTGGCGGCAGAACAAGGAGTCTAGGGTTATTTCTGATGGTTTCCATATTTATAGGAATTTTTGGCATTGGTTTCACGCGGAGATGGGTCACGAGGAGAGCACAACCCACCAGAGCACAGTTTGGGGGCCTGGCGCGGCCTGGTGGGTTGTGCCCAACTCATGGCTATTCTAGCCCTCCCATGAAGCGTCTAGTGCCTCTTTTGTTCCCAAAAATCATCAAAAAGTTTCTGGCGATTCCGAGAACTTCAATTTTTTGCACAAAAACAAAACCACAGTAGTTCTGCTAAAAACAACATTAGTCCGAGTTAGTTCTAAATAAATCATATAAAGTGCATCAAAACCATATAAAAGCGTTGTAAACATAGGTGAATATGGCATGAATACTTCATAAATTATCAATAAATTGGAGACATATTAGCATCCCCAAGCTTAATTCCTACTCGTCCTCGAGTAGGTAAATGATAAAGAAATAATTTGTGAAGTGTGAATGATAACATAGTGCATAAGTTTGATCAATGATAATTTCAACCACTTTTCCGAGCATCATAACAGAAACTCTTTCTCACAAAACTCATCATGATAAAGTAGCAACCAATTCACGTGTTATGCTTCAAATAGTGAATTTTCTTGAAACTTAACAACCTATGTTATTAGTCACCAAACAATTGCAATTCAAGTTATTCTCAACAAAGTCTAAGTAAGAGCTCCAGATACTCAATCATCATATAGTCTTCTTTGATTGCTAGTACTCAAAGCATATTTTTAGAACAAGGAACATCCATCAAACACAGAGAAATATACGGTCTTAAAGTTTCGCCTCCCAATATACTTATTATAAATATAATTGTCAACAATAATAAGTCATGATCACATATATTTGACTGGCCATATGTGCCTAGATCTTTCGCCACCACATGATGCTTGCCAACTAATAGATTGAGGTTGGAATAAGAAGTTGACTCAACATGAATAGTAAATAACATGAAATTAAATAGATTATCCCTTCCCAGAGGGAAGCAGGGATTTGCATATGTGCCAGAGCTCATTGTTTAAAATAGAGATAAACATAATTTTAGGAGGTGCACCCTTCCTGTGAACGTTACGACCAAGAATTATCAATATCTTCCATGTTAAACACATTAGTGGAGGTTCCCAATTGGAAAAAATAGAGGTTTACTCCCCCTCCACCAACAAACACACACCACGGCTAGCCAAATCCACGGGTACCGTCCATACCGACAACATTCCTAGGGGAGTTTTGTTTTATTATTTGCAATTTTTTTATTTTGGGACCGGGAATCCCTATTACTGCCCCTCTCGTTCAAGGATGACTGAATAAACACTCATCATGAGAATAACCCGCTTAACATGGAAGATACTGACCGCCCCCTATCAGTCCATGAGCGGTCCAGGCACACAAAACAGATGTTCATTTGAAATTTTAGAGGTGGCACCTGCAAATTTACTTGGAATGGTAGGGTAATACTACATATAGGCAGATATAGTGGACTCTCATGGCAAGAAACTTGGTTTAAGGGCTTTTGGATGCATAAGTAGTATCTCTACTTAGTACCAATTTATGGCTAGCAAAAGGTTCTAAATAAGCACCACATGTTGGAGGATCTATAGAAATATAACTTCTATGCAAATATACACAACCATAACTCATTACGTTGTCTTCCTTGTCCAACTTCAACCAATTTTCTCAAGTTTGAAAATAATTAATGGGTGTTCACAATCATAGAAGATGTCCAAGATAATATATTTGTATGTGAAAGTTCTCTTCCGTATACTAATCATTCATGAATTGCTTGTATGACCAATATTGTGATTGTCAAACTTCAATAGATCATACTTTCTAACCAAGATGTGAAGCTACTACTAAGCATAAAGCACATTGATAATCTCATATTTATGATATTCAATTCATTCACAATTTACTCTTAGGATATAAGTTAAGCACAAGAGTAAACATCATACTACTCTCAAAAGATATAAGTGAAGATCAATGAGTAGGTAAACAATAAAGTAGCTATGTGATGGCTCTCTATCTCTCAATAGATATTCTCATATCTTATTATTTTAGTTAAACGTCAAGCAAAATAAAAATAGCCCTCCAAGAAAAATTTAGGCTCAACATAGGCTAACTAGTAGTTGTTCATGAAGAGAGGTGGGATGTGTAGCATCCCCAAGCTTAGATGCTTTATTAGTACTGAAATATTTACTTGGGGTGCCTTGGGAATCCCCAAGCTTGAGCTTTTGTATCTCGTTCAATCTTCTCATATCCCGGTTTCACCTAAATCTCAAAAACTTTATCCACACAAAACTTGAAAAGAACTCGTGAGATAGGTTAGTAAACATAAGAATAAATCAAACTTCATGTGTAACGATATAATTTTCAAACATTAGGTATACTATTATTTCCACAATTTATATCTAACGATATAAGCCATGAAACTTTAGGATAAGTATATAACACAACTATGATAGCAATCTGACCAAACATAACTGTCTGTAGCAATTTATGAAAACAGTGTACTTACGTAACTCAAAAATTTATGAAAATCAATAAAGTTATTAATAATTTATATGACAACACCATGTAAAAATTTCAGAAACTTTTTGTGTTCCAGTAAAATATGAAAATTCAAATACTACAACAAAAGTTTCTATTTTCACATGGCACATATCAAAACATGCAATGCAAGCATGCTAATGCAATTCTTGAAACTTTTTATTGAAAAAAATATTATAAATATCATCTAACAGAGAAAAAAATATAATGACACTCCAAGAAAAACACATATCATGTGATGAATAAAAATATAGCTCCAAGTAAGATGTACCGATAATGTTGGAGATGAAAGATTGGGTGCCTTCCGAGGCATCCCCAAGAGCTTGAGTATTCCTTGGATATTACCTTGGGGTGCCTCGGAAATCCCCAAGATTAGTTCCTTTCTTCTACTTATTCACCTCAGATCGGTATCTGTCACAAAACTTAACGAAACTTCGTGAGTTGGGTTAGTATAGTAAATATAGATCATTCACTTAGGTACTGTTAAGACAAGATTCATAAGTATTACAACATGATACCTACTTTATTCCATAATTTCCATAATTTATATCACCAAATATAAGCTATGGGAACACTAAAACAAGCAAACTATGCATGCAAAAGATAATATGTCAAAAACAGAACAGTGTTTAAAGATTTGAATGATCACCATACTTCCCTGACACTACAAATTATGAAAACTTAGGACAACACATAGAATTTTCGTAGATTTTTTTACAAAAATTAAGAATTTATTGACGCTCCAGTAAAATCAGATAATTATTATACTGGATGCAAAACTTTCTATTTTTGTACAGAATCAAACAAATAAGTTTCCATACTATCCCAAAGGCTTTACTTGACACTTTATTGTACTAAAAGACACAAAACATGATTAATACAGTATATTAATCATGTGAACATATAAAAACAGAAAGGAAAAGTTTTGGGTTGTCTCCCAACAAGCGCTTTTCTTTAATATGTTTAAGCTAGGCATGATGATTTCAGTGATGCTCGTATAGGAAATAGTATTTGAGACATGCAAAAGAGCATCATGAATCACACGACAACACATTTAACCCACTTCCTATGCATAGGGATTTTGTGAGAAAACAATTTAAGGGAGCAAGAATCAACTAGCATGGGAGGGCAAAACAAGCATACTACTACCTCTTGAGCATGCGTTGGTTTTCCCTTGAAGAGGAAAGGGTGATGAAGAGAAATAGATAAGTATTTACCTCAGTTTTTGAGAAACCAAGGTATCAATCCATTAGGAGTAACAAGCAAGTAACCAATGGATGCACCTACATAAATAATCAAACTCTTGCGCCCAATGCTATAAAGGAGTTTTCAATCCCTTCACGGTTATTTCCAAGGATTAGATCCGATAGAGAGAGATGTAAAGAGTGTGGAAAGTAAAAGGTAAATAAATTGTAGCAAGTATAGATCTGAAAATATATGATGGAAAATAGACCCGGGGGCCATAGGTTTCACTAGAGGCTTCTCTCTTGAAGGCAAATATCATGGTGGCTAAACAAATTACTGTCAAGCGATTGATAGAAAAGCAAATAATCAGGTAATTATCCAAGGCAAGGATTATGCATATAAGCATCACATCCATGACAAGTAGACCAAAATAATTCTGCATCTACTACTATTACTCCCCACATCGACCGACTCCTGCCTGCATCTAGAGTATTAAGTTAATGAAGAACAGAATAACACATTGAGAAAGATGACATGATGTAGAGGGATAAACTCAAGCAATATGATGAAAACCCCATCTTGTTACCCTTGATGGCAACAATACAATACGTGCCTCGCTACCCCTACTTTGTCACTGAGTGAGGACACCACAAGATTGAACCCAAACCAAGCACTTCTCCCATTTCAAGAATTACCAATGTAGTTGGCCAAACCAAACCAATAACTCGAAGAGACTTGCAAGGATATGAAATCATGCATAAAAGAAATCATAGGAGATTCAAATAAGATTCATGGATAATCTGAACATAAACTCAAAATTCATCGGATCTTGACAAACACACCACAAAACAAGATTACATCGGATAGATCTCCATGTAGATCATGAAGAACATGGTATTCAAGATCAAAGAGAGAGAAGAAGCCATCTAGCTACTAGCTATTGACCCGTAGGTCTGTGGTGGACTACTCACGCATCATCGGAGGGGCAATAGAGTTGATGTAGATGCCCTCCATGATCGATTCCGCCTCCGGCAGATTACCGGATAAGGTTCCTAGATTGGATCTCTCGGGAACGGAGGCTTCCGGCGGCGAAAAAGTATTTTTTTGGCTTGTTCTGATGTCGGGGGAATATTTGGGTATTTGTAAGCCAAGAATTATGCTTAGGAGTCCTGCCAGGAGGCGACAAGCCTGCTAGGAACAGCCAGGGGCCACGCCTAGCAGGCTTGTGCCACCCTGACACCTTCCCTGACGTGCACTCCAAGCTTGGATGACTTGTTTCCTTCTAGAAAAATTCCTTCTGAAGGTTTAATTCCGTTAGGACTCTGTTTAATATTCCATATCTGCAAAACTCAAAAACAAGGAAAAAACAGAAACTGTCACTTGGCTCTAGATTAATAGGTTAGTCCCAAAAATAATATAAAATAGCATATTAATGCATATAAAACATCCAAAACAGAGAATATAATAGCATGCCATCATAAAAAATTATAGATACGTTGGAGGCGTATCAGCATCCCCAAGCTTAATTCCTTCTTGTCCTCGAGTAGGTAAATGATAAAAACAGAATTTTTGATGTGGAGTGCTAGCTAACATATTTATCCAAGTAATATTCTTTATTGTGGCATGAATATTCAGATCCATAAGACTCAAAACAAAAGCTTAATATTGATATAGAAACAATAAATTTTCAAGCATACTAGCAAAGCAATGGTATCTCTTCGAAATATAATGGTAAAAGAAAGTTATCCCTACAATATCATATGGTCTGGCTATGCTCCATTTTCCCCCACATAAAATATTTACATCATGCACAACGCCGATTAAAAGTCAAGCAATTGTTTTCACTCCCATTTTCTCAAACTTTTTTCAACTCTCATGCAATACATGAGCACGAGCCATCGATATAGAACTATAGGTGGAATAGAATATGGTGGAGGTTGTCAAGGAAAAGGGAGAAGATAGTCTCGCATCAACTAGGCGTATCAACGGGCTATGGAGATGCCCATCAATAGATATGAATGTGAGTGAGTAGGGTTTGCCATGCAACAGATGCACTAGAGCTATAAGTGTATGAAAGCTCAAAAAGAAACTAAGTGGGGGTGCATCCAACTTGCTTTCTCATGAAGACCTAGGGCAATTCACTAGTAGAAAACGACCCATTTGTCCCGGTTCCAGAGGCCCATTAGCCCCGGTACAGGAACCAGGACAAAAGGGTCGGGACTAAAGCCCAAAACCTTTAGTCCCGGTTCGCTTACGAACCGGGACAGAAGGGGCTCCACGTGGCCGCTTTGGGGAGCCCAGGCAGGAAGACCTTTAGTCTTGGTTGGTAACACCAACCGGGACCAAAAGGCATCCACGCGTTAGCATCTGGCAGGAGCTGGGGTTTTTGTTTGTTTTTTGAAAGGGGGGTTGGAGGGTTAATTTAGGGGTTTCATATTGTGTTAGCCAGCTAATATAGAGAAGTGATCTCTCTTTCTCCGTGCTTGGTCGACGATGTGAGCTACTATACATATAGAGAGAACTGGACACGAGCTAATAAGCAAATGAAGGAAACCATTAATTACACAAGATCTAAAAACTCATCATCATCATATTAATCATACAAAGTTAGTCTCATAAAACAAAAAATATATAAAATGACATAGTCCTCCCTCATAGGACCTACTCCTCCCTCCTAGGTAAAATGACATAAAAAACAATAACACCTATGTCTCCATGTTGAGGCAAAGAGATCCAACGGTATCCAACTTGTGGCTTGCGATCCTTCTTTATTCGTCCCCATGCTTCAATTTGGAGTCGTCTTGGTGGTTTGCGCTCAGTCGAGTATGAAAAAGAGAACTTGGGATGGAAAGGGGCTTTTAATTGTCATATTACCTTCAGGTTGCATCAACGGTGGCACAACTTGATATGGCAATTTCTCTTGAAGAACATAATAGTATCCTAGTTAGCAATGTAATCAATACCATTTACGCAACAGTACTAGTGTACTTAATTAGCAACTCATACCAAGATATTTTGGCGAATGTCATCCGCCCTCAACCTATGCACTAGTGTCTTGTACAATGTATAATTTGGGCCACTTCCCAAATTATAAGGGAAGATGTCCCTACCAGCTAGGACACCAATAACAAAGTAGATAAGATCATCCTTCTCCTCCCAAGTTATATGTGATCCATAAGTGTAGTGTGTTGTGTCGATTATGTTATGTGTTTCACTCGAAGAAACGAAATAAGATGTAAATTAAAAATTAACAAATTTAAAAAAGATGAACACCAAATATTTTTATATATAGAATGCAAATTACTTGACAAATATGCATGGTTGAAAAACTCACATGGAGGTAAAACAGGAAGCATATCGACATCCACCCAAATGTCGATGTTTCCTTCAATATGATCTTTAGGACGAAGATCGAAGGTTATTTCCATATCCTCCTGAAATCCGTATGCCTTGCAAAGAGCATCCCAATTTGAGCACCCTAATTCTATGTTATTAGGTGCATTCATAATTCCACAAGAAATGTGTGACCATGTTTAGTCCTTAGGTTGGTTGTCCTCATCTCAAAACTCTCGTGCTCTCCAAGAAATATATACCTTCTTGCATGACAGGGGACGAACTAGTCGAATTGTACAAAATAGAAATTACAAAAATACATTTTTCATCATTGCATACTGTAGAAATATCACAGTCCTCGTAAAGCTTCATGGTGAAGAACTTGCCATCTCGGAGCCTAGGCTGGTCACAAAGACCCTTATCTTCACCGCAAAATTCACACGCTTGGATCCTATCGTCCTCTGATGACGATGACATTTCCTGTGTTCATCATTCAAAAATTACGACACGCTTCAGATCCTGATGCGTGTGTGACTTTCGTTCCGTTGAGGCTTTCCTTAAATAACTCTAATATCACATGGTGTATTGGTGTGCACTCTCTCACATTGATACGGTGGTGTATATATGTTGGTGGACACTCTCTCACAGTAATAGTTTGACCGTCGGTGATGGATGCCCCACCTCTTCTCTTCTTGCGCATTATACCGACGAACATATCGCAAAGAAGAGAAGAAAGATGAGGCACCCCCATGACAACAGTTGGGATTCCTCCATCAAGAACACACATGGAAGTCACACAGGGAGCAACGACAGACGGAAAGTCACACACGCATTATACCGAAAAAATACCACTAATACATTTATAATGAACTCGAATATAATATCACTAATACATCATCTCAAATAATCTAGTTATTAATGCATCATAAAATATTAACTAATACATCTCGAATATTATCATATAAGATCACTAATACAGATCAAATACTCGAATAATCTAAGTCACTAGCGGTTCCTGAGTCGCGGGTGGTGGACACCCAAAGATAAGGAACCATCATGGGTTCATAACTTGGGTGAGATCCCTGAAGAATCTGCCAGGTATTGTTTAACCTGGCGTCCAACGCCGCCATGTAGCGACGGACGTGCTCGTCCTCCTCCCTAACACGACGGCGTGCCATCCCCATGGGGGCCCTCTCCCTCTGCACCGAAAGTGGCTCACTTGACCGCCACCAAAGAAGATCTGGGTCAATGACGAGACCCAGATTCCTCACCAAGCTTCGAGCCTCGAAAGGTAGCACCTCCCAGTTCCAGCCCGGCAAAGCCCATTCCCGAACATGGCGCCTATAAAGCAAGCTCTCGTAGACCACTCGATGACGAGGATGCGGGTCGGGCATCGTCGATGTTGAGACAAATTCCTATGAGAACATTTTCTTATCGTTTAATCACTAATTTTTCCAAAACCCAAGATTTTTTCTCTAATCTAACATACACATACTATTTTTTTCTAGCACTCCTAATTAACTAAAACATGAAACAACAAAAACATAAATAGCATCATAAACAAAAAAAATATGGCTTGGGGTGGGCTTAGGGTGGTGGCTCAAAATCTACATATATACTTGAATCTACATATGCTTCTGCATACATCTACATATATACATACATCTACATATACATCTACATACACGAACAAAAAAATCTATGAAAAAAATGAAAGCTAGGGCGGCGGCTCACAGCTGGGGCGGCGAGGGTTTGGGGAGGAGGGAGAGCGTGCGGGCTCGGGGGCATCGACGGTGACGGTGACGGTAGGGCAGGGGCGTGGCGAGGGCTCGGGGAGGAGCGATAGCACGCGAGCTCGGGGGCGGCGACGGCGACGACGATGGCGATGGCGACGGTAGGGCAGGGGCGCGGCGACGACATCGGGGCAGGGGTGCGGCGACGGCATCGGCGTCGGGGCAGCCTAGCAGCGTCGGTGTCATCGGGGGTGAGATGAAGAATGATGAAAATCCCAAAGTGTCGGCTTATATAGCAAGAGCATTGGTCCCGGTTGGTGGCACAAACCGGACCAATGCCACCTTTAGTCCCGGTTGGTGCCACCAACTAGGACCAAAGGTCAGTTTTTAGTAGCCCAAAGGGCGAGAAATAGGGACCTTTGGTCCCGGTTGGTGCCACCAACCAGGACTAAAGGGGTGCATTAGTCCCAGTTTGTGCCACCAACTGGGACCAAAGGTCAGTTTTCAGCAGCCCAAAGGGCGGGAAACAGGGTCCTTTGGTCCCGGTTGGTGGCATTGGTCCTGGTTTGTGCCACCAACCGGGACCAAAGGGTGGTGCTGCCCGGGGCCAAATTTTTAGTCCGACCTCGCTGTCTAAGAGAGCTCGGGAGTGGTTTATAAGCGTTACAACGCACACCCTCTCGAGCTCCTCTCAACTTCAGGCTTTCCAGCCTTATCTGTCACTGCCTGTGGGCCTATTGGGCCTTGTGCGGGCCTGAATCCTAGCCTAACAAGCTGGTTGGGTTTCTAGTCGTATCATGCCGTGGTGGTCCAGTAGGTGGCATTTTAAAAAAAATCCATTTTTTTTGCTTTATTTATTATATTTTGTTCCTACTTACCGTTTTTCAGTGATTCTTTTTGCTTTTAGGTCACAAAATTGTAAAGTTTCTGTTAGTGCCATTAGTTTTCAAATTTGAATAGTTTAAATGTGAATTTTTTTGAAATTTGTGTGAATCACTAGTTTGTGAATAACGTTACTAAAAAATAGATTTTTGAGTGATTCTTTTTCGTGCTATTTGGTAGGTTTTAGGTTATTTTAAATGTCCGTTTTAATCAAAAACAGATTTGATTATTTTAGTTTGCTATTAAAGTTTCTAACAAAAATTCCTTTATGAAAATTCTTTTTGCTATTAATGTTTCGAACAAAAAATACATTGATAATTTCAGTTGCGTAAATTTTATATAATATTAGTCTCAAAAATACTAGAGGTTTATAAAAGCTTTTTAGTTGATTCCTTTTGCTATTAGAGTTTTATAAAAGCTTTTAAGTTCATTCTTTGAGCTAAATGACCCTAAAATTGAAAAACACTAGAAATGAACTTTGAAAAGGTTGAAAGTTGGCATGGTATCATAATTTCACCCACATAGCATGTGCTAACAATTTGAGAGGGTTACGGCAAAAACTGGATGAATTTCGTGTACAAAACGAACAATCTCTTTCGAAGTATCAGAATTTCGGACGAAAACTCATCTGTTACAAAGTGATTTCATTTTTTTGAACTTATTTGTACTGCAGACTTTTTGTGTGTTCAAAATGCACCATTCAAAGCCGCATCACCAATTTTCAACCCTTTCTGGCTTCATTTGGTATTTTTCATGCATTTACTGGTTTTTTGAGCTAAATGGCCCTGAAATTGAAAAGCACAACAAATGAAGTCTGAAAATGTTGAAAGTTGTCATGGTATCATCATTTCACCCACATACCATGTGCTAAAAAGTCGAGAGGGTTACGACAAAAACTGGATGCACTTCATGTAAAAAACGGACAATCCCTTTTGAAGTATCAGGGTTTCGGACGAAAACTCATCTGTTACAAAGGTATTTCATTTTTTGAACTCATTTTGAACTACTAACTGTTTGTCTGTTCAAAATGCACCATTCAAAGCCACATCATCAATTTTCAACCGTTTCGGACTTCATTTGATATTTTTCATGCATTTACTGATTTTTTTGAGCTAAATGAACATGAAGTTGAAAAGCACTACAAATGAACTCTGAAAAGGTTAAAACTTGGCATACTATCATCATTTCACCCACATAGAAGTTGCTAAAAAGTTGAGAGGGTTATGGCAAAAACTGGATGCACTTCGTGTACAAAATGGACAATCTCTTTCGAAGTCTCAGGGTTTCGGACAAAAACTCATCTATTACAAAGGTATTTCATTTCTCCACATTTCCTTCACTTGTGTCCTTTGCTTATTGCAGCATAACTATGGATAATCTTCATGGTTTAACAGGGTACTTGGGTCAACCTTCACTCTGAAGGGAGGAATTTCATGGAACTTTTCATAATCTTAAGACATGTCTGTCTTGCCCTCCAATCCCATGATGTCTCTTTTTCCTGAAAAAACTATGTGGTGTTTTGGCTCATTGTATGATGTATTTGCTTGCTTATATTTTCTTTTTCTCGGTTTTGCAGACATGTCCTTCACATAGAAAACCTACGCCACATCATTGGCTAGGACGAATGGTTCATCTGTGTACCCAAGATTCTTTAGATCCACTGTTGTCATTCCGTACTGTGAGTCTACCTGTACCCCGCCTCCTGAGAGATTGACCCATTTGCACTGAAACCAAGGGACCTTAAAATCATGTCCATAGTCAAGTTCCCATATGTCCACTCTGTAACCATAATATGTGTCCTTTCCCCTCTTGGTTGTTGCATCAAAGCGGACACCGCAGTTTTGGTTGGTGCTCTTTTGATCTTAGGCAATCGTGTAAAATGTATTCCCATTTATCTCGTACCCTTTGTAAGTCAATACAATCGAAGATGGTCCCCTGGACAACGAGTACAGCTCATCAGAAACAGTGTTGTCACGCATGAGACGTGTTTGCAACCAATTGCCGAAAGTCCTGATGTGTTCACATGTAATCCGGTCGTCACACTACTCCGGGTGTTTGGAGCGCAGAATATTCTTGTGTTCATCAACATACGGGGTCACCAAGGTAGAATTATGTAGAACTGTGTAGCGTTCTTGAGACCAAGAATGCCGATCCCTACATTTTATTGAGTCCGCTCCTAGCGTGCCTTTTCTAGTCAGTCTCCCCCCATACCGCGATTGAGGGAGACCAAACTTCTTAAGGTCAGGAATGAAGTCAACACAAAACCCAATGACATCCTCTGTTTGATGGCCCATTGAGATGCTTCCTCCCATGAACCTCTCAAAGGAGAACATATTGTGTAGAAATAGAGGGCCCAGAATGATAATCTCATCGACTAGATGAACTAGGACGTGTGTCATGATATTGAAGAAGGATGCTGGGAACACCAGCTCGAAACTAACAAGGCATTTCACCAAATCACTCCTTAACCTTGGCAAGATTTCTGGATCGATCACCTTCTGAGAGATTGCATTGAGGAATGCACATAGCTTCACAATGGCTAATCGAATGTTTTCCGGTAGAAGCCCCCTCAATGCAACCAGAAGTAGTTGCGTCATAATCACGTGGTAGTCATGAGATTTTAGGTTCTAGAACTTTTTCTCTACCATATTTATTATTCTCTTTATATTCGACGGGACCTTCATACTGAGCAGGCATTCCAAGAAGATTTCTTTCTCCTCTTTGGTAAGAGCATAGCTGGCAAGACCTTCATACTGCTTTGGATGCATGCCATCTTTTTCATGCACACGTTGTTGTTCCTCCCGTGCCTCTGGTGTATCTTTTGTCTTCCCATACACTCCCAAGAAGCCTAGAAGATTCATGCAAAGATTCTTCGTCACGTGCATCTTGTTGATTGTAGAGCGGACATTTAGGTCTTTCCAATAGGGTAGGTCCGAAAATATAGATTTCTTCTTTGACATGGGTGCGCATCCCGCATCGTCAGTCGGAACAGATAGTCTGCCAGGACCCTTTCCAAAGATTACATTTAAATCATTGACCGTATCAAGTATGTGATCACCAGTATGGTGGGCGGGCTTCTTCCGATGATCTGCCTCACCTTTGAAATGCTTTCCTTTCTTTCGACATTGATGGTTGGTCGGAAGAAATCAATGATGCCCCAGGTACACATTCTTCCTGCATTTGTCCAAATATATACTGTTGGTGTCATCTAAATAGTGTGTGCATGCGTGGTATCCCTTGTTTGTCTATCTTGAAAGGTTACTGAGAGTAGGCCAATCATTGATCGTTACAAACAGCAACGCATGTAGGTCAAATTCCTCCTGTTCTTTCTCATCCCACACATGTACACCTCTTCCACTACATATCTGTAAAATTTCATCAAATAATGGCCTTAGGTACACATCAATGTCATTGCCGGGTTGCTTAGGGCCTTGGATGACCACTGGCATCATAATGAACTTCCGCCTCATGCACAACCAAGGAGGAAGGTTATAGATACATAGAGTCACATGCCATGTGCTATGCTTGCTGCTCTGCTCCCCAAAAGGATTAACGCCATTTGCACTTAAACCAAACCATACGTTCCTTGGGTCACCTGTAAAGTCGCTCCACTTTCTCTCAATCTTTATCCACTACGACCCGTCAGCAGGTGCTCTCAACTTCTCGTCTATCTTACGGTCCTCTTTGTGCCATCGCATCAACTTGGCATCCTCTTTGTTTCTGAACAGATGTTTCAACCATGGTATTATAGGAGCATACCACGTCACCTTAGCAGGAACCCTCTTCCTGGGGTGCTCGCTGTCAACATCAGCAGGGTCATCTTGTCTGATCTTATACCGCAATGCACCACATAACGGGCATGCGTTCAAATCCTCGTACGCACCGCGGTAGAGGATGCAGTCATTAGGGCATGCATGTATCTTCCGCACCTCCAATCCTAGAGGGCATACAACCTTCTTTGTTGCGTACGTACCATCGGGCAATTCGTTATCCTTTGGAAGCTTCTTCTTCAATATTTTTAGTAGCTTCTTAAATCCTTTGTCAGGTACACCATTCTCTGCCTTCCACTGCAGCAATTCCAGTGTGGTACCGAACTTTGTGTTGCCATCATCGCAATCGGGGTACAACCCTTTTTTGTGATCCTCTAACATGTGATCGAACTTCAACTTCTCCTTTTCACTTTTGCATTGTCTCTTTGCATCAACAATGACCCGGCGAAAATCATCATTGGGCACATCGTCTAGTTCCTCGTGATCTTCACGTTCCCCCATTGCAGCATGACCGTATTCAGGAGGCACATAGTTTTCATCATCTTCTTCTTCTTCGTTGTTACCATCATAACCCCTCTTTCTCCATGCTTGGTCCAAACATTATAGTGTGGAATAAAACCCTTCTCAAGCAGGTGGAAGTGTAGGGTTTTAGATTTGGAGAAAGCCTTCGTATTCTCACACATAGTACATGGACAATGCATAAAACCATTCTGCTTGTTTGCTTCAGCCGCTTCGAGAAAATTATGCAGGCCCTTAATATAGTCGGAGTGCATTGATCAACGTACATCTATTGTCAGTTCATCTGCGTGTGTTATATAATAAAGTGAATTAAAAACCATTACAACATATCATGAATAGAGAAGCGACCAACTTAATAGAAATTCAACATCACATTAAAGTCAAAGTACAATAGTGAGCAACATAAATACATAAAGTTCACACATAGTTCTCATTATTGAACAACATATAGCTCTATAGAGCATGTAATTAAAACATACATTAAAACTATGAAAACAAATTAAATGCAACAATAAATGCGATCATAACTGATACTAAGGTACCAATTGATCCAACGGCATAATGATACCAAGCCTCAGTATGAATGGCATATTTTCTAATATTTCCAATCTTCAAGCGCATTGCATCCATCTTGATCTTGTGATCGTCGATGACATACATGCAACTCCAACTTCATCTTCTCCTCTTCAACTCTTTGTAATTTTTCTTTCATGTAATTGCTTTCTTTTTCAACCAAATTTAACTTCTCGACAAGAATTTCTATGTCGGTTGGAATTTCCGGTTCACATACCTCCTAGATTAAAAAAATCTATGTCACGTTGGTCAGTATAATAATCATAAACACTAAATAAAACAAACAGTTATAAAAGACAATATATACCACATCTGAATCATAGACAGGACGAGGGCCGATGGAGGTGGATACCAAAACCATCGCACAATATAATACCAAACAACAATAAAAGTAAGAATATTACATAAGTATCTATCTAAATCATACAAGTAAGAACTTTTTTCTTTTAGAAAGAAGATAAGAAGAAGAGGCTAACCACGGTGGTGCCGGCGTCAAGATGGGCGCGGGCGATCGACGGCGGTGAGGACGGGGACGGGAAAGGACGGACCGCCAAAACCAGACAAATCTTGAGAAAAATGGAGCTTGGAAAGGAGCTTCGAGAGGAGAAAGCTTAAGTGTGGCTCGGGCATTTCATCGAACACCTCATGTGCATAGGAGGTGATGTAGAGCACCACAAAGCTCTCCCATGACCGGCCAAAAAAATAGAGCAGTGCACTGCTCTGCTCACGGGTATATATAGGCCAACCATTGGTCCCGGTTTGAGGCTGGAGTCGGGACTAAAGGACACCATTTGGTCCTGGTTCCAACCAGAAACCGGGACCAATGGTTGTGGGCCAGGAGCGAGGCCCATTGGCCTCGGTTCGTGTCTGGAATTCGGACCAAAAGTGTTAGACGAACCGGGACCAATGGCCCACGAGGCCCCGCCGACGCCCTGGCCTCACGAATCGGGACCGATGCCACCATGGGTCCCGGTTCGTGCATGAATCAAGATTAATGACATTTCAGGCCTGGACCAAAGCCCTATTTTCTACTAGTGATTTGAGGAAGCCCATCATCGGAATATACAAGCCAAGTTCCATAAAGAAAAATTCCCACTAGTAAATGAAAGTGACAAAATAGGAGACTCTCTAACATGAAGATCATGGTGCTACTTTGAAGCACAAGTGTGGAAAAAGGTAGTAGCAATGTCCCTTCTCTCTTTTCTCTCTTTTTTTGGCATCTAAGGCCTCTTTTATTCATTTCTATTTTTTTGGGATTTGCTGGCCTCTTTAATTTTTCATAAAGTCCGGACTCTCATCCCTACTAGTAAGGGAATCATAGCTTCCATCATCCTTTCCTCACATGGGACATGCTCTATAATGAAAATCATCACACTTTTATTTACTTACAACTCAAAAGAAAAATTACAACTCGATAGCTATGACAAAATATGACTTTATATGCAATATGGAAGTGATGGTGTGCATGTCATAAAAGGAAATGGTGGAAGTTGCATGGAAATATATCTTGGAATGCCTATGGAAATGCCATAGTAGGTAGGTATGGTGGCTGTTTTGAGGAAAGATATGTGGTGGCCGTTTTGAGGAAGGTATATGGTGGCTGTTTTGAGGAAGGGGTTTGTTGCACTGGTGAAAGTTGCGTGGTACTAGAGAGGCTAGAAAAAGTGGAAGGGTGAGAGTGCGTGTAATCCATGGACACAACATTAGTCATAAAGAACTCGCATACTTGTTGCAAAAGTCTATTAGTCATTGAAGAAAAGAATTAAACGCATGCTCTTAGGGGGAAGGTTGGTAGGAGTTAACCATCGCGCGCCCCCGACCCTCACACAAAGGTCGACAATCTATAAACAAGTCATGCTCCGACTTCCTTACATAGCGGTTCACCATAAGTGCAAGCTACATGAATCACAAACCTTTACAAAAGTATTTTTACCAAATCAAAATTTAGTTCCTAACATGTCTCTTAACATTACCATCTTTATGTCTCAAAACTTTATGCAAGGAATCAAACTTCTCATAAATACTCATTGCACATAATATGGAAGTTTTTATTATATCCTTTTGGATGCCTATCATATTAGGACTAAATTCACAACCTAGACCAATTACCATGCTGTTTCTAGAAACTCTCAAAATAGTATAAGTGAGTTATGAGAGTTCAGGTATTTCTATAAAACGAAAGTACCACCGTGCTCTAAAAAGTATAACTAAAGCATATAGAGCAAAATTGCCTAACTCAAAAGATATAAGTGAAGCACAAAGAGCATTCTAACAAATTCAAGATTCAGCGCGTACTTCTCAAAAAAATGTGTGCAGCAAGGATGATTGTGTCAAACTAACAAGCAAAGACTCATATCATACAAGACGCTCCAAGCAAAATATATATGATATGGTGAATAAAAATATAGCCTCAAGTAAATTTATGGATGGATTGAAGACGAAAGATGGGATGCCTTACGGGGCATCCCCAAGCTTAGGCTTTTTGGCATCATTGAATATGACTTGGGGTTCCTTGGGCATCCCCAATATTAGGCTCTTTCCACTCCTTATTCCATAGTCCATCCAATATTTACCCAAAACTTGAAAACTTCACAACACAGAACTTAACCGAAAACTCGTGAGATCCGTTAGTATAAGAAAATAAATCACCACTTTAAGTACTGTTGTGAACTCATTCTTAATTTATATTAGTTTTATACATCCTTTAATCTAACTTCTCCATGTCTCATACCACATGATACAACCCATAGATTCATCAAAATAGGCAAACAACTCAAAGAAAACAGAATCTGTTAAAAACAGAACAGTCTGTAGCAAATTGAGAACTTCGTATACTTATGTAAATCCAAGAATTATGAATGATTAGGATAACCTGTGAAATTTATATATCAATATCTTGTAATAATTTTAGATCAATTCGATACTCTAAAAAATTAGAAAATTCCTAGACTGAGCACAAAAGTTTCTGTTTTTCAGCAAGATCAAATCAACAACTACCATAGATCGCCCCAAAGGTTTTACTTGGCTCAAACACTAATTAAAAACCAAAAAACAATTACTATAGAAGTAATAGTGTGGGAAACACTCAAAAACAGAACACAAAAATAAAATTATGTTGCCTCCCAACAAGCGATATTATTTAACACCCCTAGCTAGGCAAAACGCAAAAGATCTAGGTATTGTCATCTTTTGTATGCAACTCCTCAATTGCACGCTCATAAGACCTAGGAGGCCTGTTGTTCTTATCAATGAGAATAATCCCAGGTAAAAAATCAAGAGATTCAATGGTGGCAATTGGTTCCTTAATAATATTGATAAAGTTGCGGTGAATACTTATCATCTTAAGATCTTCATCTTTACTACAAGATTCACTCTTATTTTTAGGAACATAAACAAACTTGGCAGTCTTAGGATGCAAAGGAGTTGGAGTGGTTTTAACCAAAGCAAAAGCGGATCAGAATTCGGTAATAATGTCCTCTAGCTTGCCAATTCTAGAGCAATCTTTTCCAATTTTTCATTAACTATGCGTTCCTTTTCCTTAAGATTTTTTAAGGTAACTCCTACTTTAGATCCATATCGAGTAATGTGATTATGAATCTTTTTATCCAAGTTTTCAATAAGCTCAACCATAGCAACCCTTTTTTCAATAATATCAAGCATTCACATCAAATGTTCTAGAGTTAAAATTGTCTCATTAACCATGATTGGGGGTGATCCAAGCAAATTTATCATAGCACTATAGGAGTCAGAGGTATGACTTCCCAAAAAATTCCCTCCCATGATGGTATCTAGGACATATCAATTCCAAGGAGTGATACCCACGTAAAAGTTGCGAAGGAGAATAGTAGTAGAGTGCATACAAATAGATCTATTTTGAGAATTACAAATTCTATACCAAGCATATTTTAAGTTTTCTCCCTCCCTTTTCTTAAAATTAAGAACCTCATACTCGGGAGTATTAGTTATAGTAGTAAGACTAGCCATGAGTTCAAACAAACGAAAGGCAAGCGAAAGAAGGGCGAACAAAAAGGCAAATCTTTTTGGTATTTTCTGAAAATTGTTTTAGATGTGGGGGAGAGGAAAACGAGAGGCAAATCTAAAATAAAGTAATTGCAAGAGATGAAGTTGTGATGGGAACTTGGTAGGCTTGATGTGTATCATCCCCGGCAACGGCGCCAGAAATCCTTCTTGCTACCTCTTGAGCATGTGTTGGTTTTCCCTTGAAGAGGAAAGGGTGATGCAGCAAATTAGATAAGTATTTCCATCAGTTTTTGAGAACCAAGGTATCAATCCAGTAGGAGGAACAAGCAAGTCACCAATGGATGCACCTACACAAATAATCAAACTCTTGCACCCAACGCTAAAAGGGGTTGTCAATCCCTTCACGGTTATTTGCAAGGATTAGATCAGGTAGAGATAGATGTAACGAGTGTGGAAAGTAAAAGGTAAATAAATTGCAACAAGTATGGATCTGAAAATATATGATGGAAAATAGAGTCGGGGGCCATAGGTTTCACTAGAGGCTTCTGTCCTGAAGGCAAATATCATGGTGGGTAAACAAATTACTGTCAAGCAATTGATCGAAAAGCAAATAATCATGTAGTTATCCAAGGCAATGATTATGCATATAGGAATCATGTCCGTGACAAGTAGACCGAAACGAGTCTGCATCTACTACTATTACTCCACACTTCAACCGACTCCTGCCTGCATCTAGAGTATTAAGTTCATGAAGAACAGAGTAACGCATTAAGATAGATGACATGATGTAGAAGGATAAACTCACGCAATATTATGAATACCCCATATTGTTACCCTTGATGGCAATCATACAATACGTCCCTCGCTACCCCTACTTTGTCACTGTGTGATGACACCGCAAGATTGAACCCAAAACCAAGCACTTCTCCCATTGCAAGAATTACCAATCTAGTTGGCCAAACCAAACCAATAACTCAAATAGACTTGCAAGGATATGAAATCATGCATAAAAGAAATCAGAGGAGATTCAAATAATATTCATGGATAATCTGAACATAAACTCACAATTCATCGGATCTTGAAAAACACACCACAAAAGAGGATTACATCGGATAGATCCCCATGCAGATCATGAAGAATATGATATTGAAGATCAAAGAGAGAGAAGAAGCCATCTAGCTACTAGCTATGGACCCCTAGGTCTATGGTGGACTACTCACGCATCATCGGAGGGGCAATGGAGTTGATGTAGATGTCCTTCGTGATCGAAACCCCCTCCGGCAGATTACCGGAAAAGGCTCCCAGATTGGATCTCTTAGGAACGGAGGCTTCCGGCGGCGGAAAAGTATTTTCATGGCTTGTTCTAATGTTGGGGGAATATTTCGGTATTATTGGCCAAGAATTAAGGTTAGGAGTCCTGCCAGGAGGCGACAAGCCTGCTAGGCCTGGCCAGGGGGGTGCATCTAGCAGGCCTGTGGAGCCCTGGCACCTCCCTTGACGTGCACTCCAAGCTTGGATGACTTGTTTCCTTCCAAAAAAAAATCCTTCTGAAGGTTTTCTTCCGTTTGGACTCCATTTAATATTCCATATCTGCAAAACTCAAAAACAAGGAAAAAACAGAAACTGGCACTTGGCTCTAGATCAATAGGTTAGTCCCAAAAATAATATAAAATAGCATATTAATTCATATAAAACATCCAAAACAGAAAATATAATAGCATGCCATTATCAAAAATTATAGATACGTTGGAGACGTATCATATATCTTCAAATAATTGAACACATAGAGATGAAACTTGATATTATTGCAATTCCTACAAGCTAAATTCCTCCCTCATAATAGTTTTCAGTAACATCATGAAGGAATTCAACAATATAACTATCACATGCAGCATTCTTTTCATGATTAACAAGCATAGAAAATTTATCACTCTCCACATAAGCAAACTTCTTCTCATTCATAATAGTGGGAGCAAACTCAAAAAAATAACTATCATGGTGTACTTGATTGACATAACCACTTTGAATATTAAAATCATGGTAACAAGTTTCATGGTTATTATCACTCTTTATATCATATATGTCATCATCATAATCATCCTAGATAGGAGGCATGCCATCATCATAATAGTTTTGCTCATCAAAACTTGGGGGACTAAAAATATGATATTCATCAAACATAGCATCCCCAAGCTTGTGGCTTTGCATATCATTAGCATCATGAATATTTAGAGAATTCATACTAACAATATTTCTAACATTCTCGTCACTCATGGAATTCTCATCAAGTATTTTCATAAATTCTTCCTCTACCAATTAAGCACAATTTTCCGAACCATCATTTTCATGAAGACATTAAAGAGAAGAAATAATTGATGCAATCTAAACTCCATTTTTATAATTTTATTTTATAACACCAAACTAGTGATAAAAAAAGAAACTAAAAGATTTGATTGCAAGATCTAAAGATATAACTTCAAGCACTCACCTCCCCGACAACGGCACCAGAAAAGAGCTTGATGTCTACTACACAACTTTATTCTTGTAGACTCGTGTTGGGCCTCCAAGCGTAGAGTTTTGTAGGACAGTAGTAATTTTTCCCTCGAGTGTATAACCTAAGGTTGATCAATCCATGTGAGTTGTAGGATGAAGATGGTCTCTCTCAAACAACCCTGCAATCAAATACAAGAAATCTCTTGTGTCCCCAACACACCCAATAGAATGGAAGATTGTATAGGTGCACTAGTTCGCCGAAGAGATGGTGATACAAGTGCAATGGTGATAGATATAGGTTTTTATAATCTGAAATTATAAAAACAGCAAGGTAGCAAGTAACAAAAGTGAGCACAAACAGTATTGCAATGCTTGAAAACAAGGCCTACGGTCTGTACTTTCTCTAGTGCAATCTCTCAACAATGCTAATATAATTGGATCACATAACCATCCCTCAATGTGCGACGAAGAATCACTCAAAAGTTCTTATATAGCGGAGAACATAAGAAGAAATTGTTTGTAGGGTATGAAACCACCTTAAACTTATCCTTTCTGATCGATCTATCTAAGAGTTCGTACTAAGATAACCAAGTTATCCTTTCCAATCGATCTATCTAAGAGTTCGTACTAGAATAACGGCACATGATACGCATCAACCAACTCTAACATAACCTAGATACTCCAATGTCACCAGAAGTATCCATGAGTTAATTGTACGATACACATCAAACTATTATAGATTCATAATACTCAATCCAACACAAAGAACCTCAAAGAGTGCCCCAAGATTTCTATTGGAGAAAGTAGGACAAGAACGTGTATCAACCCATATTCATAGATTATCCCAATGTCACCGCGGGAATCCACAAGTTGAGTACCAAAACATATATCAAGTGAATCAATAGAACACCCCATTGTCACCACGGGTATCCGCATGCAAGACATATGTCAAGTGTTCTAAAATCCATAAATGTATTCAATCCGGTAACAAAATCTCAAAGGGAAAAATCAATTCATCACAACTACATAGATAGGGAAACACATCATATGATCCGACTATGTTAACAAAGCCCATGATACATCAAGATCGTGACATCTCGAGAACACGAGAGAGAGATAGAGAGATTGAATACATATCTACTGGTACAAACCATCAGTCCTGAGGGTGGACTACTCCCTTCTCATCATGCACTCCTACGGGATGATGAAGATGGCCACCGGAGGTGGTCCACCCTCTTCGGCAGGGTACTGTTTTCTCTCTAGACTGGTTTTTCATCGATAATGAGGCCTTGCAGTGGCAGATCGAGGAGTCTAGGGTTCTTTCTGATAGTTTCTATATTTATAGGAATTTTGGGTGTTGGTTTCATGTGGAGATGGGCTACGAGGAGAGCACAACCCACTAGGGCACGATTTGGGGGCCTGGCACGGCCTGGTGGGTTGTGCGCACCTCGTGGCTATTCTAGCCCTCCCATAAAATGCCTAGTGCCTATTTTGTTCCAAGAAAATCGTCAACAAGTTTCGGGCAATTCTGAGAACTTTCATTTTATACACAAAAACAACAACACTATAGTTCTACTGAAAACAACTTCAATCCAGGTAAGTTCTAAATAAATCATATAAAGTGAATCAAAACCATATAAAAGTATTGTAAACATAGGTTAATATGGCATGAATACTTCATAAATTATCGATATGTTTGAGATGTATCTTACGTCTAGTGGTGGGCTCATAAAATTGAGGTGCTACTAGGTATCCTTGAACTGGAGGGTTCGTGTCGGACAAGGACATGCACTTCATTAGGTTAAGTTGACAAGGCTATCAAAATGGTTTTGGGACTTTTGCAAAGATGGTTGGGATACAGGATATGAGATACCTACCCAACCGACATGACTCATATAGAGATACGATTAGCAAGGTGTTGCTTACTGAATAAGCAAGTTGGCTAGCAGTGATGCTAAAGCTCACTAGTCGCTTGCACTAGTCAGTTCCTGAATCACTGAGAGTTTCCGGAGGGATGTTGACTTCAGTGCGAGAAGTTCTGTTTAAGGCTTGAATTACTCTACATAAACACATTGCTTAGTGATTGCATCTTTTCTGTTGTAGATCAATGGCACCTCCTGCTCAACCCAACTTTGCATTGAAATCAATTCTGTAAAAGCATAAACTGAATGGAACAAACTTTAGCACCTGGCATAGAAATTTGAGAATTGTTCTCAAGCATGATCAAAAGGAACATGTTATAAGGATCCACTTCTAGAGGAACCTGTCGATGATGCTAATGCCACAACCAAGAATGCCCACCAGAAAGTCGTTGATGAATCAAACGAGATCAGTTGCCTCATGCTGGCTTGTATGCAGCCCGATTTGCAACAGCATTTCGAAAAAATTCAGGCTTCCGATATGATCGAGAGTCTCAATAGCATGTTTCAGGTGCAGGCTAGGCCGAAAGGTTCAACGTCTGGAAATCCTTGACAGATCGTAAGCTAAAAGAGGGTGATCCACTTATCCCGCATGTGATCAAGATGATCGGGTACGTGCATGCTTTGGATGGATTAGGCTTCCCACTTGGGGACGAGCTACCCACAGATGCAATTATGGGTTCTCTTCCACCTAGCTATGGGACGTCCGTCTCAAACTATCATATGCATGGCATGGATAAGAAGCTCACTGAATTGCATGGGATGCTCAAGGTGGCAGAGCAAGATATTAAGAAAGGCATGCGTCAAGTGGTGATGGTGCAGAACTCAGCTAAGTTCAAAAAGAGTTGGTCCAAGAAAAGGGGCAAGGCAAAGGTCACGGAGAAGGTTACCTCCATGGCTGAGCCGAAGTCCGGACCGAACTCAAAGAACATTTGCTTTCATTGCAAGGAAGCTAGTCACTGGAAGAGGGACTGTAGCAAGTGGCTTGTTGATCATGGCAAGAAGGCCGTAGATGCTGCTTCAGGAAAAGGTACACTTGTTACACATGTTATAGACATTTACCTTGCTCACATACCTAGTAGCTCTTTGGTATTTGATGGATCAGTTGCTCATATTTGCAACTCGATGCACGGTTGGTAAGAACTAGGCGTGTGGCACAAGGGGAGATTGACATCAGGGTCGGAAACAAAGAAAGAGTTGCTGCGTTGGAGGTCGGCACGATAGAGCTCCAACTTCCTTCTAGATTTATTTTGGAAGTGAATAATTTTTATTACATTCCTGCACTTAGTCGGAACATTATTTCTACCTCATGCTTGATGAGACAAGGTTATGAGTTTGATTTAAAGGAAAATGGTTGTTCATTTTATTTGAATGGAATGTTCCATGGCTATGCACCCATTGTCGATAGGTTATTTATTTTGAATCTATAAATGGAACCAGTCTATAATGTGAATGTCAAGAGGCATAAGCCTAATGAGATAAATCCGACATACTTCTGGCATTGCCGACTTAGACACATTATTCTGAAGCGCATGAAGAAGCTCCATGATGATGGACTCCTAACTTCGTCTGACATTGGGTCATTCGTGACATGTGAATCATGCTTGCTAGTCAATATGACTAAGTCTCCTTTTGCACAGATTTGCGAAAGGGCATCCGAGCTGTTAGAGCTTATACATAGTGATGTGTGTGGACCAATGAGCACAACGGCTAGAGGTGGCTATCTATACTTCGTGGCTTTTACCGATGAATTGAGTAGGTATGGATATATCTATTTGATGAGGCACTAGTCATAAACTTTTGAAAAGTTCAATGTGTCTCAGAATGAGGTTGAGCATCAACTCGGCAAGACGATAAAGCTTCTGCGATCAGATCATGAAGGTGAGTACATGAGCCAGGAATTTGATGATCATCTAAAAAGTCGAGGTATTGTACCTCAGCTCACACCTCTGGGTACACCGAAGAGAAACAGCATGTCCGAACAGAGAAAATGAACCTTGCTGGACATGGTCCGACCGATGATGAGCAAATTGGATTACCCTTGTCATTCTGGGGATATGCTCTGAAAACTACAGCTTTCACACTTAACAGGGTACCATCAAAATCCATAGACAATACACCACATGAGATGTGGACTGGGAATAGTCCTAGTTTGTCTTTTCTAAAGAGTTGGGGTTGTGAAGAATTTGTCAAGCGACTCATGTTGCACAAGCTTACACCCAAGTCAGACAAATGCATATTCATGGGATATCCGAGGGAAACCTTGGGATACAACTTCTACAACCGAGAAGAGAACAACGTGTTTGTTGCTCGAGATGGGGTTTTACTAGAGAAAGAGTTTGTCAGTCGAGAGGCTAGTGGGAGAACGATGCGACTCAAAGAAATTTGATAGCCACTCGGGGACAACTTGGCTGGTGATGAGATCATACCGGAGTTAGTCAAGGAACCCATAGTGGAGTCGACACCAGAGCCACGCAGGTCGGAAAGATTGCACAAAATGTGTGATGTGTTGTTGCTAGAAAGTAACGAGCCGGCCACGTATGCAGAAGCGATGATGAGCCCAAATTCTGAGGCATGGATGGAGGCCATGAGATCCGAGTTAAAGTCCATGGGTGCCATCTAGGTACTAACTACAACTACGTTGGTCTGTGGCGAACTACTCACACATCACCATGGGAGAAGCAAGGTTGATGTAGAGGCCCTTCATGATCGACCCCCCTACAGCAGGGCACCGGAGCAGGGCTCTAGATGAGCACACAATGGGATAAAGACTTGCGGTGGCAGAAATATTGTCTAGGGAGGCTCTCTAGTGTTTTGGAGATATATTAGAATTTATAGGACAGAGAGGGGCGTCCGGAGACGCCAGGGGGAGCCGACACACATCAGTGCGCATTCACCCCCCTGTGCGTGCCCTGTTGTGTGGTCGCTCCCTCATGTGACCTTCGGTTTCCTCCCGAAGCTTCCATGTCTTCTTTTGGTCCAAAAAAAATCATAAAAAGGTTTGGGGCAATTAGACTTCATTTGGTACTGTAAATCTGCAAAGAAAAAAACATGTAGAAAACAACAACTGGCACTGGGCACTAGGTTAGTAGGTTAGTGCTAAAAACAAATATTAATTGGAAAATAAATACCCAAAAATAATAGGAACTACAATTTAACATATGATGAAAATTGCACTGTTTCTGTTATGTTGCTTGCGCCTGCTCTTTTTGACATTCAGAACAAACACGGATATTTCATTCTTGAGAGAGAAGCACATGAGTATAACGTAGCGGTGGAGGCCGCTCGCTTGGCTAAGGAGGTGGCACGGAATGCCTCTTTGAGATATCACTTCAATTATTATCCACACCAGCAGTGGTGATCACCAAGCTAGGCCAAAAGCCTAAAGGAAAGGGATAATTGATTTTATGCCCCTAGTTGGGTCACACTCGACTAGTTTGCCCCTAATTTCTCAAAACACGCGGTCTTTTCCAACTCTTGTCGCTTTGCTTGCATTTTTTTCCCTTTCGGCACGGTCCCATCCAGTCATCTTCGTTTGACCATACACGACACGTTACTTTGGACATGTTTTCCCCTGTCGGTGTTGTACCTAATATGCCTTCATCCTCAATGTGCTAGCGCAAGGAAACATAGTAGAGAAGCCGGCAAGGAAAAAAGAGTGGGAGGCAAGGCGTGGCGCGGTAGAGCAAGGAGGGGTTACGCATGGCGAGCTTGGGCTCTTCCATCTTCTCGTCGGTGGTCGGAGAGGTAAGTAAAACTCTAGCAATGCTTCCTCCTCCCCCCAATTAGTTCTAGGGTTTGTCATAATTGGGGAAATTCCTAATTTAGGTTAATGCGTACAGGATTGTGGAGCATGTCTCTGAGTTATATCTTCTAGATGACAGTTATTGCGGATTGGAGCATTTATCAAAGCATCGTTGCCCTGGTCATGCCCTTGTTCCTGCCTAGCGTGTTGCATGGGGAGGAGCTAGCACTTGCCGCCGTTTTTTAGGGTTTCCTCTAGATGTAAGATCTTCTGAATTATAACATGTTTTAGATGGTTTTTATGCAATCTCTAATGTTTTGTTAATGTGATGTACAAGCAGTTACCACATGAGTGTCACTAGGTGGTTAGGGTTGATCCTCCTCCTCCATTGTGTGTTGCCCTTGATTATGAATACCTGCACGCAGAGCTAGAACAAAGATGGATCAAAAGTCACAAATTGTAGAATCAAAACATGGAGTTGTCAAAGAATAATCTTGCTTTGAAGAAGACAATGAGAGAGAAATGAGAAGCTGCTTGTTTTGGTATTGTTGTTTGTAGGAATGTGTGTTGTTGTGATGTTTGTGTTGTAGTTGTAGCAGTTATTGAAGAAAGTGTGAGAGACAGGGATGACCTGGATGTCGTTTATGATGCTCTGTTGTATGCTAAATTTGAAGATCATTATTCACCATTGATGCTTGTGACATTGTACAAAAGACAGATTTATTCCATATGACAGTGCCAAATTCAGCAAACTGACATTGTACCGAATATATCAACCTTATAGAGCACACATTGTAGCAAATAGAGAAACACATTGTACCAAATAGAGCGCACATAGTAAAAAATAGAGTAACTTGATAAACCATACGTTGTACCGAATTCAGCAAACTCACATTGTAAGGAATATAGCAAATTGAGAGTGCATTAAGCACACTTAATACTAGAACTTAAGTGCATAACAACAAGCTGACATTGTACCAAATTCAGCAACCTGATAAGAGCATAACAACACTGGCAAATACTCCCTCCATCCAAAATTACTTGTCACATAAATGGATAGAAATGGATGTATATAAAACTAAAATACATCTAGATACATCCATTCCTATGACAAGTATTTCCGGACAGAGGGAGTATAAGATAGTACTAGAACTTAAGTTTCTTGTTCCTGGTGTTGTTGGTTGGGTTTGCAGCTAGCATTGCCTTGCTTCTAGTGTTCTTTGATGGGTTTGGATCTTCAATTGTTGTTGTTGCCCTTTTTGGAGAGAAACCATTGCTTTGAACACTTCTTTCAACTGAGCAAAATATTGCTTTTGGTTCCACAACTGTATTCTGCTTGGCACACCTCGGAGAAGCTCATCTTTCTGTTGCCCTTTTATGATTGTTCCTAGGGCTAAAAAAACTGGAAGCATATCATAGTTTGAAAGATTTTATAAAGTAGTAAGATCAAAACATGTAAAAATTTGTAACATATGCACAAAGATTTTATATCTGACTGCACAACTAACTCCTATAGATGCATCATGTGAGGGATCCTTTGGTGGTGGCATCTGCTACTGAAGAACATCTGTAAGTGCATCTAGTGCCCCTTAGTGATTTTGGTGTATTGAATACTTATAGGTTAAGGAACTAATGTGTTTGTGAGTGTACACAAGCTCTATAAGTCGATGAGGAGTTTGATATATTTGGAGATTACCGACCCCTAAAAATGTATGTCTTCAACTGAAGACTTTGGTGAAGACTTTGCTATTCCCTGAAGACTTTGAAAATGAAGAAGTTGGTGTGACGTTGAAGATATGAACAAGGACTATGAAGCGTGAAGACTTTTGTTTTCGTAGTTTCATTTCCTTTCTTTGTGTCATAGGAAGCACCATACTGTTAAAGGGGGTCGAGGTAATACTAAAGAAAATTTCCAACTGATGCTCAACTCTAAAAGCCTCAATCTATCGAATCCTTCGAGTGAAGCCTTTGGAAATATCTTGCAGTTCAGTGAAGTTCTTCAGTGATAGAGATGATGTTCTTCTGGTCTCTGATGAAATTGATCTGACTAGGGAGTTAGGATTTTGCTTGTGTGAATTGCCTACAAGTGAGGAACATGATATGCCTGAGGACTTTCATAGTTCGAATTCCTACCATTCCTATGCTTAGCGCCAGCTCTCCCCAATCATAACATCCACATAACGGTCATATCATTGGGGGCATTTATGTCTTATCATGTCAAGTTACACCCTAGCTATAAATAGCCACCCCCACAACCACTAGTTGGTTGGATACTCCGAGAGAGAACTGACACTTGTCATTTGAGAGCAACCCATCCTTCGAGGACTTTGAGAGAAAATCATCAGTGAGGAAAAACCCACAACCAAACCACCAAACCCAAAGTGATTGAGCATCACTGAAGAAATTCCTATGTGGAACCGGCGCTTGTTACCTTTGAGGATTGTGCATCCTCCAGACGGTTAGGTGTCATGGTGTAGTGCATCCTGCAGTCAATTGGTGATCATGGAGTCACCTTGGTCTAGAGCATCCAACAGTCAATTGTGGATCGTCGGGTGACCAGTTTGTGAGGGTTTTGGAAGTCTACCCTAAAGACTTACCATGAGTATTGGGTGAGGACTTTGTGACCTTAGCTCAACAAGAATACGGTAAGGACTGTGTGTCCTGGGACTGTGTGTCCTCTGGTTTAAATACCAGACCGCTCCAAACCAGACGTACGACTGTCACAGTAGTTGGAACTGGGTCGTCAAACCATTATCTTCATCGAGCTA
This sequence comes from Hordeum marinum, assembly GCA_022496015.1. NCBI lineage: Eukaryota > Viridiplantae > Streptophyta > Magnoliopsida > Poales > Poaceae > Hordeum > Hordeum marinum. The sequence goes on along the minus strand of CM039678.1, from coordinate 333,688,240 downwards.
CCTGGTTCTATTTCCTCAACCCCTCTATTTCTCGTTTACTTGTTGATGAAATTGATCATTAATATTTGAAGAATTTGATTGAAGACTTTCACAACTTCCTCAACTCAAATTCTTCAAGTTACCTTGTTCCTCACCTGCTTATCCTGTATCACGCTACCTGTAATTTGTGGATGTTCATTTCATCATCATGACTATGTTGTCACTATGTTCCTCATGCACTTGAGTACTTATTCTGCTGCTAGTTATTCATCACATTTCAAATTACTCAATTGATGAATTTGTAAAAATCGCCTATTCACCCCCCCTCTAGTCGAGATAACACACTTTCAATTGGTATCAAAGCAAGGTACTCCCTTGTTTTGTGTGATTTTGGTGTAACCACCTGGAGTTCTAGTTATATCGACTGCAGGTATGATCAAGGTTTCCGCGGGATGTCCTACCTTTGATGGGACAGACTATCCTTACTGGAATAACAATATGCGCATGCATCTTGAGGCAATTGACAAAGATCTCTGGTACGTTGTGGAAAAAGGTATTCCCCGCATTTCTCCAACTGTTACTGCTACTGATACGAAGAGATTCAACCAACTCAATTCTCAAGCGAAGAATATCATCTTTGGCTATCTGAGACAAGGTCAGTATGGCAGAGTGAGTGCTTTGGAGACTGCTAAGCTTATCTGGGATAGGTTGTCCAAAGTCAACGAAGGTGTTTGCACTCAACGCGACTCTCGTGTTGATGTTATTCACAATCTCTTCAACCGCTTCAAGTGGCTCGACACTGCAAATGTTCAGCAAACTTTTGACCGTCTCACTGATATCTCCAATGAGCTTCAAGCACTGGGTGCCACTGATATCACTGACCATGAAGTGGTGAAGAAACTGCTAAGATCTGTTGATTCCTCATTCGATACTTTGGCTTTGATGATTCAAGAACGTGGAGACTACAAGTCACTTGATCCTCCTGATATTCTTGAGAGACTCAATACTCATGAATTCCAACAAGCCGAGAAGAGAGACCTCTACGGGCCAAGCTATGGAAGATCTCGTGCTCTGAAGGCAAAAGCAATTTCCTCATCTGAAGGCGAAGAGTCTGATAGTAGCCTTGGTGGTGTTGAAGAACCGAGTCAGGATCTAGCAATGCTTGTGAGAAAATTCAAGAAGTTCTCTAGGACAGGTGGATTTGGAAAGTCATCAAAAAGTGGTTTGAGGAAATCAGATTCCTCAGATGACTACAAGAAAAGAACCTGCCACAAATGCAAGAAATATGGTCACTTCATCTCTGACTATCGTCTCTGGGAAAAAGAATCAAAGAAGAATAAGAAGTACAAGGACGACAATTCTTATGACTCGAAGTAAAACAAGAAATCTTCAAAGTCCTCATCTGCAAAGTCCTCAATGCACAAGAAGAATGGTTCCAGAAAGGCTCGGGCTTTCATTTGCAAGGAAATGGACTCATAAGAAGAATCTGAAGAATATGAAGAAGAGTAAGAATCTGAGGTGGAATCTGAATCTCGTGTCGCTGGCCTTGCTCTCATTACTGGCTTCGTTAGCAAGTCCATATTCAACGATGAAGAAAATGACTACTCCAACGACTCTGACGTCATAAATGATGATTATGCTCCCACCTATTGCTTCATGGCTAAAGGTTTCAAGGTACATAAGCATCACTCCTCCTCTGAATCAAGTGATGGTGAATCTGATGAATATGTGAAACCTAGATATGCCAAACTTGCTAATATTCCTAATAGGCAACAAAGTTCACTTGAAAAGCTTCAGAAAATCCTAGACAAAAGCGATGATCTGTTGAACGAGGAAGTGGATCGAACTCAAACTCCATCTAACGATCTCAAATGTCTTCAGACAAAGTATGATAACCTTCAGAGTCATCATAATGACCTCTTAGCCGATCATGAGAAGCTTTCTTATGAATTTATTCACAGAAAGCAAGATCTTGAGAAACTAAGGGTGTCACATGAGGATCTCCAAAGGGAAAATGTTTCCTTACTGGCTCAACAAATCAGTACCGCTCAGAAAGAATTTGTCCCACCTTGTTTGAAATGCATCGAACGGGAAACTGCTAATTCTTCACCTGAATTTTCAAATGCTTCTATTGCTGCAAATTCTTCAACTATTCCAGTGGTCATAAATTCCTCATCTGAGGATACCACAAGTATCACTAACGAAAATGCAGGGTTGAAGGTATTGTATGTAACAGGCATGTACAAAAGTATCAAAGGGCATCAAACCCTTTGCGGTGTCCTCAAAAAGCATATTCTGAATAGGAACCCTAGGAAAGAGGGTATTGCCTTTGAGAGGAAACTCAACACTGATGGATCCTACTAGACACCTGAGCAGTACCCCAAAACCTCATGGGTTGCTGCGAAAGGACCTCCTGTAGATCCATCCACTTTATCTGGCTTTACTTGTGAAACTTCATATTCCTTTGATGAGTCACTTGACTCCAACTACAAATTCTTCAAAAATCAGAAAGGTGAAGTATTTGCTAGATTTTTAGGAACTAACTGCAGGAACGGTTCTCCTATGAAGAAAATCTGGGTTCCCAAGAGCTACCTACAAAATCTTCAAGTGAATGTCCTCATGACCCCACTCATGAAAACAGGAACCCCGGATCAAATTCCTCATATGGACCAAAGTCGTCACTTGGACTAAATTCCTCAAATGGTCAAAAATATCATTCTCGTGCTAATGCCTCTGTTTCGTAGGGAAATTCTAAGATTTTTGAATATGTGGATTATTCTTCAAATCATTATATTCATGAGTCCTCGAAGAATTTCTCTGCTTATTCATATGAGTACTCTAACCCTCGCCCTATGAAACGAAGCGCACTTGCTTCAATGCCACCCTTCTCTTATGGTGCTCGCAGAATGATGAACTCTTTGCCACCCCTCCAGATGTGGGTGGTGAAGAAATTGAACTAATCTCTTATGCAGGGTCAGGTCTCTAGATGAACTTGAACATCTGATGAATTTGCTGGAGACGTGAGGAAATGCTTGAAAGGACGCAAGCTAACCATGTAGAAATGAATTCCTCATTTCTCACGTCCTCACACTACTTGCTTACTATCTCGTGTGATGAAATTTTGTCTGATGAAGTTGATGTCCTATTCTTCACTCTTAAGCATAGGAGTTCATAAGTTGTACTACTTCATCTACAGGATGAACCTCCAAAAGCTACTGAGTGGGTCCTCGATAATGGATGCACAAACCACATGACTGGTGACAAGAATCTGCTGATGAATTTGCCACTTGCTCCATCTCATCTAAAGCATATCACCTACGCTGACAAAGTAAAAAAGGAAGGTATTGGGTCTAGGTAAGGTTGCAATCTCAAAGGACCGAACCATGGATAAGGTGATGCTTGTCGAATCCCTCGGGTTCAACCTTATGTCTGTCTCAATGCTTTGTGATCTTGATATGGTTGTCGTATTTGGAAAATGTTGTTGTGTTGTCATCATGGAATCTAACAATTCCAAAGTCTTCAAAGGCTTTAGGAGAGGAGACTTGTATATTGTTGATTTCTCTACAGGTCCTCAGCCTGCCACATGCCTACTTGCAAAGTCCTCAGAAGGCTGGTTGTGGCATCGACGACTTGGACATGCTGGTATGAGGAACTTGCACACGCTCATGAAGAAAAAGCATGTCATTGGCATTGAAGGTGTCAAATTCCTCAAGGACCACCTCTGTCGTGCATGTGAGTCTGGGAAGATGCCCAGATCCAAGCATCCCGGGAAGAAAATCATGACCACGACTCGACCCTTTAAATTGCTTCACATGGATCTCTTTGGCCCCACTCATTACTCCAAACTAACAAATTCTTCAAGTTTGTATGGCTTTGTCATTGTTGATGATTACTCTCATTACACTTGGGTGCATATTATCCTGTACAAGTCTGAAGTGTAGGATGTCTTTAGACGATTTGCTTCAAGGGACTCCACCAACTTCAGCGTCAAGATCAAGCATATTAGGAGTGATAATGGGACTGAGTTAAAGAACACCAATCTTGATGAATATCTTGGTGAACTCGGTATTACTCATGAGTTATCTGCCCCTTATACTCCTCAGCAGAACAACATCGTGGAGCGCAAGAACAGGACTCTTGTCGAGATGGCTCACACCATGCTTGATGAATACAAGACTCCTTGTCGCTTCTGGCCTGAGGCAATTGATACTGCATGCCACATCATCAACATGGTATATCTTCACAAATTCTTCAATAAGACTTTGTATGAACTTATTACTGGCAAGAAACCCAATGTAAGTTATCTCAAAGTCTTCGGTGCAAAATGTTGGATTAGAGATCCTCACTATGGTTCTAAATTTGCATCGAAAGCACATGAAGGTTTTATGCTTGGTTACGGAAAGGACTCGCACACCTACAGAGTCTTCAGCACCTACCATGACAAGGTTGTTGAAACTATAGATGTGCAGTTCGATGAAACTGATGGCTCGCAAAGAGAGCACCTGCCTTCTGTGTTAGATGAACAGTCTCCTGAGGAATCCATTAAGCTGAAGGCTGCTGAAGACATCATACCCACTGAGGAAGTCATTCCAACGAATGAAGACATTCATGCTGATACACCTGAAGAAAATGGTGCTGAAGAAAATCCTCAGCCACGTCAACCTGCTCACCCAAGAGTTGCAAATGAAGTGCAAATTGACAAAATCATCGATGACATCAATGCACCAGGTCCCCTCACTCGCTCAAGAGCTTCACATTTGACTAACTTTTGTGGGCACTTTGACTTTGTCTATATCATAGAACCCACCAAAGTTGATGAAGCTTTCAAGGAGCCTGAGTGGATTCAAGCTATGCAAGAGGACTTGCATCGATTCAAGCTCAACCATGTGTGGGAACTTGTCAAGCGGCCAGATCCTCGCAAGCATAACATCATAGATACCAAGTGGATCTACCGCAACAAGCAAGATTAAAATGGCCTTGTGGTAAGGAATAAGGCTCATCTTGTTGCTCAAGGCTACACACAGGTTGAAGGAATTGACTTTGATGAAACTTTTGCACCTGTTGCTAGACTTGAAGCTATTCACATATTGCTTGCTTATGCTAACCATCATGATATCATCTTATATCAAATGGATGTGAAAAGTGCATTCCTCAATGGTAAGCTTGAGGAAGAAGTATATGTTGCTCAACCCCCAAGTTTTGAAGACCCTAAGCATCCTGACAAAGTCTTCAAACTCAACAAGGCCCTCTATGGCCTCAAGCAGGCCCCTCAGGCATGGTACGACACTCTGAAGGAGTTCCTCATGAAGAAAGGCTTCAAACCCGGTTCACTTGACCCAAATCTTTTCAAAAGATCCTATGAGAATGAACTGTTCATATGCCAAATATACGTAGACGATATTATCTTTGGCTGTACTAACAAACGTTACAGTGATATATTTGCCTATATGTGAGTGAAGAATATCAAATATCTATGATGGGGGAGTTGAAATTCCTCTTAGGTCTTCAAACCCATCAGAAAGATAATGGAATCTTCATATCTCAAGAGAAATACCTCAAGGATGTTCTGAAGAAATTCGACATGCAAGATTGTAAAGGCGTGAAAACGCCAATGCCTTCAAAAGGCCACCTTTGCACTAACAAAAATAGTAAAGATTTCGATCAGAAGGTATATCGCTTCATGATTGGCTCATTATTGTATCTATGTGCATCTAGGCCAGATACTATGCTGAGTGTTTGCATGTGTGCCCAATTCCGAGCAACACCAAAGGAATCACACCGTAAGGCTGTGAAACATATTCTTTGATACTTAGCTCACACACCAACGCTTGGATTATGGTATCCCAAGGGCTCAAATCTTCACCTCGTCAGATACTCTGATGCTAACTAAGCTGGAGATCGTGTGGATCGCAAGTCAACCTCAGGCACATGTCATTTCCTCGAACGATCCTTAGTCTATTGGTCCTCAAAGAAGCAGAAATGTGTGTCACTATCTATTGCCGAAGTTGAGTACATTGCTGCTGGTTCATGTTGCGCTCAGTTGTCGTGGATGAAGCAAACCCTCAAGGACTATGGCATCAAGTTGAAGAATGTGCCTCTCTACTGCGACAACGAGAGTGCCATCAAGATTGCTTACAACCCAGTTCAGCATTCCAAGACCAAGCACATCCAGATTCATCATCATTTTCTTCGAGATCATGTACTCAAGGGCAACATCACCATCGACCACATCCCTACTAAAGAACAACTAGCCAACATCTTCACAAAGCCCTTGGATGAGAAGAGATTTTGCAAGTTGCGGTGTGAGCTAAATATCTTAGAATCTTTGAATGTTCTTTGAAAAAGGACACACATCCTATCACTTATTCAAAATTGATGACTTAGATGTGCAACACTAGAAGTAACGTTTTTCTTCAATCAATGAAGAATAACCCTCTAAGTGTGAAGAAATTAATGAAGAATTTGATTCTTAGAACCCTATGACAAATTGTACGCGGTGTCTGAAGTCATCATTCTTATACGGTGGGTCACACCACCAACCATAGTTGAAATTTTTCAAAGTTGAGTTTTTCGTCATTTTGCAAATTCTTCAAATCTTCAAATTCCTCAACTTTGCAAATTCCTCCGACTTTTCAAATTCATCAAGTTTTCAAATTCTTCAAACTATGAAAATCATGTTCTTGATTGACTATATATATATATATATTTGAGTTTTCAATGTCCACAATAGCATTCACTTCTTGCTAATTCTTCAAGTTGATTTTCATCTAAGTGAATGTGATCGGACCCTATCCCCCTCTATACTAAACTCAACCAGTCTGTTCACAAATTCTTCATATGCGTTCTACTTTGAAACTCGTTCAAAGTCTTCACTATGTCCTTGACAGCTGAAGAATTTGCGAACGGAAACTTAAATTTTTTACTGTCAAAATTTTCGGTGTTTCCCGCTCAAACGGTTCCGATTCCCACGACTGGATACCCATGATCCCCCACTATCGCCACCACTCAGAAGACGGGTGACACATGTCGCGAGGAGAGCAAAGGTCAGGGGCAATCTGGTCCAAAATCTTTGGACGGATTGGTTTTCACCTCCACTATAAATACCCCTCCCCTTTCATTGTGCTCGGTTACTCCTCACTCCTACTCTCTCCCGAGCTCCGACCTAGCGCTGCCGCTAAAATCATCGCTGCCGGTGTGGAAGAGCTTCACTGCCTCGACCTCGGCATCACCATACTCGCATCGGCCGCGGAAGTCTTCATCCCGCTACCGCTGTAGCTGTCTCCCTCTGCTGAGCTAGGGCGTGGGAGATCTGGACTGACGAACATCCTCAATCTCATCTCTCAGTTCGTCGTGTTCTTCACCAAGGTAAATAAAATCTATTTTTACTATCCTTGTTTGATCTTCAAGTTTTCCTAAATCTTCACAAAGGTGTTTATTCTTCAAGAATCTCATTCTAAAGCACCTTACATGTTCATACACTTGATGACTTTCCCTAAGTTATGATTTTCTTCAAGATTCCTCAATGTGTGAATCCTCAAAATTTGCACAGCTCTGGAACCTAAGACAAGGAACACATAGTGAAATTCCTCAAGACACCCATGGTCAAATTCCTCACACTTCATTTTATTGAAAAATTTCTGAGAACGCATATGACCTCTTCAAATTCCTCGCACCTATACATTGTTCACAGGTACAAACATGCCCGCTGATGAATCACTAGGTTCTCATCAACTTAACTCATTTGCAACATTTCTTGAGGAAAAATTGTGCACTTCTTCAGAGTCCTCAAGAGTTCAAAATCCTCAGCTGAAGAAAATGGCTGATGGGAAGAAGCCACAGAAAGGTGGAAACAAAGTTGAACAGAATACTGCGTTTGAGATACCTGAACATTTGTATGCTGGTTACCGTACACCAGATGAATCCATACATGGCAAAAAGACAAAAGAACAGAGGAAAATCAGAATTCAGAGGATTGAACGGAGGTGGTTGAGGGAGTGAAAAGACTATCACTATGTCACTCCCAAATATATGAAGAAATTCGCTCTCAAACCCCCTTACAATAGGGCTCCTCCTGCTGATGATCAAGGTTCATCCCACAAGTGTTGCTCGCGGTGAAGACTTTCCTGTTGAGTGGGCAAAGCGTCAACTCAAACTTTAGAGGACTGCCGAAGCTATAGTGCAGAAATTCAATGAAGTCTCTACTGCTGCCGCCATTTTCGGAGCCTCTGCAAGTGCTCCGAAGAAGAGGATAATGAAGAAATCTGTTGTGAAGCCAAATTCTTCATCATCAAAGTCATCACAGCAGATTCCTCAAGCTCAGCCCTCAAAGGCCTCAGCCACTAGATCAATAGTTGCTCAATCTTTGGCTGCAGAAGCTAAGTCCTCAACTCCTGTGCATCTTGCATCATGCCAAAGGACCGAGGGATTCTCAATTGCTTCAGGGGCATCAGCAAATTCTTTAGCCCAAGCACATTCCTCAAGCGGTCCTTCTCTGACAAAAATGACAGCAACTGCTGGACAAGGCCTTTGAACAAGTCCTCAACCCAACAAGGGGGCGTTCACAATACCATCAGATTCCTCAGATGAAGGAGATGATGAGGAACTGGAAGCAATCATCAGAAACAAGCAACAACGAGTGGCTGAAGCAAAGGGATATCAAATTCCTCTTTTGCTTGATCCTAAAATTGTGCTGAACTTCATTGACATCTGGCACAAGGATCCTAAAACACCTATTGATGACTTGAAGCTGCCTCCTGGTCCAAATCATGTCCTCACTACCTTCATCACTGAAGAAAAATGGAAGTATGAGAAGGCCAGACAAACCAAGAAGGCTCAGTACAAGAAATAGCATTACTTGAAGAAAAATGTTCTAAATCTGTCTCCTGAGGAACTTTTGAAGGTGCGGTCTAAGATCAAAGGCCTCAGTGATGAATTCAATTCATACTATGCTGATTGGTAAGGCGCCAAGGTTCGCTTCGTTAACATTGCTGATAAAGTCATCAATGATCACAACTCAAGGGTTGCATCTCGCTCCCAACCACAAATTCCTCAGGATGAGGAAACTGCTCAGCCTACTAAGGAAACTGCCAGAGCTGCTGAAGAAAGTCAGACCGCTGAAGAACCTGCCAGGGTACCCTCCACTGGTGCGCCTGATGAAACTGAACCTACAAGGATGACTGCATCAGTTGTGCCTGAAGAAAATGCTGCCCCTTCACCCTCCTCTGAAACTCCAAAATCTTCAAAGATGAAGCAAATCAACCTTCCTTCTGTATCAGAAGTGAAGAAAATTATGGCTGCTGAGAAGAAGGCTCTAAAGAGGAAAGTTTCAGCTTCAGACTCCTTATCTATGAAAAAGCTGAAGACTTTGCCAAAATCTTCATCTAAACCATTAGATGTCGCTCCAATCTCCTCAGCACCAGCCTATGAGATTATTCCATTTGGTGTTGACTATGTCATACCAGATGATGAAGATGAAGAAGGTCATTATGCTGCTATGACAGAGCAGATTGATGAAGACATTGAAGTGGAAGCAAATGCTTCAACTCCATAGGCATCTTTGCCCCAGCTTTAGTTTACTACTTAAGAGGCTGGAGTTGAAGAAATTGATGAGGATATGGACAATGGCAACACAACTCCTAACATAAATGACAAATATTGTGAAACTGCTCACCCAAATTCCCCAATGACCACTCCTATGTCGCAGATTCCTTAGTCCCCTGCCCAGACTGAAGAAATTCACGAAGGATCTGATGACATGGCCGCTCCAGCCACTGAAGAAAATCCAGCTGCATCAACTGATGACTCTGCTGCTCCAACTGCTACGGAGGAAAATGCTCCGCAAATTCCTCAGTCTGAAGAAATTCCTTCTATGCCTAAAGAGATCAAGGGCCGCTTCAAGCCAAACCTTCAGCCGAAGCCAAGGATGCCATTCAAGGGCTCAAAGCACCCCAAATTCCTCAAGTCAAATTTCTTCAATGAGCACATATTGTTCACTGGTCCCAATCCATACGACTCACCAAGGGCCGGTCGAACTAGATTTTGGACTCCAACTCAGATGAAATACTATGCATCAGTATTGTTCGACAAGAAGAAAGTCTTCGAGAACCACCAAATTCCTCATGCTAATATGGAAACAATTACATCCTTCACACCGGTGCTTTCAGTTCTTCACGATGCAGGAATTCTTCCCTTCTGTGTGGATATCTGCGACTAGAATGAAGAGCTAATTCTTCAATTCTATGCCACACTGCACATCACAGGTGATGCATCTGACATCAACTCCTGGGTCTTGGACTGGATGACCGGATCTACTCACCTCATAGCTCCAGCATCTGAATTGCTTCGGTTAGTCCCTATCCCAATTCCTTCAGAAGAAGCACGCCGCTTGTTTGATGAACCTGCACTACCCAATCAACTAATGCAAGTGCTGATGTGTAGCGAGCCGACCTGAAAGGCCAAGTCTCCGGTGTTTCCCTACCATCCCAAGATCATGCTGGTACACACACGGTACATCCATGTATATATCAAAGGGAAATCACATGGCATTATATTAATCGAAATCTCATATCGAGTCCTTTATTACAATAAAAATTACAATAAAGTGGCTAAAAGCCAACTCATGAGAATATCTAAATCTTGCGGAAGCGTCGAAGGTAGATGAGTCCATCTGACTCCAAGGGCATCTCACTGAGCATAGAACGCGTCCTCACTCCTGGTCGGAAAAGTACTCTGCAACATGATACGTTGCAGCCATGTAGGTCAGCATATGGAATATGCCGGCAAAGTCACAAGAGAGGGGTGAAAAGATAATCATCTAGTCTTTATGCATATATGGCAAGTGGGGTGGTAAGTTTTTGCGTAAAGCCAAGTTTTTTCCTACATCAAGGGAGGGGCTAAGCAAAATATTACTAAGTTGGTTGATTAATGAGATGGTTCCACCAACCAATTCTCATACCCAAAATTATTAAATACCCACATCATCATATTAATTGTGTTGAGAGTTCCGGAAGTTTCAATTCCTTTGGCTCAAGTTGTCCATGACCGTGGACACAGCTAATCGATTAGGTTTGGAATACTCTGCAGAGTTTTGCACACGTTCCCCACAAGATTTGGTCGCCTCCGTTTGATTTCTCGCACTTCAGGGTGTTTGAGAAACGGATGACCAAAACATGGTCTTCCAAAGGGTTTCCCTGCGACTCTGTCGGTGCCCATCCTTTCCTACCATTCTTCTACCTCTCGTAGCACCGCCTGTCCAGGGTCACCACGATTTCCAACCAAGCCAGAGCCCATAATGACTTGTGGCTGTGCAGGTAAGCCTTGGGTCTTGAAGCACCCATTCATCTCTTTGTGCCTGGGTGGACCGTTCCGCGTGAATACTGGCCATCTCCAGCATCACCTAGGCAAATCCACTGGTTTCTCCAGGGTGCCGTTCAACCATCATCCACCCAGAGGTATGTTGAAAACTCGGAGTCTTAAATCTTGATCATTATGTAGGTCTTGAAATTATTAACTCTCTCAACTCTCATGAATCACACAACCAACCCCGTCTACTAATAGCATAGCAAAAGGTAAAACAACATTTCCCGGGGCCAATGTGTCAAGAGGTTGAGGGGGGTACCTACCACATGATACTACTACAATGTAACCAAGTTTCCAACTAACCTATCTTGCATGCAATTGGGGAGATGGTAGAACTAATGCATATAAAACATGGGTAAACATGGTCAAAGTGACTTGCCTGATTGATGATCTTCGTACGTGAGTGACTCTAAGTAACAAGCTTCGCACTCCGGATAATCTAACGAAGCAAACAAGCACTCAATAAGCATACAACAGAATATTGTAACTCACAAACATCAACCAAGAACTAGTAAACAATCAAGACAAAACAATGCACAAATCTCAAGTAAGAAAACACACAAAGTTTTGTTTTAAAAAGGTGAGGAATGAAAACACTACTGACATAATGAAACCATTTGTAATAACAAAACAATTGTTGTCAGCAAGGAAACAATAGAATATTTTATTAATAAACAGAATATAATAAATTTAAGTTTGTTGGGAAAAGTTTAGTAAAGTTTATACAAGTTTGTGATAAACACTATATGAATCAACTATAGTTATATTAACAAAAGAATGAAAAACTAAACTTATTATTTATTTCTAAAACATGTTCTTAACAGGAAATAATTTACAATTAAATCTGTCTTAGAAAACAGAATTAAAATATACAAAACTTTGTTTGAAAACAAAACTATTACTAGTTAGTTGTTTTAATCAAAATAAACCTATTTGAAAATAAGTTGTGATTCCTATGTTAAATAAAATTAAACTAAGCAAATTTATATTTTTATTAACAGTGAGTGAAAACACTAAATGTTTACTAACATAACCTAATAAACAAATAAAACCAAATTCTAAATCAAACTAATTAAAATTAAGTATATAAAACTATATTGTAATACTAGGCAGATTCTGTTTTTGGTTAAAATATTAATCAAATATATCCTAAATATCTTCAAACTAAGCATGAAGGTAGTCCTAACTAATACCAAACAGTAGCAAAAAGATTCATGTCAAAATCTATTTTCAAACTCTAGTTATTCAGATTTGAAGATTTTAAGCAAATTTGATTCAATTCAAATTTTATAGTTTAAATTTGAAATTTAAAAGTACAGGGTGAAACTACATGTAAAATGTGAGCTATTGCAAAAAGAATCAACTCAAAACACTAAATAGATTAAAAGATATAAGCAAAACAAATTTTGAAAACATTCTGTTAATTAAAACAAAAACAGAAAAAGAAAAAAAGATTTGCGACGGTCAGGGGGCTACGTGGCGCTGTCCTATTGGCTAACGGGGGGTGTGCGCTCAAGGGTTACGGGCGAGCGACCGGTCCGTAAAGGAAAACGGTTCGGATTAAATCCGATCTAATCTGGGTCGTCGATTCCAGATCGAACGAGTGGGGATGCTCACAGTGTTAAGAGGTCGCCGGCGAGGGATCTCCGGCGAGTCCGGAAGTGGCGAATTGGACGGCGTGGTGCTCCGGTGGTCGGGGAAGACAGTGGAGTGGTCCGGGCGACGGCGACGGGTCTCCGGAGTCGAAAGGTGAGGTCGGTTAGGCGAGGGGTGGTCGGAATCGGTGGCTACGGTCGACGGGAGGTCCGGCGGGGTGGGAGCTCCGGCGAGGAATTGCGTAGCCTTCCGGCGAGAGGGAAGAGGGGTTTGGGAGGGAAATGAAAGGCGGGGCTGGCCGGTACTTATAGGGGGCTCGAGGGGTGCGGGGGAGAAGAGAGGAGAGAGATCCGGTGAAGAGAAAGAAACGGACGGCGAGGGATCCGGCGTGCGCGCGAGGAAGAGGGTGACCGGTCGGTAGAAACGGTCGGTCGGTGGGACCCGGTGTCAGCGAGAGAGTACGCAGTTACTGCGCGTCGGTCGACCGGCTTCTAATCAATACGCGAGTAACTGCCCGTGGGCCGGCCCGTTTAATACCGGAAACGGTTACCGTTTCCTTTTAATAATTTTCCAGAGACATTCAAAAGCTTTTAAAGCATTCAAATCGTCTCTAAATATAGGGGTATTATATATCAAAATTAACAGAATAATAAATGCTATTTAATGAACATTTCTATTCTGTCATTTGAACACTTTGAGAAAAATAATATTTTCAGAAATTGCCTAATTGTTTTTAAACCCTTTTTGCAAATATTTTCAAAATAACCCCTGGTTATTATTGTTCAAATAAACCACCAATTACTCCCTGGTGTGGATTGTCATGTTCCTCCTCTCTTATTTGAACTTTTAACCAAAATTTCAAATAGGTGAAAGCAACTTAGTGAAAAGTAGAAAGGACTTTCTGGAATTCAGGAGAGGCATTTCAACTAACACATACAATCAAGTAATGATGATGATAGATGCATAGCTATAACATAACATTCCAAAATAGAATTTTGGGATGTTACAAACCTACCCACCTTAAGATGAATCTCGCCCTCGAGATTCGGGTTGGCTAGAACATAGGTGCGGATGGTCTCTACAAAGATCTTCTTCGCGTTCCCAGGTGGCTTCTTCCTCGGTGTGGTGACTCCACAGAACTTTGCAGAACTTGATGATCTTGCTGCGGGTAACCCTGTTGTTAGTCTCCAGGATTCTGACAGGCTTCTCCTCGTAGGTCAGATCACTTTCAAGCTGTATGGCCTGTAGGGGCACGGTGTCTCTCAAAGGGATATCAGCCATCTCAGCATGGCATTTCTTCAGCTGGGACACGTGGAACACATTATGAACTTCGGATAATCCTTTCGGCAATTCCAGTTTGTATGCAACTTCGCCTCTATGTTCAAGAATTTTGTAGGGGCCTATGAATCTGGGTGCTAATTTTCCTTTAACACCAAACCTCTTGATTCCACGAAGCGGGGACACACGAAGATAAGCTCGGTCTCCCACTTCATACGTCACTTCCTTGCGCTTGTTGTCAGCATAACTCTTCTGTCGAGATTGAGCTATCTTGAGTCTGTCACGAATCAACTTGACTTTCTCTTCAGAATCTCGGATAAGGTCGAGACCAAAAAGTTGTCGGTCTCCAACACCATCCCACGTCAGTGGTGTTCTGCACCTCCTTCCGTATAAAGCTTCAAAAGGGGCCATCTTCAGACTGGTCTGATAACTGTTGTTGTACGGAAATTCTGCGTAAGGTAAGTTGTCATCCCAACTAGATCCATAATCTATCGCACAAGCTCTCAACATGTCTTCCAGAATCTGGTTGACTCTCTCAGTCTGTCCATCTGTCTGCGGATGAAAGGCTGTACTGAACTCTAGCCTTGTACCCAAAGTTTCATGTAACTGATGCCAAAACTTTGAGGTAAATTGAGTTCCTCTATCTGACACGATACTCCTCAGAACTCCATGTAAACATACGATCCTGGTCATATATATCTTGGCTAGCTTAGCACTGGTATAAGTGTTTTTCACTGGAATGAAATGAGCTACCTTGGTCAAGCGATCTACCACTACCCAGATGGAATCATAACCTGAACGGGTCCTGGGCAATCCTGTGATGAAATCCATACCAAGCTTTTCCCATTTCCACTCGGGTATCTGCAAAGGGTGGAGTAACCCTGCTGGTTTCTGATGTTCTGCCTTTACTCTCTGACAAACATCACATATTGCAACATGTTCCGCAATATCTTTCTTCATACCTGTCCACCAATAACTTTCCTTTAAATCCAGATACATCTTGGTGTTGCCTGGGTGTATCGAGTAAGGTGAATCTTGGGCTTCCTGAAGTATCAACTTCCTGAGCTCTGGGTCATTGGGCACATAGATTCGGTTCTCAAACCACAAAGTTCCGTGTTCATCCTCACGAAAACCTTTAGCTTTACCATCTTCCATTCTCTGTTTAATCTCAGCTATCTCCTTGTCCGATTTCTGGGTTTTACGAATTCTTTCGGTCAAGGTGGACTGGATCTCTAGTGTACCAACATATCCTCTTGGAACTATCTCTAGCTTGAGCTCTCTGAGATCATCGTTTAACTCTTGGGGTAATCCTCCAGCTGTGAGTGTGTTTACATAAGTTTTCCGACTCAAGGCATCGGCTACAACATTAGCCTTACCTGGATGGTAATGTAATCTCATGTCATAGTCCTTGATTAACTCTAACCATCTCCTCTGTCTGAGGTTCAACTCTTTCTGCGTGAAAATATATTTCAGGCTCTTATGGTCGGTGTAAACATCACAACTATTTCCGATAAGGAAATGTCTCCAGGTCTTGAGTGCGTGCACTACGGCTGCTAGTTCCAAATCATGGGTGGCATAATTCAACTCATGAGGTCGTAGTTGTCTGGATGCATAGGCTACAACTTTTCCATCCTGCATAAGTACTCCTCCAAGTCCTTGACGTGAAGCATCACAGTAACCCTGGAAGTCCTTCCGAATATTGGGCAAAATCAACACTGGGGCTGTGACCAAACGTTTCTTCAACTCCTGAAAACTGGCTTCACATTCCTCAGTCCAAACATACTTAGATTCTTTCTTCAACAACTCTGTCATGGGCTTGGCAATCTCTGAGAAATTCTCAATGAACCTCCGGTAATAACCGGCAAGTCCGAGGAAACTGCGGATCTCCTTAACTGAGGTAGGGGACTTCCACTCGGTGACGGCTTCAACCTTAGCAGGGTCCACTGCTATTCCATCTCCAGAAATAACATGTCCAAGGAATCCGACTTCCGTCAGCCAAAATTCACATTTGCTGAACTTGGCATATAGTTGATGCTCTCTCAGCTTCTCTAGAACTAAACGCAAATGTTCCTTATGCTCTTCCTCGTTCTTGGAGAATATCAGAATGTCATCGATGAACACCACAACAAACTTGTCTAGGTATTCCATGAATACTTTGTTCATCAAATTCATGAAGTAGGCAGGAGCATTAGTCAATCCAAAAGACATGATCGTATACTCATACAAGCCATACCTCGTGGTGAAAGCTGTTTTGGGTATATCCTGTTCACGAATTTTCAACTGGTGATACCCTGATCGAAGATCGATCTTGGAGAATACTTTGGCTCCTACGAGCTGATCAAACAAATCATTAATCATCGGTAGAGGATACTTGTTCTTGATAGTCACCTCGTTCAAGGCACGATAGTCAACTACCATTCTCAAAGATTTATCCTTCTTCTCCACCAAAAGTACTGGGGCTCCCCAAGGTGATGAACTTGGGCGAATATAACCTTTGTCCAATAACTCCTTAATCTGCTTCTTGATTTCCAACAGATCATTTGCGGGCATCCGATAGGGTCTCTTGGAAATTGGAGCTGTCCCTGGCTGTAGCTCTATTAAGAACTCAATTTCCCTATCTGGTGGCATTCCTGGTAATTCTTCCGGAAATACATCCAGATAATCTTTTACCACAGGTACTTCCTGAACAACTCCCGTGAGGGCATTTAACCGTGCACTCATCTGGGTGCGTCGGGATACATACTTAATCCTCTTGTTCTCCGGGGTGGTGAGTGAAACAGACTTGCTAGGGCAATCAAGATTTCCTTCATACTTGGTCATCCAATCCATGCCTAGGATTACATCCAGTCCTTGTGACTCTAAGACGATGAAGTCGGTGGGAAAAACATGATTTCCTATATTGAGTTTCAAGGCATGGCATCCTATCCCTGCCATCATCATACCTCCTGGGGAACTGACCTTAATGGGCTGACTAAGGGTTTTGGTGGGCAAGCCATACTTATCCACAACTACCCTTGATATGAATGAATGAGTTGCACCGGAATCAAAAAGTACTGTAACTGGACGTGAATGCAATAAAAACTTACCAACCACAGTCTCGGGTTGATCATAGACTTCTTCCACGTCGAGATGGTTCACCTGGGCACGAGGAAAAGGGTTTGGCTTCTTGGCTGCAGAGTTGCCGTTGTTGTTGCCGTTTCCATTGCCTTGCTTGCTCTGGGGACACTCATTAGCATAGTGCCCTGTCTTCTGACACTTGAAACAGGTAATGTGACTCAGATCCTTCTGAGCAGGAGCGTGACGGTGCTGGTTGTTGTTCCCATTCCCATTGTCAGTCTTGAAATTGCCATGGTTGAGACGGGCATTCCCATTTCCTCCATGGTTGTGGCTTCCATGGTTGTGCACAGCATGAGTGTGCTTTCCAAACTTACCGGTCCCTGATCCGGTATTCCCTGAGTACGGGGAGTAGCGAAGCTTCTGATGAGCTCCAGAGCTGAACTTCCCCTGAGTGTACTTCCGCTTGTGGTTCTCAATCTGCTGTTGTTTACCCTCCAGAATAAGGGCCTTGTCCACCAGCTCTTGGTAGTTGTTGAAAGTAGCCACTACCAGCTGTATGCTCAACTCGTCGTTGAGTCCTTCCAGAAACTTTTCTTGCTTGGCCGCATCATCGGCCACATCTCCTGGGGCATAACGGGCCAACATGCTGAACTCTTCCACATATTGGGCCACAGAGCAATTACCCTGGCGCAAGTTGCGAAACTCGCGCTTCTTTAGACTCATGGCTCCAGCTGAGACATGAGCGGTGCGGAAAGCAAGCTTGAACTGCTCCCAAGTCACATCTGCAATAGGATAAGTGGTGGTGTAATTCTCCCACCATGATGCTGCTGGTCCTTCCAGTTGATGTGCGGCAAATCGCACTTTCTCAGCGTCAGTGCATCCAGCGGTGACAAGTTCTCTCTCCACCTTACGGAGCCAGTCATCTGCCACAATGGGCTCAATACTGCTGGAGAAAGTTGGAGGGTTCAACCTCAGAAAACGGGTGAGATTGTCAGTCTAGGGTGGATGGTGGTTGTGGTTGTTCTGATTGTTGGTCTGATTCTGAATCAATAACTGCATCAGTGCATTCTGCTGCTGAAGAAGTTGTGTGAGTTCCGGCGGGAAAGTGAAGTCGGTCTCACGTCGTGGAGGCATCTTGCTGTTTTCAGAGGGGTGAGAATTAGAATAGAACAAGGGCCTAAAAGGAGAAATTCACTACCCATATGCAATGCAACAAACATATCACACCAAACACTTATTCATTTATTCAATCAACGTCAAACATCGGGAATACAAATCTCAAACAACTAAGCATCGACCTACGCTTTAACGACGAAAATAAAAGATACATTGGAGGGCATAACTAAGGTTCTCCTCAAAAGTGCATTGTCGTAGGTCCTCCGGTGGTGCTTTCCTCATAGTCTTCATCGTCGCTGATGAAGGGTGCCATGTCTCCTTCGGGGTGAAGGTTTTCCCCCATGTCTAGCTACTCCTCCAGAGTTGCGATGCGTGCATTCTTCTCATCAATCCTCTCTAGGAAGTCCTTCACTTCATGCTCGTGTTCATAGTTGGCCTCTCGCAGATCAGCTTCAAGGTCTAGCTCGCGGTTCATCAGATTCTTGATTGTCTTCGTATCAGCACGAACTCGAAGCTCCAGAGTTCTGATGTGAGTCTCCAGGGTCTGGATATAGGAAATAGTGGTGTCTGCAGTGGGAGGAGTTATGATGTTTCCATGAGCATCTCTGCGGCAAACCATGCTGAGTCCTGGTGAAATGGTTCCACCTCTGTATTCCTCCTGGATACGTCCAAGGGCACGATGAATGGCCATGTCTCTTCCAAGTATCCAACTGGGTGCCACGAACTTGAGATCGATGGGTTCCTTCCGATTCCCAAAAGTCTTCCCTGGAATATGCACCTCAATCCTGTAGCGTCCATCTTGGGGAAATACCATGATAGGAATCCCGGTGATGCTCGGCAAAGCAATCCTTACGTCCTTGACGATCCTCATCAGCTCCTTACCAAAGGGCATCGTTGCGTCAGGCTGGCAAAACTCCGTGATCAACACTGGGATGAAGGTGGCCATCTATAAATTTTGAAATAATCGGAGAGGAGTCAGAAACGAATAGATGAGAGTATAAGATATTTAAAGACAAAGAGAAACAATCCTAAGGCTTTCCAATCCTAGAGGTTACATCCTACGGTCAACGTGTGCTCTGATACCATTTCTGTAGCGACCCGACCTGAAAGGCCAAGTCTCCGGTGTTTCCGTACCATCCCAAGATCATGCTGGTACACACACGGTACATCCATGTATATATCAAAGGGAAATCACACGGCATTATATTAATCGAAATCTCATATCGAGTCCTTTATTACAATAAAAATTACAATAAAGTGGCTAAAAGCCAACTCATGAGAATATCTAAATCTTGCGGAAGCGTCGAAGGTAGATGAGTCCATCTGACTCCAAGGGCATCTCACTGAGCATAGAACGCGTCCTCACTCCTGGTCGGAAAAGTACTCTGCAACATGATACGTTGCAGCCATGTAGGTCAGCATATGGAATATGCCGGCAAAGTCACAAGAGAGGGGTGAAAAGATAATCATCTAGTCTTTATGCATATATGGCAAGTGGGGTGGTAAGTTTTTGCGTAAAGCCAAGTTTTTTCCTACATCAAGGGAGGGGCTAAGCAAAATATTACTAAGTTGGTTGATTAATGAGATGGTTCCACCAACCAATTCTTATACCCAAAATTATTAAATACCCATATCATCATATTAATTGTGTTGAGAGTTCCGGAAGTTTCAATTCCTTTGGCTCAAGTCGTCCATGACCATGGACACGGCTAATCGATTAGGTTTGGAATACTCTGCAGAGTTTTGCACACGTTCCCCACAAGATTTGGTCGCCTCCGTTTGATTTCTCGCACTTCAGGGTGTTTGAGAAACGGATGACCAAAACATGGTCTTCCAAAGGGTTTCCCTGCGACTCTGTCGGTGCCCATCCTTTCCTACCGTTCTTCTACCTCTCGTAGCACCGCCTGTCCAGGGTCACCACGATTTCCAACCAAGCCAGAGCCCATAATGACTTGTGGCTGTGCAGGTAAGCCTTGGGTCTTGAAGCACCCATCCATCTCTTTGTGCCTGGGTGGACCGTTCCGCATGAATACTGGCCATCTCCAGCATCACCTAGGCAAATCCACTGGTTTCTCCAGGGTGCCGTTCAACCATCATCCACCCAGAGGTATGTTGAAAACTCGGAGTCTTAAATCTTGATCATTATGTAGGTCTTGAAATTATTAACTCTCTCAACTCTCATGAATCACACAACCAACCCCGTCTACTAATAGCATAGCAAAAGGTAAAACAACGTTTCCCGGGGCCAATGTGTCAAGAGGTTGAGGGGGGTACCTACCACATGATACTACTACAATGTAACCAAGTTTCCAACTAACCTATCTTGCATGCAATTGGGGAGATGGTAGAACTAATGCATATAAAACATGGGTAAACATGGTCAAAGTGACTTGCCTGATTGATGATCTTCGTACGTGAGTGACTCTAAGTAACAAGCTTCGCACTCCGGATAATCTAACGAAGCAAACAAGCACTCAATAAGCATACAACAGAATATTGTAACTCACAAACATCAACCAAGAACTAGTAAACAATCAAGACAAAACAATGCACAAATCTCAAGTAAGAAAACACACAAAGTTTTGTTTTAAAAAGGTGAGGAATGAAAACACTACTGACATAATGAAACCATTTGTAATAACAAAACAATTGTTGTCAGCAAGGAAACAATAGAATATTTTATTAATAAACAGAATATAATAAATTTAAGTTTGTTGGGAAAAGTTTAGTAAAGTTTATACAAGTTTGTGATAAACACTATATGAATCAACTATAGTTATATTAACAAAAGAATGAAAAACTAAACTTATTATTTATTTGTAAAACATGTTCTTAACAGGAAATAATTTACAATTAAATCTGTCTTAGAAAACAGAATTAAAACATACAAAACTTTGTTTGAAAACAAAACTATTACTAGTTAGTTGTTTTAATCAAAATAAACCTATTTGAAAATAAGTTGTGATTCCTATGTTAAATAAAATTAAACTAAGCAAATTTATATTTTTATTAACAGTGAGTGAAAACACTAAATGTTTACTAACATAACCTAATAAACAAATAAAACCAAATTCTAAATCAAACTAATTAAAATTAAGTATATAAAACTATATTGTAATACTAGGCAGATTCTGTTTTTGGTTAAAATATTAATCAAATATATCCTAAATATCTTCAAACTAAGCATGAAGGTAGTCCTAACTAATACCAAACAGTAGCAAAAAGATTCATGTCAAAATCTATTTTCAAACTCTAGTTATTCAGATTTGAAGATTTTAAGCAAATTTGATTCAATTCAAATTTTATAGTTTAAATTTGAAATTTAAAAGTACAGGGTGAAACTACATGTAAAATGTGAGCTATTGCAAAAAGAATCAACTCAAAACACTAAATAGATTAAAAGATATAAGCAAAACAAATTTTGAAAACATTCTGTTAATTAAAACAAAAACAGAAAAAGAAAAAAAGATTTGCGACGGTCAGGGGGCTACGTGGCGCTGTCCTATTGGCTAACGGGGGGTGTGCGCTCAAGGGTTACGGGCGGGCGACCGGTCCGTAAAGGAAAACGGTTCGAATTAAATCCGATCTAATCTGGGTCGTCGATTCCAGATCGAACGAGTGGGGATGCTCACAGTGTTAAGAGGTCGCCGGCGAGGGATCTCCGGCGAGTCCGGAAGTGGCGAAGTCGACGGCGTGGCGCTCCGGTGGTCGGGGAAGATAGTGGAGTGGTCCGGGCGACGGCGACGGGTCTCCGGAGTCGAAAGGTGAGGTCGGTTGGGCGAGGGGTGGTCGGAATCGGTGGCTACGGTCGACGGGAGGTCCGGTGGGGTGGGAGCTCCGACGAGGAATTGCGTAGCCTTCCGACGAGAGGGAAGAGGGGTTTGGAAGGGAAATTAAAGGCGGGGCTGGCCGGTACTTATAGGGGGCTCGAGGGGTTCGGGGGAGAAGAGAGGAGAGAGATCCGGTGAAGAGAAAGAAACGGCCAGCGAGGGATCCGGCGCGCGCGCGAGGAAGAGGGTGACCGGTCGGTAGAAACGGTCGGTCGGTGGGACCCAGTGTCAGCGAGAGAGTACGCGGTTACTGCGCGTCGGTCGACCGGCTTCTAATCAATACGCGAGTAACTGCCCGTGGGCCGGCCCGTTTAATACCGGAAACGGTTACCGTTTCCTTTTAATAATTTTCCAGAGACATTCAAAAGCTTTTAAAGCATTCAAATCGTCTCTAAATATAGGGGTATTATATATCAAAATTAACAGAATAATAAATGCTATTTGATGAACATTTCTATTCTGTCATTTGATCACTTTGAAAAAAATAATATTTTCAGAAATTGCCTAATTGTTTTTAAACCCTTTTGCAAATATTTTCAAAATAACCCCTGGTTATTATTGTTCAAATAAACCACCAATTAGTCCCTGGTGTGCAGTGTCATGTTCCTCCTCTCTTATTTGAACTTTTCACCAAAATTTCAAATAGGTGAAAGCAACTTAGTGAAAAGTAGAAAGGACTTTCTGGAATTCAGGAGAGGCATTTCAACTAACACATACAATCAAGTAATGATGATGATAGATGCATAGCTATAACATAAAATTCCAAAATAGAATTTTGGGATGTTACATGATGAAGCCTTTGGCTCCTGGAAAACCTCAACAGATAATCTTCCTTGTGAAGGATTTGCTCTATGTGCCCAGGATGGTCTATATCGCATTCTCACCAATACCATATGTCCTCAGAAGGGCCATAACTCCAAAGAATAAGAAGTGGAGGGAGTCATGAACAATATGTTGTTTAACATCATTCACGGAATTCTCATCAACTTTCATCATTTCTGCATGAGGACATTGGAGAATGTTGATCTAGCCCCGTTTGAACTGAAGCCTTATGCTCCTTGGATCATGAAGTTCATCAGATCAAGGTCTTCAGTTCCCTTAAAGGCGGACTTCCAGAATCACTTTGGCTTCTTGTCCCTGATTGAAGTCCTCAAGAGCACAATTGCGTCAGTTGAAGGAAAAGGCAAGGCTATCATTAATGAAGGCACTCGTCCATTGGATGGTTAGTTTCGCAAAGCTGCATCCTTCTCCACCAATGATGATACTGCAACCCAGGACTTAGAAGCAAAGGCCTCAGTGCAAAAATCTCAAGAGTCTGCCCCTCGTGTGATGACTGATCATGAGCTTCTCATAAGTCTTGATCAGAAGGTCGATCGCAATCACAAGTGGATCAAGCGTCAGTTGGCTTCCATTGTTCAGAACATGACAGTGATGCAGAACTCTGTGAGGAAAAATCACTACTATGTGCATGAAATATTTGATTGCGCATGGGCCATTCTCACACGGCTGAAGACTCTTGAGGAACTCAAGGACCTGGACTTTCAGCCAAACTTTGACAGGTCTCATCCTCCTCATAAGAAATTCAAGAAGGCTCAAGTTCCTCTGATGGTCACAAGTTCATATTCTTCATCACGTGAGATGGATGAAGCTGAGGACATTGACGACACTGTGGCGGGCCCTGCATCGACAAACGACCCCGAGACCGCTGGCACTCCTTCCTTACCAACAAGATGAAATTCTTCAAGGGGTGTTAGTCCTCACTTTTTCGAAGCTTTTGTTGTTTGAGTTGTAAACTTAAGTCCTATGGTGGCCTGACTCTTTTGAACTTCTTTCCGCATGCTTATCTCCTCAAGCACCTTAATGCATGCATGCTGAATTTTGTCAAACACCATTTTCATCATGCATTTCAAATTCTTCGGATCATATGTTAAATGCGTGTATGAATTACAAGATATAGGGGGAGTTGTCCATGTTTTTAACATTTTTTGTACATTTGCAGTCCAAAGCAAATTCCTCAAATATGCACGTCTTCAGGGGGATTTCTTCTATATCTTGCAATCAAACTCCTCAAACTCAGAGTGTATATGCACACATTGTCTAAATACACATTTCAAAATGGTAAAAAAATTGAGAAAAAATCCCACGTGTAAATCCAGACATTTTATGTGTGTGCACCAAGTTTCGGAGAAAAAAGACATTTTTTGTGGCTTGTGTATAAAAGACAATTTTTGATGCTTGATTACAACTATTCATGAGGCATATTTTTATCTTTTTGTACATTCCTCGGAAAATTTCCTTTTTCATCAAAATTTTGTGTGCAAATATAGGATGTCGTGATGTATATGTGGGGTTTTTCTTGAATTTTTAAACATTTTTGAAATGTGTTTTTATATGTATTTATTAATAGGTGTATATACACCTAGGATCAAAACGTCACTCTCACTTTGATTTGTAATAATATTGTAATACCTTTCTCCTGACGATCCTATTAGAGAGTGTGCACGGTGGTACTAATCCCTCCTTCAACACCATTTAACTTTGGTATGCATCCTATGGGGTCTCACTCCAATATCAACTTTTTCCACACACACACAAGGGTACCAACGATGTGGTTGTACACCCGATGTCAAGCCGCTTCCGTATGTCGAGTGCGACAACATATTAAGATTATCTCACATTCCCCTTAATAATAATGCAGGCTCTCTTCTAGTATAAGTCATTGTACTCAATAAATCCTCTTTCCCATATAAAAGGTAGTGTGTTTGTGCCAGGTGTTTGGCCGACAACACATCTTCGCATCTAATCTATTATGAAAACTTTCATTTACTTCCTCCCTCGAGAATCAGTGTCACCTGGCGGGAGTTCTCATAAAACTTTTGAATGGGTTTGATTTGTTTCGAACCTATAAGCTTGCTACCAATACTTTATGGCTAAGAAACTACTGGAATCAGGCAATTTGTCGTCTACCAGTTCTTTGTCCTCTGCTGGCGAACGACAAAGAAGGACTTTGTCGTCAGCTTAGAAAAATAAGACGACACAAGGATGGCGGACAACAAGTACATTGTTTGCCATCAGCCGTGTCTTTGCCGTCCCCCAGCCGACGGCAAAGGGCCCTAAGGAAGACGACAAAGAGTCCATATGGGCCCCACTGGACCGTGGAGCGGGTTAGGTCCGGTGGGCGGCCTTTTCCGTCTGCTCGTGCACTATTTGTCATCCGCTAGCAGACGTAAAAGACTTGGCTAGCTAACGGTCGTCCACAACAACCCTAAGTGACCGTTTCCCCCTCTCTCTCCCTCGATCTCTCTCTCTCCCATCAACTCCCCCATGCCCCACACGCCTCCCTAGCCGTGCCCGACGCCGCCGAGCCCCACCATTGATCCAGCACCACCACCGGTCCCTGTGTTCACGACGCCGCATAGCGGCTCCGTCCCCGCCACCCGCTCCCCGTGACGCCGCACCGCCTCCCCAGCCCCAGCTGCTCCCTCCCGGCCGCCCCCTCTCCGCGACACTACACCGCCTCCCTATCCCCAGCCGCTCCCTCCTGGTCACCCCCTCCCCACGAAGCCCCATTGCCGACCCCTACACCCAGCACAGCCGGTGGCCCCTGCTACCGCCCTGCCCCCGGACCCTCTGCCCGTGCGCCGCAGTGTTTAGGATAGTTTAGGTTAGTTTAGTTTTAGTTTTAGGTTAGTTTAGGTTTAGGTTAGTTTAGTTTTAGTTTTAGTTTAGTTTAGTTTAGTTTAGTTTTAGTTTTAGGTTAGTTTAGGTTTAGGTTTAGGTTGATTTATTAGGTTAGTTAAGGTTTAAGTTAGTTGGTTTATTTATTCGTAAAGAAAAAACCTAGAATAAAAAAACCGACACGACGCCCCGAAACCCCGACACGACACCCCGACACCCTGACACGTCGACACAATGCCCAGACACGAAACCCCGACACCCTAACATGATGCCACTGACCCCTGACACCCGACGTCACTGATCCCCGACCCCTGATGCCACCGACCCCCGACCACCAACGCCACTGACCCCCGACCCCCGACGCCACTAACCCCCGACGCCACTGACCCATGACCCCTGACGCCACTGACCCCCAACGCAACGGACCCTCGACGGCATTGACTCCCGACGCTAGTGACCCTCGACCCCCGACACCTATTCTACCTCCTGTTGAACGAGAAGGTGCTTTTCGGCCTTTTAGAGGTCGACGGGGTCATAGTTTTGTAAATTATGAGTTAGGTCACTAATTTTCTAATTTTTTTATAAAAATTTCATATTTGTGATTATCGGGTGAATTTAAATGTGCAGTTGTTCAATGACCTCCCCTTGCGTTGGACGAGCTCCCCTGCTGCGTTCGTTGGTGAGCACAAATGACATCTCCTCTCGAGCCCCCTTAATATGCTCGGTTCCGGTCTTCGTGCCGATGAAACTTGCTAGATATAGGTGTCTTCAATCATCAGTATGCGTGATCAGTATGTGTCTCCCGTTCGAAAGGGCGACATTTATAAATATGCATGTCTTTGCATATTTATAACTGCCATCCTTTCGAATTGTCCAACGTTATCCATGGACAGCCCGAGTATGTGTAGATTGGGTTCGTTTTCCCATATGCTCTGCTTCGGATCCGATGCAGAATTTTGTCAATGCCTCCCTGTTGTTCTCCAAGTACACATCATATCTGTTTATTGCCGAGACATGTGTCAGGAGAACAGCGGGGAGGTGCTACCAAAATTCTGTGTCGGATCCGGAGCAGAGCATGGGAAAACGAACCCAATCTACACATACTTGGGTGGGATTAGGACCTATCTCTACCTATTAGCGTGTAGGTTGCATGGACGTAATAAAACTGACAAACTAGATTAACGGATGAATATAGATGATGAATTATATATACATACATATATATATATGTATATATCTTGTGTGTTTAGTAGGTAAGCAAGATTAGTGATCGTGCTTGGATGTACATCAGTCACCCTAGACAGAAAGAAATGACCATTGAATGATTAACAAAACCAAGGGTTTTCTAAGCGTCGCATTTGCAAATGGCCAGGAAATAACCTGGTGCCCCTATGTCCGGTGCGACAACCATACAAAAGTGGACACGGGATGAAATGGATAAACACTAGCAGAAGTGGGGTTTTACGCCTGATTATACGGTGTGGAGATTTCATGGTGAGTCTGCCCAACGTGCCAGAGGTGAGGTTGTTCATCGTCGCACCGACGAGCATGGTACCGGGATCGAAGGCATGGTGCAAGACTTTGATGATGCTCGGGATTCGGATGATGAGATGGAGCAATCTGCAAAGGCCTTCTGTGAAATGTTGGAGTCTTCAAAACGTCCTCTCCATGAGCACACTGAGCTTTGTCAGCTAGATGCCATCGCGCAAGTAATGGCTCTAAAGGCTTATTTCAACCTAGGCAAAGAATGTTACGATGCGATGATGCCGATATTTGGACGCTTTCTACCCAAAGGCCATGTATTGCCAGCAAACCTGTACCAGTCGGACAAAATCCTATGTGCGCTTAAGATGCCCTATGAGAAGATAGTTGTCTGTGTGAATGGATGTGCCTTATTTTTGCTTGAGTATGAGGGATTGAACAATTGTCCCATTTGCAAGTATTCCAGGTATGTTATGGTAGACAACGGTATGGGTGAGAAGAGTCAGACCAAAATCCCAGTTAATGTTCTTCGCTATCTTCCAATCATACCAAGACTTCAACGTCTTTTCATGGTCAAAGAACGGCCAGACAGATGACGTGGCATAAATTGGGTAAAAGAACCGAACTAGATGCAGATGGGAATCCGATGTTGGGACACACTTCACATGCTTTTGCATGGAAGCACTTTGATTCATTACATAAGGATAAAGCGGCAGATCCCAGGCATCCTCGAGTTTCCATCAGCACGGATGGGTTCCAAGTGTTTGGTATGACGGCAACCCAATACAGTTGCTGGCTTGTATTTGTCATTCCACTCAATCTCCCCCCGAAGAGATTATAAAAAGTAAAACATTTTATTGACGTTGATAATTCCAGGGCCCAACTATCCGGGGAAGAATATGAATGTGTACATGCAGACCCTTAAGTATGAATTGCAAGAAGCTTGGGATAATGGGATCAAGAGATATGACGCCCCTTCCAAAAAACTTCAAAATGCATGTGTGGTACATGTACTCGACGCATGACTTGCTGGCGTATGTGCTATTCATTGGCTGGTGTGTGCATGGAAGGTTCCCGTGCCCCACATGCAAGGCAGCTCTTGAGTTTCGTTGGCTGTAGGCGGGTCGCAACTATTCTTGCTTCGACTTTCATAGACAGTTCATGGATCCTCGCCATAAGTTTAGAAAAGACAAGAAGAATTTCATGAAAGGTAGAGTTGTCGAAAACTCTGCACCACCTGCATTAACAGGCCAACAGACCCTGGATCAGATAAACGCTCTCGAGCTGGATCCAATACGTCCAGGGTATTTCAAAGGGTATAATCCGAAACACGACTGGAGTCACAAGATATGCTTGTGGGATCTGCCTTACTTTAAAGACCTCCTTTGCCCACACAACATCGACGTGATGCACACTGAAGAGAATATCACCGAGGCCCTTTTTGGAACATTGTTCGGCATCGAGGGAAAGACAAAGGATAATCCGAAGGCTATAGTTGATCAGGAGGCTCTATATGATAGATCATTACAAAACATGCGACAACCGTTAGGAAAGAAGAACTGGAGGAAGCCAAAGGCATGGTTCAATCTTGGAAGGCCAACTATGAGGGAAATGCTCTTGTGGGTGAAAATGCAGTTGATAATCCCATGGGTATGCATCGAATCCAAATAGGGGAGCGAGTCTTGACAAATTGAAAATATTTGGTCTCAAGAGTCATGATGGGCACATACGGCTTGTGCAGGTAATACTGGTGATGTTGCGTGGCTTTATCCCTAAGGATGAATGGCTAGTACTGACAGAGCTGGGCTATTTCTTCGGTGCTCTGTGTGCGAAAGAACTATCGCCTGACGTGCTAGATGAACTAGAAGAGTTGGCGGCAAAGTTGATCTACAACTTTGAAAAGATCTTTCCATCGGGCTTCTCTAATCCAATGCAACATTTGATTTTGAATCTCCCGACCGAAGCAAGATTGGGGAGGCCCGTGAAAAATCGTTGGTGCTTTGTAATTGAGAGGATGTAGAAGACGCTTCGAGCAAAATGTAAAAATAAACATAGAATTGAAGCATCGATGGCTGAGGCATTCATTACTGAGGAGGCGGCAAACTTCGTGATAGCACACTACGAAGCCAAGAATCGTCATTTGCATAATCTAAAGCCTTGGTACAATGATGGTGACCGTGAAAAAGTTTGATCCAACCTCAACCTATTCCAAGGGAAGCTCGCACCAGCCGGTGCTTCGAAAGGAATAATGTTAGATGTCGAAGAATGGCGAACCATTTCATCGTATATCTTCAACAACCTAACAGAAGTGCGGCCGTACATCGAGTAAGTTCTCGATATATTGTTTCGCAACTTCTAATTCCTTCGAACTGCGCTTATTACCGGATATGTGATACAGTCGATACATCGCCCAATTCTCGGATGGAGCGATGATCCAAAAGGATTCCATCGAAGAGTATGAGCTTGTGGTAAAATGACACAATAAGCTTAGATGCCATAGACATAGTTAGGTAACCTCATAGATGCCATAGACTTAGCTTATTTTCTTGCAAAATGACACAATAAGCTTAGTTAGGTAAAAAATTGATAATTACATAGGTTAGCTCTAAAATGACAGAAATAAGCAATAAGAAGAAGAAAACCAACAGGAGAAAGAGAAAAAGAAGAAAAACGGTTCTTCTTCTTGTTGTTGTTCTTCTTCTAGATCTTGTTCTTCTTCTTGGTAACCTCATAGATGCCATAGAGTTAGCTTATTTTCTTGCAAAATGACACAATAAGCTTAGTTAGGCAAAAATGTGATAATTACCTAGGTTACCTCTAAAATGATACAAATAAGCAATAAGAAGAAGAAAAACAAGAGGAGAAAGAGAAAGAGAAGTAAAAAAGCTTATTCTACTACTACTTCTTCTTCTAGATCTTCTTCTTCTTCTAGTATTCTTCTTCAAACTTTCCTATTTCCCATTTTTCAAATTTGATTCACTTCACGGAACCTTGCATTTATGGAGTGCTTGTGTTTACTTTCTGTTTTGGTTTTGTATCGATGAGCAATGTGATACTTGCTACTCATGGATGAAACTATTGTAATATGGATGAAACTATGTATGTATGGATGAAACTATTGTAATATGGTGAAACTTGCACTTTTGATTTGGTATGTTTGTTGGATGATCATATCCATATGGCAGGGATATAGTTTCTATGAATATCATATATTTGCCTGTGAAAATGCTTGGATATAAGGAAAACAGAATAAAAATGGCCAATACAGGAACTTTGTCGTCTGCCACCGAGCCCCGGACGACAAAGGTGCCACGTGGCGGCCTCCTGTGAAACCTGGGAAGCCTAGGCTGGGGCCATTTTGTCTTTTTGCCGTTGCGGCAGACAGCAAAGGGGGAGGAGGCAGACGACAAAGGGAGGGTGGGCGGCACAAGGCAAAGGGGGGAAGGCGGCATGCGGTAATGGCGGGGTAGGTGGCAGACGACAAAGGGGGGAGGAGGCAGACGGCAAAGGGGGCGAGGGGGGGGTAGACGGCAAAGTGGTGGAGGTCCGTTAGCCACCACTAACGGTGACGCCCTCAGTAGTTCGTCGTCCAGGGCCTTTACCGTCTGCAAGCTGACGACAAAGAGCCTTTGTCGTACGGTAGGCCAAAGCAGACGGCAAAGAACCCCTTTGTCGCAGCTAGCTGGGCCCAAATTTGTGCCGTCCACCTTTGTGCCTTTGCCGTCTGCCATGGCAGATGGCAAAGTGCCTAATTCGTGTAGTGACGACATCCCAGGTTATCAACGTCAAGGTATTAATGACATCTAAGGTATTTATACTTCTGATAGGCATTGGGATTTCCCCAAAGAGGAAGGGTGATGTAGTATAGTACCAGAAACTATTTCCCTCAATAAAGAACCAAGGTTTATTGACCAATAGGATATCACACAAATGAAAGGTTGACAGTACCGGCACACGCACAAACAAATACTTGCACCCAACGCGGGCAAGAGGGTTTTTCAATCCCCTGGTGCTCGTTAATTGCAAGGATTAATTCTGGTAATGGTAGATAGATAAATTTTAAAGAATTAAAATAATAAATTGCAGAAAGTAATTTAGAGTTTTAATGATATGATGTGAATGAACCTGTAGGGCATAGATTTCACTAGAGGCATCTCTCTCATGAACCTAGCAACGATGGTAAACAAATAATTATGAAGATATTCATGGCATTATAAATATATATATGCATTACATTTGAGACAATTAGACCAAACTGATTCTTCCTCTACTATCCACCCCTTGACTGAACCATGCATCTTATGGTATTAAGTTCATAACAAACAGAGTAATGCTTGGAGCATGATGATATAATGTAGACAAAGCAAGACCAGATAATATGTTCAAACCTCGTTGTTTTATACTTAGTAGCAATAATACAAATACGTGCCTCACTAATCCTCCTGTCGCAGAGTGAGGACGCCGCAAGATTGAACTAACTAGCAAACACCTCTCCCATTGAAGATAAATCAATCTAAATCCAAATTAAACGGATAGATCGGAGAGAAATACAAGGCTATAAAATCACACACAATAAATCTCATAAAAGACTCAATTACTTTCAACGAATAATCTTATCATAAATCCATAATTCATCCGATCCCAACAAACACACCGCAAAGATTACATCGAATAGATCTCCGAAGAGATCATTGTATTAAAAATCGAACGAGAGAGGGAGAGATAGAGCTAGGGGAGGAAGAGAGAGAGAGAGAGGTCTACCTACTGATATGGACCCGTAGATCCTGTGGGAACTACTCGCACGTCATCATGGAGGCAGCAAGGTTAATGAAGACGACCTCCATGGTTGATTCCCCCTTTGACGGTGTACCAGCGAAGGCCTCCAGATGGGATGACAGAAGAATTGAGACTTGTTGCGGCGATAAGTTGTTTTGGATCTCGCTCTGAGGGTTTTAAAATACTTGTGAAATTATAGAAGTGCAATTAGGTTATGGGGACCTCCGAGGGGCCCACAAGCTTGGACGATGCGCCCTACACCCTAGGGGCCGCCGTCTGAGCATGTGGCCCTCTCGTGTCTCTTCTAGCCTCATCTCGAAGTTTCTAGGGTCCCTCTCTGTCCAGAAAAAACCACGTAAAGTTTTATCACATTTGGACTTCGTTTGGTATGTTTGTTTTGTGAAACCAAAACCAAGCAAAAAACAGGAACTGGCACTGGCCACTAAGTTAATTGGTTTGTTCCCAAAATGATATAAAATTGCATATAAACGCATACAAGATTGATAATATAAGAGCATGAAACAATCAAAAATTATAGATATGTTGTATAGGTATCTGGTATCCCTAACCCTAAGTCATGTAAATATGTTCAACTACTAGCAATGCATAGTCATGGTTTTTGATGAATGAAAATAAACTACTACATGAGAAAATTAATTGGGTGACCAAGTCTACCTTTACAAATAGATTTCTTCCAACTATCCACTTGTAACTACTTCTGTACTCTCACTACTTCATCCTTGCTTTTGTTTCATGGATTTTTAATCTCTTGTAACAGCCCCCATTTAATATAGCAATAGTAAGAGGCTCTCCTGCTGTTTTAACCTATCAAAAAAATTAATTGGGTGACGAACATGGTCAGAAGGTTGTTTTCCTTGCTCGGTAGAGTCTTCAAATGCTTCTGGTTCTTCTCCAAGTTCTCCATCTACTTCATTGTTTATCGTCGAAACGAAACAAAATAAAGAACACCATTAGGCAAAAAATAAAAGTGCTCTAAAAATAGGAACTTCACTTTTCTAGGACTTCTTTGGCTATATGAAAAATAACCACAGTGAACCTACTATTTAGAGCTACCGTAATTTTTGAACAACACATATTGGTTGAATCAAAAGAATAATGGACATGCAAGAAATTCACAGAATGGCCTTCTGTAAAAATGACTGGACGCACTCATTAAATAAGGCATGATTTTCGAAACATTTAGAAATTGGTTTCAATGAATTCTGATGTCAAGTTATTATTCTAGGAATTTCCTAAGTTGACATATGTAAATAAATGGCATGTTTAATAGATCAAACCGAAATTAGGCATATGAAAAATATTCATTGTGAATGGATAAATGGGATGGGGTTCATAGAGCATTTGGAAATTTGAATCAATCCATTAGAATTTGAAATGAATCTTATGGAATTATTTGAATACCGTTAGAAACATATGTAAAAAGTATTATGTCAAATAAGTGAGTATGCATAAGGTTTTGAAGTTTCTTAGTTTTGTGTACTATGGACCAATATATTTTCTTATTTCGAGCTCTTGCAATCAGTACCCGGTATTTACCACATACACACATTCAATAGGAAGTTGAATAATATTCGATTATAGTGTTGCCACTACGTATGGTAACAAGCTCATATAGGAAATCCAAGCTAAAACTTTGGTGGATCATTCATTGGCCAACAGACTTCTTACCATAACATCAAGAAAGGTGACGAGGCCACATTTACACACGTACACGTGCATATAGCATCAGGGTCATGACACCAGTGAAAAGATACAACACATATTTTTGGCATAGTATCAATCATCCTTCAACTAAGTTCCTTTTGACAATTTAATCCACAAGTGATATTGATCTATTAAAATTAACAATGTGGGGTTGAGAATACTTAACATCATTCTTTCTATTAATTTTTTGAACACCAAAGTCTTTCAAGCCGTTCTCTTGTTCATTGTTATTCTTTGTTAAGATCACTTTCTTTAAAAAAAGTCCCACAAAAAGTCATGCTTATCTAGATTAAACAAAATAAATGCTACAGAAGTATTTCAGCTACTAGAACAAAACTTTTGCTTTAGTTATCAATACTTACCCCCACTAGCACACATCACACCTACTACTACTACATCTATTCTATGAAATTCAAATGCAAAAGACGGGAGTCATAGGACATACCTTCGTGATCCTAAATGTACACACTTTTCTTCCATAAGCTTGCATTCCTCGTTGTGAGTAGTAGACCAACTCCTCTCAAATATAAACATGAATGCTAAAATACCAAGGGCGAAAAAAAGAGCAAAGCAAAAGTTATTATATTTTTGGTTTTTTTTGGGGGGGGGGTGAAAGCAAACTTGCGAACAAAAAATACTTGGGATACATAGCATAGTGTTGGGATAAATCAACATGAGTGTTCGAAGTTCATCGAGCTAAATTACGCCTCAATTAAACTTATTAATAATAATATTGCCACATCTTGATGTAGACGTGGTAGTGATATCCCCCAAGCTTAAGATTTTCCAAGCCCAAGCCGGTGAGATCATTGTGTTGGTGGCTGGTCAGGGGGGCATCCTTGGCTCTAGTTGGAGAAGCTGATCTTCATGTAGATTGACATGTCTTGAAGGGACTCATCGAGTTCGTCATATCATTGATGGAACCCTAAAGATTGTAGAGCTCCGTGTACGTGATGTAAGCTTCTTGTTATGGCTGCTCCTCCTCTTCGTTGGTGGTGAGTTCTTCATCAATGTGTTCTCATTTAGGGTCCCCTTGGTTAAAAGTTGCATGTCCTTCCGACAATGGGGTGGAGATGGTTGTAGTGAGGCCAAGGGAGTTGGCAAACATTTCGATTAGTCCTTCACATGCGATATCTCCTTTGCATGATTTGCTTGGTATGCAAGGTGTAACAAAAGTATTTCCCCTAAGTTGGGCAAATAACTGATGTCAAGGTTACCTGCTTGTCTAAGAATTAGCATATTCTCATCATTCACCTTAGAAACTTATCTCGGTGCCTACAATGAGTTAGTGATAACATAATAGACATACCGAAAAGTAGGACTTCAATGCAAATGGCCCTTTGTTTTGAACCGTGGTAACTTATATGGTAGAAGTATTGCCTCAGGTTTCATTCAAGGAAATCATAAACATAACAGATGTCATCATTGTTGTTGGCGAACCTAAAGTAAGTACACCGCCCATCTAGAGTGATTGAAATAGTGGTCAATGAGACAAAAAGAGTTATGTTCTTCCTCTTCAGCATTAGGCATCAAATCAACATTATGCGAGAGAGTACTAAGAAACTCAAGCGTCAAACATTCATATGTCTCAGATCCGTGGTAAACTAAATGATGCAACCCGAGAATATCAAAAAATAACTGAAATAATTACCAATGCCCAGTTTGACTAGTGTGGACTCGCAAGCCCAATAGGTGGTCTTCATCTACCTTCCATGAAGCTTCTTGTATTTCCTCCATGCTTCATGGTCGGTGAACACGATTCCTTGCATGAAAACTTATTGTTGTTGTGCGGTTCTCGCGGATGAACCTAGTGCATCACCATGAGCTGCACATGTGGAGCGCCTCATGCACATCTATAAAACCATTTGTCAGAACAATAGAACGATACGATAGTGACCCTTTGGCCATCACAGCATCATACTCTTCTAAAAACATCAATGAATCCAAGGAAAACTCAAAATTTAGGTCAAAAGTACAATACCATAGACAAAAATTAAGGTCAAAAGTACAACAATTCACAAAAATTAAGTTTGGGATCGGATAAGAACATACCGCAGATCATTCACATGGAAGGGTTTCAGCTCAAATCAAACGAGTGGGAAGATTGGGTAAAGTTGTGGTAGGTTTGGAGGAAGAACAAGACGAAATAGATGAGATGAGGGCGAAATACCTCTTGCCTTAGCCTCCTTATGGCCGCCAGGGTGTCATACGACCATTCATACGAGTGGTATCACTCATATAGAATGTTGTCGTTCACTCTAGAGGCAAAGTTCTAACTGTGCTTATCTCATATGACCAATCATGTGAGTGGGTGTGCTCGTATAGAACATCTTGTTCGACTCTGGTGAACTTGATCTTCCGTTTGAAGGTTTCATATGACCGTCCATGCAAGCACGGATACTCGTATGAAACTCCATCAAACGCTTTGGACAACTACTTTGTTTCCTTCGAAGGATCGTATGACTGCACATACAAGTGGAGATAATCACATGATACTTTGTCGAACGCTCTGTTACCTCTGGTTGATTTCGTTTGTGCCGCTAGGGTTCCATATGGCTGACCAAACAACCCAAGTGGTCGCACATTAGGATGTATGTTATTCTAGATCTTCTGAAACTTCATCGTTTTCACTAATTCTTGGGGGGTTATTTCCAACACAATGTATAGGCATATTTCAAGGCTTTCAAACATTATTATAGCACACGATAATTTTATATATGACAAAGGCATCATTAGAACAAATCTTCTCAACTTATCGTTCATGATAACAACTTCAACACACTTTTGTTGAAACTAAAAACAAAAACTTATTGTTCTGCCATATTTGTGTGGGCTGCCTCAAAAAAGCACTTGTTTCGGTGGGATAGCTCGGGCGTAGTGATGATCACTTGGGTACAAATATACCGAGCCCATAGCTTTGAGCATTGATACGTCTCCAACGTATCTATAATTTATGAAGTATTCATTCTGTTATTTTATCATTCTTGGATGTTTTACAATCATTTTATAGCAACTTTATATCATTTTTTGGGACTAACCTATTGACCCAAAGCCCAGTGCCAGTTGTTGTTTTTTGCTTTTTTTTACATCGCGGGAAATCAATATCAAACGGAGTCCAAACACCATGAAACTTTTTGGAGATTTTTTTGGACCAGAAGGAACCCAATGGGCTAGAGTTGCGCCTGGGGGTGCCCCGAGGGGGGCACAACCCACCAGGGCATGCCAGGGCCCCCTAGCGCGCCCAGGTGGGTTGTGCCCACCTCGGTGGCCTCCCACATGCCCTCTGTGTACTATAAATTCCCAAATATTCCGAAACCCTTCGGGATTAACCTAGATCAAAAGTTCTGCCGCCGCAAGGCTCCGTAGCCACCGAAAACCAATCTAGACCCCGTTCTGGAACCCTGTCGGAGGGGGGAATCATCTCTGGTGGCCATCTGCATCATCCCGGCGGCCACCACGAGGAGGAGGGAGTAGTCCACCCTCGGGGCTGAGGGTTTGTACCAGTAGCTATGTGTTTAATCGCTCTCTCTCTCTCTTGATCTATATCATGGGCTTTATTAATATAGATGGATCAGATGATGTTTCTCCCCTCTATACTCTTATAGTGATGAATTGAATCTTTACCCTTTGAAGTTTTGTTATTCGGATTGAACGTTCAGATTTGGTAACACATCATGTATGTCTTGCAATGTGAATACTTGAGGTGACATTGGGGTATCTTATTGGTTCACTTGATATATGTCATGGCACTCAACTTGCGGATTCTCGCGGTGATATTGGGGTAATCTATGCATAGGGGTTGATGGACGTTTTTATTATCTTTTCTCTGATAGAAACTTTGGGTACCCCTTGTAGTTCTTTGTGTGGATTGAGTATTATGAATATGAATTTTCTTTGGTGTTATTCTAGTACAAACTCTTGAGTAGATTAATCGGAAAGAATAGCTTGCATTATTTTAGTACGAACTCTAGGATAGATCGAACGAAAAGAATAGCTTTGAGGTGGTTTTGTACCTTACAAACAATTCCTATCTTTTGTTCTAAGCTAATAGTAACTTGGGAGTGATTCTTTATCACACTTTGAGGGGTGGTCATATGATCCAACTATGTTAGCATTGTTGAGAAATCTCACTCGCAAAAGTACGGACCCTAGGCCTTGTTTTCAAGCATTGCAATACCGTTTTTGTGCCCGTTTACTATTTGCTACCTTGCTGTTTTTATTTATTCAGATTATAAAAATATATTTCTACCATCCATATTACACTTTTATCACCATCTCTTCGCCCAACTAGTGCGCCTATACAATTTGCCATTGTATTGGGTGTGTTGGGGACACAAGATATTTCTTGTATTTGGTTGCAGGGTCGTTTGAGAGAGACCATCTTCATCCTACACCTCTCACAGATTGATAAACCTTAGGTCATCCACTTGAGGGAAAATTGCTACTGTCCTACAAAACTCTGCGCTTGGAGGCACAACACGTGTCTACAGAATAAAGTTGCGTAGTAGACATCAAGCATTCACAACAATCCCACCTCCGGTATATGCCTTTGTTTTCTTTTTCCTGGGGACATGTCTCACAAAAGGATATATTGAAGGAAGGTCAAATATTTTATTCCCCTCAAACACATTAATAATAGCCTTATGGTCCTAAGAAAAGGCCTACCAAGAATTATAGGAGCAATGGGATCTTCGGGCAAATCTACTATAACAAGATCAATAATGACAAAACAATCATTAATTTGAATGAGAACACCATACTTAATCCCTACTGCTTGCGTAAAAGAAGAACTAGCCATGTTTCAATCTAATCTCAGTAGTAATATAAGGACCAAGATTGAGACTATCATAAACAAACTTAGGGGTAGTGGAAACCCTAGCACCTAGATCACATAAAGCATTGAATTTATTCAAACCAATCTCAGTCTCTATAGTAGGCTCGAATGCATCGTCTTGCTTAGTTGGCAAATTACTGAATATTTTTGTCCCTTTATTATCCAATTCATGTACTTTAGTTGCAACATGATCAACAAAGACTTTCTATGCCTCGTCATTTGATACCTTGGGTAGTGTGTGTTTCATTGCTATCATCTTCACGAAGTTTGCAATTGTAAGTGTACTCTATCACCTGGATTTTATCAAGCTCTTATGTACTCTTCTTGTTACTTCCCATCATCGTAACGTCTTCAACCGGATTAGGTTCTGATTTACCTGCAAACCTGGCTAGAATCAAAGTTTGGCTCTTTCCAATTTTAGCCACTTGTGCTTCCATGCTCTTAGTTCTTCCGGCTAGAGCCTGCACACTGTTAGTCAGTCCAACAATCTTACTGGTCAATTGACCAAATAAGTTATCATCATTCTTCAAAAAATGTATTAAAAGTTTCATTCTACTCATTTTGACTAGCAATAAAAAATCAGAGTTTCAACTAGAGTATTTCTATTGCCATTGTTCACCCCCATTAAATTAATTAGGTGCTCCACTATTATTATGATAAGGTAGCCTAGAAGCGTATCCATTATTATTTTTCAAGTTGGGGTTGTATCTATTACGAGCAATAAAATTGAGATCATTAACTTCTTCATCACAAATAGCATTAACATTTAGCTTTTCTTTACCCTTCATGACGGAGATGACTTCATCAAGCTTAGTGGTCAGCCGTATTATTTTCTTCAATAGTGTTAACTCTCTTGATGATAGCCCTCTCAACATGCCATCAGGCAGGATTTTCTTGCATTTCATCAACCAAGCTTTTAACATCAACAATGGCATAGGTTTCCCCTTTAATTAAGATAGCAATAATCAGACAAAAGCATTGGGCATTAAATGACTACACATCTTGAATCCCCAAAGATAAGATATTTGTTACCGTACTAAGCTTTCTATGACTGGTGTTCAGAATAACACTTTAAGGTCTCCCTGTCCTTAGCCTCTTCGTGACGTGCTCTCCATGATCCTGGGTACTGATGTCAACTACACAACTTCATTCTTCTTGACTCTGTTTGGCCTCCAAGCATAGAGTTTTGTAGGACAGTAGAAAATTTCCATCACGTGAATGAACCAAGGTTAATCAATCAGTGATAGGGGTAGGATGAAGGTTGTCTCTCTCGAACAACCCTGCAATCAAATACAAGAATTATCTCGTGTCCCCAATACACCCAATACAATGGAAAATTGTATAGGTGGACTAGTTTGGCGAGTAGATGGTGATACAAGTGTAGTATGGATAGTAGAAATAGGTTTTTGTAATCGGGAACAATAAAAACAGCAAAGTAACAATTGATAAAACAACACAAACAGTATTGCAGCATTTGAAAACAAGGCCTATGATTCATACGTTGACTAGTGCAATCTCTCAACAATGCTAACATAATTGAATCACATATCAATCATGTAACGTGTGACAAAGAGTCACTCCAAAGTTCTTATCAGTAGCAGAGAACATAAGATGAAATTGTTGTAGGTGGCAAACTACCTCAAAGTTATCATTGCAATCAATCTATTGAGTCATTCCTATAAGTGTCCCAAACAGCCCTAGAGTTCGTACTACAATAACATCATATGATACACATAAATTAACTCTAATGTCACCAAGATACTCCAATGTCACCACAAGTATATGTGAGTTAATTATTCCATATGCATCAAAAAAATTCAGATTCATAATAATCAATCCAACACAAAGAACTTCAAAGAGTTGCCCCTAATTTTTATATCAGGGAAGTAGGATGAAAACAAATATCAACCTA
This sequence comes from Hordeum marinum, assembly GCA_022496015.1. NCBI lineage: Eukaryota > Viridiplantae > Streptophyta > Magnoliopsida > Poales > Poaceae > Hordeum > Hordeum marinum. The sequence goes on along the minus strand of CM039678.1, from coordinate 333,647,619 downwards.
TGTGCTTAGATTACACCAATATCACTATGGGAATCCGCAAGTTGATTACCAAAACATACATCAAGTGACTCAATGGAATACCCCATTGTGACCACGGGTAACCACATGCAACACATATATTAAGTGATCTCGAATCCTCATGTATTGAATCGGATAATAACGAAATCTCAAAGTGTGAGATTCAAATCATCACAACAAAGGGAAGAACACCATATGATTCCATTACATTAATAAGGCTCATGGTACATCAAGATCGTGCACTCTCAAGATCAAGAGAGAGAGATGAAACACATAGCTATTGGTACTTACCCTCAGCCCCGGGGTGAACTACTTCCTCCTCATTATGGTGTCGGGGTACGACACCTATGGGATCGCATGGATCCTTAGTGGTTCGGCAGGGAGATGGTGTGCACGAAGAGAAGATCTGATGAGCAGCGCGAGAGGATTTTTACCCAGGTTCGGGCCACTGAGAAGCGTAAAACTCTACTCCTGCTTTGGTGTATTATGAGTATTTGAGTTTTAGCTATAGGAGCGCCGTGTGATGAACCGTACACGACTGCTACGCGTGTGAGCCAGAAGGTCCACCAAAAGTCTAGAAAAAAGTCCTCTCTCATAATGTCTTGGGCCTCCTTTTATATGACTAAGGGATCTCCAACAGTGGCGTACAGTACATGCACGAGGCGTACAATTGCTATAGTGTTATCTACCTATCACTGGCTACATAGAACAAATGCACTTAATGCTCCGTCAAGCGTCCCTGACCTTCCACGGGACGGGACAAGAGCCCGTCCCATCGGCACCGCTTAACCTCCACCATCGCTAGATGCCTTGACACGTATCCAGGAGGGATGACACCTGGTCTCTGTGCTGGTAGGATGGTAAGATCATGCCGGGTGCACGCCTTGTCGGGGCTCTGTAAGCCATCCCGGCAAGATCTCACCGGGGTCCCAGCTTTTGGTCTTTGGTCTTGTGATTGCTGACTTGAATGTTTTCTTGACATCTTCGTACGTGCATCTAGCAGTCCCCTGGCAGGCCTTGCCGCGGGTGTGCCTACAAATGGTCGTGCCAAGTAAGGGGTACTAAAAGACCCAAACTTTAGTACACCGACAGGAGCCCCCGGGCCTAGGACACACATGGTTGCGAGGCATTGTTGGGCTAGGCCCAAACAGTGCATGGGCAGGCATGGCAGGAGTCTGCGGTCATAATCATTCCGCTTACTGTGCCTCCCCACGACGCGCACTAAGTGTGTGATGTGGGATACGTGCGCGGAACAGCCATAACTATAGCACACTCACAAAAGCTTTTCCTAGAGGCAGTCCCGCGTCTTCCCCATAAAAAAGAATCCGTAGAAACGCTTGCTCATTTACTTCCTGTCTTGTCCAATCTGGAAATGGCCATCATCGCCTTCCTCGAGCCCGAAACAGAGTTTCTCCCACTCATCCACCGCCTCCACGCCCTCTCTGTCCTCAAGCTCTGCCTACGTAGCCACCATGCCACCCAAGGAGAGCAAGAGCAAGGAGGTGAAAGCCGCCGTCACGAAGAACGAGCTGGTGAAGATGCTGAGGGAGCGTGTCGTCTTCACTCCGGAGATTGATGCGATCGCCTTGAAGGAAAGATACCAGAGCATGTGGGCGAGGGAGACGAAGGATCATCCTGGTACTCGCATGAGTCCAGGTTCCTCCAAGGGTGGCTCAGATAAATTCCCCTTCTTCGTCGATTACTTTTACTACGGGCTCTATCCGCCGTTCTCTGATTTCTTCAACGACATCGTGTACACATACGGCTTCCGCCTCTTGGATTTTACGCCGAATGTCATGACATGTATGTCAGTCTTTGACCAACACAGCCCTCTTCTGCCACTACTTCATTCCCCGCGTCCCAAGGGGAGAGGCCCTTTCTGGTTTTATCACCTGGATCCCAAGGGGATGGAACAAGGATATATATCTAGAAGGGGCCATCCACGATAAGTGGGAAGAATGGTGGGCCAAGTGGTGCTGGATTTAGGAGGAAGATCCACAGTCCTTCTGTTTGCCTCGACAAACAAAAATAGCGCGTGGCAATGACTGGAGCGCCTTCGATCCTCAAGATGAGAAGCTCATAGTTGCGATTTACCAGGATCCACCACCTTAGAGTTGTCAGGCTCACGATAGAGATGGTTGGCGCTGATTTCCTTCACCGGTGCATTGCCCCTCTAGAGAACAAAGGGAGACCAGCCTGGTAATTTCGGAATGCACTAGACATCATCAGGTTGTGCCCTGGCCTGAACAATAACCTAACGGTCATGCAGCATGCAGCTCTGTGCCAAAAGTTGTTCAGGTCTAACGCAAAACACAAGTAGTCGGCTGGTGTAATCCCCATGTGCAACAACTCTACCTTGGCCTCAATCATCGCCATGATGCCAGTGTGTAATGCTCACGGCCTTAGCGGAACTTGGGAAGATCCATCCGTAGAACGGGCACAAGAGTTCTCTGACAACTTGTCAGAGAAGGCCATCCGGGAAGAAACGAACCTCATCCACCCAACCACTAAAGAAGAAACATCATATATCGCCAGCAGGATGGAAGACGAAAATCTTGTCGCGAAGGCCGGCAGCGCCAGCTTCATGGAAGGGGAGTCCAGCAACGGAGGAGCGGTATCAGAGAGAAAACTTGTCGGGCAGGGCGAGGTTGCCGGAGAATAGAGTGGCACTGCTGTTGGGGGTCCTTCTGCCGAAGATACAGCTAAGGAGCAGCTAGATGAGGAGCCCCGGCTCTCGAGAAGAAGAAGTGTGTTCTTAGGAAAGCCTCCTTAGGTGCCCTAGTTCTCCAACCTTCCTCGAGTGGTGCAACCCCGACAAGACGGCGGTCGGCAAGGCTGCGCAGCGGCAAGAAGCTCAACATCAACCCTCCGCTTCTGCCGCAGCCAAGCGACCCAGGACCACTCCTTCTCCTCCTCCGGACACCATGGCAAAGGTGGACTTCGACCTCTCTGCCTTCAGCTCGGAAGAAGAAGAGTAAGGGTCCTGTTATATATTTTACCCTCTGGATTTCCAGCTTCACTTAAATTGTTTTCCTCACTTTGGCCTGTCCCTGCAGAGATACGGAAATGTTGGCGCAAAGGATGGCAAAGAAGGCAAAGACTTCAACGTGTGATGAGCCGCCAGCAAGCAACACTAGTGCGGCAGAGTCGACCAACATCAGCCCGGAATCCAGCCCATGACGTAGTCTTCAGCACAACCCCCAGCATGAGTCTGTTACTCATTTTCCGCTAGCGAGCGTTGGGACGTGTATCTTCACCACTGACATCACCATTCTTGTAGAAGAAAAATGGCAACAAGGAGAGCCATCAGAGGATGCCGCTGATGCGCCGTCTCTATTGACTACGCCGGCCAGAGATGGATCTCTGGCAAGGGCTTCTGCTGATGAGCCCATTCTTGCCGAGGGGAGGCCGGCAAGCACAGGCGCTGGTACTCCTACACCGACAACCGACGTTGTTGGGGAAGGAGCAACCACCTCTCAACAGCTTGGCATAGGTAAACCCTTGCCTCAGAGTACTTGTTATTCCGTCTTCATATATATATATATATATATTGTGTTCTTGAACTTCAACCTTGTTCTCATTTTGTTTCCCCATCTTTGGCTTACAGATCTCCCTTTGATAGAACAAATCGATGTCGATATCGTCATTGAGGAGACTGCCAGAGATGCTACTACCGAGGCCACCAGGGTTGCCACTGACAAGGCCGTCGAGGAAGTACAGGAAGAAACCGTCAAGGATTCTGCTGAGAAGGCTATCAGTGAGTTCAGTCACTGTACTGACGGCATTCCCGCCGCAGGAGCGCCAGGCGCTACGCCGGCCATAGAGCCCCCAGTTGCAACAGATGTGGCTATTGAGGACCAGCCATCATCATCCGAAGCCCCTTCTTCAAGCAGATACTTCAAGGCTGAAGAAAATATGTTCGTCAACAAGCTAGGAACGGCAAACACTTGTGTGCCAACTGAAGGGGAAATCCTTGACGGGGAAGTCACCACTATCGCTGGACTCGAAGTTATCAGCGAACCAAGCGCCGGCAGCTAATCCAAGGAAGAACAACTCCTCCAAACCATGAGTCATAACTTTCAAAGGCTCTAGGCGCTCTACCGCACTCGGAAGGAGAAGTTGGTCTCCAGGGAAGTAGTTATGCAAGCGGCGGAGGCAGATTTCCAGAAGCGCATTGAAGAAACGCGAGTCTGGTTCGCCGAACCATTCCAGGAGTTGAAAACCCGTCGGGAGCAGCTGGGCAAAAGTTGGAATGAACTCCCCTTGAAGTAGTCTGGCGTCGAGAGGGCACAAGAGGAGGCCTCACAACAGGCTGCTACAGAGGAAGCTCGCCTGACGGAACGCCATGTCAGGCCTGATGCTTACGAAGAGGACCTTGCCGCTCGCAAGAGGGCGCTTGCCGACAAGCTTCGTAGCAAGGATGAAGAAATTGGAAAGCTTATCACGCAGCGAACCCATGAGTTGGAGCAGGAACACAAGGGGATCCTCGGGGCTCTAGTCACAGACCACTCCGGCAAGCTTAAGGAAGCCATCAATGCTGCCGAAGCTATAGAGGCCGCCAAGAACGAGCTTGTCAACAAAGTGAAGAGGCTGGTGGCAGACCTTGAGGGTCACGGCAAGGAGATCTCAATGCTCGTACTGAATGAGAGAAGACTCTCTACAGCCTAGCGGAGATGCAAGTCACCATGTCCGACAACATCAAGCAACTCTCTTCAGCCAATGACTCTATTGCTGATCAGGGGCTGAAACTGGCCACGCTGAATGAGTCCCTTGAAAGCAGCACAACTCATGAGACGGCCCTGATCAAAGATTTCCGAAATGAGCAGGAGCTGCTCAGGAGTGCCGCCGCCACACACAACGACTATGTGACAGGCATGCAGATCTGGACAAAGTGACTTGTCGATGTGGCAGAAAAGCTTGATGCATAGTTGTCCAACATTGGCATGCAGAACTTCAAGCTTTCTTCCAGCGACAGTGTGTCTCCAAGTGCCAGGTTGACCATGTTCTTCGATGGCATAATTGACACTCTAAAGCAGCTCCATTCTGATCAAGCAACCCATTTGGCTAACGAATCCCGCAAACTCTGTCGGGTCATCCTCCTCAAGGTGCTCGTCAAAGTGGCGCACAAGAACCCTGACATCAACTTTACCAACGTCCGCGACTGCTTGCCAAAGGACGTGGACGTCAAGGCGCTCGAAGAACTTGTCGCGCCCATTGTCGACAAGGTGAACTAAGTCAAGAGGGTTAAAGGCCAGCGCAGGGACTAGTTGCTTCACCTCTTCTTGTCGCCACCATTCCATGCCAACCACAATTGTATCTTAAGTTAAAACCACGACAACTTTTAATGTAATATAACTTGCTGTGTTTTGAATGAATGCATGTTATTCCTATTTTTAGATTTCTCTCCCTATGGAACAATCCCTACGCTTTATCGGAAACTTGCTAATGCACGCAGCCCTATCACGAGCGCTTTGAGGAGCGGATCCTTAGCAGCCTGCTGGCGGTGCCACTGCCGGCAAGATACATTGACACTTTCAGTGCAGCCACTTAAGCTGTTGAGCGGACTCGAAATAGAGTAAGGGCGCAACCGATCATGACAAGGTTACCTTGACATTTTCAGTGCAGCCACTTAAGTTGTTGAGCAGACTCGAAACAGAGTAAGGGCACAACCGATCACGACAAGGTTCCTTTGCATGTAGGTTTCCCATACAAAAGTTTAAATCCCCCAAGGAAATTAACTTCACAGTAAAAATTTACTTAGAGTTTTGCAACTTAGCTTTTCGTTGATATACTCCTTTCTGCAAGATGTCAACTTTGAACATTGCCTGTTGGTGTCCATACCACCATCCCCCTTGGCAAACTTGTACGTGAGGGAACCTTCTATCCTTTAATAAAAAGAAAGAAGAAAAAAATAGGGATATGGAACCTTGGCGGTTCGTCAGTACTTGCTAGAAATAAGCGTAATGCAACATCTCAGATAAACATGCATATAAGTGAACATGAAAATCGACAGGAGTTATAGAACACTTGATCTTATTCAACTATGCACAGGGTCTGCGCATGGCTTTGTACAAAGGATCACATGCTTCGCCTGCAAGACTTGTACAAAAGTTGGTTGCCAGGGGGGCCGGCAACCACGCCATGTGGATAGAACTTGCGAAGATGTTCGATATTCCAGGAATGGCTTACTAGAACGCCATCTTCGATCTCCAGGCGGACTGCGCCAGGCCTGGTGACTTGTACTACCCGATAAGGGCCTTCCCACTTCGGCATCAACTTTTTTGAATTCTTGGCCGACTGAACACGCTGAAGAACAAGGTCGCCTTCCTCAAGACTTCGGGCATGAACTTTAAAGCTATAGTAGCGGTGAAAAGCTTGTTGGTAGCATTCAGCTCGCACAACAGCCTGAAGACAATCTTCCTCAAGGAGTGTTACGTCATCTTGCCGTAACTTCTCTTTCTCAAGCTCATCATAAGCGAGCACTCAAGATGACCCGTATATGAGTTCCATGGGGAGAACTGCTTCCACCACATATACTAGGGAGAAGGGTATCTGGCCGGTGGCTCGATTTGGTGTCGTTCTGATTGACCAAAGATTCGCCGGTAGCTCATCAATCCAGCGTCTTCCGCACTTGCGCAACCTGTCGAAAGTTCTGTTCTAAAGTCCTCACAGCACTTCAGCATTTGCCCTTTCTGCTTGGCCGTTGCTCCTTGGATGAGCAACAGAAGCAAAACATATCTTGCCGCCAAGGTCTTGGAAAATTTGCATGAAGGTGTGGCTTGTGAACTGCATGCTGTTGTCAGTGATGACCCTGTTTGGTACACCAAAACGGCAAACTAGTCCTTTGAAGAACTTGACGGTTGATTGTGCAGTCACCTTTCTCACTGCTTCCACTTCTGGCCACATTGTGAACTATTGGAAATATGCCCTAGAGGCAATAATAAATTAGTTATTATCATATTTCCTTGTTCATGATAATCGTTTATTATCCATGCTATAATTGTATTGAATCGAAACACATTACATGTGTGGGTAAATAGACAACACTCTGTCCCTAGTATGCCTCTAGTGAACTAGCTCGTTGATCAAAGATGGTCAACGTTTCCTAGACATTGACATGTGATGTCATTTGATAACGGGATCACATCATTAGGAGAATGATGTGATGGACAAGACCCAAACTACAAACGTAGCATATGATCGTGTCAGGTTATTGCTACTATTTTCTGCATTGTCAAGTATATGTTCCTATGACCCTGAGATCATGTAACTCACAGATATCGGAGGAGTGCCTTGTGTGTATCAAACGTCACAACGTAACTGGGTGACTATAAAGGTGCTCTACAAGTATCTCCGAGGGTGTATGTTGGGTTGGCATGGATCAAGACTGGGATTTGTTACTCCGTGTGACGGAGAGGTATCTCAGGGCCAACTCGGTAATACAACATCACAAACAAAGCCTTGCAAGCAATGTGACTAAGTGTTATCCACGGGATCTTGTATTACGGAACGAGTAAAGAGACTTGCCAGTAATGAGGTTGAACTAGGTATGGAGATACCGACGATCGAATCTCGGGCAAGTAACATACCGAAGAACAAAGGAAACGTTATACGGGATTGACAGAATCCTTGACAGAGAGGTTCGAACGATAAAGATCTCCATAGAATATGTAGGAACCAATATGGTCATCCAGGGCCTGCTATTGGTCATTGACCGTAGATGTGTCTCGGTCATGTCTACATAGTTCTCCAACCCGCAGGGTCTACACACTTAAGGTTCGGTGACGTTTCGGTAGTGTAGAGTTATGTATGGTGGTAACCGAAGGTTGTTCGAAGTCCTAGATGAGATCCCGGACATCACGAGGAGTTCCGGAATGGTCCGGAGACGAAGATTGATATATAGGAAGGTGGTTTTTGGACTCCGGAAAGATTTCGAGCACTTTCGGTAGTGTACCGGGAGTGACGAATGGGTCTCAGGGGTCCACCAGTGGGGCCAACCCATCCCATGGGCCAAAGTGGCTACCCACCAGCCCCTAGTGGGCTGGTGGGGTTGGCCAAGGTGGCCTAGGCGCAGGGGAGAGAGGCCCAAACCGAATTGGGGTGGAGTCGTCCCCAAGTTCCACCTCTCGTGTGAGAGGTGGACTCCCAATTGCAGGAGGATTCCCCCTCCACCAGTTCGGCCGAAGCCAAGGGAGGCCCTCCCCTTGGGCGCAGCCTCCTCTCCCCTCCTCCTATATATACTAGTGGATTTCTGGGGTTTTGCATAGTTTTTCCAGCCACGTGCAACCCTAATCTCTAGTGCATAGTTTCTCCTCTAGATTGGATTTCTGCAGTGCTTAGGCGAAGCCCTGCCGGAATTGCTCCATCACCATCGCCGGAGCGCCGTCAGGCTTCTGGAGAACTCTTATTCCTCTCCACTCCCTCTTGCTGGATCAAGACGGTGGATATTGTCATCAAGCTGTACATGTGCTGAACATGGAGGTACCGTCCGTTCGGCGCTAGATCGGAAGGACCGTGATCAAGATCGCGAGACAGTTCGTGATGAGATCGCGGGACGGATCGTGATGTGTTCGCGGGATGGACCGTGATCAAGATTGCGAAACGGATCATGATGAGTTCGCGGGATGGATCGTGATGAGTTCACGGGACGGATCATGATGAGATCGCGGGACGCTCGGCGATTTGGATCGTGAAGACGTTCGACTACACCAACCGCGTTTCTTAACGCTTCCCGCTTAGCGATCTACAAGGGTATGTAGATCCACTCTCCCTCTCATAGATGCTCATCACCATGGATAGATCTACGTGTGCGTAGGAATTTTTTTGTTTCCCATGCGACGTTCCCCAACAGTGGCATCATGATCTAGGTCTATGTGTAGATGAGATCTCGAGTAGAACACAAAAGGTTTGTGGGCGTTGATGCTTAGATTGCTTCCTCCCTTGGTCGGATTTTGGTTCAGCGGTATTGTGAGATGAAGCGGCCCGGACCAACATTACTCGTACGCTTACGAGAGACCGGTTCCCTCGACCGCAACTTGTTGCATAGATGGCTTGCGGGTGGCAGTTTCTCTCACTTTAGTTGGATCGGATTCGACAAGGGCGGTCCTTGAGAAGGTTGAAAAGAAAATTATGTATCACCGTTGTGGTTTATGCGTAGGTGAGAATCGTTCTTGCTAGAAACCCATAGCAGCCACGTAAAACATGCAACAACAATTAGAGGACGTCTAACTTGTTTTGTAGGGTATGTTATGATGTGATATGGACAATTACATGATGTGATATATGCGATGTATGCGATGATCATGTGATGTATGGAATTTCACGACTTGCATGTCGATGAGTACGGCAACCGGCAAGAGACATAGGGTTGTCTTTAATTATTGTATGACCTGTGTGTCAATCATTAAGCGCTATGTAATGCTTTACTTTATAGCTAAACGGTAGCAATAGTAGTAGAAGCATGCAGGGCGTGACAACCCCGATGGTGACACGTTGATGGAGATCATGGTGTCGTGCCGGTGACGATGGAGATCATGCCGGTGCTTTCAAGATGGAGATCTAAAGCACAAGTTCATGGCCATATCATGTCACTTATGAATTGCATGTGATGTTAACACTTTTATGCACCTTGTTTTGCTTAGTACGACGGTAGCATTATAAGGTGATCCCTCACTTATATTGCAAGATAAATTGTGTCCTCCCCGAGTGTGCACCATTGCGAAAGTTTGTCGTGTTGAGACACCATGTGATGATCGGGTGTGATAGACTCTACGTTCACATACAACGGGTGCAAGCCAGTGTTGCACGCGCAGAACACTCGGGTTAAACTTGACGAGCCTAGCATGTACAGACATGGCCTCGGAACACAAGAGACCGAAAGGTCGAACATGAGTCATATAGTAGATATGATCAACATGATGATGTTCACAATTGTAACCACCTCAACTCACGTGATGATCGGACTTGAGTTGGTGAATTTGGATCATGAATCACTCGGATGACCAGAGGGATGTCAATTTGAGTGGGAGTTCTTAAGTAATATGATTAATTGAACTCATGATCATGAACATAGTCTGTAGTGTCTTTGCAAATTATGTTGTAGATTACTTGCTCGTGTTGTAGCTCCCTTGAATTTTTATATCTTCCTAGAGAAATAGAGTTGAAAGATGATGGTAGCAATATTGCGGATTGGCTCCGTGATGTGAGGATTGTCCTCGTTGCTGCACACAAGGCATATGTCCTTATTGCACCACTCGGTGCGCCAACCCCTCTAGCGTCGTCTGTAGATGTTGTGAACATCTGACAGGTATGTGGTGATGACTACTTGATAGTTTAGTGTGTCATGCATTACGGCTTAGAATTGAGGCTTCGAAACGTTTTGAACGTCACGGAACATATGAGATGTTCTAAGAGCTGAAATTAGGATCTCAAGCTCGTGCCCGTGTTGCGAGATATGAGATCTCCAACAAGATTCTTTGCCTGCAAGATAAACAAGAATAGCTCAATCGTTGAGCATATGCTCAGATTGTCTGGGTGCTATAATCGCTTGAATCGAGTGGGAGTTGATCTTCCAGATAAGATAGTGATTGATATAGTTCTCCAAGTCACTTTCACTAAGCTACCAAAACTTGGTGATGAACTATAAAATGCCAGGGATAGAATTAATGATCCCTGAGCTGTTCGCGATGTTTGAGACCGCGAAGGTAGAAATCAAGAAGGAGCATCAAGTGTTGATGGTTAGTATAACCACTAGCTTCGAGAAGGGCAAGGGCAAGGTGGGAAACTTCATGGATGGCAAGTCAGTTGCTGCTCCAGTGAAGCAACCCAAAGTTGAACCCAAACCCGAGACTAAGGGCTTCAATTATGAGGAGAGAGGTCGCTGAAGCGGAACAACCCTAGATACTTGGTAGATAAGAAGGCTGGCAACGTCGACAGAAGTATATTTGATATACGTGTTATTGATGTGTACCTTGCTTGTACTCCTAGTAGCACCTGGGTATTGGATACCGGTTCGGTTGCTAAATGTTAGTAACTCGAAATAAAAGCTACGGAATAAACGGAGAACTAGCTAAGTGTGAGGTGACGATGTGTGTTGGAAATGTTTCCAAGGTTGATGTGATCAACATCGCACGCTATCTCTACCTTCAGGATTAGTGACGAACCTACATAAATGTTATTTGGTGTTTTGCGTTGAGCATGAACGTGATTAGATTGTGTTTATTGCAACACGGTTATTCATTTAAGTTAAAGAATAATGGTTATTCTATTTACATGAATAATACCTTCAATGGTCATGCACCTAGTGAGAATGGTTTGTTGAAACTTGATCGTAGTAATACACATGTTCATAACATTGATGCCAAAGATATACAAAGTTAATAATAATAGTACCACATACTTGTGGCACTGCCGCTATATGTCATATTGGTATTAGACGCATGAAGAAACTCCATGCTGATGGATCTCTAGACTCATTCGATCTCGAATAGGTTGAGACATGCGAACCATGCCTCTTTGTCAAGATGACTAAGGACCCCGTTTTCTGTTTTGATGAAGCGGGCAAGTGATTTATTGGAAATGATACATGTTGATGTATGCAATCCAATGAGTCTTGTAGCGTGCGGTGGGTATCATTATTTTCTTACCTTCACTGATGATTTGAGTAGATATAGTGTATATTTACTTAATGAAACACAAGTATGAATCGTTTGAAAGGTTCAAACAAAATCAGAGTGAAGTTTAAGATCATCGTGACAAGAAGATAAAAATGTTTGCGATATGATCGTGGAGGTGAATATCTGAGTTACGAGTTTGGCATACAACTTTAGACAATGTGAAAGTTGTTTCACAACTCATGCCACCTGGAACACCATAGTGTGATGGTGTGTCCGAACGTCATAGTCGTGCTCTATTGGATATGGTGCGTGCTATGATGTCTATTATCGTTTTGTTACTATAATTTTGGGGTTATGCATTAGAGACAACTACATTCACTTTAAATAGGGCACCATCTAAATCTGTTGAGATGACATCGTGTGAATTATGGTTTGATAGAAACCTAAGCTGTCATTCTTAATGCTTGGGGCTACGACGCTTGTGTGGAAAATGTTTTCACCTAATGAGCTCGAACCCAAAGCGGACAAATGCATCTTCATAGAATACCCTAAGAACAGTTGGGTGAACCTTCTATATCAGATCCAAGCATAAAATGTTTATTGCTAAAACTGGGTCCTTTCTCGAGAAAAGGTTTCTCTTGAAAGAATTGAGTGGGAGGAGGATAGAACTTGATGAGGTTATTGAACCTATGTTTCAACCAGAGAGTAGCGCAGTGTAGGAAGTTGTTTCCGTGAAGCCTACGTTAGTTGAAGAGGAAGTAAATGATGATGATCATGAAGCTTCGGATCAAGTTACTATTGACCTACGAGGAAAATCGAGCTTGATGAGGTTATTGAACCTTTACTTCAACCAGAAAGTACCGCAGTGCAGAAAGATGTTTCTGTGAAGCCTACATCAGTTGAAGAGGAAGTTAATGATGATGATCATGAAGCTTCGGATCAAGTATTATCGAACTTTGTAGGTCGACAAGGACGTGTACTGCTCCTGAGCGGTACGAAAACCCTGTCTTAGAGGTCATGTTGTTGGACAACGTTGAACCTACGAACTATGGAGAAGCGATAATGGGCCCGGATTCCGACAAATGGTTAGAGGGCATAAAATCCGAGAATGGATCCATGTATGAAAACCAAGTATAGACTTTGGTAGACTTGCTCGTTGGATGGGAGGCCGTTAAGTACAAATGGATCTTTAAGATGAAGACAGACGCTGATGGTGAATGTCACCATTTATAAAGCTCGACTTGTCGCAAAGAAGTTTCCGCCAAGTTCAAGGAGTTGACTGCGATGAGACTTTCTCACTCGTACTGATGCTAAAGTCTATTGGAATTATGTTAGCAGTTGCTGCATTTTTCAATTATGAAATCTGGCAGATGGATACCAAAACATCGTTTCCTTCCTTAAGGAAAGGTTGTATGAGATACAACTAGAAGGTTTTGTCAATCCTAAGGATGCTAAAAGGTGTGCAAGCTTCAGTGAACCTTCTATGAACTGAAGCAAGCATGTCGGAGTTGGAATATACACTTTGATGAGGTGATCAAAGTTTTTGAGTCTATACAAAGTTTATGAGAAACTTGTATTTACAATAAAGTGAGTGGGAGCACTATAGAGTTTCTGGTAAGCATATGTGGTTGACATATTGTTGATCGAAAATGATGTAGAATTTCTGGAAAGCATAAAAGGTTGTTTGAGAAGAGTTTTTCAAAGAAAGACCTGGATAAAGCTACCTAATTGTTGAGCATCAAAATCTATAAAGATAGATCAAGATGTTTGATAAGACTTTCAATGAGTACATACCTTGACAAGATTTTGAAAGAGTTCAAAATGGATTAGTCAGAGAAAGAGTTCTCACCTGATTTGTAAGGTATAAAGTTGAGTTAGACTCAATGCCCAGTGACTGTAGAAGATAGAGAAAAGATGAGTGTCATCCCCTATGCTTCAGCCATAGGCTCTATCATGTATGCAACGCTGTGCACAAAGACCCGATGTGAGCCTTGCTAGAAGTATGGCCGGAAGGTTTCAAAGTGATCCTGGAATGGAGCATTGGACAACAGTCAAGATTATCCTTAGTAACTAAAAGACTAAGGAGATGTTTCTCGATTATGGAGGTGATAAAGAGTTCGCCGTAGAGAGTCACGTCGATGCAAGCTTTAACACCAATCCGGATGACTCGTAGTAGCAATCTGGATACGTATAGTAGGAGGAGCTATTTGGAATAGTACCAAGTGTGGTAGCAGTGTTTACAGTTTGACATAGAAATTTGCAAAGTACACACGGATCTAAATGTCGTAGACCTGTTGACTATAAGACCTCTCTCACATGCAAAGCATGATCGAGCCCCAGAACTCATTGGGTGTTGATTCATAACAATGCGAATCACATGGTGATGTGAACTAGATTATTGACTCTAGTGCAAGTGGAGACTAATGGAAATATGCCCTAGAGGCAATAATAAATTAGTTATTATCATATTTCCTTGTTCATGATAATCGTTTATTATCCATGCTATAATTGTATTGAATGGAAACACATTACATGTGTGGGTAAATAGACAACACTCTGTCCCTAGTATGCCTCTAGTGAACTAGCTCGTTGATCAAAGATGGTCAAGGTTTCCTATCCATTGACAAGTGATGTCATTTGATAACGGGATCACATCATTAGGAGAATGATGTGATGGACAAGACCCCAACTACAAACGTAGCATATGATCGTGTCAGTTTATTGCTACTATTTTCTGCATGTCAAGTATATGTTACTATGACCATGAGATTATGCAACTCACAGACATCGGAGGAGTGCCTTGTGTGTATCAAACGTCGCAACGTAACTGGGTGACTATAAAGGTGCTCTACAGGTATCTTCGAGGGTGTATGTTGGGTTGGCATGGATCAAGACTGGGATTTGTTACTCCGTGTGACGGAGAGGTATCTCAGGGCCTACTCGGTAATACAACATCACAAACAAAGCCTTGCAAGCAATGTGACTAAGTGTTAGCCACGGGATCTTGTATTACGGAACGAGTAAAGAGACATGCCGGTAAAAAGGTTGAACTAGGTATGGAGATAGCGACGATCGAATCTCGGGCAAGTAACATACCGAAGAATAAAGGGAACGTTATACGGGATTGACTAAATCCTTGACAGAGAGGTTCGACCGATAAAGATCTTCATAGAATATGTAGGAACCAATATGGTCATCCAGGGCCCGCTATTGGTTATTGACCATAGAGGTGTCTCGGTCATGTCTACATAGTTGTCGAACCTGCAGGGTCTGCACACTTAAGGTTCGGTGACATTTCGGTAGTGTAGAGTTATGTATGGTGGTAACCGAAGGTTATTCAGAGTCCTGGATGAGATCCCGGACATCATGAGGAGTTCCGGAATGGTTTGGAGACGAAGATTGATATATAGGAAGGTGGTGTTTGGACTCCGGAAAGATTTCGAGCACTTTCGGTAGTGTACCGGGAGTGACGAATGGGTCCCGGGGGTCCATCAGTGGGGCCAACCCACCCCATGGGCCAAAGTGGCGACCCACCAGCCCCTAGTGGGCCGGTGGGGTCCGCCAAGGTGGCCTAGGCACAGGGGAGAGAGGCCCAAACCGAATTGGGGTGGAGTCCTCCCCAAGTTCCACCTCTCGTGTGAGAGATGGACTCCCAATTGGAGGAGGACTCCCCCTCCACCAGTTCGGCCGAAGCCAAGGGAGGCCCTCCCCTTGGGCGCAGCCTCCTCTCCCCTCCTCCTATATATACTAGTGGATTTCTAGGGTTTTGCATAGTTTTTCCAGCCACGTGGAACCCTAATCTCTAGTGCATAGTTTCTCCTCTAGATTGGATTTCTGCAGTGCTTACGCGAAGCCCTGCCGGAATAGCTCCATCACCATCACCGGAGCGCCGTCAGGCTGCCGGAGAACTCTTCTTCCTCTCCACTCCCTCTTGCTGTATCAAGACGGTGGATATCGTCATCAAGCTGTACGTGTGCTGAATGCGGAGGTGTCGTCCGTTCGGTGCTAGATCGGAAGGACCGTGATCAAGATCGCGAGACGGTTCGTGATGAGTTCGTGGGACGGATCGTGATGTGTTCGCGGGACGGACCTTGATCAAGATCGCGAAACGGATCATGATGAGTTCGCGGGATGGATCGTGATGAGTTCACGGGACGGATTGTGATGAGATCGCGGGATGCTCGACGATTTGGATCGCGAAGACGTTCGACTACACCAACCGTGTTTCTTAACGCTTCCCGCTTAGCGATCTACAAGTGTATGTAGATCCACTCTCCCTCTCGTAGATGCTCATCACCATGGATAGATATGCGTGTGCGTAGGAAATTTTTTGTTTCCCATGCGATGTTCCCTAACATGAACTTATTGACCGCGGCGTACAAGTACTCAAAGCCCCCGGTAGCACGGGGAAAAGGGCCCATGATGTCAAGCCCCATACCGAAAATGGCCAGGAAAAAGGGATTGTCTGAAGAGCTTGAGCTAGTTGATGTAGTTTGTTTGAATGGAACTGACACGCTTCACACTTGGTTACTAGTGCACCTGCATCCTAGAGAACAGTTGGCCAAAAGAAACCTTGTTGGAATGCCTTACCGGCAAGAGCTCTTGATCCTATGTGGGAGCCACATATGCCTCCATGTATCTCTACCAACAGCTCAAGTCCATCCTCCCGAGGAATGCACTTCAATTTCACACCGTTCTGTCTCTTTCTCTACAGGACATTGTCCACAAACTTGTACATATTAGACTGATGGGCTACTTTCTCCTCTTCTTCCTGTTCCTTAGGGAGTTCTCCTGTTTGAAGAAACTGAACAATGTGTTGTGCCCATGCTGGATCCTGGGGCTCGACGGCAAGGACTAAAGGCATGTCTTCTGCCGCGGGAGTGTTTTTCTCTACGGTAAGGGCTTGAGGCCCTGTCGGAGACTGTTGTCCCCCAGCAAGCTTGTTGTTGTTCCCGGCAACTTCCTTGCCAACGGCTTCCGGGAGCTCTGCGGGGAAGTACTGGTATGAATTCAATTCCTTCTCTTATCTTGCCTTGCTGATGGTGCTACGGATGGCTGAGTCAGTTTGAGCACAAAAGTCCCTGGTTCCACAGATAACTTGAGGGTAGCATGCTTTGACAGGTCGTCGGCAATGTTGTTCTCTGCACGAGGAACATGCTCTGTTTGGAGACCGTCAAAGCGCTCCTCCAACTTCCTCACTTCCTCAATGTTGGCTCCCATCAACGGGCTCTGATAATCTTTGTTTACTTTCTTGACAAAAAGTTGTGAATCACCTCTGCGATGAGCTTCTTAATCCCAAGGTCTGCCGCAATCCTGGGACCGGCAAGCAGCCCTTCATATTCTGCAGTGTTGTTTGTCGATCTCTCCTGGGGAAAGTGCATCTGAATTATGTATTTGAGGTGTTCTCCGGTGGGTGCTACAAGCAGCATGCCAGCATTGGCGCCTTGCAGGGAGAAAGCCCCATCAAAATGCATAATCCATTCTTGATTCGTGTCCTTCCCGGGGAGAGTCGTTTCTTGGATCTATTTGTTCGGCATAGGGGTCCATTCTACAAAGAACTCTGCCAAGGCTCTGCTCTGAATAGTTGAAGTACTTCAAATATGAGACCAAAGCTTGACATATCCAAAGCCCACTCCACAATCCTGTCGGTTGCATCTGGATTTCGCAAGATCCGCTGCAACGGGAAGTGAGTGACAACGGTGATCTCGTGTGCCTGGAAATAATGGCGCAGCTTCCTCAAGGCCATAAGGAGGCCAAAGAGCAACTTTTGCATGCCAGAGTATCTTGACCTAGCCCCTTGCAGAAGGGAGCTGACAAAATAAGCTAGGCGCTGCACCATCTTCTTCCTCTGTGTCACTTCATTTATCTGCTCAAATCCTGCCTTGTCGGCACCAGACTGTGTCGTGGAAGATCATGGATCATCACTTGGCAGTCCTGCCTCCGCAGCTGCTTCTTCATCGACTTCATTCTGTGCCACTATAACAGCATTAACCACCTGATTCGTTGCCGCCAGGTATAGCACCAATGGCTCTTGTGGTTTAGGTGCGACTAGTGTTGGCGGAGAGGAGAGGTACCTCTTCAAATCTTGCAACACTGCCTCCGCTTCCGGAGTCCACTTCATTGGACCTGCCTTCTTCAAGATTTTGAAAAAGGGCAGGGCGTGCTCAGTAGATTTGGAGATGAACCTGCTGAGAGCCGCAATGTAGCCGGCAAGGCGACACACATCTTTGACGCATCTTGGTGCTTCAATCTGCTCAATTGCTTTGATCTTGTCGGGGTTTGCCTTGATCCCACGCTGAGACACAAAGAATCCGAGAAGCTTTCCACACGAAATGCCAAACACACAGTTCTCAAGATTGAGCTTCAGATTGATCTTACGCAGATATGCAAACGTTTTTTTCTAGATCTTGTATGAGTGTTACTTTGTCCATGGTTTTGACCACTATGTCATCCATATAAGCTTCCATATTTCTATGTAGCTGGGGCTCAAAACTGATCTGGACTGCTCTTGTAAATGTCAAACCAACACTTTTCAACCCGAAAGGCATACGTATGAAGCAATACGTACCACATGGGGTGATAAATGCGGTCTTCTCTTCATCTTCTTTAGACATGAAGATCTGATGGTATCCTGAATAAGCGTCAAGAAATGACAAAAAATCGCAGCTGGTAGTGGAGTCCACAATCTAATTGATATGCAGCAAAGGAAAAGGATCTTCTGGACAGGCTTTATTGATGTCTGTATAATCAACACACATCCTCCATTTTCCATTCGCCTTGCGCACTACAACTGGATTGGCCAGCCATGTTGGATGGAGCGCTCCTCTGACCAAGCTTGTCGCTTCCAACTTCCTGATTTCCTCGGCAATAAACTCTTGCCGCTCCAAGGCTTGCTTCCTAACTTTCTGCTTGATGGTCCATCCATGAGGACATATAGCAAGATGGTGCTCAATTACCTCACTGGGAACACTGGGGACATCAGATGGTTGCCACGCAAACACATCGACATTCGCCCGCATGAAGGCAATGAGCGTGCTTTCCTATTTGTCATCGAGGGTGGAACGTAGGGTGAAAGTTCCTCCCATACCATCCTCCTTGATGGGCACCTTTTTGGTTTTTGGTGAAGCTGCCTTGGATTTCTTTTTCTTGTTGGTGGAGCTCTTTAGCACATCGTCAATAGGAGCGCATCACTCTGAAGAGGTGCGCTTGCAGGAGTGTGGACCAGAGGTCTTGCTGGTCTTCTCCCCCCCCCCCCCACCGGGAGCTTCAGCGGCAGGTGCTGCAACTGCCTCCGGGTGAAGTTGGTCGGTGCAGATAATTGCATCCTTCTTGTCAGAGTTGATTGTGATGACGTTCATCGGCCCGGGCATCTTCAATACATTGTGAGCGTAATGCGATGCAGCCATGAACTTTGCCAACGCTGGGCGGCCAAGGATCCCATTATATGGCAATGGAATCCTAGCAACGTCGAAAACAATCTTCTCTGTCTTGAAGTTTAGGCCGCTACCAAATGTTACCGGTATGGTGCTCTTTCCCTTCGGCTGGCTCCTCCCTGGATTGATCCCCTAAAACGTGCCTGTCTCCTCGAGATCTTCATTAGGAATTTGCAACCTTTTGATCTCATCAAGCGAGATCAAGTTCAAACCGGCCAAACCGTCGACTAACATTTTCGTCACCTTGAGGTTCCGAATTGTTGGCGAAACCAACAATGGCAGACACCCGACCACAAGTGTGCGATCCGGGTGATCCTCGGCGTAAAAATGATAGGCGTGTGAGACCATCTCAATGGTTTTCGGGCCTCGATAGATGGATCTGTCGCATTAATCTCGTGTGCCCACTGTTTAAGCTGGCAGTGAGAAGAATGCAACGAGGCGCCTCTGTCGACATACATGATGTCTGTAGCCTTTTGTAATTCATGCTCGCTGGACTCATCGTCCTGTTTGTTGCCATCGTCATCCCCTTCTTCCTTGTTGCGACATTGAGCAAGCCTCTCCTTCTGTTGCTTGGTGTTGCCGCGGTAACCTCCTCGGCCATCGCGTTTCTTGACGGACCCCCTTGCACCATCTTGGGCCTTCTCCTTATCTCGCCAAACATATTCAGCTTTTTGCCTTTCACCAAGTTGCTCAAACTTGCCGGTAGTTTTGGATATCGTGGCCCTTGGTGCGATGGATCTTGCAATACTGCTTGTCAGAGCCCTCCATCTTGTCGGCAGCCGCCAAGGCCTAACAGGAGGCGCACCCGGCAACCTCCTTGCTAGGGCCGTCAACCTTGGTCTTATTGACGGTGTCGAGGTTGCCGTATTCCTCGACAGCAAGCACGGCTTTGCTCTTGTGTTTCTTGTTTTGCCATCGGCCTTTCCATGCCAGGGCTGTGGTGTCTTAGTCTTAAGAGTCGACTCCAGTGCCAGCATCCTCGCCGGGGAGTCTCCTCCCTTCTTCAGCTCGAGCACATCTATCAGCCAGAGCATAGAGCTTGGCAACATCCCTGACTTTGTTCATCGCTAGCTCTTCGCGCATCTTGCCGTTGTGCACATTCTGATGAAATGCGTTGATAACAGTAGAAGGATGGACATCTGGGATGTTGTGATGTATACAGCTAAATCTGTGAATGTACTTGCGCAGGGATTCGCTTTCTTTCTGGGGATGAGATGCAAATCGCTTGCCTGGCCAGGGGCTTGGTGGCCTCCCGGTAAAGGCGCCAACAAATTCATGACACAGATCTGCCGAGGAAGAAATGGAATTCTCCAGTAGATGCATGAACCACAACCTAACGTTGGGCTTGAGCACCAACGGGAACTAGTTGGTGAGTATCTTGTCGTCGCGAGCCCGAGCAACCTGCACTGCAATGGTGTAGATGCTCAAGAACTCTCATGGGTGGGTATTGACAATGTACTTCTCCAAGACCTCTGATTTGAATGTTCGGGAATTGAGACACTAGACTCGCCACGCTCATGGGTAAAAGCTGGACAACCCACCTCATAAGGTAGGTCGGTAGGATATCCTGGCACAGGCTTGTCTACAGTAGGTCCTGTGCGCCTATCATACTGATGGTGCGCTTCCTGCCTCCGCTCGATGGTAGTCCGAGCATCTTCTTTGCTCCACTCCCGAAGAACCTGACACTGATTGTGGTGAGTCCGCAGATCAAACGACGCTGTTGAATCATCGCCACAGGCGCCGGTCTGTCGATTCGGCGACCGCTGTTGCCGCCGTGGAGGAGAGTGCACCGTGGTCGCGCCACCTCCAGCCTTTTCGCCATTGGTGTGTGCTGACTCGATGGACTGCCGCTGCGAAGGCTCTGCCTGCTACGGCCCATCTCTTTCAGTGAAGCTGACGAGGCTCTGAATAGTAGCTCTCTACTCTTCAAGCTTCTCCGTAGCAGGAGGAAAATTTAGGAGTAACTTTTCTCGCACCAATGCTTCTACTTATGTAGTCGGCAGCTCAAGGTGCGAAGAACGTGAGGTGCTCTGACTCCTAACCGTGTTAGAAGGAGCTTCGTCATGGTCTCGCGATGACGCGCCACTTCCACCAGCATTTTGGCGTGCATGCTGGCCCTGCGCATCTTGGGGGTGATGCTCAGGAGTCTTCCCATGGGGGCGCTTAGAACCACCAACGTCACGGCGCTGTTCATCGCGTGTGACCTGAGAAGGCCGCGGCGTATGCACCAGTGTGGGTGTCTTGGAAGGCGCCCTTCCGTCCCTAGAGTTCACTACGTCGTCCGTAGGCAGTACAGCTCTGTCCTGAGATCCAGCGGCGCGTGGGTCATCGTCGTCGCTGCGAATGGCGCCGCTAGCTTGGCCTTGATCACCAGAACGTCGTGGAGGCTCATGACATCCACCTGTATCCACACTGTCCCCTATTCGACGAGCCATGGGTGCACCGGACATCGAGGGATCAACCGCCGTAAATACCTTCTTCGTGGGGGCCATGGCAATGAAGATGATGAAGAAAACTAGCACGCTGATCGTTAGACCTAGTTCACACAACCCTTTCCCCACACCTGGTGCGCCAAATATGTCGGGGTATGACACCTATGGGATCGCGTGGATCCCTTAGTGGTTCGACAGGGAGATGGTGTGCACGAAGAGCAGATCTGATGAGCAGCGTGACGGGATTTTTACCCAGGTTCGGGCCACTGAGAAGCGTAAAACCCTACTCTTGCTTTGGTGTATTACGAGTGTTTGAGTTCTAGCTACAGGAGCGCCGTGTGATGAACAGTACACAGCTGCTACACGTGTGAGCCAAAAGGTCCTCCAAAAGTCTGGAAAAAAGAACTCTCTCGTAACGCCTTGGGCCTCCTTTTATATGACTAAGGGGTCTCCAACAGTGGCGTATAGTACATGCACAAGGCATACATTTTCCATAGCGTTATCATACCTAACACTGGCGGCATAGGACAAACGCATTTAATGCTCCGTTAGGTAACCCTGACCTTCCACGGGACGGGACAGGAGACCGTCTCATCGGCACCGCTTAACCTCCACCATCACTAGATGCCTTGACACGTATCCAGGAGGGATGACACCTGGTCTCTGCGCTGGTAGGATGGTAACATCTTGCCGGGTGCACGTCTTGTCAGGGCTTTGTAAGCCATCCTGGCAAGATCTCACCAGGGTCGTAGCTTTTGGTCTTCGGTCTTGTGATTTTTGACTTGAATGTTTTCTTGACATCTTCGTACTTGCATCTAGCAGTCCCCTGAAAGGCCTTGCCGCGGGTGTGGCTACAACTACCCGTGCACAAGTAAGGGGTACTAAAAGACCAAAACTTTAGTACACCAACACATGGAGACCATCGGGATGATGAAGCTGGCCTCTTGTGATGATTTCCCCCTCCGAAAGAGCGCCCAAAAAGGGCCCCGGATGGGATCACTTTGGCACATAGGTTTGCGGCGTTCACATAAAAACTCTAGGTTTCTTTCTTGGGATTTCCAAATTTATAAGAATTTTCAGTGTAGGAATCATGCCAATTGGAGTTACGAGGGTCCACAAGCTCAGACTACACTCCCTACCTACTAGGACGTGTGGAGTGAGCTTGTGGTCTCCTCGTGGTCTTCTGGAACTTCCTCGAAGCTTTGTGGGTCCCTTATGTTCCAAAAAAAATCACCATATATTTCCGTGGCATTTGGACTTCATTTGGTATGCATTTTCTGCAAAACAAGAAATAACCAAAAATAGAAATTGGCACCGGGCACTAGGTTAACAGGTTAGTTCCCAAAAATCATATAGAAGTGCACCAAAACCATATATAAGTGCACCAAAACCATATGAAATCCCAAAAATGACGCTTCATAAATTATAGATACTTTGCAGACTTGTCAACATCCCCAAGCTTAATTCTTGCTCGTCCTCTAGTATGTAAATGATAAAATAAATTATTTATGAAGCGTGAATGCTAGAATAATGTACAAGTTTGATCAGTGGTAGTTTCAATCACTTTTCCTAGCATCATAATCGAAAACTCTTTCTCATAAAACTTATCATGATAAAGTAGCAATATTTTCAATGCATTCTCTTAATTATATAGTATTTCATGATTACTGGTACTCAAAGTATATTTTAGAACAATAAACATCCATCAGACAGAGAGGAAGATGGGGGCTTAATGTTTCACCTCCCAACTTACTTATCATAGAGATAATTGTCAACAATAATAATTCATGATCAAATATATTTAACTGGATATATGTGTCTGGATCTTTCCTTGCCAAGTAGAGAATAGTAGAGGTTGAAATAAGTTGTTGAATCAACATGTAAAGTAAATACATGAAAGTAAATATAATGTCCCTTTGCAGAGGGAAGCATATATTCGCAAAGGTGCCAGGGCTCAAAGTTTAAAATAGAGGTGATATATTTTGGATGGTGTTCCTTTCCTCTCAATATGTCATGATAAAAGGATTTGAATATCTTCCATGCTAAACATGTTAATGGTGGTTCCCAAATAGAATTGAAATTTTTACTCCCCCTCCATCATTCAAACACATTCCATAGCTAGCCAACTCCTTGGGTGTCCTCCCAACAATCAACCTTCTAGGGGGGTTTGTTGTTAATTTTCTTATATTAAGCACGACAGGACATCCTTTTTACCAGCCTCTCTCGTGAAGGATGAGTGAATAAACTCTCGTTGTGAGATAAACACACTTAGCATGGAAGAACTCTCCCCTATCGCTCCATGGGTGGTATGAGCAGATAGAACATATGTTTATTTGAAGGTTTTAGAGATGACACATGCAAATTTACTTGGAATGGCAGTGAAATATGATATATATATATAGGTAGATATGGTGGACTCTCATGGCAACAAACTAGATTTATGGGTTTTTTGATGCAAAAGTAGTATATCTACTTAGTATGAAGTTTTGGATAGCAAAAGGTTGTGTGAAAGCACCACATGTTGTAGGATCCATAACAATATAACTCCTGCAAATATACCCAAAACTAAACAGTTATGTTATCTTTTGATGTCTACTACACAACTTGTTCTTGTATACTCGTGTTGGGCCTCCAAGCACAGATTTTTGTAGGACAATAGCAAATTTCCCTCAAGTGGATGACCTAAGGTTCATCAATATGTGGGAGGTGTAGGATGAAGATGGTATCTCTCAGACAACCCTGCAACCAAACAATAAAAAATTCCCTTGTGTCCCCAACACACCAAATACAATGGTAAATTGTATAGGTGCACTAAAACGGCGAAGAGATGGTGATACAAGTGTAGTAATGATAGTAGATATTGATTTTTGTAATAGTAACAATAAAAACAATAAGGTAGGAAGTAACAAAAGTGAGCACAAATGGTATTGCAATGCTTCAAACCAAGGCCTAGGGTACGTACTTTCGCTAGTGCAATCTCTCAACAATGCTAATATAATTGGATCACATAACCATCACTCCAAAGTTCCTATGTAGTGTAAAAAATAAGAAGAAATTGTTTGTAGGGTATGAAAGCACCTTAAGTTATCCTTTCCGATCAATCTATCAAAGAGTTCATACTAAAATAACACCAAGTTATCCTTTCCAATCAATCTATCTAAGAGTTCGTACTAGAATAACACCATATGATACGCATAAACCAACTCTAATGTCACCTAGATACTCCCATGTCACCATAAGTATCCATGAGTTAATTATATGATATGCATAGAACAATTTCAGATTCATAATACTCAATCCAACACAAAGAACCTCAAAGAGTGCCCCAAGATTTCTATCGGAGAGAAATATATGAAAACGTGCAATCAACCCATATGCATAGATCCCCAAGGTCACCGGAATTCGCAAGTTGACGCCATAACAAATATCAAGTGAATCACTTGAAATACCCTCAATGTCACTATGGGTATCTGCATGCAAGACATACATCAACTACTCTCAAATCTATAAAATTCAATCCGATAATCACAAAATCTCAAAGGGAAAACTCAATTCATCACAACAAAATAGAGAGGGGAAAACACCATATGATCCAACTATATTGATAAAGCCCGTGATACATCAAGATCGTGCCATCTCAAGAACACAAGAGAGAGAGAGATTGAACACATAGCTACTCGTACAAACCGTCAGCCCCGAGGGTGGACTAAACCCTCCTCATCATGGCCTCCGTCGGGATGATGAAGTTGGCCACTGGAGATTATCTACCCTCTCCAACAGGGTATTGTTTTCTCTCTAGATTGGTTTTTCTTTGATAAAGAGAGTTTCGGTGGTGGAACAAGCAGTCTAGAGTTATTTCTGAGGGTTTATGAATAAATAGGATTTTTGGGCGTCGGTTTCACGCGAAGATGGGCCACGAGTGGACCACAAGACACCAGGGCGCGGCTCAGGGGGGATGGCATGCCCTGGTGGGTTGTGCCCACCTCGTGGCTCTTCTGCCCCCCCCCCACCCCACGAAGCTTATAGTGCCTCTCTTGTTCCAAAACAATCGTCAAAAAAATTGTTGCATTTGGAGAACTTTTATTTCTGCACAAAAAAAAACACCACGGTAGTTCTGCTGAAAACAGCGTCAGTCCAGGTTAGTTCTAAATAAATCATATAGAGTATTGTAAACATAGGTGAATATGGCATGAATACTTCATAAATTATAGATATGTTGGAGACATATCTGCATCCCCAAGCTTAATTCATACTCGTCCTTGTGTAGGTAAATGATAAGAGAAATAATTTATGAAGTGTGAATGCTAGCATGGTGCATAAGTTTGATCAATGATAATTTTAACCACTTTTCCTAGCATCATAACACCAACTCTTTCTCATAAAACTCATCATGATAAAGTAGCTGTAACATCCCAAATTTTGGAATGTTATAATAAATATTAGAATGATTGTTTGTTTGATTGAGTGATTGAATTTGAGTGGAATTTGAAACTTTTAAAAAAAACTTTTCAATGAATGGGAATGACATGACTTTCCCATATGCTTATGGAATTCAAATTCCTACATTTCAAATCAGTGAGAGAAGTTAACATGACTTCTTCATAAACAAGGAATTTGAAAAGTCGATTTGAAAATCTCTGAATTATTCTTTTTGGTATTCATTTCATATTTGGTTGCATTTTAAATTTTGAAAGAATTCAAATACCCTTGACAAGATTTTGAGAGGAGTAACATAACACTCCACACCAGGGTTTTTTTTGAAGTATTTGAACCATAAAACCCAGGGGGTTATTTGAAAATCATTTGCGAAAGGAATTAAAAGCCATTTAGGCATTTTCTGAAGAAAAAAATTAACTATTTATTTTGGCTGTGGAAAAATGTTCATCTTATTGCATTTATTCCCTAATCATTTTAGTATAAATAAACTTTATTTTTTGGAAATGTTTTCATTGCCCAAAAGTTAGGTTCCTTCTCTATTATTTTATAAAAGGAAAATAATTTTATTAGGAAAGTCCACTACGGCCCACTTACCAAATCTGGCCCGATCGGATCCAGATTTCCTTTCCGACCGGCCACCCGATACCTTTCCCCTCTCTCTCTCTCTCTCACTGATGGTGGACCCCACCGACCGCCAGCGCGATCCCCGCGCTCACCTTCCTCCTCTGCCCCGATTCCCTTCCATCGCCGGAGCAACCGCCGGATCTGTTGCGATCTCCCTCTCCCTTTCCTTTCGGACGACCACGAGGCCGCCTATAAAACACCAGCCCCTCCTCGACCCATCCCCCCCCCCACGAAACCCCAACGACGTGCCCTTTGCCTCGCCAAATCGCTTGTTGGAGTTACCCACGGTCGCCGCGCCATTGCCGACCCCGTGCTCGCCCTAGCCACTCCCCTCGCTACCGGAGCACATCATCCACTCCATCACCCTCGCCCGCACCTCCCCATGCACTCGCCCGTGCTCCAGAGCCACCGGAGCGACCTCCTCGTCGACCACCCGAGCGCCATCGCCGCCTCGAAGCTCACTGTCATCGCCACCGTCGTCCCCGAGGTCACCTTCGACTACCTCTGGACGCGTCGTTCACTGGCTCATCGCCTGGACCCCTTCGTCGTCGTCCCCGACCACCAGAGTGTCATCCTCGTCCATGCCCGAGCCGTTGGCTGTCGTCGAACTCGCCGGAGTTGACCTCCCGCCGCGGTGAACCTCTTCCCTCCGTTCGATCTTATTCCAACGGCCCCGATTAGATCCCACGTACCCCTTCGATTCTTTTAGAAGAACCGGCCGGTTTTCTGTTAAGTCATTATTAATCGAATCGTTTTTCTTTATATTCTGGTCGTCCGCTAGTTGGGCTAAACCGCGCAAAGCATCAACCAATTAGAAAGTGCCACGTAGCCCCCTGTTCGCTAGTTAGGATTTTTCTTTTTCTGTTTTCTGTTTTAAAACAAAATAGTTCTGTTTTTATTTTCTTTATATCTTTTATGTTTTTAACTATATTAATTTGATTCTTTTTTAATCATGTCACAAATTTTATTTAGTTTCTGTAGATATAAAGTTGGACCATATTTGAATAACCTAAATTTGAATTCAAACAGATTTGATTCAAATCTTATTTTCTGAATATCTTGTGTTTAAACATAGATTTTAAGTTGATTCTTTTTGCTACTTGTCACTAGTGACTTTATTTAATAGTAGGTATAATTTGAGAATTTTTAGAATAATTTCAATTAGTATTTTTAGCAAAACAGATTCTGCTTTATTTCTTTTTAGGTTTATTTCTATTTCTTTTGTTTCAAATAGTTTTTAATTTGTTTTCTTTTATATTAGTAGACAAGTTTTACTTTGTTTTATGTTAGTTAGCACTAATATTTCAACCAAGTTTATTTCTTTGTTATTTATTAGTTCTCTTGCATGGAATCAAATCTAGTTCTAACATAACTTGCAAGTTGATTTCATTGCTAGTTTGATTTCCTATTTGAAAATATTTTTATAAATTGTTTTATAAGTTTACCTTCTATTAAATTAGTTGTTTTATAAATTGTTTTCTCTTATTTTATTATTTCTTTTGTTGTACTTGTTGTTAAGATTATTAGCTAGAAAACTTATAGTGTTTAGTGTGTTACTTATCATAGTTCTTAGTTGATTTTCAAAAGTAACTCTTTTGCTAGTAAAATATTTGCTAGAATACTTTTGTTATATTTTACTTTGTAGTTTTTACATTTCAAAATAAGATTATTTCTAGAGAAAACCAACCATTGGTTGTGTTGATGAAGTTTTGTTGTTTTATCTTTTGTCTTCAGTATTTCCTTCATCACAACCCTTTTGTGTTTGGTTTTGTGTTACTTGTTGATTGTTAGAATTGATTGTTAGTATGATTGCTTATATGAATGCAATTTTTGATTGTTATAGATTTTTACCGGAGAGTGACGAATAGTTCTATCAAGTTAAATTTCTGAGAGCGATATTTTTCTTCATCAACAGTACAGGCAAGTTCACTTTTACCATCTATTTCATACCTATGTTTTATTGCATGTAGTGATATCATTCAACAAATCCCTCTAGTAGTGTTACTGAAAATTCTTGTAGTCAAGTAGAATGCATCAGGTAGGAATCCACCACTTGTTACTAAAGCCCCGGGAACGTTAGTTATTTTAATGCTATGCTAAAGTAGACGGCAGCTAGTATGAGTGTTCGTGAGTGGTGTGAGAAGGAGGACTCTACGTCAAGACGACAACTTCATGAAGGCATCTTCAAGTCCTGCATCTTGAAGGCCTCAAGACTTCGAGACTCGAGAAACAAGTTTTCAATACACACTACTAGGTGAAGGATGGAATTGATGGGCATCCCTGGAGTAACCAGTAGATAGCCGGGATGCATGGAGAAGCGCCATGACATCTTGCGGAAAGCTTCCCCCAGACTCAAAGAGACGGATGAATACTTCATGCCCGGAAGCTTACCTGTGTAGCCACAAGTCATTATGGGCTCTGGCTTGGTTGATCTTTGTTGTGACTCTGGTTGGGCAGTGCTACGAGATGTAGTCGACGTTAGGATTGGATGGGCACTGACTGTAGTCAGGGAAACACTCTAAAAGACCATGTTTCGTTCGTCCTGTTCTCAAACACCCGGCAGTGCGAGGACTTACCAGGAGGGAACGAATCTTATGGGTAAAGTACACAACACTCTGCAGAGTTAAACCTAATCGATTAGCCGTGTCCCCGGTTATGAACAATTTGAGCCTCTGGACTTGGATCTATCTCTGGACTCTCAACATTGGACTGATAATTAATTGTGGGCAAGTTATGATACTTGTGGGCATTAAGACATCGGTTAGCGAAACCATCTCATGTTAGGTAACTCTGTAGTGAAAACTCCTGATATTACTTTGTTGTAGGAAAAGAAAATAAAATCAGCTTTTATGCAAAAACTCAGACACAGAGCCACAAAGCCTTACTGCATATAGAATAGTTTTTATCTTCTGTTCTACTATGGTGATCTTGCCGGTACATTCAATGTACTGACCTACACGGATGCAACGTCTTATGTTGCAGATACTTTTCTACGACGAGTAAGAGTACGATTCAGGGTTACGATCTACACTCAACCTGTCGTTCGTGTTATTGGGATGCCACTCCCGTTGACTGTTTCCGCTGAGATTTTAAGGTATATATCAGTTTTACGTTAATTACATGTGATTGCACTTTGATATATACATTGATGTACTGTGAGTGCCAGCATACTGATCCAGGGATGGCACAGAACATACAGAGGCTTGACTCGTTTTGAGTCAGGTCGCTACCGAGATGGTATCAGAGCACATGTTGACTGTAGGACGTGACCCTAGGAAATTCATTAGAAAGAGGAAGACGTTGATAGGAACAACTTTTGTGTTCACTACTCTCATAACTTTTAAATTCTTTTACTGAACCCTCCCTGTTTCAAACTATAGATGGAGAACTTCACCCTAAACAAAAGAGAGGACTATGAAGATGTCCTCGGAGGCTCATTCCTCATGGAGCTAGTGTAGATGGTGAAGCTGCCGATACCTGAGATCAAGGCAACTAAGAGGAAGTCTAGATTCTAGGGCATCAAAACTAAAGTTTTTGAACGTACAGAAGACCCAGTATCGGAGTAAATACAATTTGTTATGAGAACACAAGATTTCTGATTTAAACGGAAGAGCATCACCGAAGGAGCTATCGTAAAGAATGTGAAGAGACAGATGCACCTAGAGGACTGTCATGAATTTGAGTGACCAATAATTTTCATTTTCAAGTGTGATAGACCCCACACCTTTCCAGGTCAATGGATTTGTTAGAAGACCACAAACCCTAACCTTTTCTTTCTAGCCTCTTCGAATCTCGAGGACGAGATTCATTTTAAGTGTGGTAGGTTTGTAACATCCCAAATTTTGGAATGTTATAATATTATTAGAATGATTGTTTGTTTGATTGAGTGATTGAATTTCAGTGCAATTTGAAACTTTAAAAAAACTTTTCAATGAGTGGGAATGACATGACTTTCCCATATGCTTATGGAATTCAAATTCCTACATTTCAAATCAGTGAGAGAAGATAACATGACTTCTTCAAGGAATTTGAAAAGTGGATTTGAAAATCTCTGAATTATTCTTTTTGGAACTCATTTCATATCTGGTTCCATTTTAAATTTTGAAAGAATTCAAATACCCTTAAAAAGATTTTGAGAGGATAAACATGAAACTCCATACCAGGTTTTTTTGAAGTATTTGAACCATAAAACCCAGGGGGTTATTTGAAAATCATTTGCAAAAGGAATTAAAAGCCATTTAGGCATTTTCTGAAAATAATTTTTTTAACTATTTTTTTTGGTCGTGGAAAAATGTTCATCTTATTGCATTTATTTCCCTAATCATTTTAGTATAATAGAACTTTATTTTTTGGAAATGTTTTGATTGCCCAAAAGTTAGTTTCCTTCTCTGTTATTTTATAAAAGGAAAATATTTTTATTAGGAAAGTCCACTGCGGTCCACTTACCAAATCTGGCCCGATCGGATCAAGGTTTCCTTTCCGACCGGCTGACCGATACCTTTCCCCTCTCTCCCACTAATGATGGACCCCACCGACCGCTAGCGCGATCCCCGCGCTCACCTTCCTCATCTGCCCCGATTCCCTTCCATCGCCGGAGCCGCCATCGGATCCGTCGCGATCTCCCTCTCCCTTTCCTTTCGGACGACCACGAGGTCGCCTATAAAACACCAGCACCTCCTCGACCCGTTCCCCCCCCCCCTGAAACCCCAATGTCGTGCCCTCTGCCTCCCCAAATCGCTTGCCGGAGTTACCCATGGCCGCCGCGCCATTGCCGACCCCGTGCTCGCCCTAGCCACTCCCCTCGCTACCCGAGCACACCATCCGCTCCACCACCCTCTCCTGCACCTCCCCGTGCACTCGCCCATGCTCCAGAGCCACCGGAGCGACCTCCCCGTCAACCACCCGAGCGCCATCGTAGCCTTGAAGCTCGCCACCGTCGTCCCCGAGCTCACCTTCGACCACCTCTAGACGCGTCGTTCACCGCTGCATCGCCTGGACCCCTTCACCGTCGTCCCCGACCACCGGAGCGTCATCCCCGTCCATGCCCGAGCCGCCGGCCATCGTCGAACTCGTCGGAGTTGACCTCCCACCGCGGTGAGCCTCTCCACTCCGTTCGATCTTATTCCAACGGCCCCGATTAGATCCCGCGTACCCCTTCGGTTCTTTTAGAAGAACCGACCGGTTTTCCATTAGGTCATTATTAAACGAATCATTTTTCTTTAAATTCTGGTCGTACGCTAGTTAGGCTAAACCGCGCACAACATCAACTAATTAGAAAGAATCACGTAGCCCCCTGTTCGCTAGTTAGGAATTTTCTTTTTCTGTTTTCTGTTTTAAAACAGAATAGTTCTGTTTTGTTTTCTTTATATCCTTTATGTTTTTAATTATTTTAATTTGATTCTTTTGGAATCATGTCACAAATTTTATTTAGTTTCTGTAGATATAACGTTTGACCATATTTGAATAATTTAAATTTCAATACAAACAGATTTGATTCAAATCTTATTTTCTTAATATCTTGAGTTTAAAAATAGACTTTACGTTGATTCTTTTTGCTACTTGTCACTAGTGACTTTATTTAAAAGTAGGTATAATTTGATAATTTTTAGAATGTTTTAAATTAGTATTTTTAGCAAAACAGATTCCGTTCTAGTTCTTTTTAGGTTTATTTCTATTTCTTTTGTTTCAAATTGTTTTAAATTTGTTTTATTTTATATTAGTATACAAGTTTTACTTTGTTTTATGTTAGTTAGCACTAAAATTTAAACCAAGATTATTTCCATGTTATTTATTAGTTCTCTTGCATGGAATCAATTCTAGTTCAAACATAACTTGCAAGTTGATTTCATTGCTAGTTTGATTTCCTATTTGAAAACATTTTTATAAATTGTTTTATAAGTTTACCTTCTATTAACTTAGTTGTTTTATAAATTGTTTTCCCTTATTTTATTATTTCTTTTGTTTTACTTGTTGTTAAGATTATTAGCTAGAAAACTTGTAGTGTTTAGTGTGTTATTTATCATAGTTCTTAGTTGATCTTCAAAAGTAACTCTTTTGCTAGTAAAATATTTGCTAGAATACTTTTGTTATATTTTACTTTGTTTTCTGTTTTTACATCTGAAAATAAGATTATATGTAGAGAAAATCAACCATTGGTTTTGTTGATGAAGTTTTGTTGTTTTAACTTTTGTCTGAAGTATTTCCTTCATCACAACCCTTTTGTGTTTGGTTTTGTGTTACTTCTTGATTGTTAGAATTGATTATTAGTATGATTGCTTATATGAATGCAATGTTTGATTATTATAGATTATTATCGGAGAGTGATGAATAGTTCTATCAAGTTGAATTTCTGAGAGCGATATTTTTCTTCATCAACAGTACAGGCAAGTTCACTTTGACCATCAATTTCATACCTATGTTTTATTGCATGTAGTGATATCATTCAACAAATCCCTCCAGTAGTGTTATTGAAAATTCTTGTAGTCAAGTAGAATGCATGAGGTAGGAACCTACCACTTGTTACTAAAGCCCCGGGAATGTTAGTTATTTTAATGCTATGCTAAAGTAGACGGGGTCTGGTATGAGTGTTCGTGAGTGGTGTGAGAAGGAGGACTCTACGTCAAGACGACAACTTCATGAAGGCATCTTCAAGTCCTGCATCTTCAAGGCCTCAAGACTTCGAGACTCGAGAAACAAGTTTTCAATACACACTACTGGGTGAAGGATGGAATTGATGGGCATCCCTGGAGTAACCGGTGGATGGCCGGGATGCATGGAGAAGCGCCATGACATCTTGCGGAAAGCTTCACCCAGACTCAAAGAGACGGATGAATACTTCATGCCCGGAAGCTTACCTGTGTAGCCACAAGTCATTATGGGCTCTGGCTTGGTTGATCTTTGTTGTGACTCTGGCTGGGCAGTTCTACGAGATGTAGTCGACGTTAGAATTGGATGGGCACTGACAATAGTCAGGGAAACACTCTGGAAGACCATGTTTCGTTCGTCCTGTTCTCAAACACCCGGTAGTGCGTGGACTTACCAGGAGGGAATGAATCTTATCGGTAAAGTACACAACACTCTGCAGAGTTAAACCTAATCGATTAGCCGTGTTCCCGGTTACGGACAATTTGAGCCTCTGGACTTGGATCTATCTCTGAACTCTCAACACTGGACTAATAATTAATTGTGGGCAACTTATTATACTTGTGGGCATTAAGACATCGGTTGGCAGAACCATGTGATGTTAGGTAACTCTGTAGTGAAAACTCCTGATATTCCTTTGTTGTAGGAAAATAAAATAAAATCAGCTTTTATGCAAAAACTCAGACACAGAGCCACAAAGCCTTACTGCATATAGAATAGTTTTTATCTTCTGTTCTAGTATGGTGATCTTGCCTGTACATTCAATGTACTGACCTACATGGCTGCAACGTCTTATGTTGCAGATACTTTTCTACGACGAGTAAGAGTACGATTCAGGGTTATGGTCTACACTCAACCTGCCATTGGTGTTATTGGGACTCCACTCCCGTTGACTGTTTCCGCTGAGATTTTAAGGTATATGTCAGTTTTATGCTAATTACATGTGATTGCACTTTGATATATACATTGATTTACTGTGTGTGGCAGCATACTGATCCAGGGATGGCACAAAACACACAGAGGCTTGAATCGTTTTGAGTCAGGTCGCTACAGTAGCAACCAATTCACATGTTATGGTAAAACAATGAATTCTCTTGAAACTTAACAACATATGTTATTAGTCACCAAACTTAACAACCTAGATGTTTCCCCACCACATGATGCTTGCCAACTAGAGAATAATTGAGGTTGAAATGAGAATGCATACGATTGACTCTTGCATAAAAGTAAATACTAAAAGGTAAAATATAGGACCTTCTCAGAGGGAACAAGAGATTTACAGAGGTGTCGGAGCTCAAAGCTTAAATTAGAGATAAATACAATTTTGGGAGGTGCACCCTTCCTTTCAACGTTACGACCAAGAGTTATCAATATCTTCCATGTTAAACACATTAGCGGTGGTTCCCAAGGGGTAAATGTAAAGGTTTACTCCCCCTCCACCAACAAACATACTCCATGGCTAACAGAATCCATGGGTACCATCCATACCAACAACATTCCTAGGGGAGTTTTGTTTAATTATTTGTGTTTTTATTATTTTGGGATTTAGAATCCCTATTACCGCCCCTCTGATGCAAGGACGAGTGAATAAACACTCATCGTGACAATAACCCACTTAACATGGAAGATAATGACCGCCCTCTGTCGCTCCATGAGTGGTACGAGCACACAAAATAGATATTTATTTGAATTTTTAGAGGTGGCACATGCAAATTTACTTGGAATGGAAGTGAAATACCATATATAGATAGTTATGGTGGACTCCCATGGAATGAAATTGGTTTTAAGGGTTTTTGGATGCACAAGTAGTATCTCTACTTAGTACAAATTTTTGGCTAGCAAAAGATCCTAAGCAAACACCATAGGTTGGAGGATCCATAACAATATAATTTCCATGCTAATATACACAACCATAACTCATTATGTTGTCTTCCTTGTCCAACTTCAACCAATTTTCTCAACTTTTAAAATAATTAATGGGTATTCCAAATCATAGAATATGTCCAAGTTAATATATTTGTATGTGAAAGTTCTCTTCCTTATACTAATCATTCACAAATTGCTCGTATGACCAATATTGTGATTGTCAGACTTCAATAGATTTTACTTTATAGATGTGAAGCTACTAATAATCATAAAGCGCATTGATAAATTCAAATTTATGATATTTAATTCATTCGCAATTTACTCTTAGGATATAAGTGAACCACAAGAGTAAACATCAAACTACTCTCAAAAGATATAAGTGAAAATCAATGAGTAGTCAAATAATTAAGTAGCTATGTGAGGGATCTCTCTCCCAATAAATATTTTCATATCTGGGTATTTTATTAAACATCAATCAAAATAAAAATATCACTCCAAGAATAGCACATATCATGTGGACAAATAAAAATTTAGGCTCAACATAGGCTAACCGATAATTGTTGATGAAGAGAGGTGGGATGTGTAGCATCCCCAAGCTTAGATGCTTGAGACTACTTGAAATATTCACTTGGGGTGCCTTGGGCATCCCCAATCTTGAGATTTTGGCTTATATGCTTGAGACTACTTGAAATATTCACTTGGGGTGCCTTGGGCATCCCCAATCTTGAGCTTTTGTATCAATTTCAATCCTCTCATATCTCGGTTTCACCTAAGTCTCAAAAACTTCATCCACATAAGAATAAATCCACACTTCTTGTACTACCAAGACAAGTTGCACAATAATTATAAAACATTATCTACTGTTTACTATGATTTCCAAAATTTATATCTACCAATATAGGCTATGTAAATTATAGGATAAGTAGATAACAAAACTATGATAGCAATCTCTCTAAAGAGAACAATCTAGAGAAATTTATTAAATCAATGTACTTTTGTAACATAAAAACTTATGAAAATTTAGGACGTGATAAACAATTTATATTACAACACTGTGTAAAAATTTCAGAAACTTTCCACATCCAGTAAAATATGAAAATTCAAACACTACAGCAAAAAATTTTGTTTCTACACAGCAAATATCAAACATGTAACTCAAGCATACTAAGAGGCAATTCTTGGAGAGAAAATTTGAAACATGAGATTATAATTTTCATAGAAAATAGAACAACAAATTATAATGACGCTCCAAGAAAAATACATATCATGTGACGAATAAAAATATAGCTCCAAGTAAGATGTACCGATAATGTTGGAGACGAAAGAGGGGATGCCTTCCGGGGCATTCCCAAGCTTAGACGCTTGAGTCTTACTTGAATATTACCTTGGGTTTCCTTGGGAATCCGCAAGATTTGGTATGTTATTCTCCTTATTCACCTCATATTGGTATCTCACCCCAAACTTGAAAACTTCAATCATACAAAACTTAACGGGACTTCGTGAGATGGGTTAGTGTAGTAAAGGTAGATCATTCACTTAGGTACTATCAAGACAAGATTATTAACTGTTATCACATAATACCTACTGTATTCCATCATTCATACAATCTATATCACCAAATATAAGTTGTGGAAACAATTGAAACAAGCAAACTCTACATGCAAAACAAATCTGTGAAAAATAGAATCTGTGAAAAACAGAACAGTCTCTGGAGAACTAAATGATCACCATACTTCCCTGACTCTAAAAATTCTAAAAAAATAGGAAAAGGCATACAATTAACATAGAATTTTTTTGACGCTCTAGTAAAATCAGATAATTCATATACTAGACGCAAAACTTTCTGTTTTTTGCACAGAATCAAACAAGCAAGTTTCCACACTATCCCAAAGGCTTTACTTGGCACTTTGTTGAAATAAAAGACACAAAACATGATTACTATAGTAGCTTAATCATGTGAATGCACAAAAATAGAAAGTAAAAGTGTTGGGTTGTCTCCCAACAAGCACTTTTTAATGCCCTTTAGCTAGGCATGATGATTTCAATGATGCTTGTATAGGAATAGTAGTTGAAACATGCAAGAGACCATCATAAATTACATGAAAAGCACATTTAAGTCTAACCCACTTCCTATGCATAGGGATTTGGCAGCAATTTATATGATTTTCTTTGACTGACATATTGATAGTGTGCCTAGTGCCAGTTCATGTTTGTTGCATTTTTTTGTTTCACAGGAAATCTATATCAAACAAAGTCCAAACGCGATAAAAATTTACAAATATTTATTTTGTAATATATGTGATTTTCTAAAAAGGAATCAATGTGATATGATATCTGAGTGTCCCACAAGCCATCTTGTCATGCCCAGGTGGTAGGGCATGCCCCTGGCTCGTGGGTACCTCGGAGATCGGTTAGGGGTGTACTTCCGCCGTAAGGAAGCTAATATCCGGCTAAAAATACCCTCAAAATTTCAGACTAATCCTTCAGCCAAACGGTGACGCGAGAAAAAAGGAACATAGAACAGAAAAGAAATGGAGAGATCCAATCTCGAAGGGTTCCTTCCCTCCAGGAGCCATGGCGGCCATGGACCAAAGCGGAAATACTCCTCCCATATGGGGGGCAAGGAACCATAAGAATGAGGTGGGCTCTCTCCCCATGTCTCCCGGTGGTGCCGGAGTGTCGCCATGGGAATTAGTTTGGCGACGATCTACACCAACAACTATGTCATCTTCCTCACCACCACCATCACATCCCCTCATCTATTTACAATGGTCAACTCTCCCGCAACCCACTATAACCCCTACTTGAACATGGTGCTTTATGCTTCATATTGTTATACAATGATGTGTTGCCATCCTATGATGTTGGAGTAGAATTCTTTTTATCCTATAGGTTGATTGATGATCTCGATTGGATTGAGTTGTGTGTTTATTTTTGTGTAGTACTATGGTGTCTAGCATGTTGCGCAAATGTGTGGGATCCCTGCTATAGGGTGTTTCAATACGCCCATGATTCACTTATAGTGGATAGAAGGGGTGACAACAGCTTATACCCGAGTAAGGGGGTTGTTGCTTATGGGAGTAAAGGGGACCTATTACTTAATGCTATGGTTCGATTTTACCTTAATGGTCTTTAGTAGTTGTGAATTCTTGCTAGAGTTCCAATCATAAGTTCATATGATCCAAGTACGGAAAGTATGTTAGCTCACGCCGCTCCCTCATATAAAATTGTAATAATGATTACTGATCTAGTTATCAATTGCCTAGGACAATTTCAAAAATCCTACCATCACTTTTCTATACTTGCTATATTGGTTAATTATTCTTTTATTAAAACGGCACCTAAATTTCTTTTCCACGTTCTTTATTATCTTGAAAAACTATATTCTTACACCTACAAAGTACTTGTAGTTTCATTCCCGCAAAGTAGTTTATTTCTTGTACTAGGCATAGTGAACATTGTTGCGCGCAGAGTTGTATCAGTGGTCTATAGAACTTGAGAGAATATTAATTCTAACTTTAGCTCCTCATTGGGATCGACACTCTTACTTATCGAGAAAGGCTATAAATGATCCGCTATACTTGTGGGTTATCAAGACCTTTTTCTGTGTGCTTGTTTGCTTTACCTCTAAGTAATTTTATTTTCTATTGTAAGTTGTTTTATATCTTTAGTTATGGATATGGAAAACTAAATACCAAAGAAATAGTTGTACTTGCTACCATGGAAAAGGGAACCTCCTAAAATCGTCGATGTTGGTTATGCGAAAAACATTAAATACTACTTTGATTATCCTGCTAAATCTCCATTCAACTTGATACTGGGAGATACTTTGGATCATCGATAATACTTTAGGGATTATCGCTTGACTGAAAAAGGGAAACACTTATGGTATCTAATTGAAATGTTGCATTGGTATGCTTGGAATTTATGCCTGAGATGTGATTATACCTATTGCTCAAAGATGAAGGATCTACACCTTCCCTTACAATGTGAATTTAATGATAATAAAATGTTGGCTTATTATGCTATTGGTATATATGATTACTATGATGTGTAACAAATAGAAGAATTTGTTGCTTTAAAGGGTGCTTATGAAAATGAATCTTTGTTTGAAAAATGTGAAAATTGTGATGATGCTCTTTACAGATCTAAAATTATGTTATACTTAATATTGCTATGAGAATTATGAATATAATGCCTCTATTTATAAATTTATTGAGGAAGTCTCTTTTTCCCAAGAAGAGACTAATATTTTGCAGGAATCTATGGAAGAAGAAAATGCTGAAACGATGAGCCCATGTGATGAAAAAGATGAGGAAGAGAGCGAAGATCCAAATAAGGAAGAGTGGATTAGCTACCCGTGCCCACCTTCTGATCAGAGTAAATATTTATCACATACATTGTTTAATTTCCCTTCGCACATACCGAAGGATAAATGCTATGATAATTGTTGTGATCCCTTGGATTTTTTTTGAAATATTCCTATTTGATGAACTTGATGCTTGATATGCTTGTGGCCATGATGCTAATATGAATTGTGTTTATGGAGATGAAATTTCTATAGTTCCTTGTGTTAAACATGAAATTTTTGCTATTGCACCCACACATGATAGTCCTACTATCTTTTTGAATTTTCCCAACTACACTATATTGGAGAAGTTTGCGCTTATTAAGGCTTATATTCATGGATTGTGTTTTACTATTACACATGATGATTTTGATGGATATAATACACATGTGCTTGCTTCTCCTAATTGAAATTATTATGATAGAGGATCCGAATCTTC
This sequence comes from Hordeum marinum, assembly GCA_022496015.1. Taxonomy (NCBI): domain Eukaryota; kingdom Viridiplantae; phylum Streptophyta; class Magnoliopsida; order Poales; family Poaceae; genus Hordeum; species Hordeum marinum. Next base: position 333,607,765 of record CM039678.1, on the reverse strand, counting down.
ACCTCTCTATGTTTCCAATATGATAAAATTGCACGAAACTCTTTGTACTATGCATTGGCCTTTACTTTGTGTGAAGGATTGTTCTTCTATGACATGCCTATGCATAGGAAGAGAGTTAGACTTTGTTGTTACATGATATATATTAATTTATTCTCACTACTTAATTAGAAATCATTTTAATTAAAATTGGCTTTGATATACCTTGGAATTCGGGTGGATCAATTAGTAGACCATAATATGCCGAGCTTAACGGCTTTAAAGAAAGAGTTGCCGGGGAGACAACTCAGAAGTTTTAGAGATTCATTTTATTATGTTATGTGCTTCTAAAGTAAATAAAGACAAAAAAATAAAGCGGGGAACTAAAAACGTTTTCAAAAAGAAAAGTGGAAGTGAGAAAGACGAGCACCATTGAAGTGGGGGCTAGCCTTGAACTTTGTTCACGCCCATTGAAACTTTGTGAACCATGAGTACATAAACTTTTCAACAAAAATAATTATCCCCTTGTACAAATCCATTGTATTATAAAAAATAATGTGCCAAGATTCAACTTTAGGATGTTTTAATTGCTTGATTGATACGTGTTGTGTAAAACAGAAACTTTTCTATAGTGTTTGAATTTTTCATATTTTACTGGAGCATGAACAAATTATGAACATTTTGCATAGTACTTTTGTGCAAATGTTTTTATTACATCCTAATTTTGCAGAATTTTTGGAGTTACATAAGTGTATGTTTCATCTACATCTTTACATATTGTCCTGTATTTTTCCCAGATTATTGTTATAGTTTCTTTATCTACTTATGCTAGAAATCTTGTTGATATCCATTGATTTGGGAGCCATAGAATTGCGATAGCATACATTGGGTAATATTGGATTATAATTATAAAATAATGTTATAGCAAGACATGATGGGATTTGATGTTACATGTACTAACACTTCTAATAAAAATTATGTTTGGATGAAGTGTTCAACGATTGAGGAGGAATCAATATGAGAAGAATAAGGGCTGGCAAGAGTTCAAGCTTGGGGATTCCCAAGGAACCCCAAATAAATATTCAAGGAGACTCAAGCGTCTAAGCTTGGGGATGCCTCGGTAGGAATATGATCTTTCTTCCTCGATAATTATCGGTATGTGTAAGTTTTTGTTTTGTTCACATGATATGCCTAAATTCTTGGAGCGGCGTGCGCCTTTTATTTTTATTTTACCAATGCACCTTGCTGGTATGGGATAGTCCTTGGCTGATTTATAGAATGCTCTTTTTTACTTCACATTGTGAAAGTTTTATTAGCTAATGTGGGTACTTGGATTATACACACTCCCGCCTTTCCGCAATTTGCTAGCCTCTTCGGTACCATGCATTGCCCTTTTCGCACCTTGAGAGTTGGCGCAAACTTCGTCGGTGCGTCCAAACCCCGTGATATGATATGCTCTATCACACATGAGCCTCCTTATATCTTCTTTAAAACAGACACCATACGTACCTATCATGGCATTTCCATAGCCATTCCAAGATATATTTTCATGTAAATTCGATCATCATCATATGCATGACTTGAGCATTCATTGTCATATTGCTTTGCATGAGGGTAAGATAGCTAGCATGATATTTCACTGTCCTGTCCGTTTTTGATATCTTTGCTATGCTAGATCATTGCACATCCCGGTACACTGCCAGAGGCATTCATATTGAGTCATAGTGTTATTTATCGAGTCCTAATTTCGAGTTGTAAGTAATTAAAAGTGTTATTATCATCATTATTAGAGCATGGTCCCGGTGAGGAAAGGATGATGGAGACTATGATTCCCCCAAAAGTCAGGATGAGACTCCGGACGAAAAATAAAAAGAAATGAGAAAATGGGGAGGCCAAATGAGCCCACCATAAAAAAATATAAATAAATAAATAGAAAAGGGGGAGCCAAAAAGAACCCACCTAAGAGAGAGAGAGAGAGAAGGGGCAATGTTCTATCCTTTACCACACTTGTGCCTCAAAGTGGCGCTATGTTCCTCATAAAGAGCGTCTCCAGATTTGTCACTTTCATATACTGGTGGATTTTTTTTCATTATAGAACTTGGCTTGTATATTCTGATGATAGGCTTCCTCAAATGCCCAAGATCTTCATGAGTAAGCAAGTTGGATGCACACCCACTTAGTTTCATTTGAGATTTTATACACTTATATCTCTAGTGCATCTGTTGCATGGCAATCCCTACTCCTTGCATTGCTATCGATTGATGGGCATCTCCATAGCCCGTCGGTCTGCCCGCTTGATGCGAGACTTTCTTCTGTTTTGACTTCCTGTTGATCTCTACCAACATATTCTATTCCACCCTTAGTGCTAGTCCATGGATCACGCTCATGTATTGAGTGTAGTTGAAAATGCTGAAGCGTGTGAAAGAGTATGAACCAAATGCCTCACTTGACACTAGGGTGACCATGATTTGTACTTGTGTTAGGAAGACGGAGTCATGCCATGCTTACATGATTAAATGTGTAGGGATAACGTTCTTTAGCATCATTTATTTTGAAGGACATCATTTTTTGTTAGTAAACCTGAGTATGGATGTATTTTTGTCAAATGATAGACTATTGAGTGGAATCACTCGTATCCTAATATTCCCGCCATGATTAGATATTTCTTCAAGATTATGTTAGGTAGCATTCCACATCAAAAGTTATAATTTTCTCATTTACCTACTTGAGGACGAGCGGGGATTGAGCTTGGGGATTGAGGGAGTCCTGGATTAAGGGGTCCTCAAACGACCAGCCTATTTCTGATGGGCCGGACTCATGGCCCGCTTGTTGAGCATAGGATTGACCGAAGGCCCCATCACCGGGTAGGAAGCCTCAGGGCTCGTGGCGTGTCTTCAAAGATTGGGATAGTAGATAGGCCAGTTGGGGTTTAGATTGTAGGGCAGAGAAACTCATCTAAGGTTTTAGCTATCTGATCTTGAGGTAGATCAACTCTGTAACCTTCATACCATCAAAATAATCGAGCATGACGTCAGGTTTTACCTCCATAGAAGGGCCCAAACCTGGGCAAACATCGTCTCGTTCTTCCCTTGTTACCATCGATCCTAGTCTCACAACTCGGGACCCCCTACCCGAGATCCGCCGGTTTTGACACCGACATTGGTGCTTTCATTGAGAGTTCCGCTGTGATCGCCAAAGGAATCGATGGCTCGCCTTGTCATAAGCAACAAGATCTGTAGCCAGGATGTCCTCATCCCTGGTCAGATCTTCACAGGCGGCGACGTCTCATCGCATGCCGACCCGACTGGCTATCTTGGCCAAATCGGAAGCTTCGTCCCCGGTCAAGAAATCAGATTCAGAACCCTAGAGTTCGTCGTTGATTCACGAGGAGAGCTTGTCTTGACAGAACCATCAGCTCTCATGGAGGATCCCACAGATCCTGATGCCTCGACACTGAGGACATCAGACCACACCTTTGAGGTGGCCTTCACCCTTGGGCTATCTAGAACACCCAATCCAGTCATTGTGCCCGGACCCGCTACAGCCGAACATGACTCGAATTCCCTGTCAAGCGACTCCGGAACCACGACGCCGTAGATCGACCCCACGCGCTTTAGCTACACGCATCCTACCGACGACTCGTCCCTAAGCGAGCTATTTGATCAAATTCAAACCATGGGTATGACCAATGACCAGACCCTGGTCTATGACCGGATCTGGCTTAAATCCGACAATAAGGAGATTCGCATCCCCTCGGTCACTCACTTAGTCGCCACCGTCGAGTGTCTGGATGGGGGCTCGTCCCCCCAACGACCGGAATTAAAGACGGTTTATATCCCAATTTCCGATCATCGGGATCTCGCTTGTAACCCATACCCTGGAGTTCGCTCCGGAGATAGATCGGGATCAACCCCCGATCTAGCACGCAACTCGAAACTCATGATTCCGGACTCACATCGTGGTGCGGAACCAAAGTTTTTCCCACCCACCACCCAAGTCGAGCACTCAAGCATCGCAAGAGAGTCCAAGTCTCCGAACCTACGGGATGTTAAACAGTTCCAGGAGAGTCGGTTCATCATTTTTGGGCTAGACTCCTCCCCGTTAGAGACAAAGTACGAGCTTTTAGTGACCAGGAGATAATGGCAACCTTCAGTTGCAATTGTCATGACGAAGGGATCCTCAATGCCCTGGCTCATCATCACATTCGCAACTTCACCAAGCTATTGGACTTGGTACAAAAATATTGTGCCATGGAGAGCACCTGGCAAGCCGAACGGTTACTTTTGGAACCAATCTTTACCGAATACACTAGAGGAGATCAGGAAAAGTGGATACCTTCAAAGTGGCTAGCCGAACTTGAACCTGCCGAAAAGAGAAATAGACCCCCTATGGGGGTCTGAACTGTCCTTCAGGAACTATTGGATAAGTCATGCCCTATACATTTGTATTGCTGAACACAAGCCCGACTCACAGCCTTAGAGCTTGCTGGGTCGTCAGGCAGGTCGCAAAAAGTGGTGAGGCCATCCTCAAGGCACTAACTCTGAACAGGCTCTCCACATCGCCACCAGAACACAACGCTGAAGTCCTGACAATCTACGAAATGTTCCCCTCAAAGAACAGGAGGAAAAGAGCTCTTAGAGAACTCGAACTGGTCTATCATGTGGCAGCAACAAGTTCATGGGCAGACATACCCATCATCTTCGGAGATACTGACCAACCAGCCATCCATCCCAGTCATACATCGGTCGCACTAGTCCTAAATCCCATCGTTGATGGCTTCAGGTTGCAGAAAGTGCTAATGGATGGCGGCAGTGGTTTAAACCTTATATACAAAGACACCCTGGAAAAAATGCAGTTCGGCCGATCTCGCACCAAGCATAGCAACACAACATTTCGGGGGATCATTCCCGAGAAAGAGGCACGTTGTTCAGGACGTATCACCCTAGACGTAGTGTTCGGCACGCTCGAAAACTACCGATCTGAAGAACTTCTCTTCCATACCGTGCCCTTCCCCAGTGGCTACGACGCCCAGCTAGGGCGTGATGCCTTCACAAAATTCCAGGCTATACCACATTACGGGTATATGAATCTCAAGATGCCAAGCCCAAACGGGGTAATCATAGTCGCCAGTGATCCAAATATAGCCCTTCGAGCTGAGAACAAAACAGCAGCGCTCGCCCCCGAGGCACTAGTTGAGACCTTTGCTGTAGAGGAATTGACCGCACTCCGGTTAACAGTAGACAAGGACAATGTGATCCTTAGCAAAAGGCCCAAACTCATGTCCTTTAAACCTGCAAATGAAATATTTAAATTTCAGGTACACCCAACAGACCCCAATAAGAGAGCGTCCATCGGAGATCAGCTGCACCCCATGGTGGACGAGGCACTGCGAGCATTCTTATGAGAAAACTAGGACATCTTTGCCTGGTATCCTTCCAATATGCCAGGAATCCCACGGCGACTAGCAGAACATAGTTTGAACATAATCAAAGGCTTGAAGCCCGTTAAACAGACTATGCGCCGCTTTTCCGAGCCCAAACGACAAGCTATGGGTGAAGAATTAGCCAAATTGCTAGAGGCCGGATTCATACGGGAGATCAAGCACCCCGAATGGTTAGCAAACCTGGTGACCGTACCAAAGAAAGACAACTCCTGGTGGTTGTGCGTCGAATTTAAAGAGCTCAACAAGGCCTGCCCAAAGGACCATTTCCCCTTACCACACATAGACCAGATTATTGATGCCACAACCGAACACGACTGTCATGCCCAAGATGTGATCCTATCCTTATTTCGGCACGAGGGCCTCGATAGGGATAGAAGCGCATGTCGTCGTGTTGCAAGAATGGATATCATTCCAAGTACATGTACAGAAGAGATGAGTATTTGGAATTGGCTTACACTCGCAACAAGCTACATCAATATCACATCAATACAACAACATACTCAAACATCATATAGAAGAGCAGGGTCCGACTACGGATGAAATCAAACGATAAAATGACATCCACCCTTGCTATCCCAGGCTGCCGCCTGGAACCCATCCTAGATCGATGAAGAAGAAGAAGAAGAAGAAGAACTCCAAATCAAAACAAGCATCGCTCTCACGGCAAATCATCACATTACCTGTACCTGCAACTATTGGTGTAGTAATATGTGAGCACGGGGACTCAGCAATCTCATTTCCAAGGGTACCAAGACTATTAATGCTTATAGGTGAGGTATGGTTAAGTGGTGAGGCTGCAGCAAGCCGCTCAGCATTTATTTGAGTGGCTAACTTACGAATACAAAAAGTAAAGTATAATGGTCTACGCATAACGGACGTGAACTAGTAATGATCACTAACTGATCGTGAACACCTACTTACGTCAATCATAACCCCACCATGTTCTCTTTCAGATAAGAACTCACGAGAAGAGACAGTCACAGTTACGCACACTGTTGGTGTATTTTATTTGAATTTACTTCAAGTTTGCTATGACCGGGTGTTAAATAAAGTATCCAAGTTTGCCACATAACCGTGGGCATGGCTTTCCGAAAGATTTAACCCTACAGAGGTGCTCCAACTCATCCATCACAACTTAACCACACGTCGCGGGAATAACCTCGACCACAGATGTCGCGATCTTCATAAGCAATTCCAAAGGAAATCTAACACCTCGAGATAGCCCGAAGAAGATCAGAGTTCCTCATGCAAGACATTCGAGAAAGATAAAACAAACCCAGCAAGGCCGCCCGACGTTTCGACAACCTCGATAAGAGCCGCGTATCTCGTTCTTAGGACACGACAGATGGGTCTAGCTACAGGAAAAAACAGTCCCCGAGTTTCCTCGAGGCGACCCTGCAGGCAGCCCGTTTTGGACCAACACTCATGAGAAGCACTGGCCCGGGTTGTTGATTAATTATCCACGGGGTGATTATGCCCGATGCAAATTTTAGTTGTTATTAAGAAAATATTACCAATGTTGGGCCTTGCCGGACAAGTTTTATCCTAATACAAATATCATGGGGGTCCCCATAACAACCCCGAGCATGTTAGGAGCGCTCAATTATGGAACATAACATCGGTTCACAAATAACTAGGGCGGCAAGAGTGGAACAAAACACCGAGCAAAAGTCTAAGCCTTCCACCCTTTACCAAGTGTATAAGTGCATTAAATTAAATAGCAATAATATTTTGATAACAAAGAATGTCCATGTTGTCACATGGAAGCAACTGCACCTTCAGCTAGAAACGCTATAAGAAGGGTTGAGCAAGCGGTAACATAGCCAAACAAAGGTTTGCTAGGAAGGTGGAGGGTTAGAGGCTTTTCATGGCAATGTTGGGAGGCTTGACAAACAAGTGGTAGGTAGCGGGATGTAACGATAAAAACGGGTCAACTAGCATAGCAATCATAGTAGTCGTATCCAGGGAAATGTGTCATCTTGCCTGAGATCCCGCTCGGAAGAAGAACGAATCCATGAAGAAGACGAGCCAACGTAGTCGAACGAATCCTCACACTTCGAACGCTTTCAAAACTCTATCAAGAAGAAGCAATCCAGAAACAACAATCAACACAAGATACACCACAACATATGCATGACACGATGCACAAACAAATATGATGCATGTCCGGTTTATATGCAACGCATGGCATGGCATGGCAAGCATAACAAAGAACCACTACATATTAAGTGAAGTTCAATATGCAACGAGTTGCATATTGATGAAACTCCATGTTCAAATTATTTAGTTCACTCTCGTTAGGTACTCATCAATATTAAATGTTGTTTAACATGGCAAACGATGAAGCATGAACATGAACAACTATATCATCTAGGCATTTTAAATGGGGCCGGAAGCAACATATAGCACTTCCGAAACATCCCCATAAGCATAATATGAATTTGGTCCATATCTGTACCTACCATATCTTAGAGTGTTTAAACAACAAAATAAATGTCCCGATGTGATTCTACATGTTTTTCTAGTCAAGTTACATATGTGGAACATTTAATTTGGAGCTACAGTTGAGTAGTTATTAAATAAATCATTTTAGCATGGCAATTATGCAAATCAATGCAAACAGCAAGGTTAAACATTTTAAACATGTGTGGAAGTTGGATATTATGAAACTACATAAAATTCTAGTCAAGTTTCATATATAAAGTTTTTACATATGATGCACGGTTAATTAGATATTAGCAATTTAAAAACGAGGGTTTTTTCTATAATTCTGAAATCTTGGAATAATAGCCAAAATCACACGCGGGGAAAAAACACACTATGGGCCGAATCTGAAACTAGGTTAACACAGACATGGCAACGGATACTATCATATGCACATATGCGGGGAATAGGGGCGCTCACCATGGGCCAAATCGGGCCAGGCGGGGAAGGCCTAGCTGGGGCGGCGACCCATGCAGCCGAGGCGAGGCCCATGCGGGGGTGCTGGCGGTCAACGGGGCGCTCCTCCCTCCCACACTAGAGGAGGAGGCCATGGAAGCGGTGGCGGCCAGCGGCAGGAGGCGACCGGCGGGGCCTGGCGAGGCCAGGAACGGATAGATCCGGGCTAGGGCGACCGGATCAAGCGACGAAGATGACCGGCGGCGAGCCAAAGCCGGTGGCGGAGCTTCGGGGCGGCGCCCATGGATCCTGTCCATGCACGCACAGAGAGAGCGAGGGGGGGTAGAGAGAGGGAGAGGGAGAGGAGGAAGAAGGAGACGAAGGGAGCGGACGTCCGGTGGGGACTGGCCTCTGGCGAGGCGGCGGGGCACTCCGGCGACTCCGGCGAGGTTGGCGCGGGCAAGGCCGGCAGCAGGTGCTGGGGAGGACGCGGTCGAGCGGGAGCGGGGCTGCGGGAGTTCGCTCGGGTGCCTATGGGGAGCGACAGTGGGGATCCGGGCCTAGGCGGGCCACCAGATGGGCCTGGGTGGGCCCGGCGGCTGGAGGTGGGAGGAGGCTAGCCAAGTGGCGGCTAGGGTTAGGGGGCGCAGATTTGGAGGCAGGGTAGGCTAGGGGTTTATTTATACTAATTAGGGCTAGGGTTAGGGGTTTCAAGCCGATGTTGGCCGTGCGATCGCAATCGGACGACCGGATCGGGGCGAGGTTGGTGGGCTGTGTGTGGAGTGGGCTAAGGCTGAGAAGAGAGAGAGAATGGTGGCCCGTGACACGAATTTTAAACAACAAAAAACGTTCGACGAATAACCCAATGACGGTGCCGCTACGGGCAACTGTTGGAATATCAAACAAACTCGGAATGTGACGAAATTCAGCAGGCGATCTACCTACAATATAATAAGACCACACACCAACTTTCAACCCAATCCGAGAATATTTTAAAGGCACTTTTAAAACAATATTTTTAATGCTGCGGGCGCGTGCGTGTGTGGTTGGTCTCAAAACTGGCAACGGCAAGAATGGAGAGAACTGGCAACTACGAACGGATGCAAGTTTCCGAAAACGAGTGGCGATGCCATGCAGATGATGCAAATTATGCGATGATGAATGCAACACCCAAACGAAACATAGACGAGAATGGAAATAAAAGGGGAATCTTCTGGAGCGTCGGTCCCGGGCTGTTACAACTCTCCTCCACTACACGAGGATCTCCTCCCGAGATCTAGAATGAAAAGGGGAAGAGAAAGAGGTAAAACTTAGTTGCTTCTTTGACAAACGAGTGAAACCAATGAAAACATGAAGGTTCAAAGAGATGAAGAATAACATGGGAACAAGCAAGAATTCACAAGAAATTTCGGCAGCACTTCGATAGGAAAGAGAGGCAAAATTTGATATGAAGGAAAAGAACTTAAACATAGGACACAGCACTCCGGTAAACAATAAGCAAGAAAGAATATGATCTTAATCAAACTAGATGAGAGTTGAAAAGAGCAACACCACTATGCCTCCGGAACAAAGAATAGAAGCTGGATCTTTGAAGAAAAGAGAACTGAGAAGAAAATGACAACTTCTACCACCATTGAATTTGAAAAACATGGTTGAACGAAGTTATTGAAAACCAACGATAAAAAGAATAGCTTGTTATGGGCTTATGGAGAACATCTCAAATTATGAGGTGACAACCTGCCACAACAAAAACAATTGATTACTTGAGAGCAACAAGATATGCAAACTTCTTTCACCAAGAGGTGGAGTAGACAGTTGTATCATTTATAATACCAAAATAGCAACAATCCTTAGGAAATGCTTTAGGTGAAATCCAAGCCAAGGTAACTCCGAGAAGACATGATGGGTTTACTTATCTCATTCTTGACAATTTCCTTTGAGACTCCTCATAATCAAGAATTTAATAACACCATCTCAAAAGACAATGGAGGAGGAATTGAACTTAGAAATCCAAGATAAACAACACTTGAGCAGCTCCAACAAGAATCTTGAAGAACAATTCGAGAAGAATTACATCCTTAACAAACCACCATGAAGAAGCATCTAGAAGAACTCCGGAACAAATGATGATCAAAGAATGAAGGTTGGGAAGAATAAGATGGAATCCTTGCCATGATTTAGAAGAAGCTTCGTGAAGAGATACTTGAGAATAACTTGGGACTCCAGAAATAAAAGATGAGAACACTTGAAATCGAGAATTGATATAATGCACAACTCTAGAAGAGGGATTGAAATCACTTGGATGAAACAAGAATAAGAATTATGATATGCCTATCCTTCATCAAGTTCAATTGATGACAAACAACGGATTTGTCATACCACTTATCCTTTTGGAAAAGTAGGAAAGATAGATAGAGCACAAACTTGAAGAGGTCTTGAACGATACACCGGTAAGAATTAGAAACTAAAGAGGACACATGAGAATGAAGAGATCAAGATTTGCCTAATAGAAACTGAACAAGGCACTGGAATAATTGAGATACGAACGAAGGAACAACAATTGAGAAGAATTGAGAGCGAAAGCTAAAGGCTAAGAACGAAGAAATCTTCTGAAACGATGGCCTTCGTAGGATCGAGAAATGAAAACAATTATGAAATGCACCGGATAGATATGGGAGGAATAACTCATGATCAAAACAATTTGAGATGATAGCAACAGCCTGAAACCATGAATCTTTTGAAGAACAAACAGCGATTTAAGAGAAACTCTCCTTCGGTCTTCAATGCTGAGAATGATGACAAGAAACAACACCATGAATTATTGAGATACTCCGGAATAATGAATTAAGAAAGGTTGAGCCAACAATGAAAATTATTTAGAAGACATCTTCGAGAAGGCATATGACTGATGAAATTCATTCTTACGTCATATCAAAAGAACTTGAGAACATCTCCGGAAAGATTAGAAGAGCCAGGTAAGATCCTGGGCTGTGGGTTATGGGCCCACTAAAAAGAAACCACCGTTGAAACAATTGATCAGAAAGAGAGATTGCACCGGTACAAATGAAAACTTGATGAGGTGAGAACCTCGAAATAATTTGGAAGGATTGAAAGAAAACATGAATCTTCTGAGATATCTTCAGCACTCTGGAAGAATAGAGATATGAATAAGCATGAGAGGCTTAAATAAGAATTCCAACATGGGAGAGCAATTAGAGAATGAAAATGATATGATGAACACCATGAACTAGAATTGAATCCACCAGAGAAGAATAACAACGAGAACAAGGGATATGAGGATAGATCTTGAAATTGAAACTCCTGAGAATATTCACAAAGATTCACCAGAAACAAGATAGAAGAAAAGATAGCGGAAGCATTGCATGGATAGAAAAGACACTTGGATGAGAATTTAATCATTGAACAAAAAGGGCGGAGGGTGGGAAAACAAAGAAAACTTGGAACAGATGAGACAAACTCCGGAACAAAAAAAGAGGATTGATCTTGCAAATATTGGAGATGATTGAATTATCTTGAAGAGAAGCACACCGGCTAAAAATAATTGATATGAAAACTTGATTGAGCAAAAGAATTAACAATCCCCCAGACATATGAGAACACTTAGGAAAGATATGAAATCACCACTTGACATCGAAGCAACTCGAATTACCATATTCAAAACAGAACAAAGGATGAGACTTATGAAACAAGCCAGAAACAAATGCATAACAGAGATTTCGTCCGATATTTTTGTGGTAAGGTTCGCACGGGCTCGATCGTACATTGGAATGTCATATTGAAATGACGCTCGAATATGCTCCCTAGGCGTAGCGAACTACAAGGCTTGACGAAGCATAAATCGAGACTATCCTCTATAAGAAAGACTGTGAACAAATGAATCCACTAGATGTCGAACCCCAACCTCACATCATGATCTGTTGGAAGATAGCCTAGTTAACTACTTGAATTCCCACCTAAGAACTTCCGAAAACTTTCTTGGTTATGCAATCGGGTGTTGGGGATACAAGGAGGAAATATCTCACACAACTAACAAACCTACATCCCAACTGTGTCTATCCTTCAACACATAACCAGAGGCTTTTGCAACTCCATCTTACTCAGATCCTTGAAAGCACAACGATACTAACCATGGTGGTACCCCGGACGCCTCCCTAGTACTGGGTGACTCCGACCTTATCTCACCACGACAAGTATTGAAGCAATTCCGAACACCCTCCGTCCTGAGATACTAAGGAAGCTGAATGATAACGATGTGCCAAGAATTCCCTGGAGCTCAACTCCCCAGAAGAAATCAAGTCAGACAGGAGGCACCAAGAAAGAACTCTGTCACATCAGTATCATATAGTTTCCAAATACCCGCGTGATCCTAAAAAAGTTTGAGCGAGAAGAGGAGTAGAACCAAAATTCCTAAGTCGAATACCTCACTAGAGTATAGAAGAGGAGTAAAAAAGAAACCTACTCTCCGATATAACTAGACTCAAACAGTTATTCTCTAGACTCGACTCGGCCAAGTTCGATCAATCAAGGGGGCTCCTAGGTCGAAACCTGGCTCTGATACCAACTTGTCATGCCCAAGATGCGATCCTATCCTTATTTCGGCACGAGGGCCTCAACAGGGATAAAAGTGAATCTCATCGTGCTGCAAGAATGGATATCATTACAAGTACATGTACAGAAGAGATGAGTATTTGGAATTGGCTTACACTCGCCACAATCTACATCAATATCACATCAATACCACAACATACTCAAACATCATACAGAAGAGAAGGGTCCGACTACGGACGAAATCAAACGATAAGATAACATCCACCCTTGCTATCCCAGGCTGCCGCCTGGAACCCATCCTAGATCGATGAAGAAGAAGAAGAACTCCAAATCAAAAGAAGCGTCGCTCTCACGGCAAATCATGACATTACCTGTACCTGCAACTGCTGTTGTAGTAATCTGTCAGCCACGGGGACTCAACAATCTCATTTCCAAGGGTATCAAGACTATTAATGCTTAATAGGTGAGCTATGGTTAAGTGGTGAGGCCGCAGCAAGCGGCTAAGCATTTATTTGAGTGGCGAACTTACGAATACATAAAGTAAAGTATAGTGGTCTACGCATAACAGACGTGAACTAGTAATGATCACTAACTGATCCTGAACACCTACTTACGTCAATCATAACCCCATCGTGTTCTCTTTTAGATAAGAACTCATGAGAAGAGACAGTCACGGTTACGCACACTGTTGGTGCATTTTATTTAAATTTACTTCAAGTTTGCTACGACTGGGTGTTAAACAAAGTATTCAAGTTTGCCACATAACCACGGGCATGGATTTCCGAAAGATTTAACCCTGCAGGGGTGCTCCAACTCATCCATCACAAATTGACCACACGCCACATGAATAACCTCGACCACGGATCTCGTGATCTTCATAAGCAATTCCAAAGGAAATTCGACACCTCGAGATAGCCCGAAGAAGATCAGAGTTCCTCACGCAAGACATTCGAGAAAGGTAAAACAAATCTAGCAAGGCCGTCGGATGTGTCGACAACCCTGATAAGAGCCACATATCTCGTTCTCACGACACGACAAATGGGTCTAGCTATAGGGAAAAACCAATCCCCAAGTTTCCTCGAGGCAGCTCCGCAGGCAACCCATTTTGGACCAACACTCATGAGGAGCACTGGCCCGTGTTGTTGATTAATTATCCACGGGGTGATCAGGCCCTATGAAAATTTTAGTTGTTATTAAGCAAATAGTATCAATGTTGGGCCTTGCCAAACAAGTTTTATGCTAAAATGAAGATCAAGGGGATCCCCATAACAACCCCGAGCATGTTAGGAGCTCTCAATTATGGAACATAACACCGGTTCACAAGTAACTAGGGCGGCAAGAGTGGAACAAAACACCAAGCAAAAGGCCAAGCCTTCCACCCTTTACCAAGTGTATAAGTGCATTAAATTAAATAGCAATAATATTGTGATAACAAAAGAATGTTCATGTTGTCACATGGAAGCAATTGCACCTACAGCTAGAAACACTATAAGAAGGGTTGAGCAAGTGGTAACATAGCCAAACAAAGGTTTGCTGGGAAGGTGGAGGGTTAGAGGCTTTTCATGGCAATGTTGGGAGGCTTGACAAACAAGTGGTAGGTAGCGGGACGTAACGATAAAAGTGGGTCAACTAGCATAGCAATGATAGTAGTCGTATCTAGGGAATGTGTCATCTTGCCTGAGGTCCCACTAGGAAGAAGAACGAATCCATGAAGAAGATGAGCCAACGTAGTCGAACGAATCCTCACACTTCGAATGCTTTCGGAACTCTATCGAGAAGAAGCAATCCGGAAACAACAATCAACACAAGATACACCACAACATATGCATGACACGATCCGCAAACAAATATGATGCATGTCCGGCTTAATATGCAACGCAGGGCATGGCATGGCAAGCACAACAAACAACCACTACATATTAAGTGAAGTTCAATATGCAACGAGTTGCATATTGATGAAACTCCATGTTCGAATTATTTAGTTCACTCTCGTTAGGTACTCATCAATATTAAATGTCGTTTAACATGGCAAACGACAAAGCATGAACAACTATATCATCTAGGCATTTAAATGGCGCCGGAAGCAACATATAGCATTTCTGAATCATCCCCATAAGCATAATATGAATTTGGTCCAGATCTATACCTACCATATCTTAGAGTGGTTAAACAAAAAATTAAATGTCCCGATGTGATTCTACACGTTTTTCTAGTCAAGTTACATGTGTGGAACATTTAAGTCGGAGCTACGGTTGAGTAGTTATTAAATAAATCATCTTAGCATGGCAATTACGCAAATCAATGCAAACAGCAAGGTTAAACATTTTAAACATGTGTGAAAGTCGGATATTGTGAAACAAAAGAAAATTCTAGTCAAGTTTCATATATAAAGTTTTTACATATGATGCACGGTTAATTTGATATTAGCAATTTAAACACGAGGGTTTTTTCTGTAATTCTGAAATCCTAGAATAATAGCCAAAATCGCACGCAGGGAAAAAAACACACTATGGGCCGAATTTGAAACTGGGCTAACAGAGACATGGCGACGGATACTATCATACGCACATGAGCGGGGAATAGGGGCGCTTACCATGGGCCAAATCTTGCCAGGCGGGGGAAGGCCTAGCTGGGCCGGCTAGGGTGGCGGCCCATGCGACCGAGGCGAGGCCCACGCGGGGGCACTGGCGGTCAACGGGGCGCTCCTCCCTCCCGCACCAGATGAGGAGGCCATGGCAGCGGCGGCGGCCGGCGGCAGGAGGCGACCGGCAGGGCCTAGCGAGGCCGGGAACGGATAGATCTGGGCTGGGGCCCCCGGATCCGGCGACGGAGGTGGCCAGCAGCGAGCAAGGGCCGGCAGCGGAGCTTCGGGGCGGCGCCCATGGACCATGTCCATGCATGAACAGAGAGAGCGAGGGGGGGTTAGAGAGACGGAGAGGGAGAGAAGGAAGAAGGAGAGGAAGGGTGAGGAGGTCTGGCGAGGACCGGCCTCCGGCGAGGCGGCGAGGCACTCTGGCGACTTCGGCGAGGTCGGCGCGAGCGAGGCCGACAGCAGGCACTGGGGAGGATGCGATCGAGCGGGAGCGGGGCTGCGGGAGCTCGCTCGGGCGCCTACGGGGAGCGGCGGCGGGGATTCAGGCCTGGGCGGGCCACCTAATGGGCCTGGGCGGGCCTGATGGCTGGAGGTGGGAGGAGGCTGGCCAAGTGGCGGCTAGGGTTAGGGGCATGGATTTCGAGGCAAGGTAGGCTAGGGGCTTTATTTATACTAATTAGGGCTAGAGTTAGGGGTTTGAGGGCCGATTTCGGTCGTGCGATCGCAATCAGACGGATGGATCGGGGCAAGTTTGGTGGGCTGTGTGTGGAGTGGGCTAAGGCTAAGAAGAGAGAGAGAATGGTGGCCCGTGACACGAGTTTTAAACAGCGAAAAACGTCCGACGAATAACCCGTTGACGGTGCCGCTACGGGCAACCGTTGGAATATCAAACGAAGTCGGAATGCGGCGAAATTTGGTAGGCGCTCTACCTACAATATAATAAGACTGCATGCCAACTTTCAACCCATTCCGAGAATATTTTAAAGGCACTTTTAAAACAATATTTTTAATGCCGCGGGCACGTGCGTGTGTGGTTGGTCTCGAAACTGGCAACAACAAGAACGGAGAGAACCGGCAACTACGAATGGATGCAAGTTCCCGAAAATGAGTGGCGATGCCATGCAGATGATCTGAATGATGCGATGATGAATGCAACACCCAAACGAATCACAGATAAGAATCAAAATAAAAGGGGAATCTTCTGGAGCGTCAGTCCCGGGCTGTTACAATGACTCATTGTGCTTCCTCGACGCTTATTCCGGATACCATCAGATCAAAATGAAGGAATCCGATCAAGCCACAACCGCATCCATCACCCCTTACGGGTCATTCTGCTTCAACACGACAACTTCCGGGCTAAAAAACACTAGGGCTACATACCAGTGCATGATCCAGACTTATCTCGCAAAACAGGTCAGTAAAACAGCCGAGGCGTATGTGGACAATGTGTTCATCGAAACCAAACACGTTGGCCAATTTATTGATGACCTATGGCAAATCTTTGCCAGCTTACATGAGTACAATATATGACTCAATCCGGAAAAATGTGGATTTAGAGCTCCCGCTAGTAAACTGCTCGGATTCATCGTTTCCCATAGAGGAATAGAAGTGAATCTGTCTAAGATCCGCGCCCTATCGGAACTTGCAATTCCCACGGAGCTGAAGCATGTCCAGAGGTTGGCGGATTGTGTGGTGGTGTTAAGCCGCTTTATTTCCCGCCTCGATGAAAAGGCTTTACCGCTCTACAGGTTGCTTAAACGGACCAACAATTTCGAATGGGCCGATGAAGCAGTGACTGTGTTAGAAGAAATTAAAACACTACTGGCAAGCAACCCCATACTCACAACACCGGGCACTGGTGAACCAATGTTATTGTACATATCGGCCACCAACCAAGTTGTTAGCGTAGTGCTCTTCGTTGAACGAGAGGAAGAGGGTCAGAAATTCCAGAGACTGAAGCCGGTCTATTACGTGTCAGAGGTACTAACGCAGTGCCAGGCCAAATACCCGCATTACTAGAAGATAGCCTATACAGTATTTATGGCATCACAGAAACTAAGACATTACTTTCAAGAGTGTTCGGTTATGGTGGCATCCGAAGTACCCCTGAACGATATAATCAACAACACGAATGCCACCAGCCGCATAGCCAAATGGGCCATCGAGCTCCTTCTTTTTGAAATTGCCTATAAGCCACGATGAGCTATTAAATCTCTGGTGCTGGCAGACTTCCTCACCAAATGGACAGAGGTCAAGCTCCCCAGGGAATATAGTACATACTCTCATTGGACGATGTACTTTGATGGGTCCAAAACTTTGGTTGTACTTGGGGCTGGAGTTATTCTCACATCCCCCCCCCACGCGACAACGTCCAATACGTGTTGCAAATCATGTATGCCGATTCCAACAATGCAACCGAATACGAAGCACCTTTGCATGGTCTTCGGATGGCAGCTTCAATGGGCATACAATGGCTGGAGGTACGGGGAGACTCCAACTACGCCATCTCTCAAATCAACGGCGAATTCGACGCCAAAAACTAGAAGATGGCGGCATATAGAAACGATGTCCTCAAGATATTTGCATGGTTCAAGGAGCTAGAATTCTATCATGTCTCTAGAGACAACAACCAAGCCACTGACATACTAGCCTACATGGGGACCAAAACCGACCATGTCCCGAAAAACACTTTCCTGGAACGGCTCTTTAAGCCATCAGTGGTTTGGCAGGACGATAATAAGGGCGCCAGACCCATCAGCGTGGAAGAGGTTGTTCCCCCTATAAACGAACCAGGCGACCAAATCATCGGCGGCTTCGTAATGGATGGAACGCCTTCAGCTCATGAGGTCATGGTAGTAATCGCGCCATGGACTGAGCCCTTCCTTGCCTACCTTCTTCACAAAGAACTCCCTGACGATCATACAGAGGCATGATGCATAATTCGGTGATCCAAGGCCTATAAAGTCCATGACGGTGGGTTATACAAGAAAAGCACCACCGGAGTACTACAGCGGTGCGTATCTGAGGAAGAAGGACGACGGCTCTTAGCCGAAGTCCACGTAGGAATGGGCGGCCATCATGCTGCGGCAAGGGCCTTAGTATGCAAGTCCTTTCGGGTTGGTTTCTTCTGGCCTACCGCTCGAGCGGACGGCTAGTCGCTTGTCCAGGATTGCGTGGGATGTCAACTTTTTGCAAATCAATGTCACATGCCCCCAACAGCTCTTCGGACTATTCTGATTACCTGGCCTTTTGTAGTCTGGGGGCTGGATATGGTCGGACCACTTAGAGGAGGGACCAAGAAGAATAAATACCTACTGGTCATGGTTAACAAGTTCACCAAATGGATAGAAGCAAAACATGTCAAATTAGCCAAGTCCGGACCAGTAATCGACTTTATATCTGACGTGGTACACCATTACAGCGTCCCGCACAGTATAATAACAGACAATGGATCCAACTTCACAACCCAAGAGGTAAAAGACTGGTGCAGCAAAATGGGCATCAAGCTCGATTACGCATCAGTGTATCACCCGTAGACCAATGGACAAGTCGAATGGTCCAACGGCCTCATCATGAGTGGTATTAAACCAAGTTTGGTCCGATCTCTGCATGAGTGCGACTGCCACTGGGTAGAGGAGCTCGAATCCATTCTGTGGGGCATGCATACCACCCTGAATCGATAAACGGGATACACACCATTCTTCATGGTCTACGGGGCAGAAGCAGTCCTTCCCTGTGATATTATTCATGACGCACCAAGGGTGAGCATGTACGAGGAAAAAGAGGCCGAGTTAGATCAGCAGGACGACCTGGATGCCTTAGAAGGAGAGCGCGACATAGCTCGAGCTCATTCTACTTTTTATCAACAGCAGGCCCGACGTTACCGGAGTAGGGAGGTTAGGGCAATCGTATAATGTGGGTGAACTTGTCTTATGGCTCCCGGAGAAGCAAAAGCATAAACTCAACCCCAAATGGGAGGGTCCCTTCATAATTGACGAAGTACTCGCAGGAGGGGATTACCGTCTTCCAAACCCGTCGGATAACCGCCTCGAACCGAACCCGTGGAACGCAGCTCGTCTTTGGTGTTTCTACGGCTAGACCGGTGTCGTCATACTCTTTATCCTCCTTTTTCTTTTCTTTCTTTTTCATTTCCTTTCCATCCCACCTTGGTTTTTGGCAGGTACAGATTTTTTGGCATACATCCTCAATTATTAAATCCAAACAAAACACCTGGGGGCTTCCTCCTGAAGCCGATGATTATATATTTTAAAGCATCTATTCACATTTATCGTGTATGCATGTTTCCCTTGTTGATTTTTAAGCCATTATATGCATCAATTCGAACTAAGATTTTTGTCAAGCTGGGTTGCCTTGCTCTTGTGTTTACCCTCTACGTTCCCGATTGTTTGGCTAGAGGGTAAAGGGAGCACCTCTATGATTGGTACGACTGAGTTATTCGGATACGTACCTTAGACAGGTGAAGCCAAAATCTAGCTATCTTCAGAACAACATTTGTCAGCTACGACCGGAGTAACAAATAAAATTGTGGTTGTTATCACCATTACTCGGGCTTCTTTTTTCGCAAAAGCTATTAGTCGCATACTAGAAGTATACGGCCTTACTATCTACGATGTATGTAGCAACCTGAAGGAAGGTGCCGATAGAGGTACTATTTTCTTCACAAGATGTTTCTTACGCTAAGCAGTAATATAACATATCTCCATGTGCACCTTTTGTCACTTCGCACCAAATGGCCGGATTGCCTGGTTCCCCAAAAAATTCCCTCTTAATGAGGGATATTTTATAAGGAACACTCCCAAGCCCTTAGCGCAGGAGGTCGAAGTCGATGGATGGTTAAGACAAAGTTTACAACACAAATGGAGCAATTGTTGATTTCAAGTACATAGTTACATACAATCACGCATCTGGCTATTGGTCCAGATTGTCTATTAAGGCATCCAGGGTGCAATCTTCTTGCGAGAGACGAGCGGCAGGCATCACTTGGTCATACACCAAATGAAGTGGCACTTCTTGCCCATTAGGCCTTGTTGGCCCAACCCGAGCCATACGCTCGGGGTTAAGGCCAGTATACCGAGTCTTAATCATCGCTCATGCCTCTCGTGCTCCCTCCCGGCAGGCCGATGTCTTCCATAACTCGAACTGACTCCGGGCTCGCTTGAAACTATCAGCCAGTTCGGCCATCCCCTCTGGAGGTTGCTAGCGCCTTTATCATGCTCTTCGTAGCCTTCTGAGCCCACTCATGAACGGTGGACAGTTCCTTCAGAAGGCTCCCCCGGTAGGATCCGACCTCTTCTTCAGGCCGCCCGGTTAGGAGACCTATACATGAGACAAGGAAGGTCCATTTAACTTCATTTATGAGAGGTAACCTTAGATGTTATAATCACACTTACCGAACATGCCCCTCTGTAATTTCTGGTTCTCTTCTTGGGTCTTGGCCAATTTAGTCTTCAAAATCTCAATTTCTTCGGCCTGTTGTTTGTTTTCCGCCTGGAGGCATTTCTTCTCCTCAAGGTTTCGTTGCAGCGAAAGGCAGCCGACCTCATACTGGGACTCGGCGTACCTTTGAGATTCTCGGGCTGAAACTAAATATTTTTGCAGCTGTCCTATAGACTCAGCTGCTACAAAGTACCCCCGCGTCGGCATGATATTATATACTTAGATCGGCAGAATGGATATACTTACCATGCGCCTCACGGGTAAAATTCTTCACTTGTTCAAGTTCATCCTTCACGGCTTCCACCTGTGTTCGGCTCGCCTCCAGTTCATTAGCCAACTGCTCATTCTGCTGCCTTGAGGCCTAAATTGTCAATAAAACAAAATATGGATCCTTAACTCGGCCGTCCCGACCAATTCAAGGCTCATGGGCTACTGGGTTTACATGTGTGTCTGGATTCTTAAACCAATCACTCACCTGCACGCTGGATGATATTAGCTTCACGTCTTAACCAAATCTAGTTCGGGCACCTCCGATGTGTGCGTCTGCCAAACATAGAGCGTTAAACTCTTGTTCGGAGAACGTTGGGTGGCGTAGTGCTTCTCGCCGCCGCCGGTGGTGCATCGCGCTCTCCACCTCGGATTTTGTGACCGATATCGCGTCCCCAGAATCTTCAGGGACCGGATTGACCACAGGGGCCTCCGCACCATGTTTGACATGAGTAGAAGATCTTGGCTCATGAGTATTACCAGGGGCCTCAGCAGCATTATCAGCAGAAGATGGTTGTACTTGCTTCCTGAGTATTTTGGCATAAGATCCACTGTGAAAATTTAGTGATCATGATAACAATAGGTTAAGCGACTGAACAAAGTACCTCTTGGTTGAATGAGTGGTTGGGGTTTTCCCCATGGCCAGTTCACATGAAGAATTCCTGTTGATGTCCGGTCTAGGCGTTGCGACCGTAGCCGACGATCGTCGCGCGGACCGAGAACGCTTGGGAGCGGAAGCCGGTGCATTCGGATTGACGGAGGGCGCTTGCCTTTTACGTGAAGAATTTTTCTTGTTACCGGTAATAGGGGAGAGGAGTAATCCGGGGTGATCAGCTATGATAGCCACCTTGTAGCGATCGAGGCTCTCTTCGTAAAATACCCCGTCTTCGAACTCGATTGATAGCTCTGGATCGTCATGAAATCCTGGATCATCGTCACGAGCATAGTACTCTGGTTGGGGGGTCAGACAGTTGACTGTCTCGACAAAGCTCCTCCATTCATGTTCACACAGATTAAAAGCTCTGGTCAAAAGGGGGGCAAATGAAAAGCCTAAACTTAGGTCATAAGATTGAAAGGCTTACCCATTCTATGGGGTTGTAACTTTAGTAGACCTCCTTAACCAGTAGGCGAACAAAATCTTCCTTTTCCCCTTCGTACAGGTCGACAAGTGCGGCTGCCAATGCCGCTTGATTGGCGGGGCCCAGTCATCGGGAACGAGTGGTGTCACTTTTCCCGTTATAATGCCACAAGGGGTGTATTCTTCATTGAAGAGGCTGAACGCATTGAGTGATGGCGGTGACCATTACATCAATCATGGTCAACTTGTGATGAGCCAGTAGCCTCATGTGGGCAGCCAAGCATTGCACTTCGGCACCATCCTCTTGGGATGAACTCTTCGGTCGCCAATTGTACCTTCTCTTCAAAGGGGTATCGGAGTATTCAGGCAAACCCCTCCGAGCTAGATCAGATAAGGGGACATCCTCGATATAGAACCATTCCGAATACCATTCTCCGGACTCCTTATTCGGCGTCCCCACGGGATACCCCGTCCCGGCTATACGGCATACTTCGGCTCCTCCGACTTCCCGAATTGTCTCGCCCTGAGTACGGGGGATGAGAAAGAAGTCCTTCATCCATAGACCAAAATGAGTCTCGCAACCGAGGAACATCTCGCAAAGAGCAACAAAGACCGATATATGCAGAATAGATCCGGGGGTAAGATGATGGAGCTTAATCCCATAGAACTCCAGTAATACCCTGAGGAAAGGATGAATGGGGAACCCTAGGCCTCGCAAGAGGAAGGGCACAAAGCATACCCGCTCTCCCTTGTGGGGATTAGGGAAATTCTCCGCGAAGGCTTCACTGTTGAAAGAGGTCAAACCGGCACGGGTAGCCGCTAGATCCGAGGAAGGGAGATAACCTTGGGTCTCGAGGTCGTGCAGCCGAAGGAGAGATATGGAGCAACTTGCCCAATCCCCGGGATGAGAGTCGTAAGGACGAGAGGAAGAGCTAGGGGCGCTCGCCATGTTTTTGTGGTGATCCCTCACTTGAAGCTTTTTCTAATGGGGAAGAGGAGGAAGATGTGCCCCAGACCACGATTCAACCGGTTTAAATGGGATGTGTCTCCTTTGAGGGAAGGGTAGTTTTGTACAAAACTGCCGGACCGCTCGTCTCTCCTAGGTGCACGAGGATTGAGTAACACTGAAAGTTATTACAATGGGCCCCGCAGGTTCTCGCCATTTGAGATTTCACCAATAACGGGATGTTTGCCGAACAAGAAGGGATGGAGACACTCGCCTCGCAAGTTGAAGACTTCGACATGCAAGATTGTCCGGATAGCATACCTCGGCATTGGAGGCTAGTCCGGGGGCTACTGAGGGAGTCCTGGCTTAAGGGGTCCTCGGACGGCCAGCATATTTTTGATGGGCCGGACTCATGGGCCACTTTTTGAGCATAGGATTGACCGAAGGCCCCGTCACCGGGTAGGAAGCCTCAGCAGTCGTGGCGTGTCTTCCAAGATTGGGATAGTAGATAGGCCTGTTTTTTTCTTCAATGTGCAATCGACCATGTTAACCCTAGGGACCCACGGCATCAATATAAGCCGGGGGGTTAGATTGTAGGGCAGAGAAACACATCTAGGGTTTTTGCTATCTGATCTCGAGGTAGATCAACTCTGTAACCTTTAAACATTAATATAATCGAGCAGGACGTAGGGTTTTACCTCCATAGGAGGGCCCAAACCTGGGTAAACATCGTCTCCTTCGTCCCTTGTTACCATCGACCCGAGTCTCATAGCTCGGGACCCCCTACCCGATATCCGCCGGTCTTGACACCGACAGGATGTTCATATGTCTCTATCGTATCTATAATTTTTGAATGTTTTATGCCATTATTTTACTACGAATATATACTTTTGGCAAAAATTTGTGATTTTCTTGGACTAACATATTGATCAAGTGCCCAGTGTTAGTTCATGTTTGTTGCATGTTTTTTGTTTCGCGGAACTTCCATATCAAATGAAGTCCAAACGTGATAAAAATTTATGGAGATTTATTTTTAAATATATGTGATTTTTTGGAAAAGGAATCAACGACAGATGATGTCTGAGTTGTCCACGAGCCATCTTGATGTGTCCAGGGGGTAGGGTGCACCCCTGGCTCATGGGAACCTCAAAGATCTGTTGGGGCAGCATTCGGCCGCAAGGAAGCTAATATCCAAATAAAATCCCCTCATAAGTTCAGACAAATCGCAATTATGGATCTTCGGGAATTTAAGAAACGGTGAAAGGCAAGAAAACAAGAACGCGGAACAGAAGAGAAACAGAGAGATATCCAATATCAAAGAGTTCCTCCCCTCTAGGGGCCATGGTAGCCATGGACCAGAGGGAAACTTTCCTCCCATCTAGGGGGGTTCCAAGGAAGAAGAAGAAGGCTCTCCATCTCTCCTGGTGGCGTCGAAGAGCCATCGGGGGAACTAGCATGGCGACGATCTGCACCAAATACTCCGTCATCTTCCTCACCGCCACCATCACCTTCCCACATCTATTTACAGCGGTCCACTCTCCCGCAACCCGTTGTACCCCTACTTGAACATGGTGCTTTATGCTTCATATTTTTATCCAATGAAGTGTTGCCATCCTATGATGTTGGAGTAGATTTCTTTTGCCCTATGGGTTGATTGATGATCTTGATTGGTTTGAGTTGCCTGTTTATTTTGGTTCTGTCCTATGGTGCCCGTCGTGTCGCACAAACATGTGGGATCCCCGTTATAGGGTGTTGCAATATGTTCATGATTCACTTATAGTGGGTAAGGAGGTTGACAATAGTTTATACCCGAGTAAGGGGGTTGTACCGTATGGGAGTAAAGGGGACTTGTTACTTAATGCCATGGTTGGGTTTTACCTTAATAACCTTTATTAGTTGGGGGTGCTTGCTAGAGTTCCAATCAAAAGTTCATATGATCCGAGTACGGAAAGTATGTTAGCTCATGCCTCTCCCTCATATAAATTGCAATAATGATTACCGATCTAGTTATCAATTGCCTAGGAAAATTACGCAAATCCTACCATCACTTTTCCAGACTCGCTATATTAATTAATTCTTATTTTATTAAAACAAGACCTAACTTTTATTTCCACGTTCTTTATTATCTTGCAAAACTATCTTCTAACACCTATAAAGTACTTAGTTTTATTCCCGCAAAGTAGTTTATTTCTTGTACTAGGTATAGTGAACATTGTTGTGCATAGAGTTGTACCGGTTGTCGATAGAACTTGAGGGAATATTAATTCTACCTTTAGCTTCTCGTTGGGATTGATGCTCTTACTTAATGAAAAAGGCTACAAACGATCCCCTATACTTGGGGGTTATCAAGATGCTTGAGTCTTCCTTGAATATTACCTTGGGGGTACCTTGGGCATCCCTAATCATAGGGTCTTTCCACTCCTTATTCTCCTCATATCGATATCTTGCCCAAAATATGAAAAGTTCAACCACACAAAACTTAACGGAACGCATGAGATGGGTTAGGATAATAAATTAAATCATTCAATTAGGTAATGTCAATACAAGATTAATAATTGTTCTCACATAATTCCTTCTTTATTATATTGTTTCCAAAATTTATATCACTCAATATAAGCTTTGGAAACACTAAAACAAGCAAACTATGCATGCAAAACATAATCTATCAAAAACAGAACTGTGTGTAAAGATCCAATATAAAACCATACTTTCCTAACTCTGAAAATTCTGAAAAAATATAAAAACATAGGAAATTTGCATATAAATAATATATAAAAAATCGGAATATTTTCATGCTCTGGTAAAATCAGAGAATCCATCTACTAGACGCACAAGTTTCTTTTTTTGCACAGAATCAAGTCAACAAGTATCCATACTATACTGAAGGCTTTACTTGACACATTATTAAAATAAAAAGACACAAAACATGATTACTACATTATATTAATCATGTTAATGCAAAAAAACATAAATTTTAAGAGTTGGTATGCCTCCCAACAAGCGCTTTTATTTAAAGCCTTTTACCTAGGCATCGAAAATTTCAATGGTGCTCGCACAACAAGAAAGAATTGAAACATAGAGAGAACATCATGAATCATATAACAAACACATTGAAGACTTAGACGCTTCCTATGCATAGGAAACTTGTAAAAAAATTATTGAAGAACAAAATAACTAGCATAGGAAGGCATAACATGTGCAATTTCAAGAATTTCATCACATTGGGAGGAAACTTGAGATTGTTGAAACATAAATAAGCATGTGCTCCTCTCTCATAATAATGTTTAGTAGCATCATGAAGGAATTCAACAATATAACTATCACATAAATCATTATTTTCATGATCCACAAGCATAGGAAGTTTATTACTCTTCACATAAGCAAATTTCTTCTCATTAATAGTAGTGGGAGCAAACTCAATAAAATAACTATCATGAGATACTTGATTGACATAACCAAATTGAACATTAAAATCATAATGAAAAGGTTCGTGGTTATCATTACTATTTATAGCATACATTTCATCACCATAATCATTATAGGTAGCAACTTTTGTCGTAGTAATCAATTGAAACCTCTTCCAAAATAGTCGAATCATCATTAAATAAAGTCATGATCTCTAGCGAAATTTGATAAAAGTGAGCACAAACAGTATTTAATAGTGAAATTTGATAAAATCATCATTAATTGTATTGCAAGGCCTAGGTATCACTTTTATCAAAGAAAGTGAGCACAAACAGTATTGCAATGCTTAAAAACAAGGCCTATGGTTCACACTTTCACTAGTGAAATCTCTCAACAATGCTAACATAATTGAATCATATATCAATCCTTTAATGTGTTACAAAGAGTCACTTCAAAGTTCTTATCAGTAGTGGAGAAAATAAGATGAAATTCTTGTAGGTAGCAAACTACCTCAAAGTTATCATTCCGATCAGTCTATTGAGCCATTCTTATAAGTGTCACAAACAACCTAGAGTTCGTACTACAATAACACCATATGATACACATCAATCAATGATACGTCTCCAACGTGTATATAATTTTATTGTTCCATGCTATAATCTTATCATTCTAGGATGATTTTTGGGTGATTATTTACCAATTCATATTATTTTTGAGCACTAACCTATTAACCAGTGCCCACTGCCAGTTGATGTTTTCTACATGTTTTTTACTTTTTAGGTTTACAGTACCAAATGAAGTCCAATTGCCCCGAAAGTTTCTTGTGATTTTTTAGGACCAAATCAAGACTTGGAAGCTTCAAGAGGAGACCAAAGGCCGCACGAGGGGCCGAGCATGTAACAGGGCACCCCTAGGCGGGGTGGACGAGCCCTGTTATGTGTTGGCCCTCTCGGGTGGCCCCCGGCACCCCTGTTTGGCCTATAAATTCTATTAAATCCCCCAAACCCTAGAGAGCCTCCTGAAACACTTTTTCCGCCACCACAAGTCTCTCTTCCGCTGTGTGCCCATCTAGAGCCCCGTTCCGATGCCCTGCCGGATGGGGGATCGATCACGGAGGGCCTCTACATCAACCTTGTTGTTCCATGGTGATGTGTGAGTAGTTCCCCCACAAAGCTACGGGGCCATAGTTAGTACCTAGATGGACATCTCTCTCTATCTTGATCTTCAATACAAAGTTCACCGCATCTTTGTTGTGATCTGTTCGATGTAATCACTTTGTGCGGTGCGTTTGTTGGGATCTGATGAATTGTGGGTTTATGTTCAGATTATTCATGAAAAAGATTTGTGTCTCCTTTGGTTTCTATTATGATTCTTATTTTCATGATTATTATAGCTTGGTAAATCTCTCTGATCTATCAAAATAGTTTGGCCAACTACATTGATATTTGTTTAGTGAGAGGGGTGTGTTGTAGTGGGTTCAACCCGACGGGTTTCTATATCCCAGTGACAAAGTAGGGGACAAGATACGTCTTTGCATTTTTGCCACTAAGGATAAAACGATGGGGTTAATTCATATTGATTGAATTCCCTTTTGCTACATCATGTCATTGTTCTCCAAGCATTACTTTGTTTTACTTAATACTCTAGATGCATGCTAGATAGCGGTCGATGGGTGGAGAGTAATAGGTGCATGCAAGAGTCGGCTTATTTTCTTATGGACGTGATGCCTATATACACACAATCATTGCCATGAATAAATATTGCATAACTATGTGCTTTTCTATTAGTTGTCCAATGGTAATTTGTTTACCCACTGTATGCCTACTATATGATAGAAGCCACTAGAGAACACTATGCCCCCGGGTCTATTCACTTATAAATTTACAAAAGCCTTCAATACCTTGCTTCCATTTATTTGGTTTTTTTCATTTTGCAATTCATAATATTCAACTGACATCTACATACTTCACTAGCTTGCAAATAACGAGTCCAAGGGGATTGACAACCCTCTTGCTTGTGTTGGGTGTAAGTGTTTGTTTCTTTGTGTGCAGTCGCTGGAGATGGGGGTTGCGTGCTACTCATATTGGCTTGATAAACCTTGGTTCCCTACTGAGGGCTATAATGTGTTGCAGCACCTGTACCTCTTCATGGAAAACCCAATGCAAATCACAGGTATCAATCAACTCTAATTTCACTTAGGTACTCCAATGTCACCACAAGTATCCATGAGTTAATTATTTGGTATTCATCAAACAATTTTAGATTCATAATATTCAATCCAACACAAAGAACTTCAAATAGTTGCCCCAAAGTTTCTATCAGAGAAAGTAGGATGAAAACATGTATCAACCTATGTGCTTAGATTACACCAATGTCACTATGGGAATCCACAAATTGACTATCAAAACATACATCAAGTGACTCAATAGAATACCCCATTGTCACCACGGGTATCCATATGCAAGACATATATCAAGTGATCTCAAATCCTCATATATTCAATCTGATAATAATGAAACCTCAAAGGGAGAGACTCAATTCATCACAACAAAGGGAAGAATACCATATGATTCCACTACATTAACAAGGCTCATGGTAAATCAATACCATGCCCTATCAAGATCATGAGAGAGAGAAAGAAAGAAAGAAAACACATAGCTGATGGTACATACCCTTAGCCTCGAGGGTGAAGTACTCCCTCCTTGTCATGGAGACCGTTGGTATGATGAAGATGGCACCCCATGATGATTACCCACTCCGACATGGCGACAACAAAGGGATCTGGATGAGATCTCTTCAGAACAGAGCCTTGCGGTGGTGGCGTAGAAATTCTAGGTTTCTTCTAGGGGTTTCTGAATTTATAAGAATTTTCAGCGTTGGAATCACCCTAATTGGAGTTATGAGGGGGACACAAGCTCAGACGACACTCCCTACCCCCTAGGGCACGTGGGGTGAGCTTGTGGCCTCCTCATGGGTCTTCTGGTCCTTCCTCGAAGTTTTGGGGGTCTCTTATGTTCCAAAAAAATCACTGTAAATTTTCTTGGCATTTGGACTTCGGTTTGGTTTGGATTTTCTACGAAACAAGAAGTAACCAAAAATAGAAATTGGCACTGGACACTAGGTTAATAGGTTAGTTCCCAAAAATCATATAAAAGTGCACCAAATCCATATAAAATCTTTGTAAACATGGCATAAATACTTCATAAATTATAGATACGTTGCAAACGTATCAGGTACCTCAGGGATGTAGAACATGAACTAGACAGGAGACAACTACGGAACACCTTTGTGCTACACATATGGGACGTTAGTTCAAAGTACTTCCATTCCCTCCAACGAATAAATCGGGCTGCAAGGCTCTTGCCTCAACCCATGACCTTACCGAACTACTCACACATGAACATAAGATCACACAAAGGTCTCATCTAAGAACACATCATGAAGATTGATAGATTGATAATATGTCTTACAATGGATGTCGTATGCGATACATGATTACAAGTATGGCTAGATTACTGAGAACTATGGTGGTGGTGAAGATTGCATCTATGGATATGGGAAATGCCGGCGACTAGGGTTGATGGATATGGGAAATGTGAAGATGATGACGACTGGCTTGTGTGGCGATGTTATGTTGCTCATTTGGCGTCTCGACCTTTATAAAGGTTATTCAAGTGGATCAGGCGCCTTGGTTCGACTGCCCGTATGAGTGGGGGCGGTCGTATGGACGTTGTATTTTTATGTGGCTCCTCTATTGCGCCTCCAAGTTTATCTCCTTTATCTCCACTTTACTCATTTCCATGTATTGGCTTGATTTTATCCATAAATGGCCCATTTCTCGAGGGAACAAAATAAAGATCGGATATTTGGAATCCTTTGCATTCATTGGTCATTAGTGGAAATATCGAAGTGAATATCTTGGTTTTAATGAAATAATTTGGTTTAAACTCAGGTTAAAGGAGTAAAAATAACACTCATCAAGTTGGGGCCCATAAAAATGTAGAAGACCCCTAAGGAAAGTATGAATAAGGAAGATCAAACCATGGAGAAGGAAGGAAGGGAGCAAAGCATACCCGCTCATGAGCTTGTGATTTGGGGAATGAATCTTGAAGCACATCGGTACCCAAGGAGACCAATCTTGGGTGGGCTTGCGCGAACTCTGGTCCAGGTAGATAACTGATAGTGGAAAGACGGTTCAGCTGCCCCTGAGACACCAAGCCACTCTTCCAATCTTCTTCAAGGGGGTTGGCGGGGCGAGAAGACAAGCCTGCAGCGTTTTCCATGACAATGAAACTCTAGAATGTCGATTGCTCTGAGAGATAGGCGAGACTAGCACAAAGCGAAAAGGGGTGATAGGGATGTAAAATTTCTCATCTATTTACCATGGATTTAATTATATCGGGGACTCTGGTCTAGGTCGATGGGACGCTTGAGTCCTACAACGGTATATCAGCATGTTTCCAAAGGATCGTGCCTTGTGTGCACATGCAAATCAAGGAAAGAAAATAATGGTCTTGGGACCCATTACAACTGGTTTGATCGAACATGTCGATGTTGGGCCCCTGGATCATATGCAGATGTCGTGATCACGTGGCATGACCAGGACTGTCAAAATGGGACATGTAACGTGTCCCAACAGAGGTCTGCTAAGATCTTAAGGCAAAAAAATAGCACAAAGACTTTAGATCCGTGGATGCTCCTAAGTATGGTGATAATTCGGAAGGCAAGGGTGTATGGGATCGTTGAACTCGCTTGCAAGGCCGAAGGCTGAAGATGGAGAATAGGTTGAAGATGCCGAGCAGTGTCCTCGGCTTGAACATCGGTTCAGGGGCTACTGATGGTGTTCTGGATTAAGGGGTGCTAACCGCTTCGGCTCCCAGATGTGGGCCAGGCTAATGACCCTAAATGACTAACCAGTGGGCCACATTAGGCCGATGAAGGAGTCAAGATGAAATCTTTCGAAGACCTACCACATACTCTAAGGCACATATGCAATCTTCAGCATGTTTATCTTCGGATGCAACCGACCTATGTGTAACCCTAAGTACCCCGAGTGTCTATATAAACCGAGGGGTGTAGATTGTAGAGGCCAACACATTCATACACGATCTCGAGGTAGATCAACATGTACTCTGTACCCCATTCACAATCAATACAAACAAAGCATGGCCTAAGATTTTACCTCTTCAAGAGGGTCTGAACCTGTGTAAACATCGTGTCTCCTTGTGTCATGTTACGATCGTGCCAAGATTACGAGCTCATAATCCCTTACCCGAAATCTGCCGAATTCGAATCCATCACTTCGGTCCTCCTCAAATTCGTTTGGTGGGACGAATTAGACGGATCTCTGGCGTAGATTATCGACGGCTCTTCAAGGCGACAAGGCTGGGGTTTCTCACCTCGCGTTAGCGACGGTGAGATTTAGTGTCAAGTTCTTCGGATCAATTCAAGGGTTCAATGGCAACGATGCGACTCCGAAGTGTTGGTTCTTAAGGGCACGTGCACAAAGACTTCTTAGTTAATATTGACAACGTTAGGCCCGCTCCAATATGGGAACGTTGATAGTTCGTTTTGGCAGCATCACTGATCACTCCATGGTTCAAAGATCTCAATGTATTTTTTTTCATTATGTTCGAGGTGCATTGTACATCTACAAAACCTAGATGTTGCCACGTGGCCCCTGCCTCCTCTCCCAAGCTTAGGTTTTCTCTGTCTCCTGCCAGCGTTGTCGCGGGTCCGCCTCATCTTTGGTGGCGTTAGGGCCATCGAGGCATGGTGGATGTCAGCCCCCGCCGGTGGAAGAGCTCCGTTTGTAGATGTTATTTTGAGTTTTGTTAGGGCTTATGTCCTGCTCAGGAAGGCAAGACAACGGTGGCTCCCTCAAGATGGAATAAGGTTCTTCCCATCTAGTTCTCGTACCGCTGGTGCGTCTAGCACCCTCGGCAGGCATCTGAAGGTGTGTGTCCGACGGATCTATGTTTGATGAATCTGCTTGGATCTGCTCGTCGTTCGTCTATGTTCGTGTGTTTTCAGGTTGAATTATTTCGATATACGCTATTCTTCATGGACGGTTACCGTTTTGGTACGCCGGTCCTATGGATTCTTAGCATGACGATTTCTCGACTGCCCACTACACAAGTTTTGCCCGGCTCTAGCGAGGGAGGGGCTTTCTTGTAGTCGTCTAGGTCATCTATGAATCTGCATGTATTTTTTATTATTTGTGTTGCTAGTTCTACTGTTGTGATTAAAGATGAATATGTTCAAAATTTTCCAAAAGAAAACTAGATGTGCATTAATTTTGCGGGAAAAAATAGTCGTTGGCGCGGGCAGCTGTCCTTGCGGTGGAAGACGGTTAGAGACGAAGCAAAACGGTTGGTCGAGAGGCCCCCCGGTGTGGCCGAAGCGGGATGCAGGCCACGTGTGACGCGGCGGAAGGAGAAAATCTGCACGGCACGCGTGGTATAATTCCCTTGGCGGGAATGGAATATTCGGAGAGCTACTCCTCTCTCGCCGGCCTAGCTATACATAGAAGAGTGTTTGTGCATTCCAATTCTACCCTCCACCACATCCCATTATCACAGCGCTGCCACTTTTCCCCGTCTCCGTCGTCTTTCCGACATATACTTTGCTGAGAACTGCCGTTAATCGAAAAGTGCACTTAAAAATCGAAAAATGGATCACAAGTTTTATGAATGCGTGTGCCACACGCCAACACCTTATCCTCTAGCTAGTTTGGTGCGCTTTGGAAGTGTTTTTGCTAACTTTAAACAAATACTACACGATTACTTTTGTGAGCAAAGATAATTTTAATTTGTTTAGTCTATTTTTTACTTCATACTCTCTTCGTCCCAAAATAAGTGCCACAATTATTTTGGGACGGAAGAAGTATGGAGTAAAAACAGACTAAATAAAAATTGCCTTGGTCCACAAAAGTAATTGTGTAGTACGTCCAACACACATTTTAAGATCCGTCCTCATCTCCGCAACTGCCGTTGTCTCTCCATATCAGTTGCCTAGTTTTCTTCCCACCCATGTCCGCCGCCGAGCCGTGTTCACGCCTCGGAGCAAGTTTTTGCGGCGGCGACGCTTGGTTGGAGGTGGCGTCTCGTTTGCATGATGGTCATCCAGGACTCGATCTACCTCGACTTCTTCTTTTTGAACATGATCGACGTGCCTTCGTCGTAGATTCTTGCCGCTCATCCTAGGTGTTGAGGTTAGGATTTTCCTTGTCGTTGTGCGTGGCAGCGGACACTGTTTGTTCGATTATGGTCGAGCAGGTGGGGGTGTCGACAACAACAAAAGGTCTGCTTCCTCACCACGTCGATACTTTCTCCCATGTTAACGGGAAGCCGATGAAGACCTTTATAGGAGTGCTCGGGCTGGTGTTGGTCGCCCATGCGGTGGTTGTGGCAGCTGGCGAGAGGTTTGGTGGACCAGTACTCGGTTGGTGGCTTGTGGCTGCAGATCTGATGATTCTTCTTCGACTTTGTTGGATGGAGCCGTCGGAGCTTGAGCCGAAGATATGCATGGGGTCGATCCCCGACCGACGTGCCACAATAGCAACGCCTCTCCATCCGTGGCGAGGTTCATATTCGACTCAGAAAGCCGATTTAGGTGATGGTGTGCCCTCGGTTTAGGATTTGATGGCTTCCAGCGTTTTTCGTTGTTTTTCGTCTCGATGACGACGGCGGTTAGCGATTGGTGTTGGTTTAGTTTGTGATAAGGCCCCATGGAGCCGATTGTATTCTCTTTTCTCCAGGGTCTTTTTGCATTTTGTGTTGGGATGCCTGTTGTCTCTCGTGGGTCCTCGACGATGTTGCTTCTGTGCGATATATGTAATTGACTCTGTTTAAGGGTATATGCAGTTATCTTACAAACACGTTTTATGTTTAACTAAAATAAATATTGATTTCAAGTTAATTGTGTTTGGCATAATTAATGTCGTTTTCAAATTATGATTAATACAATGAACATGCTTTTCAATTTTGAATGTGACGGATACCTACTGGAGCAATCTGAGACGTTGGATATAGGTCACTGGATGATGCAAATCATTTGGATTCATCAAATTCGTAAATTTACAAATAGCACTCCCTTGAACTTAAAATGGTATACTTATTTTAGATCACGGACAGTAGATACATTGTAGCGACCCGACCTGAAACGATCGAATCTCCGGTGTTTCTGTACCATCCCAAGATCATGCTGGTACACACACGATACATTAATGTATATATCAAAGGGGAAATCACATTGCTTTATTAATCGAAATCTCATATCGAGTCATTTATTACAATAAAGTGGTTGAAGGCCAACTCATGAGATAAAACTAATCCAAAACACGTGAAAGCTTCAAATATAGTTGAGTCCATCTGACTCCAAGGGCATCTCACCGAGCATAGAGTGTATCCTCACTCCCGGTCGGAAAAGTACTATGCAAAATGATACGTTGCAGCCATGTAGGTCAGCATATTGAATATGCCGGCAAGTCACAAAAGAGAGGGTGAAAATAATCATCTACTCTACATGCATATATGGCAGGTGGGGCTGTAGGTATAAGTTTAGCATAAAGCAATTTTTTCCTACAACAAGAGAGGGGCAAAGCAAAAATTATTACTACAATGTTGGTTGTTTAATGAGATGGTTCCACCAACCAATTCTCATACCCAAGTTAACAATAATACCCTCATCATTATAATTATTTGTGTTGAGAGTCCAGATAGTTTCAGTTCCTTTGGCTCAAGTTGTCCATGACCGTGGACACGGCTAATCGATTAGGTTTGAGTACTCTGCAGAGTTTTGCACACGTTCCTCACAAGATTTTGTTGGAAATATGCCCTAGAGGAAATATATAAAGTGTTTATTATTATATTTCCTTGTTCATGATAATCGTTTATTATCCATGTTATAATTGCATTGATTGGAAACACATTGCATGTGTGGGTAAATAGACAACACTGTGTCCCTAGTATGCCTCTAGTGAACTAGCTCGTTGATCAAAAATGGTCAGGGTTTCCTAGCCATTGACATGTGATGTCATTTGATAATGGGATCACATCATTAGGAGAATGATGTGATGGACAAGACCCAAACTACAAACGTAGCATATGATCGTGTCAGTTTATTGCTACTGTTTTCTGCATGTCAATGTATATGTTCCTATGACCATGAGATCATGCAACTCACGGATATCGGAGGAGTGCCTTGTGTGTATCAAACGTCGCAACGTAACTGGGTGACTATAAAGGTGCTTTACAGGTATTTCCGATGATGTCTGTTGAGTTGGCATGGATCGAGACTGGGATTTGTTACTCCGTGTGACGGAGAGGTATCTCGGGGCCCACTCGGTAATGCAACATCACAATAAGCCTTGCAAGCAATGTGACTAATTGTTAGTTGCGGGATCTTGTATTACGGAACGAGTAAAGAGACTTGCTGGTAACGAGATTGAACTAGGTATGGAGATACCGACGATCGAATCTCGGGCAAGTAACATACCGAAGAACAAAGGGAACGTTATACGGGATTAACTGAATCCTTGACATAGAGGTTCAACCGATAGATCTTTGTAGAATATGTAGGAACCAATGTGGACGTCCAGGTCCCGCCATTGGTTATTGGCCGTAGAGGTGTCTCGGTCATCTCTACATAGTTCTCGAACCCGCAGGGTCTGCACACTTAAGGTTTGGTGACGTTTTGGTAGTATAGAGTTATGTATGGTGGTGACAAAAGGATGTTCGGAGTCTCGGATACGATCCCGGACATGACGAGGATCTCCGGAAGAGTCTGGAGATAAAGATTGATATATGTGATAATAGTGTTTTGATCTCTGGAAGAGTTCCGGAATTAACCGGGAGGGGTTCCGGATGTTTACCGAAGTGTTCGGGTACAGCAACACTTTATATGGACCAATGGGGTAAAACCCACGAGGTATTGGAAAGGGCAAAAGGAAGTTTTGTTGTTGCCTTAAGCAGTAAGGCAGTACTACCGCTCGTGAAGCGGTACTACCGCTCAAGCGGTACTACCGCTCGTGAAGCGGTACTACCGCTCGTGAAGCGGTACTACCGCTTGTGCGCGGGACTGCAGGGATCCGAGTTGGACTCTTTTCTTGCGGGCCAAACCGACCTTGTGCGGGCAAAATCGACCTTGTAGAGGTTTTTGCTCCAAGTTTAGACCCCAGGGCTCAACATATAAATAGAGGGGCAGGGCTAGCACACGGGACACAACTTACGGCCACGTGCTACCCGTTCCACCGGTGCTCCTCCAGATCGGTTTTCTGCAGCGCTTAGGCGAAGCCCTGCCGAAATTGCTCCACCACCACCATCACCGGAGCGCCGTCACACTGCCGGTGATCTCCCTCTCCTCTCCACCTCCTCTTGCTGGATAAAGACGGTGGAGATCGTCATCAAGCTGCACGTATGCTGAACGCGGAGGTGCGTCCGTTCGGTACTAGATCAGAAGGATCGTGATCAAGGTCACGGGAAATTCGTGATCGGATCGCGGGACGGATCGTGACGAGTTCGCGGGACGGTTCGTGATTAGATCGCGGGACGCTCGGCGATTTGGATCGCGAAGAAGTACGACTACACCAACCGCGTTTCTTAACGCTTCCTTCTTAGCGATCTACAAGGGTACGTAGATCTACTCTCCCTCTCGTAGATGCTCATCACCATGGATAGGTTTGCGTGTGCGTAGAAAATTTTTGTTTCCCATGAAACGTTCCCCAACAGTGGTATCAGAGCTAGGTTGATGGTTCGATGAGATATCGAGTAGAACACAAAAGGTTTGTGGGCGTTGATGCTTAGATTGCTTCCTCCCTTGGTCGTATTTTGGTTCAGCGGGATTGTGAGATGAAGCAGCCCGGACCAACATTACTCGTACGCTTACGAGAGACCGGTTCCCTCGACGCAACTTGGTGCCTAGATGGCTTGCGGGTGACAGTTTCTCTCACTTTAGTTGGATCGGATCCGACAAAGGCGGTCCTTGAGAAGGTTGAAAAGCAACTAGTGTATCACCGTTATGGTTTGTGCGTAGGTGAGAATCGTTCTTGCTAGATACCCGTAGCAGCCACGTAAAACATGCAACAACAATTAGAGGACGTCTAACATGTTTTTGCAGGGTATGTTGTGATGTGATATGGCCAATTACATGATGTGATATATGTGATGTATGAGATGATCATGTGATGTATAGATTATCACGACTTGCATGTCGGTGAATACGGCAACTGGCAGGAGCCATAGGG
The DNA here is from genome assembly GCA_022496015.1 of Hordeum marinum. NCBI lineage: Eukaryota > Viridiplantae > Streptophyta > Magnoliopsida > Poales > Poaceae > Hordeum > Hordeum marinum. The sequence goes on along the minus strand of CM039678.1, from coordinate 333,569,906 downwards.
TTGTCTTTAATTATTGCATGACCTGCGTGTCAATCATTAAGAGCTATGTAATGCTTTACTTTATCGCTAAACGGTAGCAATAGTAGTAGAAGCATGCAGGGCGTGACAACCCCGATGGCGACACATTGATGGAGATCAAGATGATGGAGATCATGGTGTCATGACGGTGACGATGGAGATCATGTCGGTGCTTTCTAGATGGAGATCAAAAGCACAAGTTCATGGCCATATCATGTCACTTATGATTTGCATGTGGTGTTAATCCTTTTTATGCACCTTGTTTTGCTTAGGACGACGGTAGCATTATAAGGTGATCCCTCACTTAATTTTAAGATAAATTGTGTTCTCCCCAAGTGTGCACCGTTGCGAAAGTTCGTTGTGTTGAGACACCACGTGATGATCGGGTGTGATAGACTCTACGTTCACATACAGCGGGTGCAAGCCAGATTTGCACGTGCAGAACACTCGGGTTAAACTTGACGAGCCTAGCATGTACAGACATGGCCTCGGAACACAAGAGACCGAAAGGTCGAACATGAGTCATATGGTAGATATGATCAACATAATGATGTTCACCATTGCAGCCACCTCAACTCACGTGATGATCGGACTTGAGTTGGTGAATTTGGATCATGTATCACTCGAATGATCGGAGGGATGTCAATTTGAGTGGGAGTTCTTAAGTAATATGATTAATTGAACTCATTATGATGAACATAGTCAAAGTGTCTTTGCAAATTATATTGTAGATTACTAGCTCACGCTGTAGCTCCTTTGCAAATTTTATATGTTCCTAGAGAAATAGAATTGAAAGATGATGGTAGCAATATTGCGGACTGGGTCCGTGATCTGAGGATTGTCCTCATTGCTGCACAGAAGGCTTATGTCCTTATTGCACCGCTCGGTGCGCCACCCCATCTAGCATCGTCTGTAGATGTTGTGAACATCTGACAAGCACGTTTCGATGACTACTTGATAGTTTAGTGCGTCATGCATTACGGCTTAGAATTGAGGCTCTGAAACGTTTTGAACGTCACGGAACATATGAGATGTTCTAAGAGCTGAGATTGTGATCTCAGGCTCGTGCCCGTGTTGCGAGATATGAGATCTCCAACAAGATTCTTTGCCTGTAAGATGAAGGAGAATAACTCAATCGTTGAGCATGTACTCAGATTGTCTGGGTACTACAATCGCTTAAATCGAGTGGGAGTTGATCTTCCAGATAAGATAGTGATTGATATAGTTCTCCAAGTCACTGTCACTAAGCTACTAGAACTTGGTGATGAACTATAAATTGCGAGGGATTGAAATAATGATTCCTGAGTTGTTCGCGATGTTTGACACCGCGAAGGTAGAAATCAAGAAGGAGCGTCAAGTGTTGATGGTTAATCAAAACCACTAGTTTCAAAAAGGGCAAGAGCAAGGAGGGAAACTTCATGGATAGCAAGTCAGTTGTTGCTCCAGTGAAGCAACCCAAAGTTGAACTCAAACCCGAGACTAAGTGATTATGTTATGAGGTGAGCGGTCGCTGAAGCGGAACAACCCTAGATACTTGGTAGATAAGAAGGCTGGCAACATCGATAGAAGTATATTTGATATACGAGTTATTAATGTGTACCTTGCTAGTACTCTTAGTAGCACCTGGGTATTGGATACCAGTTTGGTTGTTAAATGTTAGTAACTCGAAATAAAAGCTACGGAATAAACGGAGAACTAGCTAAGGGTGAGGTGACGATATGTGTTGGAAATGTTTCCAAGGTTGATGTGATCAACATCGCACGCTCTCTCTACCTTCAGGATTAGTGACGAACCTAAATAAATGTTATTTGGTGTTTTGCGTTGAGCATGGACATGATTAGATCATGTTTATTGCAAATACGGTTATTCATTTAAGTTAGAGAATAATGATTATTCTGTTTACAAGAATAATACCTTCAATGGTCATGCACCCAGTGAGAATGGTTTGTTGAAATCTTGATCGTAGTAATACACATGTTCATAACATTGATGTCAAAAGATACAAAGTTAATAAAGATAGTACTACATACTTGTGGCACTGCCGCTAAATGTCATATTGGTATAAAGCGCATGAAGAAACTCCATGCTGATGGATCTTTGGACTCATTCGATTTCGAATCGGTTGAGACATGCGAACCATGCCTCTTGGGCAAGATGACTAAAAACCCTGTTGGATGGAGCGAGCAGGTGATTCATTGGAAATGATACATGTTGATGTATGCAATCCAGTGAGTCTTGTAGCATGCAGTGGATATCGTTATTTTCTTACCTTCACTGATGATTTGAGTAGATATACTGTATATTTACTTAATGAAACACAAGTCTGAATCGTTTGAAAGGTTCAAGCAAATTCAGAGTCAAGTTTAAGATCATCGTGACAAGAACATAAAAATGACTGCGATATGATCGTGGAGGTAAATATCTAAGTTACGAGTTTGGCATACAACTTAAGACAATGTGAAATTTGTTTCACAACTAAAACGCCACCTGGAACACCATAGTGTGATGGTGTGTCCGAACATCATGGTCATGCTCTATTGGACATGGTGCGTGCTATGATGTCTCTTATCGTTTTACTACTATAATTTTGGGGTTATGCATTAGAGACAACTACATTCACTTTAAATAGGGCACCATCTAAATCTGTTGAGATGACATCGTGTGAATTATGGTTTGATAGAAACCTAAGATATCATTTCTTAATATTTGGGGCTGCGATACTTGTGTGGAAAATGTTTTCACCTAATGAGGTCGAACCCAAGGCGGACAAATGCATCTTCACAGAATACCCTAAGATCAGTTGGGTGAACCTTCTAGCTCAGATCCAAGTACAAAGTGTTTGTTGCTTAAACGGATCCTTTCTCGAGGAAATGTTTCTCTTGAAAGAATTGAGTGGGAGGAAGATAGAACTTGATGAGGTTGTTAAACCTTTGTTCAACCAGAGAGTAGCGCAGCGCAGAAAGATGTTTCTGTGAATCCTACGTTAGTTGAAGAGGAAGTTAATGATGATGATCATGAAGCTTCAGGATCAAGTTACTATCGAACTTCGTAGGTCGACAAGGATGTGTACTACTCCTAAGTGGTACGACAACTCTGTCTTGGAGATCATGTTGTTGGACAACGATGAACCTACGAGCTATGGAGAAGCGATGATAGGCCCGGATTCCGACAAATGGTTGGAGGCCATGAAATCCGAGATAGGATCCATGTATGAAAACCAAGTGTAGACTTTGGTAGACTTGCTCGTTGGACGGCAGATCGTTGAGTACAAATGGATCTTTAAAATGAAGATAGACACTGATGGTGAATGTCACTATTTGTAAAGCTCGACTTGTTGCAAAGATGTTTGTGACAAGTTCAAGGAGTTGACTACGATGAGACTTTCTCACTCGTAGTGGTGCTAAAGTCTGTTGGAATTATGTTAGCAGTTGCTGTGTTTTCAATTATGAAATCTGGCAGATGGATATCAAAACATCGTTTCTTTAACAGTTTACTTGAGGAAAGGTTGTATGTGATACAACCAGAAGGTTTTGTCAGTCCTAAGGATGCTAAAAGGTGTGCAAGCTTCGGTGATCCTTCCATGGACTGAAGCAAGCATCTCGGAGTTGGAATATACACTTTGATGAGGTGATCAAAGTTTTGATGTTTATACAAAGTTTACGAGAAACTTGTATTTGCAATAAAGTGAGTGGGAGCACTATAGAATTTCTGATAAGTATATGTGGATGACATATTGTTGATCAGAAATAATGTAGAATTTCTGGAAAGCATAAATGGTTGTTTGAAAAGTGATTTTCAAAGGAAGACCTGGATAAAACTACCTAATTGTTGAGCATCAAGATCTATAGAGATAGATCAAGATGCTTGATGAGACTTTCAATGAGTACATACCTTGACAAGATTTTGAAGGAGTTCAGAATGGATCAGTCAGAGAAAGAGTTCTCGTCTGATTTGTAAGGTGTCAAGTTGAGTGAGACTCAAAGCTCGACAACGGCAGAAGAAAGAGAAAGGACGAACGTCGTCCCCTATGCCTTAGCCATAGGCTCTGTACAGTATGCCATGCTGTGTAGCGCACATGTCTGTGCCTTGGCATGAGTTCGTCAGGGGGTACAAGAGTGAACCAGGAGTGGATCACTGGACAGCGGTCAAGATTATCCTTAGTAACTGAAAGACTGAGGAGATGTTTCTCAATTATGGAGGTGATAAAGAGTTCGTCGTAAAGAGTTACGTCGATGTAGGCTTTAGCACCAATCCGGATGACTAGCAGTAGCAATCTGGATACATATAGTGGAGCAGCCATTTGGAAGTAGTACCAAGTGGAGTGTGGTAGCAATGTTTACGGTTTGACATAGAGATTTGCAAAGTGCACACGGATCTGAATGTTGCAGACCCGTTGACTAAACCTCTTCCAAGGGCTAAACATGATCAACACCAGAACTGTATGGGTGTTTGATTCATTACCATGTAAATCACATAGTGATGTGAACTAGATTATTGACTCTAGTGCAAGTGGGAGACTGTTGGAAATATGCCCTAGAGGCAATATATAAAGTGTTTATTATTATATTTCCTTGTTCATGATAATTGTTTATTATCCATGCTATAATTGCATTGATTGGAAACACATTGCATGTGTGGGTAAATAGACAACACTGTGTCCCTAGTATGCCTCTAGTGAACTAGCTCGTTGATCAAAGATGGTCAGGGTTTCCTAGCCATTGACATGTGATGTCATTTGATAACGGGATCACATCATTAGGAGAATGATGTGATGGACAAGACCCAAACTACAAATGTAGCATATGATCGTGTCAGTTTATTGCTTGCATGTCAATGTATATGTTCCTACGACCATGAGATCATGCAACTCACGGATATCGGAGGAGTGCCTTGTGTGTATCAAACGTCGCAACGTAACTGGGTGACTATAAAGGTGCTTTACAGGTATTTCCGATGATGTCTGTTGAGTTGGCATGGATCGAGACTAGGATTTGTTACTCCGTGTGACGGAGAGGTATCTCGGGGCCCACTCGGTAATGCAACATCACAATAAGCCTTACAAGCAATGTGACTAATTGTTAGTTGCGGGATCTTGTATTACAGAACGAGTAAAGAGACTTGCCGATAATGAGATTGAACTAGGTATGGAGATACCGACGATCGAATCTCGGGCAAGTAACATACCGAAGAACAAAGGGAACGTTATACGGGATTAACTAAATCCTTGACATAGAGGTTCGACCGACAGATCTTCGTATAATATGTAGGAACCAATGTGGACGTCTAGGTCTCGCCATTGGTTATTGGCCGTAGAGGTGTCTCGGTCATGTCTACATAGTTCTCGAACCCGCAGGGTCTGCACACTTAAGGTTTGGTGACGTTTCGGTAGTATAGAGTTATGTATGGTGGTGACCGAAGGATGTTCGGAGTCTTGGATATGATCCCGGACATGACGAGGATCTCCGGAAGAGTCTGGAGATAAAGATTGATATATGTGATAATAGTGTTTTGATCTCTGGAAGAGTTCCGGAATTAACCGGAAGGGGTTCCGGATGTTTACCGAAATGTTCGGGTACAACAACACTTTATATGGACCAATGGGGTAAAACCCACGAGGTATTGGAAAGGGCAAAAGGAAGTTTTGCTGTTGCCTTAAGCAGTAAGGCAGTACTACCGCTTGTGAAGCGGTACTACCGCTCAAGCGGTACTACCGCTTGTGCGCGGGACTGCAGGGATCCGAGTTGGACTCTTTTCTTGCGGGCCAAACCGACCTTGTGCGGGAAAAATCGACCTTGTAGAGGTTTTTTCTCCAAGTTTAGACCCTAGGGCTCAACATATAAATAGAGGGGCAGGGCTAGCACATGGGACACAACTTACGGCCACGTGCTACCCATTCCACCGGTGCTCCTCTAGATCGGTTTTCTGTAGCGCTTAGGCGAAGCCCTGCCGGAATTGCTCCACCACCACCATCACCGGAGCGCCGTCACGCTGCCGGTGATCTCCCTCTCCTCTCCACCTCCTCTTGCTGGATAAACATGGTGGAGATCGTCATCAAGCTGCACGTGTGCTGAACGCGGAGGTGACGTCCGTTCGGTACTAGATCGGAAGGATCGTGATCAAGGTCACGGGACGTTCGTGATCGGATCGCGGGACGGATCGTGACGAGATCGCGGGACGGTTCGTGATTGATTCGCGGGACAGTTCATGATTAGATCGCGGGACGCTCGGCAATTTGGATCGCGAAGAAGTACGACTACACCAACCGTGTTTCTTAACGCTTCCCGCTTGGTGATCTACAAGGGTACGTAGATCTACTCTCCCTCTCATAGATGCTCATCACCATGGATAGGTTTGCGTGTGGGTAGGAAAATTTTGTTTCCCATGCAACATTCCCCAACAGATTTGATCGCCTCCGTTCAAGTCCTCGCACTTCGGGGTGTTTGAAAACTAGATGATCAAAACAGGGTCTTCCAAAGGGTTCCTCTGAGCCACTGTCAGTGCCCATCCATTCCTACCGTTCTTCTACATCTCGTAGCACCGCCCGTCCAGAGTCACCACGATGTCCAACCAAGCTAGAGCCCATAATGGCTTGTGGTTGTGCAGGTAAGCCTCGGGTCTTGAAGTATCCATCCATCTCTTCGTGCCTGGGTGGACCTTTCCGCGTGAATACTGGCACTTCTCCAGCAACACCTAGGCTAACCACTGGTTTCTCCAGGGCGCCGTTCATACCGTCATCCACCCAGAGGTATGTTGAAAACTTGAAGTCTTGAAGTCTTGATCATCATGTAGGTCTTGTAACAATTTATCTCACAACTCTCATGAATCACACAACCAACCCCATCTACTAAAAGCATAGCAAAAATAACGATTCCCGGGTCCAAGGTGTAAGGGTTTGAGGGGTGCCTACCACCCGATACTACTCAAGTAACCAAGTTTCCAAGTACCTACTTTGCATGCAATGGGTGGAGATGGCAGAACTAATGCAACAAAAATATAGGTAAAGTATGATCAATGTCAACTTGCCTTGCTGACGATCTTCGCACTCGAGTGACTCTAGATAACAAGCCTCGCACTCCGGATGATCTAACAAATCAAACAATACACACAATAAGCATAACCATAACACAACTTATAATAACAACAAGTAAAACTAACAATTCAACAATTCAAACAAGGAAAACAAAACAAAGGAAAACAAAAATTCATCCAAAACTCCATTACAAAGCTACTTCTAAAATAAAATGACTATGAATAGTTTTCTACATCTAATATTTTTTTAACAGGGTGATGTTGGAAATATGCCCTAGAGGCAATAATAAATTAGTTATTATCATATTTACTTGTTCATGATAATCGTTTATTATCCATGCTAATTTTATTGATCGGATACTTAGATGCATGTGTGGATACATAGACAAAACCATGTCCCTAGTATGCCTCTAATAGACTAACTCGTTGATCAAAGATGGTTAGGGTTTCCTAGCCATGGACATGAGATGTCATTTGATAACGTGATCACATCATTGGGAGAATGGTGTGATGGACAAGACTCAAACTACAAATGTAGCATATGATCGTGTCAGTTTAATGCTACTGTTTTCTGCATGTCAAGTATCTGTTCCTATGACCATGAGATCATGCAACTCACTGACACCGGAGGAGTGCCCTGTGTGTATCAAACATCGCAACATAATTGGGTGACTATAAAGGTACTCTATAGGTATCTCCAAGGGTATCCGTTGGGTTGGCATGGATCAAGACTGGGATTTGTTACTCCGTGTGACGGAGAGGTATCTTAGGGCCCACTCGGTAATACAACATCACAACAAGCCTTGCAAGCAATGTGACTAAGTGTTAATCACGGGATCTTGTATTACGAAACGAGTAAAGAGACTTTCCGGTAACGAGGTTGAACTAGGTATGGAGATACCGACGATCGAATCTCGGGCAAGTAACATACCGAAGAACAAAGGGAACATCATACGGGATTAACTGAATCCTTGACATAGAGGTTCGACCGATAAAGATCTTCGTAGAATATGTAGGAACCAATATGGGCATCCAGGTCCCGCTATTGGTTATTGACCGTAGAGGTGTCTCGGTCATGTCTACATAGTTCTCGAACCCGCAGGGTCTGCATACTTAAGGTTCGGTGACGTTTCGGTAGTATAGAGTTATGTATGATGGTGACCGAAGGTTGTTCGGAGTCCCGGATGAGATCCCGGACGTCACAAGGAGCTCCGGAATGGTCTGGAGGTAAATATTGATATATATATATATATATATATATATATATAGGAAGTCCTATTTTGGTCACCGGAAAAGTTTTGGGCTCATCGGTAGTGTACCGGGAGTGCCGATAGTGTATCGGGAGACCATCGGGAGGGGTATTTCAACCCAAGAGGCTACATGGGCTATGGGATATTGAATACCAGACCTTAGTGGGCTGGTGTAATTCCCACACAAGGCTCATGCGACTGGGAGAGAAAACCCAAAGAGATAAGGCGGAAAAAGGCAAAATAGGGAGGAATCCTAGTCCTACTAGGATTGGAGGAGGAGTCCTCCTCTCCTCCTTGATTCGGCCAAACCAAGGGCTGGTCCCTTGAGGGCCAAGCCTCGTCCTCTCTTCCTCCTATATATACTAGAGGTTTTAGGGGTTTTGGCACTAGATTTTCAACCACGTGCTACCCGTTCCTCCAGTGCATAGTTTCTCCTCTAGATCGGATTTCTATAGTGCTTAGGCGAAGCTCTGCCGGAATAGCTCCACCACCATCGCCGGAGTGCCGTCACGCTACCGGAGAACGCTTATACCTCTCCTCTCCCTCTTGCTGGATCAAGAAGGCGGAGATCGTTAGCGAGCTGTACGTGTGCTGAATGCGGAGGTGCCGTCCGTTCCGCGCTAGATCGAAAGGACAGTGATCAAGATTGTGAGATGAATCATGATGAGATCATGATGAGTTCGCGGGATGGATCGTGAGTGGATCACGGGACGGATCGTGATGAGATCGCGGGACGCTCGGCGATTTGGATCGCGAAGACGTTCGACTACACCAACCGCGTTTCTTAACGCTTCCCGCTTAGCGATCTACAAGGGTATGTAGACACACTCTCCCATTCGTAGATGCTCATCACCATGGATAGGTCTTGCGTGAGCGTAGGAAATTTTTTGTTTCCCATGCGGTGTTCCCCAACAGTGGCATCATGAGCTAGGTCTATGTGTAGATGAGATCTCGAGTAGAACACAAAGAGTTTGTGGGCGTTGATGCTTAGATTGCTTCCTCCCTTGGTCGTGTTTTGGTTCAGCGGTATTGTCGGATGAAGCAGCCCAGACCAACATTACTCATACGCTTACGAGAGACCGGTTCCCTCAACTGCAACTTGTTGCAAAAGATGGCTAGCGGGTGGCAATTTCTCCTACTTTTGTTGGATCGGATTTGACAAAGGCGGTCCTTGAGAAGGTTAAAAAGCAACTTATATATCACTGTTGTGGTTTATGCGTAGGTGAGAATTGTTCTTGCTAGATACCCGTAGCAGCCACGTAAAACATGCAACAACAATTAGAGGATGTCTAACTTGTTTTTGTAGGGTATGTTGTGATGTGATATGGCCAATTACATGATGTGATATATGTGATGTATGAGATGATCATGTGTTGTATAGAATATCACGACTTGCATGTCGATGAGTACGGCAACCGGCAGGAGCCATAGGGTTGTCTTTAATTATTGTATGACGTGTGTGTCAATCATTAAGCGTTATGTAATGTTTTACTTTATCGCTAAACAGTGGCAATAGTAGTACAAGCATGATGGGCGCGACAACCCCGATGGCGACACGTTGATGGAGATCAAGATGATGTAGATCATGGTGTCATGTCGGTTACGATGGAGATCATGTCGGTGCTTTCTAGATGGAAATCAAAAGCACAAGTTCATGGCCATATCATGTCACTTATGATTTGCATGTGATGTTAATCCTTTTATGCACCTTGTTTTGCTTAGGATGACGGTAGCATTATAAGGTGATCCCTCACTTAATTTCAAGATAAATTGTGTTCTCCCCGAGTGTGCACCATTGCGAAAGTTCGTCGTGTCAAGACACCACGTGATGATCGGGTGTGATAGACTCTACGTTCACATACAACGGGTGCAAGCCAGTGTTGCACATGCAGAACACTTGGGTTAAACTTGACGAGCCTGGCATGTACAGACATGGCCTCGGAATACAAGAGACCGAAAGGTCGAACATGAGTCATATAGTAGATATGATCAACATGATGATGTTCACCATTGAAACCACCTCAACTCACGTGATAATCGGACTTGAGTTGGTGAATTTGGATCATGTATCACTCGGATGACCGGAGGGATGTCAATTTGAGTGGGAGTTCTTTAGTAATATGATTAATTCAACTCATTATCATGAACATAGTCAATAGTGTCTTTGCAAATTATGTTATAGATTACTTGCTCGCGTTGTAGGTCCCTTGAATTTTTATATGTTACTAGAGAAATAGAGTTGAAAGATGATGGTAGAAATATTGCGGACTAGGTCCGTGATCTGAGGATTGTCCTCATTGCTGCACATAAGGCTTATGTCCTTAATGCACCGCTCGGTGCACCACCCCCTCTAGCATCGTCTATAGATGTTGTGAACATCTGACAGGCGCGTTTCGATGAGTACTTGATAGTTTAGTGCGTCATGCATTACGGCTTAGAATTGAGGCTTTGAAATGTTTTGAACGTCACGGAACATATGAGATGTTCTAAGAGCTGAAATTAGGATCTCAGGCTCGTGCCCGTGTTGCGAGATATGAGATCTCCAACAAGATTCTTTGCCAGCAAGATGAAAGAGAATAGCTCAATCGTTCAGCATGTGCTCAGATTGTCTGGGTGCTACAATCGCTTGAATCGAGTGGGAGTTGATCTTCCAGATAAGATAGTGATTAATATATTTCTCCAAGTCACTATCACTAAGCTACTAGAACTTGGTGATGAACTATAAAATGCCAGGGATAGAAATAATGATTCCTGAGCTGTTCACGATGTTTGACACCGTGAAGGTAGAAATCAAGAAGGAGCGTCAAGTGTTGATGGTTAGTCAAACCACTAGTTTCGAGAAGGGCAAGAGCAAGGAGGGAAACTTCATGGATAGAAAGTCAGTTTTTGCTCCAGTGAAGCAACCCAAAGTCTAACCCAAACCCGAGACTTAGTGCTTCGATTATGAAGAGAGCGGTCACTGAGCGGAACAATCCTAGATACTTGGTAGATAAGAAGGCTGACAACGTCGATAGAAGTATACTTGATATACGTGTTATTGATGTGTACCTTGCTAGTACTCCTAGTAGCACCTGGGTATTGGATAGCGGTTCGCTTGCTAAATGTTGGTAACTCGAAATAAAAGCTACAAAATAAACGGAGAACTAGCTAAGGGTGAGGTGACGATGTGTGTTGGAAATGTTTCCAAGGTTGATGTGATCAACATCGCACTCTCTCTCTACCTTCAGGATTAGTGACGAACCTAATAAATGTTATTTGGTGTTTTGCGTTGAGCATGAACGTGATTAGATCGTGTTTATTGCAACACGATTATTCATTTAAGTTAGAGAATAATGGTTATTCTATTTACATGAATAATACCTTCAATGGTCATGCACCTAGTGAGAATGGTTTGTTGAATCTTGATCGTAGTAATACACATGTTCATAACATTGATGCCAAAAGAAACAAAGTTAATAATGATAGTATCACATACTTTTGGCATTGCCGCTAAATGTCATGTTGGTATAAAAACGCATGAAGAAACTCCATGCTAATGGATCTTTGGAATCATTCGATTTTGAATCGGTTGAGACATGCGAACCATGCCTCTTGGGCAAGATGACTAAGGATCCCATTTTCCGGTTTGATGGAGCGGGCAAGTGATTTATTGGAAATGATACATGTTGATGTATGCAATCCAATGTGTCTTGTAGCGTGCGGTGGATACCGTTATTTTCTTACCTTCACTGATGATTTGAGTAGATATAGTGTATATTTACTTAATGAAACACAAGTCTGAATCGTTTTAAAGGTTCAAAGAAAATTCAGAGTGAAGTTTAAGATCATCGTGACAAGAAGTAACCAAGTTTCCAAGTACCTACTTTGCATGCAATGGGTGGAGATGACAGAACTAATGCAACAAAAACATAGGTAAAGTATGATCAATGTGAACGTGCCTTGCTAACGATCTTCGCACTCGGGTGACTCTAGATAATAAGCCTCGCACTCCGGATGATCCAACGAATCAAACAATACACACAATAAGCATAACCATAACACAACTTATAATAACAGCAAGTAAAACTAACAATTCAACAATGCAAACAAGGAAAACAAAACAAAGGAAAACAAAAATTCATCCAAAACTCCATTGCAAAGCTACTTCTAAAATAAAACGACTATGAATAGTTTTCTGCATCCAATATTTTTTTAACAGGGTGAAAGTTAAAGTTTTGATAGAAAAACAGAAAGGAATTTTACTACAAATTTATACGCAAAAAGAAACACTCAAAAATCAATTTTTAAATAAAAGTCATGTCTAATTTAGTGATTAATACAAATCTGTTTAAACTCGTAAATTAAAAGGTCTAAAAATATTTTTCGTTGGTTCCTCTGGAAATATGGGATTTTTTTGAATCCGTAGCAAAAGGAATCAACTTAATCGGAGTTGTAAAACTAAAGATACAAAACAAACAAAAACGCATCTAATCTGAAAACGAGAATTTTCTTAAAAGCGCTATAGTGTGGCCATTCACGACTATGGCGTCATGTGGCCTGATAGGATTGGCTGGCTCTGTTCACTGCGAAGATTAAGGAAGGAATGATCTAAACCGAACTAACCAAACCGATCTAACATGAGAACCAAACGCTTCGGTCTAAAGGAAAAAAATAAGTAGCGACACAAGCTGTCGTGCTTACAGAGGGAAGCCGAGCGTGGGTAGGAAGTTGGCGGCGGCGGGGCGGCGGCTTCGGCGGGCTCCGGCACGGGCGAGATTGTCGGGTAGGTGCGGCGTGACGGGGGCGACCGAGCGGTGGTGACGACGGTCGGCTGCTACGACCGGATGAAGCGGAGGGAAGCAGCGAAGCTCCTGTGCTCCGGTGAACTCCGACAACACAGCTCGTCGGGGCGGCATCTCCGGGGCGTCCTAGGGGCAAACAAAGACGTTAGGGAGGTGCACAAGGATGAGGGGGTCTGATTCCCCCAAGGAAACAGGGCCAAGGCAGCTCACCGGCAATGTGGTACTCTGACGAAGTAGCTTCGGCCGGTGAAATCCAAGTAGCAACTGCGGCGGCTACGAGCGGCGAGAGGTGGAGCGGGGTTGCTGAATGGGTCGAGGGCATCGTGGGGCTTTTATAGGCGGTCGGGCGAGGACGACTGCGAGGATAAGCGCTATCCCGCGAGAGGCGGCCGGCTTGTGCGGGGCTGCAGTGCCATGCTCTATCCCGCAGGGATGGAGCGGGAGGTTGGGGACGATGGGGCTCGGTTGGGCCCCACTTGTAGGCTGCGTGAGAGAGAGATTAGCGAGAGAGAGGCGAGCGAATCGTTTTTTTCGATCGTTGACTCCTGGCGGCGCTAGGGAGGAGTGCTCGTGCGAGCTACGGACTCCTTTCGGCGGCTGGGGAGGAAAACGAGCGCTAGGGCTCATTCCCTCCTGTGCATGGCTGCTGCGTGTGCTTGGTTGGGCCGGCCTGGCCTGGCCAACGTGCGTAGCACTTTGGTTTCGTTTTTTATAGATCTGGACGAAGAAAAACATATATCAAACGTTAAAACAAAAATATAGTGTTATATACCAGAACGATCGGAAAAAGAAATCCTCTAACAAGAACATTTTTCTAGATGCAAAAGAAAAAATTTATAAAAAATTTATTTTTTTGAAAATAAAAATAATAATTCAAATAAACCAAAATTTGACTTTGAAATAAATTGGCACTATTTTTCTCTGACTTTAGGGGTGTCACGTTACCTCCTCTCATACTCTTTTCATAAAGTATTCTGTCAGGAATTTGTAATTAGAAATCAAGTGCCAATTGAAATGAAATCAAAATTCAAAATAAAATTCAATTGTCACATCCATTTCACTCAAAATGCATAGATGCATAACTATAATTGTAAAACATTCCAAATTGAAAATTTGGGATGTTACATACATGCAGAAAAAAATTAAGCAAATAATTTGGTAAGGTCTAACTTCTTCATTGTGTACAAGAGAAGCAAATTTTGGCATCTACTACGAACAAACTCCATGGTAAAAGTTGGCAATACGAATTTCAACAAATTGAGGATGCATAAGTTAAAAAGTTAGTTATCAACATGCACAGTCGAAGTTAGAAAACACAAAAGAAAAGTCCATCCTTCCCCTTAACATTGATTTTGTGGTTGATGGCCTAGATCATGTTGGCATAGGAATTAAATTTACATGAGGGTAGTGCTTGGCGCCGCCGATCGACATCACATTCATATTTGTAGTCTTCTGCATCATTGGACTACATTGGGCTAGAGCCATTGGATCCATATTGTCCCCCCACCCCAAGTTGATTCACACGCACAACCATTCTTTGTCCTCATGGAACGCCCTCACACCGTCCCCTCTCCTCCCAATCGTCCTCCCTGGCCACCACCCTCGCCTCATGTCGCTTATCACCGTCCTCATTGTAGCTCGGTGTTATCATTAACACAACAATTTCACTTGGTTGTAGTATCGCCTTTGTATCACGGTGGCAGCAAAAAACATCACTGGTCGTAGCTATCTGCGGTGTCGGTTGCACCTCATCCAACTCTATCCTAGCACCCTTCCCGTAGTGCTGGTGCGGCTCATCCTCATGCCCATCCCAGCATCCAATGGTGTCGATTTCAGCTCTCCATCCTGCTTCTTGCAGCTCGTCGTCGAGCCATCGCAACAAGCCTTGACCACGGCTGCGAGTCGTCGCGGTGACCATCATAGCTCGCCAACGTGTCGCAGTTCCAGCAAGTAGCTGCCACCATTCCAGCATCGCGTGGTCATAGTTCCAGCTAGTCGCCTCACTCTTGCTGCTCACCATGGTTCCAGCTAGTTGTGTTGCCGTTGCAACTCGCCTCGGTGACCCACACAACTCGTGTCGGGCACGGTTTCGACATCTCCGATGGTAGGTTCCAGCACACTGCATAGTTGGTTCCAGCACACGACGGTCGTGGTCGTAGCACTATTATTGCCTGGTTCCAGCACGCGGCAATCGTGGTCACAACATCGTTGTCGCCCGATTCCAGCACATGACGGTCGTCGTCCCAGCATCGCCGATCACTGGTCCCAGCATGTAATTGTCTCGATTCTAGCACATGACTGTCGTAGGCATCACCCATGACAACATCCCTCACGCACCAATGCCATAGTACGCGACAGTCATGGTCGCAGCTCAAAGTCGTCATGGTACCAACATGTTCTTATCATGGTTGAGCACACGAACGCCACATCCCATAGCCGACACAACACCCATCACCACTATCGAAAGCACCAGATCCTCGCCTGCAACACCTGCAGTTTCCCCCATCCCTCGTTGGGGCACACGGCACTATGGCGGAGGGGAAGGTGTTGGTGTGGTTGAAGGGAATTAGATGTGTTGTGGGTTGAGGCAGGTTTGTAGACATGGTTGGTTCTAGCCGATAAGGATGGGAGTGGTGAGGGTAACCCATGAGGCCATGTGTATGTGAGTCACTCGCGCGAGCGACCGGCGTAAAATGAAACCTATGAGTCGGCTAGGAATGTTTTACTAGGAATTCGAGGCTAGTGCTCCTCTTCATGGGGGGAGGGGGGTCGTGCAAAGCAGATTTTTTTTATTTGAGGGACGTGTGAAGCAGATTTTGAAAAATGGGCCATGCTACCTTATGGCTGAATTGTCTTGTGCTAAAAGTGGTTCTAATTCTTATGAGTGTGCTATGTGGTTGTGTTGTCACTTAAATCTGAGACCTCAATCCCGGTGGCTTGGAATAGTGGCAAGCGCGATGCCATAGGGTGGCAGTTTGGGTGGTTGGGGTTGCTGTTTTTCAAAACTATGTGGGGAGTTTTTTTTCAAGGATACGTCAGACGTATCGAGATCATATATAGAAAGTGCCGAGACGGCAATAAAGTTCTTTACAACTCAACCACGGATAAATATCCATCCCACACTAATCCTATACAGACTATTCCCCACTAGACAACCTATCCACCGTAATGGGAAAGGAGTTATCTTCTATAAGCAATGTCGCTGCCCTCCAATTTTGGCCATCCACATCAATTTGGTTTAGCACTAAGTACACTGATGGTGTCACATCATTGAAAACGATGTCATTCTTGTGCCTCCAGGGTGTCCAAGCTACCAATGCGATGACTGCCCAGGTTTCTTTCCTTAGGCCCCGTTATGGGTCCAAGGATGTCCACCAGTCCACTAGTTTACTATCATGATGTGGTACCCACGTCGGCCTTCCCCAATTGTTAGCAATGACCATCCACACCTGCCGAGCCAGGACACATCCTAATATTATGTGGTTGATCGTCTCAGGTTCTTGATCGCAAAAAGGGCAAGCAGCCGGATGGGGTAGCAGGTGACGCTGCAATCTATCTATGGTCCAACATCTGTCTTTCATGGCCAACCACGTGAAGAATTTGCAGGTTGGCAGGGCGCGCGGCTTCCAAATTTGTGTGGCACCCGCGACCTCCACCCTGCCAGCGAAGAACACCTGATAAAACGATCTTGCAGAGAAGGAGCCATTCGCCTCCCACAGCCAGACTATCTTGTCTTCCACTCCTTCTGTTAGTTCGGTGCCTTGCAGCCAGTGCACCAGGCCCATGAACTCCATTAACGCTTGGGCACTCAAATTTGGTGAAACCTCCTGCCACCATCCAACCGAGAGAGCGTGTCATACTTAGGAGTCATCCATTGCCTTCTCTTGACAACCATGAATAAGGAGGACATTAGGTCCCAAATTCTTCCCTCCGAGAGCCACCAATTTTTCCAGAACCTGGACCTAGCACCATCTCTCGGCGTACACTTGGTGGCCGCCTTGTATATGTCCATCGATTTCGATGATACCTGGAGGTTGAACTCCTTCCACAACCTGTTATGGTCTGTCCTCGTGATCCATGCCCAACGCGATCTAAGTTCCATGTTGAGCAGGCGCAAGTTGGTCATGCCGAGTCTGCTCATCTTCTTAGGGGAGCACACCTTATCCAAGGCTCGAGGCAATGCCCGACACTCACATCCCGGAGCCCCTTCAACAAGAAACCTCTACATGTCTTGATCGCCACCTATAGCATTTTCGTTGGCAAGTCTACTGCTATCATGGGGTGGATGGGCATTGCTACGAGTGTGGTCTTCAACAACTCCAATCTCCCAGATCGATACAACAGCCTCGTCTGCCACGCCAGTAGTTGATCCGCCATCTTATCTACCATGAACTGCAGCTGGGCTGCCATGGCTTTTCTTGGCCCAATGGGAAGCCCGAGGTAGCGACACGTCCAATCCAGTACCTGGCACCCCAACTCCTCGGATACTAGTTGCACCTGCTCGTTCGAGCATCTGATCAGATGCGCTAAGCATTTGGCGAGGTTAGTTCGTAGACCCCAGGACAACCAAAGTCGTTTGGCAACATAGAGAATGCCCGCAGGCTCATCATGTCGGATGCGATGAAGGTAATGACATTATTGGCGAAGATCGGCATGCGGTTGCGCAACCCATTTGGTGCCAGCAGGGACATAACTTTGGCATCAGATGCATGCTTTAGCAAGAAGTGTAACCCTTCCATTACCGTGATGAAGAGGAGCGGGGAGAAGGGATCTCCCTGACGCAGTCCTCACCGATTATAGATCACCTCCCCTGGCACATCATTAAGTAAAACATGCGTTGAAGAAGAAGCCAACAACCCAATCACCCATAAGATCCACTTAGCGCTAAAACCCACATGTCGAAGAATAACTAGTAGGAACTCCCAGTCAACGGTGTCAAACACCTTAGTTATGTCCAGTTTTAACATCATCGTCGGCCAAGCAGATGCGTGTAGCTTCCTTTTCGTTCCTCGAACCGGCATGTAGTTATCGTGTAGGCACCAACCTTTGATGAATGTGCTCTGGTGCGCCCCTACTAGGTCCGACATCTCAACTGCCACGCACGCAGACAACACCTTCTCCACAAGCTCGGGGAAACTATGAATCATACTGATCGGTCAGAAGTCTCAAACCTCGATCGTTGTTGATGACTTGAGTGTATGGTTTATCGCGGTGATCCTATGGAAGTCCATACTACCAAAATCTTTGAATACGTCCAAGATATCTCCCTTGATGATTTGCCAACATGCAACATAGAATCGGGGCATATAGCCATCAGGCCTCGACGCCTTGTCCAGCCCCTGCATGCAAACAGCCGCCCAAACCACTTCTTCCGTGAAATTGTGATCTAGATGACTCGAGTCTTTGGATGACATGTCGATTTCGTCGAGATCGACTGTGAAATCTCGATCTGGTGCCTCGCTAAGCAGGCTAGCGAAGAAGGAATCAATTCCCTCGACCATCTCATCATGATTAGAAGTCATCACGCACTCCACTTTGATCTTAAAGATGAAGTTTTTCCGTCGTTTGTGACTTGCGTGTGCGTGGAAGAATTTCGTGCATGTGTCCCCCTCCTTGAGCCAAAGCACCATTGAGCATTGTCGTGCAATGGATCGTTCCAACAAGGCCAACCCCAACAACTTCCTCTTAAGCAATCTCCTCAGGTCAACCTCGACCGCCGATAGGGGTCGGTTCTCCATGGCCACATCCAAACGTAGGATTATTTCTGTTGCGATGCTCAATTGTTGCTTGACGCTGCCTACTTATCTGTCACTCCGGCTCGTCAGCGTCTTAGCAGTGGCCTTTAGTTTACTAGTAGTCCTTTTGAAGGGTTTTTTCACGTAAGTCCGTCCCTCCCACACTTGCCTGACCACCTCATGAAAGCCATCGACCTTAGTCCAGAATGATTCGAAATGGAACTGCCTTCCCCGATGCAAATCTGTGTCAAGAGTCAAGTGGAGTTCGCAGTGATCAGACACACCGGTGCTCAACGCCGATAAGAAGGTCGCGGGGTGTAAGGGTTCCCAGTCCACCGAAACGAGAAATCTATCAAGCTTCTTCAAGGTCGAAGCGTGACGCTCATTAGACCACATGTGTCGCCTGCAATCTAGATAGATATTTTGTAAGTAAACGTCCGAGTTTTGGACATAAATTGCCACTCTCAGGTTTACTGAAGGGTCTAGGGCATTCGCCAAAATTTGACAGATAATATTGCATACATTTGTTATTAAAAGAACAAGTAGTATGAGTTGCCATCACTTTTGAGTACGGATTGATCTCGCTTGAGAGCCTCCCCAATATATGACCAGTGTTGTGGTTGACGTTTAGCGTGACATGTAAAAGGGTTTGCCACTTTGGCTTGTGCTTGTAAATCCTGTGGCGTCAATCTGCTCCAGACAATAAATAGAAGTACTTTTTTTTTTGAAAGGATAAATAGAAGTACTAGTACTAGTAGAGTACCAATAAAGCGAAAGGGCATTATGGTCCAAGGGCATCACCGTAAATACCTCTGTAAACTTGGCTTGCCATCTGAATAAATGCGAGCCAGCCTCGCTCGAACTCCTCAAGCCACCCAAACTCTCGAGAAAAAACAGACGCCAAGAGAGGAAAGAAACACCCTCCTTCCTTCCTTCCCCAGCCATCTCCTCCTGCCTGCGCGTGCGCATTTTCGCACTAAACCCCCAATCCAACCTGCCTCGGCTCGTCGCAGATCGGCACAGCAGTCGACCGCCGCCGCGGAGGTGTGTTCTCGTCCCGAATCCCTGTTTCTTGATCTCCCTCCTCCTCCTTCTGATTCTGCAGGTTTAATCCGTAAGCTTGTTTCCTTTGCTTCTTTGGATCGTCTGGCTGTCGGTTTGGCGGCGAGGGGTGGTGGGTTTTGGGGAGGTTTGGGTTGGACCGAGGGCAGGGAGTTGGGAAGGATTTCTAGTCTCTTCAATGGGGGAAAGAGAGAGAGACGATAATCTATCCCGTTATTTCCTGAATTAGGTGATGTATATGGTGCTTGTTCGTACTGCTCGGTAGCCGTGGATGGAGATTTTGAACAGTAATATTTTGGATTTTGAATATTCAATAGGAGTAATTTAGTTCCTGTGATGGAGACCCTGAAGTTTTATCCAGGGATATTCAGGCCAGATCAGCCTCCCCCCTCCCCCCTACATCCGGTTAATTGTATTATATACTTGATACTTTAGAGTCACGTCTAAGTCGGTTGATTGCTAAGGAATGCATTTGCACTTAATTATAGGGGTGAATCTCTGATTTGTGGTGTTGGAGATAAGAATAGCGTATCACAGATGGCGTGATCATATTGTGCGGAACAAGAGCAAGAAAGGTTTCCGCTTTCGGTGATCTAGTGGATGACTTGCACTTGCGATCATTGAACTGGACTAGCCAACATATTGATCAATTTGTTTCCCGAATTGCTTTGGACCATTAGGTGCGTCAGTTTCTCCCATGTTTGCGTGTTAACCAAATTGCACAAAGTTGTGTTGGAATTAACAGAGTTTAATGTTATATAAAATGTGTTGAATTATCTGATGCATCAATTTTTCCCATATTTGCATGGTAACCAAAATTCCACAAAGATGCGTTTGGATCAGATTTCAAGTTCTTTGAAGCACAATTGCTTATGGATGTTATTAGCCACTAAGAGATGTATAACTTCAATCGGGATTGCTAATTCTCAGTCGACATGTCTCAGTCAATACTATAGTCGTGAGATCTGCCATGGAGATCTGTGCAAAAATTTCTTTTTAATTGTTTCTTTTTTCTTTTGTATATGTTATGTCACTTGACTGAGACTGAGACGTATTTAAATCTCACTTGAGAGATCTAGCCACATCCAACTTCAGTTATCAATCTTAGCATAGAATCGCCCCATTTTCCTATTTGTCTTACATCCTCTTTGATGCTTTCAGGTGGTGATCATTCTTTTATTAGGAGGTGTACATCGGCCTGGGCTCTGGCACTAGCTGCAGTTACCAACAGTCCAGAGTTCTAATGGCCAAGTCTCATGAGACGACGAGTAGGAAACCTCCTGGCCTCCGGTTATTCAAAGGTGCCAAGGCTCTAAGAAATTACCAGACGCTCGTCTTGGTCCTTACATTCTTGGCATACACTTGCTTCCATATGACTCGGAAGATAACAAGCATTGTCAAGAGTGAGCTTGATCCCCAGACGAAAGTGGGGTCTTCCTGGGGACGATTGCATACACGCAACAGTCTCAACATTGGTTGGTCTCCATTTAACACCTCTGATGGTTCCACTTTGCTTGGTGAGATAGATGTTGCATTCCTTGCGGTGTATTCTCTTGGGATGTTCTTCGCCGGCCATCTTGGCGACCGCATGGACTTGAGGATCGTTCTAACAATTGGCATGATTGGCACTGCCATATTCACTGCGCTCTTTGGTGCTGGATATTGGCTAAATATTCACAACTTCTACTACTTTCTGGTCTTTCAGATGATTGCTGGCTTATTTCAATCATCTGGATGGCCTTCAGTGGTTGCAGTTGTTGGTAACTGGTTTGGGAAGAGCAAGAGGGGATTGATTATGGGTATATGGAACGCACATACTTCTATCGGAAACATATCCGGTTCACTGCTTGCTGCATCTCTGCTGAAGTTTGGATGGGGGTGGTCATTTGCCATACCCAGCATCATCATGACTCTTGCTGGGTTGGTGGTGTTCTTTTTCTTGCCGGTTAGTCCTGATGTAATGGAGATAGATATTGATGATGGGGAGATAAACTCTGACAAGGATACTGCGAAGGAGCCCCTTTTGGAACCAGGCCAAGAAGTGAAACACAAGGCAATAGGATTCTTAGAGGCATGGAGGATTCCTGGAGTTGCACCGTTTGCTCTCTGCCTCTTCTTCTCCAAGTTGGTTGCATACACCTTCCTGTACTGGCTACCATTCTACATCAGCCATACACGTAAGTCTTCTTATTCATCTTTCAAATCTGTGTAACATTGTTTCCTTCAGTGCTTCGGAAGCTTTGGATCCCTCTATTTTTTTTATGTTATAACCTGAACCATGCAAGTATTCATTCCTGATAGGCCTTTGCTTGTTTCAGCTATTGGCAATGAGTACCTATCTGATGCGATGGCTGGCAGCTTGTCAACAGTTTTTGATGTTGGAGGTGTGTTGGGAGGAGTCCTTGCTGGTCACATCTCTGATCGCTTAAATGCACGAGCAATCACAGCTGCGAGCTTCATGTACTGTGCCATACCTGCCCTTTTCTTGTACCGAACATATGGAAGCATGTCGATGATGTCGAACATTTGCCTCATGTTCATCACTGGCATGTTTGTCAATGGTCCTTATGCCCTGATCACAACAGCAGTCTCAGCTGATCTTGGCACTCACAGCTCATTGAATGGTAATTCTCGGGCACTAGCCACTGTGACAGCAATCATTGATGGGACAGGGTCGGTTGGCGCGGCGATCGGCCCATTGCTCACAGGATACATCTCAACAGAGAGCTGGAGTGCCGTGTTCACGATGTTGATGGCAGCAGCACTTCTTGCTGGGCTCCTGTTGACACATCTTGTCTGTGCTGAGCTAAGAGGGAAGCTGTCTTCCAATGTGAGCAAGGTTGTCGCCAATGCACAAACCACCTGCTCAGATCAAGTGTAAGATTGTAAGTATGATCTGCTCGCGCTCACGATATGGTATTATGCATTGGAATCAATTTTTGTAGCTCCATCACCTTCTTGGTCGACATTGACATCGGTGTGAGTCTGAAACAAGCTGAAGGATGGGGTTTCCGAGTGACTTGCTCCATACAAACTCCAGGAAGGACTAGCAGAGGGTAGAAAAGTTATGTCCAGATTTTTTCTTGTTCTTTAGATTAGACAAATGGAGGTGAAAACACCAAGAGTTTCTGAGCCCACATGTAGTTTCTTTTCTAGTGCCTTGTAAATACGAATTGGGCAATAAGGTTGGGCCTGTGTTTGCTTGTATCACTGCATATTTAAGCTTGTACGCATGTGATTGCTGTTTAGGGTAGATATAAAAAAATGTCCCTCTATACAAGATGAATCCTGAGTCTTATCTGCTGGCCAAGTTGATCTCCTTTTGTACTTGTATAAATACGTCTGAGTTGAGAAGATTGATAAATTTTGGAATTGAGATCTCAGTAAAGCGTTGGTCCAAGAAAATGAATGTGTACTGATTATTATTTTCATCTGCTTTCAGTTTCGTTAGAAGATAACTTGTGTTTTACACGCCTAAGTTCAGGAGTATTCTGATATTTCTTATACACTGTTGTATTGGCATATTATTGAGCTAGCTCCCCTCCCCTCCGTAGCCCCCGGCGCGGGCCCCAACCCTAGCCCCGGGTCACCCCTTTTCCCCTCCGTCCCTGCCGATGGTGCGACGGCGGCGGCGGAGGCACTCCTCACTCTCGCGAGTCATAGGGTGACGTCGGGGCACCCTGACTCAAGGATGCGGTAGCGATCTAGACTACGGCGGAGCCAATCTTGTTCACGACGGCCCAGATCTGGACAACGGCGGCGTGGCGGCCGGCCGGCCACACGGCGGCCCTTGTGGTAGTGCTCGCACTGCTCATCCCGATCTGGGGCAGAGGGCCTTGGATCTGGTGCGCCAGCCCCTGGGATGGCCTCCCTGTCCGGTGGCGCGGCGGGGCGGGTGGGCTGCTGGAGATGAGGTCATGTGGCCGGCGTTCCACTGACGGGTTGGTGTCATAGCTTGCTGCATCGGCGACCAAAAGCGTCGAGCTGCTTCTTGTTTCAATCCCTGCTACGTGCACTCCGTCTTACCGCACATGGCCGCACCGCTAGCCGGTCACCGGGATGGGGCGGAGCGGAGGTGGGTATTCGGATAATAATTCTCTGGTCGGCTCCTACCGTCCGCGACGGCGACGATGCCCGAGGGTGTCGTTTCTATTCCTGGAGAAGTCATTCGGGTCCGCCCCACCTTTTCCCACCCCACGGTCTCTCGGGTGAAATCCTAGGGCGGCGACGGCGCTCATGGCATTGTGTCCTTCTTGAAGGCGCCACCTTGAGGGCTAAGTGGTGGTAGGCTCGGCTTGGCTTCGTGGGCAGTTGTAGCTAGTGTACCTCTCTTCCTTCACGGGGTATCTTCTCCAGGGGAAACCCTAGATCCGGGTCTCCCGGATCAGGCGATGACGGAAACTATGGTGTCATTCTCCCTCCCGAGGACATCGTATTGGAGTAGAGTTTAACTGAGGTAGGGGGGCAACAAGTGGAGCAATGTGTCATCTATCACATTGAAGATGGCGGGTCTCGGCGGCATGGAGCAGTGGAGTCTCAGCGTTGGACGCGGTTTGATAGACGCGCACAGAGTGGTGGCGCTGTCTGACGTTGTGATGACGTCGACGATGGTTAAGACAGGCAAGATCTATGTAATGATCCCTCCTAAAGATGGGAAAACAGAAGACGACGACGACGGATCCTAAACGTGCGCATGTGGTGCGCGTTATGGGATGCCTAGACTAGTTAGTACTATCAGTTTGTTATGTGGGCGACTGCTTGAGTCCACTGGATTAGATGGTGTCCGTTGCGTTAGGACACATCTTTATACGTGTAGATCTAGCGATTTTGTTCGCCTCGAAGGTGGCTTTGGATTGATTGTTGTATTCATTTTGTCAAACTTTGATAAATAATTAATAAAGATGACTGATGCAGAGGCGGAGGTAAGCTTCCTTTTCAAAAAATGCTATATTCTTTTATATACTAGGAAAATAACCTACTCCCTCTGATCCAAATTAATTGAACGTTGGTTTAGTACAAAGGTGATTGGAGGGAGTACATAATTATATATGTATCCTTTCGATGTTCCATTCCAATTTATTTGAAGTTATATCTTTGTCCTAATCAAGACCAAGTCTATAGAAAAATATGCAAATATATGCAACATCAAATGAAGATATGAAACATGTATTACATGATAATTATAATGAAAATAGTTTGGTGTTGTAGACATTGGTATATTCTTCTATAGATTTGTTCAAACTTTTGTATATTCTTCTGCAGATTTTTTTCAAAATAGTTTGGTGTTGTAGACGTTGATATATTCTTCTATAGAGTTGTTACTCCAAGTAACTTTTAACAGAGGAAGTAGATATTTATTTAATTTATTAAATTACATATGGCGAAGTATCTGGTGAAAATGGTTGTTTAGTGAAAATTTAATGTTTCCCTCACGAGCCATAAGATCTAGAAGTAAGTCAAGTAACGACACAAGTTGGAGGTGGGATTGTAACCAGTCACTTAAACGCACAATAGTGGATAACCCCTTGTTTTACTCACCATCACCAAGTCCTTCGACCACGATCGATCTAATGTCGCGGTGGAGATTTTCCCTAAGCCGATCAAGAAGCATTGATACGAGGCCAAGCCTTCGGTGACGATTTTTTCACACTTGAAGGGAAAAAAAGGAAGGAATCAAGAAAAACGTTCAAGACAACTCCGATCACACATCCACTAACTCAACAAGAACATAAGAAAATACGATGGTCCAAATTCAACACGTGATACGAAGTAACGAGGCAGTCTTCCCACTCCAGAGAGGGGCCTTGATATCCCGGAGGGTCTTCCCTACACATGGGGCCTTGACATCCACTTGGATCTTCTCACATAGAGGTCATCTCCATGGGAGGTGGGAAGTGGAAGGAGCTATCCTCAACAATATCTAATGCTAAACATAAGCTAACTTTAATTCTTCCAAGGGGTACGGTATATATAGTCTTAGGACGAGATGTGAGGGGGAGAAGGGTACATGGGCCTGGGGCATGAAGGGCTGCACATAGGCAATCCGAAAGGTCCGGGGGGCGGAAGTTCCGAGCAGGTTTTGGGCGGGGTCCTGGCTATCTAGAGAGTTGGCACGCCCGGGAACGCCGAAGGTGTGCAGAGGCCGGAAGTTCCAGGCAGGCCGGACGTTCCGGGATCCGGAGGTTCCGGACCAGCTTCCAGGTACGGCCAGGGCTACACAGAGAGTTCGCACTCCCGGAGCCTGGTCTTGGACGCTGATACGTCTCCAACATATTGATAATTTATGAAGTATTCATGCCATGATTGCCTATATTTATAATACTTTTATATGGTTTTGATGCACTTTATATGATTTATTTAGAACTAGCCCTCAGTGGCGTTGTTTTCAGTGGAATTATCGTGGTGTTGTTTTTGTGCAGAAAATGAAAGTTCTCGGAATCGCTCGAAACTTTTTGGTGATTTTTTTTCTAGAGGAAATAAGCCATATTGGACCGAAGAACCACCAGAGGGGAGCCACATATGGGCCACAAGCCATCAGTGCGCAGCCCTGGGGGGCGCACCCTAATATGTGGTGGGGCCCATGTGGCTCCGTTGCGCGTGATTCCAACGCTGAAAAATCCTATAAATCCTAGAAACCCCGGAAATAAAGAGAGACTTCTCACTCCGCCGCCGCAACTCTTTGTATCGATGAAAAACCAATATGCATTCGTTCCAGTACCCTACCAGAGAGGGTAAACCATCACCGGTGAGCATCTTCATCATCCCGGCGGAGGCCAAGACGAGGAGGGAGTAGTTCACCCTCGGGGCTGAGGGTATGTAGCAGTAGCTATGTGTTGAATCTCTCTCTAGTGTTCTTGAGATGCCACAATCTTGATGTATCACATGCTTTGTTAATATAGTCGGATCATATGATGTTATTCCCTTCCTACCTTGTTGTGATGAATTGAATCTTTCCCTTTGAGATCTTGTTATGTTGGATTGAATATTTTGGTTTGAGAACACTTGATGTATGTCTTGCATGCGTATACCCGTAGTGACATTGGGGTATCCAAGTGATTCACTTGATATATGTTCTTGCATCAACTTGCGGATTCCGGTGACCTTGGGGATCTATGCATAGGGGTTGATTGGACGTTTTCATGCCACGTTCTCCGATAGAAATCTTGGGGTTCTTCTTGAAGTTCTTTGTGTTAGATTAAATATGATATATCAGAAATTGTTTGATGCATGTCGCATAATTTATCCATGGATACTTGAGGTGACATTGGAGTATCTAGGTGACATTAGGGTTGATTGATATGTATCATTGGTGTTATTTTAGTACGAACTCTAGGCTGTTTGTGACACTTATAGGAATAGCCCCAAAGATTGATCGAAAATAATAACTTTGAGGTGGTTTTACTACCTACACCAATTTCATCTTATTGTTCTTCGCTAGATAGGAACTTTGGAGTGATTCTTTGTTGCATGTTGATGGATGATTATATGATTCAACTATGTTAGCATTGTTGAGAGATTGCACTAGTGAAAGTATGAACCCTAGGCCTTATTTTCAAGCATTTATACAACGTTTTTCTCGTTGTTTTACACCTGCTACATTGTTGTTTTATATTTCCAGATTACAAAAAACTATTTGTATCATCCATATTGCACTTGTAGCACCATCTCTTAGCCCAGCTAGTACACCTATACAATTTTCCATTGTATTGGGTGTGTTGGGGACACAAGAGATTTATTGTATTTGATTGCAGGGTTGTTTGAGAGAGACCATCTTAATTCTATGCCTCCCACAGATTGATAAGCCTTAGGTCATCCACTTGAGGGAAAATTGCAACCGTCCTACAAAACTCTGCACTTGGAGGCCCAACATAGTCTACATGAAAGCCTTGATTTCTGCAACTATTGTTCAACCACCTGATTGGAACTTACCATTTGAAATTATGTGTGATGTTAGTGATTATGATGTTGGTGTTGTTCTAGGATAGAGAGTAGACAAGAAATTGAATGTTATTCAATATGCTAGTAAGACCCTAGAGAATGCTCAAAAGAATTATGCTATTACTAAAAAGGAATTTTTAGCAGTTGTCTTTGCATGTCATAAGTTTAGACCTTATATCGTTGATTCCAAAGTTACAATTCACACCGATCATGCTGCTATTAAATACCTTATGGAAAATAAAGACGCTAAGCCTCGGCTGATTAGGTGGGTGCTTTTACTTCAAGAGTTTGATCTGCACATTATTGATAGCAAGGGAGCTGAAAATCCCGTAGCAGATAATTTGTCTAAGATGGAAAATGTTCTTGATGACCCACTGCCTATTGATAATAATTTTCCTGATGAGCAACTTGTTGTTATAAATGCTTCCCGTAGTACTCCTTGGTATGCAGATTATGCTAATTACATTTTTGCTAAATATATACCGCCTGGTTTCACTTACCAACAAAAGAAAAAGGTTTTCTATGATTTGAGACATTAGTTTTGGGATGACCCATATCTTTATAAAGGAGTAGATGGTGTTATTAGACATTGTGTACCTGAGCATGAATAGGGACAAATCCTATAGAAGTGTCACTCTGAAGCCTATGGAAGGCACCATGTTGGTGACAGAACTACACACAAGGTATTGCAATCCAGTTTTTATTAGCCTACTCTTTTCAACGATGCTCGTAAGTATGTCCTTTCTTGTTATGAATTTCAAAGAGTTGGTAATATTAGTAGACGTCAGGAAATGCCTATGCCTTATTCACTTGTATTGAACCATTTGATGCCTGGGGCTTTGACTTTATGGGACCTTTTCCTTCCTCTAATGGGTATACTCATATTATAGTTGTTGTTGATTACGTAACTAAGTGGGTAGAAGCTGTCCCAACTAGTAGTGTTGATCATAACACTTCTGTTAAAATTCTTAAAGATGTTATTTTCTCGAGGTTTGGAGTCCCTAGATATTTAATGACTAGTGGTGGTTCACATTTTATTCATGGTGTTTTTCATAAAATTCTATCTAAATACAATGTTAACCATAGAATTGCATCACCTTATCACCCTTAGTCTAGCGATCAAGTTGAGTTAAGCAGTCAAGAAATAAAATTGATCTTGCAAAAGACTATTAATAGATCCAGAAAGAATTGGTCTAAGAAACTTGACAATGCTTTATGGGCTTATAGAACTGCTTATAAGAACCCTATGGGAATGTCTCCATATAAAATGGTCTATGGAAAAGCATGTCATTTACCTCTTGAGTTAGAACACAAGGCTTATTGGGCAGTTAAAAAACTTAGCTATGATTTTAAACTTGCTAGTGAAAAGAGGTTATTTGATATTAGTTCATTAGATGAATGGAGGACATAAGCTTATGAAAATGCCAAATTGTTTAAGGAAAAAGTAAAATGATGGCATGAAAAATATCCAAAAAAGAGAATTCAATGTAGGAGACCTAGTTCTTCTGTACAATTCTCATTTCAGATTTTTTGCAGGAAATCTTCTCTCCAAATGGGAAGGACCATACGTTGTCAAGGAGGTCTATCGCTCCGGTACTATCAATATTAACACCTTCGAAGGCAAAAGAATCAAAGAGTTCTAAATGGGCAAAGAATCAAACACTATATCTCAGGTATGCCCGTCAATGTTGAATGTAATATTATTCAAGTCATGACCCCGGAAGAACACATAAGGGACACATTCTGAAACACTCCAGAAAGCTAAAAAGGGGTAGGTATGTGATACAGTAAGTAAACCGACTCCAAAAATTCCAAAAAGATGTCTTTTGATAGTTTTGGTATTTTAGAAAAAATATAAAAATAAAAACGAGTCAGGGGACCCATGAGAGAGCCACAAGGTAACAGGGTGCGCCCACCCCCCTGGGCGTGCCCTGGTAGCTTGTGGGGCTCTCGTGTGCCTCCTGGACTCTATTTTCTTCCTGTACACGTATTCTGACCTAGAAAAATCATTATATATACTCATGTATGTCTTGACCACCGCATCGCAAGTTTCTCCTTTGTTCTTGTTTTGGGCTGTTTTTCTAACATATTTCCCGAGTTAGGGAATCTATGGCTCCACCGACCCTCCTCAAGAAGCATCACATAGACCGACCTTCACCAAGCAGACGCCCCTACAGTGAGGTCTAGTACGAGTTGTCTTCTACGGAATAGGATACACCGGAGGCCCATGGAGATGTCGTGGAGGGGAACCAGGAAGAAACTAAAGTATCCGAAGGGGGTCATGACAATCATCTCTCTGGAGTCTTTAGAAAGGGAGAATCACTATTACCCCTTCATGATAATTTTCTTTACCTGAAATTGATGCATTGAATGCCATGGAGTCTATTTGTGCTCAAAATACAGCACTCACTCATGAAGTCGTTCGTTGGAAGAACAAAACTATGCTCTCCGGAGGATAATCAGTAACCTAGAATATCTCCTAAAATACAAGTCTGCCACATCATCACCGTCATCACCCAAGAATGATGCTTGAGTGCATGGGTATGGGCACCATGGGGGAGGTGCCCCGCTATCGTATCACCATCACTTTTTCCATTATCATCTACTTAGTTCGATCCTTAGTTATGTCGTTTAGGGAAATAAAATTTTAGATTTGCTTTGCTTAGAGTTTTCCTTTGAGTTATATCTATATTTGTAATCGAGTATGAGAGTTATATAATAAAGATTAGTTTGAGTTTGTTTGCTTTACCCTCATGCATCAATCATAGCAATGAAATAAAAGAGATATAAAAATTATGTTTATCCTATGGGAAGTAATGACTTCACACAGAAGAAGTATGTTAGATAAAATTTGTTGGGAATAAACAAACATAGCATTAGTCATTGATACAATCTATGCAAGATTATGATACAGGAGAGGAGATTCACATACAAATACATTATCTTGGGCATCTTTTATGATTGTGAGCCCCCACCAAATATTATATAATGACCGAGTGTTGATGTTTGATACTTGTGATCTACACTTGGTTTTCCGTGAAGGGGAACGAGTAATTGCAGCACAATACGGGTAAGTATCTATCTCAGTTAAGAAACAAAGATTTATCGAACCAACAAGAATATCAATCCACAACCATCTTCAACGGTTGCACACAAAAGAGCAAACAACTTGCACCCAACGCGGCAAAGGGTTGTCAATCCCCGTGATCTCGTTATTTGCAAGCAAGTTAGGTGTGTTTATAATAGTAGATAATTTGAAATTGGAAAATTAAATTAAATATAAATAATGGCAGCAAGGTTATGATAGGTTTTGTAAATATATAAGTGAATAGATCCGGGGCCCATAGTTTTCCGTAGTGGCATCTCTCATGTAGGCAACATACGGTGGGTAAACAAATTACTACTCGGCAATTGATAGAAAAGTGCATAGTTATGTGATATTCACGGCAATGATCATGTGTATATAGGCATCATGTCCATATGAAAATAGGCTGACTCATGCCTGCACCTATTACTATTACCCCACTTCAAGAGAGCTTCTATGCTTGGCTCTCTACATATTAGGTTCATGACAAACGTAGTAATGCTTGGAGAATACATGATGTAGACAAAGTAAACTAAATCAATATTAATAAACCCCATCGTTTTATCCTTAGTGGTGATATGTCTCGAACGTATCTATAATTTATGAAGTATTCATGCCATGTTTACAATAATTTTATATGATTTTGGTATTATTTTATTAGAACTAACCCGGGATGACGCTGTTTTCAGCAGAACTACCATGGTATCGTTGTTTGTGTAGAAATAAAAGTTCTCGGAACAGGCTGAAAATTTACGAAGAAATTTTTTGGAAAATATAAAAAATACTGGAGCAAAAAGATATCGCAGAGGAGTCCCGAGGCAGCCACAAGCCTAGGGGCGCCCCCTAGGGTGCGCCCCTTGCTTGTGGGTCCCTCGGGAGTCCCCCTGACTTGACTCCAACGCCAAGTACTCCTATAAATCCCGTAACCCCCAGGAAGAAACCTAGATGGGGAGTTTCACCGCCGGAAGCCTCTGTAGCCATGAAAAACCAATCGGGAGCCGTTTCGGTACCTTGCCAGAGGGGCCCATCATCACCAGAGGCCATCTTCATCATCTCGGCGATCTCAAAGACGAGGAGGGAGTAGTTCACCCTCGGGGCTGAGGATATGTACCAGTAGCTATGTGTTTTATTTCTCTCTCTTGTGTTCTTGAGATGACACGATCTTGATGTACCGCGAGCTTTATTAATATAGATGAATCATATGGAGTTTTCCCCTCTCTATCTTCTTGTGATGAATTGAGTTTTCCCTTTGAAGTTTTCTTATCGGATTGAGTCTTTAGAGGATTTGAGAACACTTGATGTATGTCTTGCTCCATGGTGACAATGGGATGTTCTATTGATCCACTTGATGTATGTTTTGGTGATCAACTTGCGGGTTCCGTGACCTTGGGAATCTATGCATAGGGATTGGCACATGTTTTCATCTTGACTCTTCGATAGAAACTTTGGGCACTCTTTGAAGTTCGTTGTGTTGGATTGAACATGATGAATCTGAAATTGTGTGATGCATATTGTATAATCAAGCCCATGGGTACTCGTGGTGACATTGGAGCATATAGGTTACATTAGGGTTTTGGTGGATGTGTATCTTAAGGTGTTATTTTAGTACGAACTCTAGGGCTATTCGTGACACTTATAGGGATAGCTCATAAGATTGATCGGAAAAGATAACTTTGAAGGTATATCTTTAGATCTTGCAATCAAATCTTTTAGTTTGTTGTTTTTCACTAGTTTGGTTTTATAAAGGGAAACTACAAAAATGGAGTTTAGGTTGCATCAATTGTTTCGTCTTTTTAATGTATTTCATGACAATGATGGAAAGGAAAATCATGCTCGATTGGTAGAGGAAGAATTTATGAAATGTATAATGAGAATTCCTTGAATGACGAGCATGATTTCAATATTGTTAGTATGAATTCTCTGAATATTCATGATGTTAATGATATGCAAAGCCACAAGCTTGGGGATGCTATGCTTGATGAATATGATATTTTTAGTCCCCCAAGTTTTGATGAGAAAAACTATTATGATAATGGCATGCCTCCTATCTATGATGATTATTGTGATGACATGTATGCTATAAAGAGTAATGACAACCATGAAATTTGTTATCATGGTTTTAGTATTGAATGTGGTTATGTCAATCAAGTGTCACATGATAGTTATTTTGTTGAGTTTGCTCCCACTATTATGAATGAGAAAAAGTTTGCTTATGTGGAGAGTGATAAATTTTATATGCTTGTAGATCATGAAAATAATGTTGTATGTGATAGTTACATTGTTGAACTCCTTAATGATGCTACTGAAAATTATTATGAGGGAGTAACATATGCTTGTAATAATTGCAATAATATCGAGTTTCCTCTCCATGTGTTCAAAGTTTCGAAGTTGCACTTGTTTTGCCTTCCTATGCTAGGCTGTTCTTGCTACCACAAATTGTTTTATCACAAAATCCCTATGCATAGGAAGTGGTTTAGGCTTAAATGTGCGTGACATGTGATTCATGATGCTCTCTTGCATGTTTCAATTACTACTTTTTATGTGAGCATTATTGAAATCATCATGCCTAGCTAAAAGTCATTAAAGAAAAGCGCTTGTTGGGAGACAACCCAACACTTTTAATTTCTGTTTTTATATGTTCACATGATTAAGGTACTGTATTAATCATGTTTTTTGTCTTTTATTTCAATAAAGTGTCAAGTAAAGCCTTTGGGATGACTCACACGATGAGTAGAATTGATGCTGAACCAAAACAAAAACTTTTGACTCCAGTATAGGAATGTTAATTTCTTACTGGATCGTAATAATCATCTGAAATTTGTACAATGTATTAATATAAAAATACTTCAGGGTTTCCTAATTGTTCAGAATTTTTAGAGACAGGGAAGTATGGTTACGCTAAAGATCTTCAAAGTTGTTCTGTTTTTGACAGATTCTGTTTTGCATGCATAATTTGCTTTGTTTTAGTGTTCCCATAACTTATATTCAGCGATAAAATTATGGAAATGATAGAATACAGTAGGTATGATGTGGGAAAAATTATGAATCTTTTCTTGATAGTACCTAAGTGAATGATTTATCTTTACTACACTAACCCTTCTCACGAAGTTCCGTTAAGTTTTGTGTGATCGAAGTTTCCAAGTTTTGGGTGAGACACCGATATGAGGAGGAGTGACAAGAACCTAACTTGGGGATTCCCAAGTAACCCCCAAGGTAATATCCAAGGAAAACTCAAGCGCCTAAGCTTGGGGATGCTGATACGTCTCCAACATATCTATAATTTATGAAGTATTTATGCCATCTTTACAATGATTTTGGTATGATTTAATTAGAACTAACTCGGACTGACGTTGTTTTCAACAGAACTACCATGGTGTCGTTTTTTGTGTAGAAAAAGTACTCGGAATGGGATGAAAATGGACGGAGAATATTTTTGGAAAATATAAAAAATACTAGAGCAAAAAGATACCACAGAGGAGTCCCGAGGCAGCCACAAGCCTAGGGGCACCCCCTAGGGCACGCCCCCATGTCTTGTGGGTCCCTTGGGAGTCCCCTGACTTGACTCCAACGCCAAGTACTCTTATAAATCCCGTAACCCCCAAAAAGAAACCAAGATGGGGAGTTCCGCTGCCGCAAGCCTCTATAGCCATGAAAAACCAATCAGGAGCCCGTTCTGGCACCCTGTCGGAGGGGGCCATCATCACTGGAGGCCATCTTCATCATCCCAGCAATCTCCATGACGAGGAGGGAGTAGTTCACCCTCAGGGCTGAGGGTATGTACCAGTAGCTATGTGTTTGATCTCTCTCTCTCTTGTGTTCTTGAGATGACACGATCTTGATGTACCGCGAGCTTTATTAATATAGATGAATCATATGGAGTTTTCCCCTCTCTATCTTCTAGTGATAAATTGAGTTTTCCCTTTGAAGTTTTCTTATCGGATTGAGTCTTTAAAGGATTTGAGAACACTTGATGTATGTCTTGCGATGGGATATCCATGGTGACAACGTGATGTTCTATTGCTCCACTTGATGTATGTTTTGGTGATCAACTTGCAGGTTCCGTGACCTTGGGAATCTATGCATAGGGGTTGGCACATGTTTTCGTCTTGACTCTCAAGTAGAAACTTTGGGGCACTCTTTGAAGTTCATTGTGTTGGATTGAACATGATGAATCTGAAATTGTGTGATGCATATCGTATAATCAAGCCCATGGGCACTCGTGGTGACATTGGAGTATCTAGGTGACATTAGGGTTTTGGTTGATGTGTATCTTAAGGTGTTATTTTACTATGAACTCTAGGGCTGTTCGTGACACTTATAGGGATAGCTCATAAGATTGATCGGAAAAGATGACTTTGAGGTGGTTTCGTACCCTACAATGATTTCTTCATTTGTTCTCCGCTATTTGTGACTTTGGAGTGAAATCTTTGTCACACATGAGGGAGTTACATATGATTCAATTATGTCAGTATTGTTGAGAGAACTTGAACTAGTGAAAGTATGAACCCTAGGCTTTGTTTCTAAGCATTGAAATACCATTTGTGTTCACTTTTATCATTAGTTACCTTGCTATTTTTATATTTTCAGATTGCAAAAATCTATATCTACCATCCATATTACACTTGTATCACCATCTCTTCGCCGAAGTAGTGCACCTATACAATTTACCATTGTATTGGGTGTGTTGGGGACACAAGAGACTCTTTGTTATTTGGTTGCAGGGTTGTTCGAGAGAGACCATCTTCATCCTACGCCTCCAACGGATTGATAAATCTTAGGTCATCCACTTGAGGGAAATTTGCTACTATCCTACAAAACTCTACGCTTGGAGGCCCAACACGAGTCTACAAGAAGAAGTTTGCAGAGTAGACATCAAGTGGCAACAACACAAAGATGTATCTTGTCCCCTTGTGTCGCTGGGATATAGAAACCCATTAGGTTGAACCCACTACAACGCACCCCTCTCACTGAACAAATATCAATCTAGTTGGCCAAAATATTTCAATGGATCGGAGAGATTTACGAAGCTTTAATGATAATGCAAATAAGAATCATAATATTCGTAGGTGACTCAAATACTTTTCATGAATAATCTGATACATAAACCCACAATTCATAGGATCCCAAGAAACACATTGTACAAAAGAATTACATCAGATAGACCAAAGCAAAGATACAATGATCATTGTATTGAAGATCAAAAGATAGAGAGATATCCATCTAGGTATTAACTATGGACCCATAGGTTTGTGGTGAACTACTCACATATCATCATGAGGGCAGCAAGGTTGATGAAGAGGCCCTCTGTGATCGATCCCCTCTCTGGCAGGGTGCCGGAACAGAGCTGCAGATGAGATCGCAGCGGAACAGAGACTTGCGGCGACACAAAAAGTGTTTCGGGATGCCTTCTAGGGTTATTGGAATATATGTGAATTTATAGGCTAGAGAACGGGGGTGGGACGGCTACTAGGGAGGGATACGCCATCAGGGCGCGCCGACCCCCCTTGGGCGTGTCCTGTTGGCTTGTGCCTCCCTCGTGCGGCCTCCGGTCTTCTCTTGAAGCTTCCAAGTCTTCTTTTGGTCCAAATAAAATCACAAAAAAGTTTCGGGGCAATTGGTCTTCATTTGGCACTGTAAACCTGAAAAGTAAAAAACATGCAAAAAACAACAACTAGCACTGGGCACTGGGTCAATGGGTTAGTGCTCAAAAATAATATAAATTGGTAAATTATTACTCAAAAGTTATCCTAGAATGATAATATAATATAAAGGAACAATCAAAAATTATAGATACGTTGGAGACGCATCAGCATCCACAAGCTTAATTCCTACTCGTCCTCGAGTAGGTAAATGATAAAACAGAATTTTTGATGTGACATTCTAACTAATATGTAATCTTTTGCATGTAAGCTCATTGAGAAATGATGAATTAACAAACATCAACATAGTAATATTTATAGGCGCAAGCAACCAAATCATCAATCTTTCAAAGCATACAATCCTAAAAGAATGTCTACCCCCATTCATATTATCATATTAACAAGGCATGGCTTTGTCTTCACCACATTAATACAAATGTCAAGCACCAAAGTGTCCAAGCCAGGCAATTGGATCGTACTTTCTCAATGTGCATCAAATTTTTATTCTTCATACAATACATGAGAGTGAACCATGGACATAGCATAAAGGTGGAATAAAATATGGTGGTAGATATCAAAGGGGTAAAAAGTGGAGAAGATAGTATCACATGAACTAGGCGTATCGATGGGTTATGGAAATGCCCATCGATAGATGTCAATGCAAGGAGTAGGGATTGCCATGCAAATGATGCACTAGAGCTATAAGTGTATGAAATCTCAACTGAAGCTAAGTGGTGTGTGCATCTAAATTGCTTGCTCCTAAAGACCTCGGGCATTTGAGGAAGCCCGTCACCGGAATATACAAGCCAAGTTTATGAAAAAAGTAATTCCAACTAGCATATGAAAATGACATAACATGAGACTCTCTATATGAAGAACAAGGTACTACTTTGAGGCACAAGTGTGGTAAAGGATAGTAGTAAAGTCCCTTCTCCCTTTTTATCTCTTTTTGATTTTTTACATTTTTTACCTTTTATTTATTTATTTATTTATTTATTTATGGTGGGATCATTTGTCCTCCCCCATTTTTATTTCCTCACTGGGACAATGCTCTAATAATGATCATCACACTCTTATTTACTTACAACTCAATATGAAAACTTGATATGAAGAACTATGAAACGATATGACTCAATAAGAATGCCTCTAGAAGTGTACAAGGATGTGAAATGATCTAGTGTGACATGCATAAAAAATATGATGAATGGTGGTTTTTCCGCAAATACTATGTCAGCTCCATATGATCATGCAAAGCAATATGATGATGAATGAACTGGTCATATGATGTAACTGTGGAATTTGCATGGCAATATATCTCGGAATGGCTATGGAAATGACTTAATAGGTAGGTATGGTGGCTGTTTTGAGGAATATATAAGAACTCTTATGTGTGACAGACTGTATCATGTCACGGGGTTTGGATGCACCGGCGAAGTTTGCGTCGATCCTCGAGGTGAGAATGGGCAAGGCACGGTCCTGAAGAGGCTAGCAAAATATGAGGTGGTGAGATTGCGTATGTCCATAGGTTCACATTAGTCATGAATAACTCATATACTTATTGCAAAGTTTTATTATGTTTATCACAAATCAAAGTACTACTCACATGCCCCAAGGGAGGAAGTTGGGAGGAGTTAACCATCACACGGCTCCGACCCAAAACAACACTAGGAATTTAATGAGGAATAGAAATGCTCACAGATCCCCACCATGCCTTTTTAATATTTAAACAAACATGAAATTAAAACCTCTTAATAACGATACTTCTATGAATAAACAATGATGCACTCACACATTTTTCACATTACCACGTCAATATCATTAACCCACAATTTCTCTTTTATATGTTGCATGATGGTTTTCATTATCACTCATTGAATACCTATTATATTTTTTACTAGTCTTATGACCCATGCAAATTACCATCACTATTTATTAACTCTCAAACAAATATAAGTGAAGAATGAGAATGCAATTATTTCTACAAAATCTATACGCCACCGTGCTACAAAAGATATAAGTAAAGTATTAGAGCAAGTGTCAAGCTCAAAAGATATAAGTGAAGCACATAAATTATGAAGAAGGTATGTCTGTGTAAAATAGGTGTGTCCATAAAATTATGATTGTGTCAAACTAGAAATAAAAGCGAACTAAAGCAAACGACGCTCCAAGCAAACCTCGTATCATGTGACGAATAAATATATAGCTCCAAGTGACATACCGATGGATTGAGACGAAAGAGGGGGTGCCTTCCGGGGCATCCCCAAGCCTAGATGCTTTAGTATTCCTAGGATATTACCTTGGG
Source organism: Hordeum marinum (assembly GCA_022496015.1). NCBI lineage: Eukaryota > Viridiplantae > Streptophyta > Magnoliopsida > Poales > Poaceae > Hordeum > Hordeum marinum. Next base: position 333,531,067 of record CM039678.1, on the reverse strand, counting down.
GTTCCTTGGTCATACCCAAGCTTAGGCTCTTGCCGCTCCTTACTCCTTTTTCCATCGTGATAAAACCCAATACTTGAAAACTTCAATCACACAAAACTCAACAAAACTTCGTGAGATCCATTAGTATAAGCAACATATCAAATACTTTAGGTACTGTTATAAATTGATTCATATTACATTATTTCATAATATTTAATAAATTCTAACTTCTCCATGGCTTATACCACCCGATATAATCCATAGCATCAACAAAACAAGCAAACTATGCAAGCAAAAACAGAATCTGTCTAAACCAGAATAGTCTGTAATGATCTATAAAAAACCTATACTTCTATAACTCTAAAAATTCCGGAAAAAATATAAAAAACATGAATAATTCGTATTTAAATATTGTGTAAAATATTCAGATCAAAAATCCGTACCAGTAAAATGAGAGAAATTATGCACTGGACGCTAAAGTTTATGTTTTTGCACCGTATCAATTCTACTCATCTTGTGAGTCATCCCAAAGGCTTTACTTGGCACAAATACTAATTAAAACATAAAAACACAGTCATTACAGAGGCAATAATCATGTTATCACACACAAACATAAAGTAAAAAATCAAAAATAAAGATAAGTATTGGCTTGCCTCCCAATAAGCGCTATTGTTTTATGCCCCTAGTTAGGCATAATGCATAGTTTCAAGTATTGTCATAATCATAAGAACGATTCATATCTCAACAGCAACTTTTCTCATGGGAAATCAAAAATAATTTAAGGGACTAAACTTCAAAACGCAAGGATCTCTATCTCCGGAGGAGAAGGAGGTTCCTCCTTAGACCTTTCATAAGTTATAGTAAATTCTTCATTGTATAGGTTCCTATAAAGATATTTACTTAATTTCATATTAAGCTCATAGTCTAATTCAAGATTTGTGACAATAATTTGATCATTTAATTTGGAAATTTTATCAATCAAGACATTAGTTGGAACCTTTTTCCTAAGGTTTTCATTAAAAGCAACATAGTCCATTGATCTTAATCTCCTTATTTCTTCCAACTCATAAAGACTTCCCTCCATTGGTGGGCACTCACTATTGATCCTATAATAAGTAAATATTTCTCTTGCTTGTTGCATAATATGACTAAATTCATGAGCAAGAAATATTGTAGCCAACCGTTTAGTAGGAGCTTGTTCTATATTAGAGAACTCTTGAAACAACCATTGTATGGAGGGTTGCATGTGAATGAATTGTCTTTCTAATTTAACTATGAGCAAAGATATAGCATCCTCATAACTAGTTTTTATCGTAACAATAGATCCTCCTATCAAGGGTAGAGAACCCGCACAGGTGAAAAACTCTTGGATCACACTTTTACCAATGATATTGCCACTACCAATACGAAATTTCTTAGTTTGCATAGTAGGGTCCTCTTTTGAAAGATCATTGTTACCAAGGTTATCAAAGTTTTCCTCAAAAAATTCATAAATATTTCTTTTAGCATTATCATTGAGTGGCGAAGTTGAATATTCTAAAGCTTCCACACTAGAGGCAGAAGATTTGCTAGTTTCAAACTCAGATATGATAGCAACTTTCAAGTAGGCAAAACAAGCAAACAAATAACTAGCAAAGATAAATACTTTTATATTTTTGATTTTTGTGAAGCAAACTCAATATAACAGAAAATAAAAAGAAGAACAAGTGAATGATAATTTTTGTGAAGTTACTTGATAGTTGGTGATGATACTCCCCGGTAACGGTGCCGAAAATCCTTCCTGATACTTGTGATCTGGGTTGGATTTTCTGTGAAGAGGAACGGCTAATTGGAGCACAATATGGGTAAATATTTCCCTCAGTTAAGAAACCAAGGTTTATCGAACTAATAGGAATGTCAATCCACAACCGTCTTCAGCGGCTCCACACAAAAGATCAAACAACTTGCACCCAACGCGGCAAGAGGGTTGTCAATCCTCTTGATCTCGTTACTTGCAAGAAAGTGAGGTGTGTAGATAATAGTAGATAATTGTAAATTTCAAAATAAAATAAAAGGTAAATAATGGCAGAAAGGTAATGATAGGTTTTGTAAATATATAAGTGAATAGACACGGGGCATAGTTTTCCCTAGTGGCATCTCTCGTGTAGGCAACATATTGTGGATAAACAAATTACTGTTGGGCAATTAATAGAAAAGTGCAGAGTTATGTGATATTCACGGAAATGATCATGTGTATTTAGGCATCACGTCCATAAGCAAATAGGTTGACTCTTGCCTCCACCTATTACTATGACTCCACTTCAAGAGCGCTTCTATGCTTGCCTCTCTACGTATTAAGTTCATGGCAAACGGAGTAATGCTTGGAGAATGATGACATGATGTAGACAAATTAAACTCAATCAATATGAATAAACCCCATCGTTTTATCCTTAGTGGCGGCAACAACACAAAGATATATCATGTCCCCTTCTGTCACTGGGATATAGAAACCCGTCAGGTTGTACCCACTACAACACACCCCTCTCAGTGAAGAAATATCAATCTAGTTGGCCAAACTATTTCACTAGATCTGAGAGATTTACGAAGCTATAATGATCATGCAAATAAGACTCATAATATTCAGAGGTGACTCAAATACTTTTCATGAATAATGTGAAACATAAACCCACAATTCATCGGATCCCAACAAACACACCGTACAAAACAATTACTCCCTCTATCACAGTTTAGAAGGCATAGTTAAATTTATGTGTGCTTCCACAATAGACAAGGTTTAAGGCGCATGACATTTATTCCTAGCTAATTAGTAGTGCTCCTAGCTGCATGCATAGTGGGAACGTGTGTAGAAAAGCTTCATACATGAGGACGGACGGCTCGTTTACTGGCCAAGGGATTAACCACACATTAAATTCTTAGTTAATTAAGCGCCTTGTTATTAATATGTTGCTATTTTCCAGTCATCAGCAAAAGGATACCGAGCCAATTGAAAATCACCTTGGTCCCAGCAATTTCGGATGTATGCCTTCTAAACTGTGATGGAGTGAGTACACTGGATAGACCAAAGCAAGGATACGATGATCATTGTATATAAGATCAAAAGAGAGAGATATAACCATCTAGGTACTAACTACGGACCCATTGGTCTGTGGTGAACTACTCACACATCATCTTGAGGGCAGCAAGGTTGATGAAGAGGCCCTTCGTGATTGATCCCCCCTCCGGCAGGTTGCCGGAATGGATCTCGAGATGAGATCGCGGCAAAATAGAGACTTGCGACGGCGGAAAAGTGTTTCAGGATCCCCTCTGGGAGTTTTCCCTTTTGGAATATATGTAAATTTATAGGCCAGAGAACGGGGGTAGGAGGGACAATCCATCAGGGCGCGCCGACCCCTCTGTGCGCGCCCTATTTGCTTGTGCCTCCCTCATGCGGCCTCCGGTCTTCTCCTGAAGCTTCCGGGTCTTCTTTTGGTCTAGAAAAATTCATAAAAAAAGTTTCGGGGCAATTAGACTTTGTTTCGTACTCTAAACGTGAAAAAGTAAAAAACACGCAGAAAACAACAACTGACACTGGGCACTGGGTCAATAGGTTAGTGCTCAAAAATAATATAAATTGGTAAATTATTACTCAAAAAGTATCCTAGAATAATAATATAATTGCATGGAACAATAAAAAATTATGGATACATTGGAGACGTATCAATGTTGGACATGGAAGACAACGTAATGATTATGTATGTTTACATCCTCATAGAAGTTATATTGTCATGGATCCTTTAACTTGTGTGTCGTGGGGAACGAGCACCTATGGGGTCAGAGGGACCCCTTTCGGTTCGATGAGGGAGAAGGCTCGCACAAAGAGCAGGTCTGATGAACAGCACGCGGGGATTTTACCCAGGTTCGGGACGCAAAGATGCGTAAAACCCTACTCCTGCTTGGTTGTATTATGGGTGTTCTTAGGGTTCTAGCTAAAGTAGCGCTATGAGCAGCTGCCACGCGTGTAAGCTAGAAGGTCCCAAGCTAAAAAGCCAAAAGGCTAAAATTCCAAAAGTCCGAGGATCCAAAAAAGTCCTCTACCATATTGCTCTGGGCCTCCTTTTATACTCTGAAGGGGATCCCAACAGTGGCGTATAGTGCGTACATGGGGTGTATAGAGCTACGGTGCTATCATACCTAAAACTGACGGAGTAGGACAGGCACATTTAATGCACCATCAGGCATCTCTGTCCGTCTGGGGGACGGTACAGGAGACCATCCCATCGGCATCTCTTAGCCCCCTCCAGCGCCGACGCCGTGACACGTGTCCAGGTGGAGTGTCACTTGGCCTATACGTTGGCGAGGCCTTGCCGGGGCTTCGCCTTGTCGGGTCTTGCCAGGGCTTTATCTTTTCCTGAGGGTTTGATGGTCATCCCGACAAGGTCTTGCCGGGGGTCTTGATTCCTCTGTGCTTGTACCTGGCAAGTCCCTGTTGGGCCTCGTCGCTAGGATGGCTTCTACAGCCCGTGCACGAGTAAGGGGCACTAGAGAGCCCAAAACTCTAGTGCACCGACAGGAGCCCCCGGTCCTAGGCCATACACGGTGCGAGGCGTTGTTGGGCTAGGCCCAAACAGTGCACGAGCACGCGTGGCAGGGCCTTGCGGTTGTGATCATTGTGCTTGCTGCGCTTCCCCACGATTCTCATTTAATGCAGGACGTGGAATACGTGCACGGCGCAGCCGTTACAGCAACGCACCCGTGAAATGTTTCTATATTATTTTAGTAAAGAGGCCGCCATGTGCCTTCCCCGTAAAGAGGAAATTGCAAAGGCGGTGCTCATTTACCTCTTGTCTTTCCCAATCTGAGAGTCGCCGTCGTCTTCTTTCTCGAGCCCGAAACAGAGCTCCTCCCATTCATACGCTCCCCCACGCCCTCTCCGTATTCAGCCTCCGCCCCTATAGACATCATGCCGCCCAAGGCTAGCAAGGGCAAGGATGCAGAGACTATCCCAGAGAACAAGTTAGTGAGGATGCGGAAGGAGCACATCATCTTTCCGCCGGGGCTTGATGTGGACGCTCTGAAGGAGCGATGCGGTGGATGTGGGCGATGGGGACGACGGTGCATCCCGCCACCTGCGTGAGTCCAGGCCCTTCCGGGGGCGGCCCACGCAAATATCCTTTCTTCACCGATTATTTTTACTACAGGCTCTGCCCCCCTTTCTCAGATTTCTTCAATGACCTCATGTTCACTTATGGCTTCCAACTCTTGGATTTTACGCCGAATGTCGTGGCGTGTATGTTAGTTTTTGCTCATCTTTGCGAAAACTTTGCTGGAGTAGTCCCTAGCACCGCTCTTTTCTGCCACTAATTTACTCCCCGCATCCAACAAGGCGGAGCACTTTCCTGTGCCGTCACTTGGATTCCATGGCAAGGAACCAAGGAGGCCTACCCAATGGGGCCTATTGCGGAGGTGGGACAAGTAGCGGGGCAAATGGTGCTGGATTCGGGAGGAGAAATTCCACCCTTTCTGCTTGCCGTGGCAGGACAAGATGGTGCGCAGCGATGACTGGAGCGCCCTTGACCCTGCGGATGGGAAGCTCACAGTCGCGACCACCAGGATTCACCGCCTCAGAAGCGCCGCCTTACCGTAGAGATGATTGTAAGTGCATCAAGTGCCCCTTAGTGATTTTGGTGTATTGAAGACTTATAGGTTAAGGAACTAATGTGTTTGTGAGTGTACACATGCTCTATAAGTCGATGAGGAGTTTGATATATTCGGAGATTACCGACCCCTAAAAATGTATGTCTTCAATTGAAGACTTTGGTGAAGACTTTGCTGAAGACTTTGCTATTCCCTGAAGACTTTGAAAATGAAGAAGTTGGTGTGACCTTGAAGATATGAACGAGGACTATGAAGCGTGAAGACTTTTGTTTGCATAGTTTCATTTCCTTTCTTTGAGTCATAGGAAACACCATACTGTCAAAGGGGGCCGAGGTAATTCTAAGGAAAATTTCCAACTGATGCTCAACTCAAAATCCTCAACCTATCCAATCCTTCAAGTGAAGCCTTTTGGAAATCTCTTGTAGTTCAGTCACGTTCTTTGGTGACAGAGACGAAGTTCTTCTGGTCTCTCATGAAATTGATCTAGCTGAGGAGTTAGGATTTCGCCAATGCGAATTGCCTAAAAGTGAGGAACATGATAAGGCTGAGGACTTTCATAGTTCAAAATTCCGACCGTTGCTGTGCTTAGCGCCAGCTGTCCCCAATCATCACATGCACATAACGGTCATATCATTGGGGGCATTTATGTATTATCATGTCAGGTTGCACCCTAGCTATAAATAGCCACCCCCACAACCACTAGTTGGTTGGCTGCTCCGAGAGAGAACTGACACTTGTCAAATTGAGAGCAACCCATCCTCCAAGGACTTTGAGAGAAAATCATCAGTGAGGAAAAACCCAATCCACCAAACCCCAAGTGATTGAGCATCACTGAAGAAATTCCTGTGTGGAACTGACGCTTGTTACCTTTGAGGACCGTGTATCCTCCAGACGGTTAGGCATCATGGTCTAATGCATACTGCAGTCAATTGGGGATCACGGAGTGACCTTGTTCTAGAGCATCCAACAGTAAATTGTGGATTGTCGGGTGACCAGTTTGTGAGGGTTTTGGAAGTCTACCCTGAAGACTTACCACGAGTGTTGGGCGAGGACTTTGTGACCTTAGCTCAAGGAGAATACGGTAAGGACTGTGTGTTCTGGGATTGTGTGTCCTCTGGTTTAAATACCAGGCCGCTCCAAACCAGACATACGACTGTCATAGCAGTTGGAACTTGGTCATCAAACCATTGTCTTCATCGAGCTACCTGGTTCTATTTCCTCCACCCCTCTATTCCTCGTATACTTGTTGATAAAATTGATCATTATTATTTGAAGAATTTGACTGAAGACTTTCACAATTTCCTCACCTCAAATTCTTCAAGTTACCTTGTTCCTCACCTCCTTATCATGTATCATGCTACATGTAATCTGTGGATGTTTCATTTCATCATGATCACTATGTTGTCGCTATGTTTCTCATGCACTTGAGTACTTAATCCGCTGTTAGTTATTCATCAGATTTTAAATTCCTCAAGTTGAAATTACTCAAATGATGAGTTTGTAAAAATTGCCTATTCACCCCCCCATCTAGTCGATATAACGCACTTTCAATTGGTATTAGAGCAAGGTACTCCCTTGTTCTGTGTGATTTTGGTTTAACCACCTGGAGTTTTAGTTATGTCGACTGTAGGTATGATCAAGGTTTCCGCGGGATGTCCTACCTTTGATGGGATGGACTACCCCTACTGGAAGAACAAGATGCGCATGCATCTTGAAGCTATTGACAACGATCTCTAGTACGTTGTGGAAAATGGTGTTCCCTCTGTTATCCCACTATCAACGCTGCTGATGTGAAGAGATGCAAGCAACTCGATTCTCAAGAGAAGAATATCATCTGTGGCCATCTGAGCAAAGGTCGGTATGGCAAAGTGAGTGCTTTGGAGTCTACTAAGCTTATCTGGGATAGGTTGTCCAAAGTCAACGAAGGTGTTTCCACTCAACGTGACTCTCGTGTTGATGTTCTTCGCAATCTCTTCAACCGCTTCTAGAGACTCGACATTGAAAATGTTCAACAAACTTTTGATTGCCTTACTGATATCTCCAATGAGCTTCAGGTACTGGGTTCCACTGACATCACCGACTATGAAGTGGTGAAGAAACTGCTATGATCTCTTGATTCCTCATTCGATACCCTGGCTTTGATGATTCAAGAACATGGAGACTACAAGTCACTTGATCCTGCTGATATTCTTGAGAGACTCAATACTCATGAATTCTAACAAGCTGAGAAGAGAGACCTCTACGGGCCAAGCTATGGAAGATCTCGTGCTCTTAAGGCAAAAGCAATTTCCTCATCAGAAGGCGAAGATTCTGATAGTAGCCTTGGTGATCCTGAAGAACTGAGTCAGGGGCTAGCAATGCTCGTGAGGAAATTCTAGAAGTTCTCAAGGAGAGGTGGATTGGGAAAGTCATCAAAAAGTGGGTTGAGGAAATCAGATTCCTCAGATGACTACAAGAAAACAACTTGTCACAAATGCAAGAAATCTGGTCACTTCATCTCTGACTGTCCTCTCTGGGAAAAAGAATCAAAGAAGAAGAAGAAGAAGTACAAGGACGACAGTTCTGGTGACTTGAAGAAAAAGAAGAAATCTTCAAAGTCCTCATCTGCAAAATCCTCATCTTCAAAGTCCTCAATGCACAAGAAGAATGGTTCCAGAAAGGCTCGGGCTTTCATTGGCAAGGAAACGGACTCAGAAGAAGAATCTAAAGAATACGAAGAAGAGGAAGAATCTGAGGTAGAATCTAAATCTGGTGTTGCTAGCCTTGCTCTCGCTACTGGCTTCGTCAGCAAGTTCATCTTCAACGATGAAGAAAATGGCTACTCCAATGACTCTAACGGAGTCAATGATGACTATGCTCCTACTTACTATTTCATGGCAAAAGGCGTCAAGTCAGTCACAGGATGTCCCAATCTTGATGACATTGAATATCCTAAGTGGAAGGTTCTGATGAAGGAGCATCTGATGTCTATGAACAGTGGGCTATGGACTGTTACAGAACTTGGACTGACTGAACTTTGCAAGATGGCAAATGCTGAGGAAATTCGTAAGTACAGTCAACTTGATGCTCAGGCAAGGAACATCATCTGCTCAAGCCTATCAAGCGTCATGTTCAAGGGCATCTGTCATCCTCAAAATGCCAAGCTCATCTAGGATAGGATAATGGACATCAATGAAGGCTATCCACTCGTCCAGTCCACATGTTCATCAAACTCAAGAAAATCCTCAAAATCCAGGAATCAGATCCTGATTCATCTTCCTCACTTTGTCTTATGGCAAAAGGTTCCAAGGTACATAAGCATCCCTCCTCCTCTGAATCTAGTCATTGTAAAGCTAATGAATATGTGAAACCTAGTTATGCTAAACTTGCTAATATTGGTACTAAGCAACAAAGTGCACTTGAAAAGCTTCAGAAAATGCTAGACAAAAGTGATAATCTATTGAATGAGGAAGTGGATCAAACTCAAACTCTATCCGACGATCTCAAAAGTCTTCAGACAAAGTATGATAACCTTTAGAGTCATCATAATGCTCTCTTAGCCGATCATGAGAAGCTTTCTTATGAATTTCTTCAAATAAAGCAAGATCTTGAGAAACTAAGGGTGTCACATGAGAATCTCCAAAGGGAAAACGATTCCTTACTGGCTCAATGGATCAGTATCACTCAGGAAGAGTTTGTTCCACCTTGCTTGAAATGCATCGAACGTGAAATTGCTAATTCTTCACCTGAATGTTCAAATGCTTCTATTGCTGCCAATTCTTCAACTATTCCAATGGTCACAAATTCCTCATCTAAGGATACCACAATTATCACTGATGAAAATGCAGGGTTGAAGGAATTGTATGTGACAGGCATGTTCAAAAGTCTCAAAGGGCATCAAACCCTTTGCGATGTCCTCAAAAAGTAGATTCTGAACAGGAACCTGAGGAAAGAGGGTATTGCCTTGGAGAGGAAACTCAACGATGATGGATCCTACTGGACACCTGAGCAGTACCCCAAAACCTCATGGGTTGTTGCAAAAGGACCTCCTGTAGATCCATCCACTTTATCTGGCTTTACTTATAAAACCTCATATTCCTCTGAAGAGACACTTGACTCCAACTACAAATTCTTCAAAAAATCAGAAAGGTGAAGTATTTGCTAGAATTTTGGAACTAACTACAGGAACGGCTCTCCTATGAAGAAAATCTAGGTTCCCAAGAGGTACCTACAAAATCTTCAAGTGAATGTCCTCACGACACCACTCATGAAGAATAGGAACCCCAGATCAAATTCCTCATATGGACCAAAGTCTTCACTTGGACCAAATTCCTCAAATGGTCAAAAACATCATTCTCGTGCTAATGCATCTGTTTCATAGGGAAAATCTAAGAGTTATGAATATGTGCATTATTCTTCAAATCATTATGTTCATAAGTCCTCAAAGAATTTCTCTTCTTATTCATATGAGTACTCTAACCCTCGCCCCATGAAATGAAGCGCGCTTGCTTCAATGCCTCCCTTCTCATATGGTGCTCGCAGGATGATGAACTCTTTGCCACCCCTCCAGATGTGGGTGGTGAAGAAATTGAACAAATTTCTTATGCAGGGTCAGGTCTCCAGATGAACTTGAACATCTGATGAATTTGTAGGAGACCTGAGGAAATGCTTGAAAGGATGCAAGCTAACCATGTAGAAATGAATTTCTCATTTCTCACGTCCTCACACTACCTGCTTACTATCTTGTGTGATGAAATTATGTCTGATGAAATTGATTTCATATTCTTCACTCTGAAGCATATGAGTTGGTAAGTTGTACTAATTCATTTGCAGGATGAACCTCCAAAACCTACTGAGTGGGTCCTCGATAATGGATGCACAAACCACATGATTGGTGACAATAATCTACTAATGAATTTGCCACTTGCTCCATCTCATCTAAAGCATATCACCTACGCTGACAAAGGAAAAAAGCAAGGTATTGGGTCTAGGTAAGGTTACAATCTCAAAGGACCGAACCATGGATAAGGTGATTGTCGTGGTTTTATCACGACAGATGTCCGGGTGAACGGACTTCAGTTCGAGGCCATCGCCAATGGGGTGGACTCAAAGGGGTTAGTCGGGACGAAAGACACGAATTTACCCAGGTTCGGCCCCTCAAATCGAGGTAATAGCCTACGTCCTGCTTGTGTTTGTATTGCTTGTGTATCGATTACAAGGGGCTTAAAGCTTGACCTAGTTCTCGATTGCCTGCCTCTAAATCGCCCCGGGTTTGCCTTTATATAAGAGGTCAGAACATCCGGGTCGTTACGATTGCTACCCGAGTCTATCTCTATCTTCTCGTACAAGCCGTCTGTGAGTCGGCTTGCACGCCCGGGTCTTTTCAGTCTGGGCCGTCGTACGGCCCACACCATGAGCCGCCTATCCTCTTGGGCCACTTAATATTACGACTCACCTTTGGGATGGTTCACGAGCCAATAACATGACCCGGAGCCTCTTCGGCGGGTCATATCCCCAACATTAGGCCCCAGGTTGAACTGAGCTTGCTCACTTCATCCTTCTCTTCCACTTTTTGGCGAGTCGCCCGAAAATGAACCGGCATGACGTCATGGGATCTGCTGACATGTCACCAAATCTTTCACTTAACTGTCATCCCGAGACTCGAGGCGTCCGCCTCTGTCGACCGGTGTCATTGCCTGGATTTTCGCGCCTTCCTTAACCCCCTTTTAAATATGACCCGTGCGGGTCGGGGTTTCCATTCTCCCGCCCATGCCTTTGTTTCTTCGTCTTCTTCCTGTCGCCGCTCCAGCGCCTTCGAGCTCTGCACCGACGCCGTCCGTACATCGTCCCCGACCTTGGCCGCTGCATCACCCTGAACGTACCAGAGATCCGTCCGCCTCCGTCGCGTCGTCTCCGGTAAGTTTTCCTGCTCGCTAGATGGTCGCCGCCGTAGTAGGGTTTTCGCCGGTGCTCCGCCGCCGTCGTTTGGGCTCCAGCACCGTTATCGCCAGTGCATCTCGACGCCGCTAACGTCTTTAGGATGCGCTTTTGCTCCGCCGCCGCACGCGGGCCGGTCGCGCGTAATGCACGGGCCACAATGGCCCCAGTCCGTTTCTTTTTTCCTCCGATGTTCATCGCTAGGTCAGAAATAAGATTTATTTTCTCTGCTTTTGTAGATCCGTAGATACAGCGATATTTTGCAGAATCTGTTTTTAGGGCTTAGCCGATTTTTCGATCTTCCCTTTCCCTGTTGAGTCACCAATCTTCTCCGGCTCTTAACAGCCGGGTATTCCGCTTTATCCATAGAACCCTTAAACTTTTAAGCCGTCAAAAATATTTGCTTGCGCTTCGACTCATTGCGCCTTTTATCTTGCACAACACTTAAGCTGCCAGCTTGTCTCGTGCGTCCAACTCATGCAATTGGGTTGGGTCATGCATTACGGAGGACTTTTTGTCGTATTTTGTTCATGCGAGTACTCTTCCTCCTAAGGAAGTCATTAGCTGGCGGGTCCCAGGCGACGAGACGCGTCCAAAACCTTAGGAAGGTGGAGTGGTGGTTTTCTCTGACCATATTGAACGAGGATTCGTGCCTCCCGGCTCAAAATTCTTTCGGGACGTCCTTCATTGTTATAATCTTCACCCGCAATACTTGGCCCCCAATTCCGTCTCAAACATATGCAATTTCCAAGTGCTCTGTGAAGCTTATCTTCAAATCAAGCCGTCAGTGGGATTCTTTCGGGAGTTCTTTTATGCTAACCGGCAAACTGAAGTGAAAACCGGCCCGAGCCTAGAACTTGGAGGCATATCTATCCAACGGCGTAGGGATATCATCTTTCCAGCTACACAGATGCCGAGTCACCCAAGGACTGGAACATGACTTGGTTCTACTGCAAGGACACCTCTCCTGAGAACGAGCATCCTTTGCTGGGTTATCGTCCTTCCCGGATCTCAACGACATCAGAGCTTCCTGGCCGGCTATCAGCTTCAGAACACGCAAGATATGAGCCGGCCCATGCCAAAATCAAAGCTCTCATGGCCAACGGCTTAATCGGGATGGACCTGATCCGCTGCTGGATTTCGTGGCGGATTATGCCTTTGAGTCATAGAGGCCGACTGATGTGCGAATATAAAGGCAAGTATGATAGCTCCTTATGCTTCAGCCGATCCACATTGATAGAGAATGACATTACCCTCGCCATCCAGAGCCTTGTCCATGAAGCTTCCGGATCATGTAGCGAAATCGGCCTGGCACCTTTTAGTGCCAACAATCCGGCTCCCGATGTAAGTTTAATTTCTTCTCTTCCGTCTCTTAGATGTTGTTTGCACTTTGCTGATTTGGTATTCACTCTCTGGGTCACTCTTATAGGCCGACTCAGACTTCTGGAAGAGGGAATACATTGCCCCTCCGAAGAAATCCAGGAAGAAGGTCCCAACTAAGAAGGCCAAAAAACATGTCCCGCAAGATAACTTGTTTGACCCGCTACCATCATCCAGCTCAGAGGTAAAGCTTCAAATGTCTTGCTTGATCTTTTACCTTCCTATTTAACACTTATTTTACTCACTGGATGAGGTGGAGACCAGCCGTGCCAATGCTAATGAGGTAAGTTACTTTTCCTCCGGCTCAGAATGTTTCATCCCCCGAAAGCCGCGGCGAGTTATCATAAAAGTTCCTCTTTCTCACCCTCTTGCTTATCTAGCTCCCAATTTCCTCTTAAAAAGCAACAGCAAATCGAGCGTCGTCAGACTCGAAGCACCGTCTCTACTGAGCTCATGTCCGGGTTGCCAAACTCTCCGGCTCCCAAGAAATGTCCCGCTGAGGTTTAAACCCCTTCTTTTCCTTTATCTTTCCTTTGTAAACTTGATACTCTCTTCACCTTTCTGTTTTATTTTGCAGAAATCTCCTTCCTCCGGTGACTCTTCGGATTCAATCATACCACCGCCCAAGATTAATCCGCTATAAGCATCTGGATATCCGGCTGTTACTATGATAGCAATATCTTCAACTGCTGATTATTCTTCTTTTTTGTAGTGCTCAAGCTAAACGTCCTAAGGCCAACAAGCCCTCCTCCGGCCTAGTTATTGAAGAACCGGAGCCCGAGCAACCAGAAGAAACTCAACCGGAAGAAAACCCGACGGCTGCCTCCGCAGAGCCGGCCGCTGAAGATGTCATCATGGAGAGCCCTCCAAGGGCTCCTTCCAAGCCGGCGACTCCTGCCAAGACTCCTGACACCCCGGATGTTGTTATCACCGGGTCTGGTCATCAAACGCCTCCGGCTCACGTGTTGACCAAACATACAGAGCCGGATGAAGCTTCAAAGAAATTGAACTTCGATTCTTCATGCGAGAAGATGACCGTTGAAGAGTTACATGCTGGGTACATAAACCGAGTTACCACCAGCCGGGATTTGGAACTTCGGTTGATCTCTTCCATGAAGACACAATATGAGGTACTTTTCCTTCTTTACTATATCCTTTCTTAGCCCCCAAGATCCATCTTAACATATTGAATCGTTGAGTCGGGTCTTTCTGTGACCTCTTGCAGAGATTGCCACGTCAAATTCCTTTAAAATTGCTTTAGCTTTGTACTGTAAGTAAAGTGAACCGCCAATCGTAGCCCCCAAGGGCCATCTCAGATTATATTTGAGTCGTGCTTCTTATGTAGAAAACTTGAAGATGTAATCGTAGCCCCCAAGGGCCGGCTCAAACTTGATCAAGTTTGAGTCGGTGCTTCCATTATTAGCACATTGAAGAGCCATTATATAGCTCCCAAGTTCCGGATCAACTTCGAAGGAAATGAACCAGAACTACATACTTGCAAGATCAAATATACATTAGCCCCCAAGTGTCAAATATATTGCTTGCAATCTGTTTGAGACTTGTATTTGCTTTTAACACTCGTCTTGAATTTTGGCGGCTTATCCTGTATTTTGATGTATTATAGGAAGCTTTGAATGAAGCCGGGTCTCAGCTGACGGATCTGAAGGCCAACTTGGCAGCTCAGCAAGAAGCTCGAAGTATCGCGGATGAAAAATGATGGCTTCTCTCAGAAGAACTGGCCAGTGTCACCGCCGAGCTTACCTCTTTAAAGGAGACGACTGAATCTGAAAAGGTCGTCTTAACCAAACGGGCGGATGATGCTGAGCAGCGGCTTACAGCCATGGCGGATGAACTTCAATGTCTAAAACAGCATATTGCGAAGATGTCAGCCGCCCTATTTGGTAAGCTTTCTTGTTTACTTTGTAATTTTTAGCATTGCTAGTAAGAAAATTGGCGGCTCATTAATTTTATCCGACTCATTCAGGTCCCAGGAGCCGGCAGTTGGCTTCTGATAGCCTTCTGCCACTGAAGGCCATTTACACTTTTGCAGAGCAGTTATACTGTGGTGCCATTTTCACGATCAAGAGCATGCAGTACAAGGAGAAGACCCCCACTGCTCTGAAAGGGGTCTTGGAACTCTTCTCTACCATGCCTAAGCAGATTGAAGAGCTCAAGAAGTCCGCCTTTCGCCAAGGAGCCGTTGCTGGTTTGAGCCGGGCTCTTGCCTTTGCTCCTGAGCTAACGCCGGCTGAAATGATGGATGGCTATCCGTCTAAAAGAGATGACGGCTCAGATTTCACCGAGGAAGACTATACCCGCTGCGTCAAAGACTCGCGCTATTTGGCCTCTGTTCTGGCGGATAAAGCTGATTTGAGCACGGCTTACGACGCAAAGGAGAAGAGAATCTGCGGGCCTCTCTACGAGTGGAAAGATCTGACACCCGCCCGCAGTAAGGATCTCTTTCCTTGTGAGCTTGACGCGTCTCCGTTCCTTGAGGGGTCATTTGCTACTCTGGCTGACTGTAACTGGGACTTGGGCAATCTTCAGATAAAGCCAGCAGCAGACCCGGAGCAGGATGAGCCGCCAATAGCTGAATTGTAATCCTTTAGCCTTTCTGAGCACAGACTTATGTAATGACCCGCCGTGGGTGGTTGACAATGCTTTTGCTCTTTTTGAGAGTATCTTTTCTAATAGAGTAACCATGACTCTGCCACTTGGTGGCCATACATATTTGCACCTCTCTGTGTTTTAATGTGTTGCCGGCTCTTCAGGTATATACCTTTGAAATTTTCTGATGAGGGGCCTGTCTTTTAAGACGCCATTCCTTTCTCTAGAGTATTAAAACCGAACAATCTCTTTGAGACCTTAAACTTTGTTGACTGAAGCCACATGGCTCCGGCTTTCATCAGACGGAGTTATTAAAGAGCCGGTTGTCTTTAGGATAATGTAAGCTATACCTGATGGTAAGAAGCCTCTATCGACAACTGCGGCTATTTATGAGCCGGAACCTTTGAGGAGAGTTCGGCTGTGTAGCCCCCAAGTGTCGGGTAGTTTCGCCTGCGGCAACCCGGGACTTATAATTGCCATGCTCTGACCCGGTTTTGATAAGCCGGCATGATACAATACGCGATGATGATCACTCCTTCCTAAAAAAACTCATATGGCGGTTCTTCTGCGTGGATCCGAACAGTTAAACTCATACCAGTTCAGGGTCTCTGTCGAGATTGGCCGTCAATTATTTGAACCGGCTCAGCGTCTCTAGGTGAGATTGGCCAGCAATTTCTTGAACCGGCTCAGGGTCTCTAGGCGAGATTGGCCGTCAATTTCTTGAACCGGCTCAGGGTCTCTAGGCGAGATTGACTGGTAAGAGTGTAGTGAACATCGGCTGTCAATGGGAGATGTAAGCTATACCCCAAGGCAAGAAGCCTCCATCGACAACCGCGGCTAATAATTAGCCTGAGATGCCATAAAGTCGGCTGTTTGAAAGGAGAAGTAAGCTATACCTGAAGGTAAGAAGCCTCTTTCAACAGCTACAGTTGATAAGCAACTGAATTTTGGCGTAAACGCCGGTTGTTAGGGTGAGATAAGCGAACCCGTCGGTAAGAAGCCCCCTTCGACAACCGCAGTTAATAAGTAACCGGAAGTGGCATAAAGCCGGCCATTAGGGTGAGATAAGCGATACCCGTCGGTAAGATGCCCCCTTCGATGGCCGCAGTTGATAAGCAACTAGAATTTGGTATACACGCTGTTGTCTTAGGGCACTGTAAGCTATACCAAAAGGTAAGAAGCCTCCGTTAACAATCAGCGCTTAATGTAACCAAACTAGGCATAAAGCCAACTGTGCAAGGGAGAAGTAAGCTATACCCGGAGGCAAGAAGCCTCCTTGCAACAGTTTAATGATAGCTGGCTATGCAAAGGAGAAGTAAGCTATACCCGAAGGCAAGAAGCCTCTTTGCAACAGTGTTTAATAGGGCATAAGGCCGAAGGGTAGACCAGCCGTTTTGATGGCGAACAACCTTCTTCAACTCAAATTTTTTTAACCAGAAGATTTTATCTTGATTGTACAAAGGTATAAATAAGAGCAGAGGCCCCAGTCTTGTGCGAGGATGCTAGCTTTTTACTCATGTGCTCATGATATATACAATGATAGCGGCTTTTCAACCCTTGTTAAGTAAAGTATGGTCGCGGATGTGCGATATTCCAGGGCCGCAACATCTCTTGACCCGCGGTTTCCGACTCATCTCTGACATCCATGATGTAATATGACCCGTTGTTAAGGTTCCTGCTGACCACAAAAGGCCCCTCCCATGGTGGAGATAACTTATGCATTCCAGATTGGTCTTGAATCAACCGGAGCACCAGGTCACCTTCCTGGAACGTCCGGGTCTTTACCCTGCGGCTATGATAGCGTCGCAGGTCTTGTTGATAAATTGCCGACCTGGCTGCTGCTAACTCTCGTGCTTCATCCAAGGCGTCCAACGCATCTTGGCGGGCTACCTCATTGTCCGTCTCAACATAAGCCGCCACCCTTGGTGAGTCGTGCCGGGTGTCACTGGGTAGAACCGCCTCAGCACCGTACACCATGAAGAAAGGTGTAAAACTTGTAGATCTGTTAGGTGTAGTTTTGATGCTCCATAAGACGGAAGGAAACTCCTCAACCCAACATCCAGGTGTCCGTTTCAGAGGAACCATGAGCCGTGGCTTGACACCTCTTAAAAATTCCTGATTGGCTCGCTCTGACTGCCCATTAGACTGTGGATGTGCCACGGCTAAAACATCAAGCCGGATATGCTCTTTCTCACAGAACGTTTTCATAGCTCCTTTGGATAAATTTGTCCCATTGTCTGTAATAATACTGTGTGGGTAACCAAAGCGATAAATCAGCTTCTTAATAAATTGAACCGCCGTAGTCACGTCACATTTACTGACTGGCTCTGTCTCTACCCACTTAGTAAATTTATCAACCGCCACCAGAAGGTGCGTTTTCTTATCCTTAGATCGCTTGAAAGGTCCTACCATATCAAGCCCCTAGACCGCAAACGGCCAAGTGATTGGTATCATCCTCAACTCTTGAGCCAGAACGTGAGCACGCCGGCCGAATTTCTGACAGCCATCACACTTGCGAACTAAGTCCTCTGCATCCTTGTGAGTCGTCAACCAGAAAAACCCATGTCGGAAAGCTTTAGCCACCAAAGATTTTGACCCGGCGTGATGCCCACAGTCGCCAGCATGAATTTCATTTAATATTTGTCGGCCCTCCGCTGGTGAGATGCAGCGTTGAAAGACACCCGTCACACTACACTTATGTAGCTCACCATTGATAATCGTCATAGACTTAGAATGCCGAATGACCTTCCTGGCCAGATCCTCCTCTTGAGGTAACTCGCCGCGTGTCAGATATGCCAAATAAGGAATAGTCCAGTCTGGGGTAGCATGTAGAGCTGCCACCAGCTCCGCCTCCAGGTCAGGAATAGCCAGATCCTCGTCAAAAGGTATCTTGACAGTCGGATGATGCAATACATCCAGAAAAACATTAGGTGGTACCGGTTTTCGTTGAGAACCTAACCGTGACAAGGCATCAGCCGCCTCATTCCTGCGACGATCAATGTGATCCACCTGGTACCCCTTGAAGTGACCGGCTATGATGTCAACCGCCTGTCGATAAGCCGCCATCCGCGGATCCTTGGAATCCCAAGTGCCTGAAACTTGCTGAGCCACCAGATCTAAATCGCCCAAACACCTGACCCAGCTTAAACTCATCTCTTTAGCGACTCTGAGACCATGGAGCAGCGCTTCATACTCAGCTGCATTATTAGTACAAGGGAACATTAACCGGAGCACATAACAAAACTTGTCACCCTTGGGGGAGGTGAGAACAACTCCAGCCCCAGACCCTTCTAGCTTCTTGGATCCATCAAAGTGTATAGTCCAATACGTGTGTAACATCCCAAAATTCCATTTTGGAATGTTATGAATATAGCTATGCATCTATCATCACCATTGCTTGATTTTATGTGTTAGTTGAAATGCCATTTCTGATTTTTCTGAAAGTCCTTTCTACTTTTCCCTATGTTGCTTCCCCTATTTGAAATTTTGGTTAAATGTTCAAAATAAGAGAGGAGTAACATGACACTCCACACCAGGGTCAAATTGGTGAATTATTTGAACAAAAATAACCAGGAGTTATTTTGAAAATATTTGCCAAAAAGGATCTAAAAACAATTAGGCAATTTCTGAAAATAATATTTTTTTCAAAGTGTTCAAATGACAGAATAGAAATGTTCATTAAATAGCATTTATTATTCTGTTAATTTTGATATATAATACCCCTATATTTACAAACGATTAGAATGCTTTAAAAGCTTTTGAATGTCTCTGGAAATTATTAAAAAGAAACGGTAACCGTTTCCGGTATTAAACGGGCCGGCCCACCGGCTTTAAAAGCCGAAACCGTTACCGGTCGGCCGACCGAGCGCATTCACGCCCCTTTCTCTCTCTGACGCTGGACCCCACTCATCCGACCGTTTCCTCGCTCGGTCGTCGTCTTCTCCCTCCCCCGCGCGCGCCGGACCCGACGCCGGTCGCTCCCCCCCTCACCGGATCTCTCCCCTCTCTCCTCCCCGCACCCCCCCGAGCGCCTATATAAGAGCCCCACTGCCCCGCATCCGTTTCCCCCACGAGCCCCCTTCTCTCTCTCACCGAGACGCCGTCGATTGCTCGTCGGAGTTCCACCACCACCGGAAGTCGCCGTCGACCGTAGCCACCACCCCCGACCACCATTCGCCTCGCCGTCGCCACCAATCGACTCCGGAGAACCGTCGCCGTCGCCCGGACCACTTCCTCGTCCTCCCCGACCACCGGAACGCCTCGCCGTCGCGTTCACCACTTCCGGACTCGCCGGAGTTTCCCCACGCCGGCGACCTTTACACCGTGAGCATTTCCCTCCCTCCGATCCAAACCCAACGGCTCAGATTAGAAGTCACTTATTCCCGAACCGTTTTCTGTTTAGGATCGGTTGACCGCCCGAAGCACCGCTCGGACACCCACCTCAGCCACTCACAGGTCGCCACGTCACCCTAGTCGACCGTTCGTTAGTTTTTTTTCAGTTTTGTTTTTCAGAAAACAGAATGTATTCCAAATTTGTTTTAGCTATATCTTTTAATCAGTTTAGTGTTTTGAGTTGATTCTTTTTGCAATAGCTCACATTTTTCATGTAGTTTCACCCTGTACTTTAAAATTTCAAATTTGAACTATAAAATTTGAATTTAATCAAATTTGCTTAAAATCTTCAAATCTGAATAACTAGAGTTTAAAAATAGATTTTGATATGAATCTTTTTGCTACGGTTTGGTATTAGTTAGGACTACCTTCATGTTTAGTTTGAGGATTTTCATGATATATTTGATTAGTGTTCTAACCAAAAACAGAATCTGCTTATTATTATAATATAGTTTTATAAACTTAATTTTGATTAGTTTGATTTAGAATTTGGTTTTATTTGTTTATTAGGTTCTGTTAGTAAACATTTAGTGTTTTCACTTACTGTTAATAAAAATATAAATTTGCCTAGTTTAATTTCATTTAACATAGGAATCACAACTTCTTTTCAAATAGGCATAATTTGATTAAAACAACTAACTAGTAATAGTTTTGTTTTCAAATAAGTTTTGTATAATTAATTCTGTTTTCTAAGACAAATTTATTTGTAAGTTATTTTCTGTAAGAACATGTTTTGTTAACAAAATAATAAGTTTAGTTTTCATTCTTTTTGTTAATATAACTATAGTTGATTCATATAATGTTTATCTCAAACTTGTATAAACTCTACTAAAGTTTTCCCAACAAACTTAAATTGATTATATTCTGTTTATTAATAAAATATGCTATGGTTTCTTTGCTGACAACAATTGTCTTGTCATTTCAAAATAGTTTTATTATGTCAGTAGTGTTTTCATCCCTCACCTTTTGGAAAACAAAACTTTGTGTGTTTTTCTTGCTAGAGACTTTTGTGCATTGTTTGCCTTGTTTGTTTAGTACTTCTTTGCTGAATGTTATGAGTACTTATTTTGGTTGTATGCTTATTTGAGTGCATTGTTTGTTTCGTTAGATTATCCGGAGTGCGAAGCTTGTTACTTAGAGTCACTCACGTACGAAGATCATCAATCAGGCAAGTCACTTTGATCATGTTTTACTCATGTTTTATATGCATTAGTTCTACCATCTCCCCAGTTGCATGCAAGATAGGTTAGTTGGAAACTTGGTTACATTGTAGTAGTATCATGTGGTAGATACCTCTCTCAACACCCTTTGACAACATTGGCCCCGGGAAACGTTGTTTTACCTTTTGCTATGCTATTAGTAGACGGGGTTGGTTGTGTGATTCATGAGAGTTGAGAGAGTTAATAATTTCAAGACCTACATAATGATCAAGATTTCAATACTCCAAGTTTTCAACATACCTCTGGGTGGATGATGGTTGAACGGCGCCCTGGAGAAACCAGTGGTTAGCCTAGGTGATGCTGGAGATGGCCAGTATTCACGCGGAAAGGTCCACCCAGGCACAAAGGGATGGATGGGTGCTTCAAGACCCAAGGCTTACCTGCACAGCCACAAGTCATTATGGGCTCTGGCTTGGTTGGATATCGTGGTGACTCTGGACAGGCGGTGCTACGAGAGGTAGAAGAACGGTAGGAAAGGATGGGCACCGTCAGAGTCGCAGGGAAACCCTTTGGAAGACCATGTTTTGGTCATCCGTTTCTCAAACACCTTGAAGTGCGAGAAATCAAACGGAGGCGACCAAATCTTGTGGGGAACGTGTGCAAAACTCTGCAGAGTACTTAAACCTAATCGATTAGCCGTGTCCACGGTTATGGACGACTTGAGCCAAAGGAATTGGAACTTCCGGAACTCTCAACACAAATAATATGATGATGTGGGTATTTAAAAATTTTGGGTATGAGAATTGGTTGGTGGAACCATCTCATTAATCAACCAACTTAGTAATATTTTGCTTAACCCCCTTCGATGTAGGAAAAACTTGGCTTTACGCAAAACTTACACCACCACCTGCCATATAAGCATATAGACTAGCTGATTATTTTCACCCCTCTCTTGTGACTTTGCCGGCATATTCCGTATGCTGACCTACACGGCTGCAACGTATCATGTTGCAGAGTATTTTTTCCGACCAGGAGTGAGGACGCGTTCTATGCTCAGTGAGATGCCCTTGGAGTCAGATGGACTCATCTACCTTCGACGCTTCCGCAAGATTTAGATATTCTCATGAGTTGGCCTTTAGCCACTTTATTGTAATTTTTATTGTAATAAAGGACTCTATATGAGATTGCGATTAATATAATGCTGTGTGATTTCCCTTTGATATATACATTGATGTACCGTGTGTGTACCAGCATGATCTTGGGATGGTACGGAAAACACCGGAGACTTGGCCTTTCAGGTCGGGTCGCTACAACGTGTTATCCGGCTTCTCTTCAGGGGCTTGACATTCAGTCCAATCATTTATGAAATCCACCAAAGCTTGAGACTTAATTGCTGTATGAGGAACATACTTGATGCCAAAAGGACTCAGCTCTAAGGCCCACTTGGCAATCCTCCCTGTAGCCTCTCTATTTTGAATGATATCCCCTAACGGGGCAGAACTAACCACTATTATTTGGTGCCCCAAAAAGTAATGTTTTAACTTGCGATTGGCCATGAAAACTCTGTATAGTAACTTCTGCCAATGCGGATACCTCTGTTTAGACTCTGCCAAAACTTCACTGATGTAATAAGCCGGCCTTTGCACAGGATACTCTTTCCCTGCCTCCTTGCGCTCAACCACAATTGCTACACTGACCGCTCTGTTGTTAGCCGCCACATAAAGGATCAAAGGCTCTTTCTCAACCGGAGCGGCTAACACTGGCGGCTCAGTCGACTGCTTTTTAAGAGCTTCAAGTGCTTCGGCCGCTGTTGTACTCCATTTAAACTTGTCTGTCTTCTTCATCATCTGGTATAAAGGAATAGCTTTCTCCCCAAGCCGGCTTATGAAGCGGCTCAACGCAGCAATCTGCCCTGCAAGGCGCTGAACGTCATTAATACACGTTGTCTCACCCAAAGAAGTGATGGCCTTGATCTTATCCGGGTTAGCCTCAATGCCCCGCTCAGAGACCAAGAAACCCAAAAGCTTT
Source organism: Hordeum marinum (assembly GCA_022496015.1). Classification (NCBI taxonomy): domain Eukaryota; kingdom Viridiplantae; phylum Streptophyta; class Magnoliopsida; order Poales; family Poaceae; genus Hordeum; species Hordeum marinum. The sequence continues at coordinate 333,507,971 of CM039678.1, read as the reverse complement.
CCTGCTGGAACACCAAAGACACACTTCGTCGGGTTAAGCATCATCTTGTAGACCTGGAGGTTGTTAAAGGTTTCTTTCAAATCCTCTAAAAGAGTTTCCTTCTTTCTGGACTTAACCATGATGTTATCTACGTAAGCATGGACATTTCGGCCAATCTGACTGTGGAGGCAATTCTGCACACAACGTTGGTAAATCGCCTGGGCACTCTTGAGCCCGAAAGGCATGGAGACATAACAGAACGCCCCAAACGGTGTAATAAACGACGTCTTCTCCTGATCCTTCATTGCCATCTTGATCTAATGATACCCTGAATAAGCGTCCAGCAAGCATAAACTTTCGCATCTGGCTGTTGCATCAATAATTTGATCGATACGAGAGAGTGCAAAAGGGTCACCCGGGCAAGCCTTGATAAGGTCCGTGTAATCTATGCACATATGCCACGTGCCGTTCTTTTTTAGCACTAGCACCGGGTTAGCCAACCACTCCGAGTGAAAAACTTCCACTATAAAGCCTGCGGCCAAGAGCCGAGCAACTTCCTCCCCAATAGCTTTATGTCTCTCTTCGTTGAACCGACGTAGAAACTGTTTGATCGGCTTAAACTTTGGATCCACATTAAGATTGTGCTCAGCGAACTCTCTCGGTACACCCGGCATGTCAGAAGGCTTCCATGCAAAGATGTCCCGATTCTCAAGGATGAATTCGATGAGCGCGCTTTCCTATTCGGGATCCATATGAGCCCCAATGATGAACTGCTCGGATGGATCACCCGGATTGAAATCTACTGCCTTGGTGTCATCCACTGAAAACTTGAGTGGCGGCTCAACTTCTGTTGTAGGCTTCTTGAGCGGGGTCATATCCTCCGGATCAATGTCCTCTTTGTAAAATTTCAGCTCCTCCTAAGCACAACTAGACTCTGCATAAGCTGCATCCCCTTCTTCACACTCAAGAGCCGTTTTCCTGTTACCGTGAACGATAATTGTGCCATTTAAGCCGGGCATTTTGAGTTGCAAATAAACATAGCAAGGCCTAGCCATAAATTTAGCATAAGCCGGTCTCCCAAATAGCGCATTATAAGGACTTTTGATTTTGACCACTTCAAACCACAAAGACTCCACCCTGTAATTATGCTCATCACCAAAGGCTACTTCCAATGAAATCCGGCCCACCGGGTATGCTGATTTACACGGGACTACACCATGAAAAACGGTGGAGGAAGGTTTAAGATCCTTGTCAAGCAACTTCATCCGCCGGAAGGTGTCATAGAAAAGGATGTTGATGCTGCTACCTCCGTCCATGAGCACTTTATTCACCATATAGCCATTCACCTGAGGGGCCACAACCAGAGCCAGCCGGCCCGGGTCATCCACCCGCGGCGGGTGATCCTCCCGGCTCCACATTATATCATATTCAGACCACGACAAATATCGCGAGAGAGCCGGAGCAACTGTATTAACCGCTCGCCTCCGCAACTTCTCATCTCGCTTACTGTGTCCAGTTGTAAATACGTGATACTGCCCAGAACTGAGCTGCTTCGGGTTACTCTAAAACCCGGAGTGATTGCGTTGCTGCTGATTGTTGTTATTACCGTTGTTGCCAGGATGCTGTTGGTGCCCCCCTTGGTTGTTCTGACTCGGATGCCCATTTCCTGAACCGCCGGCGCCGAATCCAGCCCCTGACCCGTCGTGCCCTGAGCCGCCGGGCGGGCCACTGCCCTGGTTATTACGCAGTTGGGAATGCTGGTTTTTGAACCTCTGCATGATAAAGCAATCACCCCACGCATGCAACGTCGGCTTGTCGGGCATGCTGTGCTCCAGACAGGGCTTCCTAAGAGCCTCCTCTAAATTAATGGGGCCCCTGTTCCTTGGGTTGAATCTTCCACCCCCCTTGGGATGATTCTGTCCTGTATTGGTATTCGCCACCAGCTCGGATCCGCCATCAGCGTTCTTCCGCTTATTCTGATTCCCATTGTTCGCAAAACCTTTTCCTTGATTGTTTTTCTTCCCTTGATTGGCTTTCTCATCATCCGAACTCGGATGCTTGGTGTTATCTGAGTCGGCATACTTTGTCAAGGCCGTCATGAGCTCTCCCATATCCTGACACGTGCGCTTGAGCCGGCCGAGCTTCTGCTTCAATGGAACAAAATGACAATTCTTCTCTAAGATAAGCACCGCTTGAGCCGCTGTGATCTGCTCTGAAGAGTGAATAATGGTCAACACCCGTCGGACCCAATGATGGGCCGACTCATTCTCCTGTTGAACACAATGGTCCAGATCGACAATAGTCATAGGCTGCTTACAGGTCCCCTGGAAATTCTTAATAAACTTTGCTCTCAGCTCCGCCCATGAGCTTATCGTGTTAGGCGGCAGACCTTTCAGCCATGTACGGGCCGGACCCTCAAGAATCATGATGAAGTATTTTGCACAGACCGCCTCACTGACATCTAGCATCTCCATGGCCAGTTCATAACTTTCAACCCACGCCTCCGGGGTAGATCAGCTGTGTAATTCGGAACCTTTCAAGGCCCCTTAAAGTCTTTGGGCAGCCGTTCACTCCTGAGAGCCAGAGTTAAACATGGCACCCCCATGGCTCTGGTACTAACTACGCCCATTGACACGGAAAGTGTCGGCTCTGGATGGGCTGTAGCTACCTCCGCCTCTCGCCTGTCTCCCGCCTGGTCCATGATGGCTTGTGCATCCAGAGCCGCCCTATTGTCCTCGGGTGGTCCGCGGCGCGGGTGACTGCTGGAGCACGCCAGCGACTCATAACGCCGGCTGAAACTTCGACTGGGGAGGGGGGTAGAGTGAACACGGCTCTGGCTGTGAGTATATTTCTCTTGTTGGGCCATGGCCGTCTGTAAATATCCAATGGCGTTTCGCACCTCCTCCACAAAGGGTGCCTCATCTGGGATGGGGATCGTCTCAAGTCGGGCGGCCGCTGCTACCATGTTCTCGGCCGGGTTAAAATAATGACCCGCCGGTGTTGGGAAAACCCTGGGAGAGATCTGGTTACGCTGGGGTGGATGGGTTGTTGGGCGCTCCATCGAGCGGCTCTCCGGCACAACCATAACCCGCCCCGCACCAGGGGTGTTAAAAAGGTTCCTTGCTTCGTAACGTTCTGGCAGATGGGATTGATGCCTCCTCCGGTGCACCGCGGCCGCTGACCTCTGCTCTAGCTCCAGTCGGAAAGCGTTTGCCTTGATACGCTTCGCTTCTTCCTCCATCTGGGCTTTTAGCTCGTCCATCCTTTGTCGTTCCTCTGCCATCCGGCCCTTCATCCATGCCACATCTAGATTCCTAACTGCTTGATTATCCGGGGTTACCTCTGTGGCCATGAGAGCTGTGAGTTCGTCCATCAATTCCACCAGAACCTGAGTCGGCGGTGGGCTATCACCTGCTGTGGTGGCTCCCGCAACCGTGGCACCGGCGGCTGAAGCCGATCCTGCCATAAACACCGCCGTGTGAACCGGGGGGCTCATAGCATCCGTCTCAACACCCTCTACCTCAGAATAGCCGTCGTAGTAGCCCCCAAGGCCACCATTGCTAAGCCGGTACACTGATTTTGTCTCCCCACTGGAAGACTCATCTTCCGAGCAAATGAGAGTTCCCTATGACCCGGACGCTTCCAGATCCATGCCTTGAGTGAAGCCCACGAGAACGTGCTTTTGACCTAGACAGGCACGGGCAGACTGCGTAACACGCGCAGATTGGAGACGCCGAGCCGGCTCGACGATGTTGGTGCAGACGTCCGGCCCGGGTGTAGATCCATCAACCTTTCCAATGAAAACCTGGATCCCGCCGAACGGAACCCGGAATCCATATTCCACAGAACCAGCATCAAGCCCCCAGCCGGCGTCATCGATGTAGAGTCAGCCACGGTGACTCTTGCTCGTCCTTCCAACCACGTATCCTTCGAGCCCTGGAAGAGAGCCCTTTGAGAACTCAACACCACCAAGCGCTAGCCCCACGGTGGGCACCAACTGTCGTGGTTTTATCACGGCAGATGTCCGGGTGAACGGACTTTGGTTCGAGGCCATCGCCAATTGGGTGGACTCAAAGGGGTTAGTCAGGACGAAAGACACGAATTTACCCAGGTTCGGCCCCTCAAATCGAGGTAATAGCCTACGTCCTGCTTGTGTTTGTATTGCTTGCGTATCGATTACAAGGGGCTTAAAGCTTGACCTAGTTCTCGATTGCCTCCCTCTAAATTGCCCCAGGTCTGCCTTTATATAAGAGGTCAGAACATCCGGGACGTTACGATTGCTAACCGAGTCTATCTCTATCTTCTCGTCCAAGCCGTCTGTGAGTCGGCTTGCATGCCCGGGTCTTTTCAGTCCGGGCCGTCGTACGGCCCACACCATGAGCCACCTATCCTCTTGGGCCACTTAATATTACGACTCACCTTTGGGCCGGTTCACGAGCCAATAACATGACCCGGAGCCTCTTCGGCGGGTCATATCCCCAACAGTGATGCTTGTTGAATCCCTCGGGTTCAACCTTATGTCCGTCTCAATGCTTTGTGATCTTGATATGGTTGTCGTAATTGGAAAATATCGTTGTGTTGTCATCATGGAATCTGACAATTCCAAAGTCTTCGAAGGCTATAGGAGAGGAGACTTGTATATTATTGATTTCTCTATAGGTCCTCAGCCTGCCACATGCCTACTTGCAAAGTCCTCAGAAGGTCGGTTGTGGCATCGACAACTTGGACATGCTGGTATGAGGAACTTGCACACGCTCGTAAATAAAAAGCATGTCATTGGCATTGAAGGTGTCAAATTCCTCAAGGACCACCTTTGTGGTGCATGTGAGTCTGGGATGATGACCAGATCCAAGCATCCCTCGAAGACAATCATGACCATGACTCGACCCTTTGAATTGCTTCACATGGATCTCTTTGGCCCCACTCATTACTCCACACTAACAAATTCTTCAAGTTTGTATGGCTTTGTCATTGTTGATGATTACTCTCGTTACACATGGGTGCATATTATTCTATACAAGTCTGAAGTGCAAGATGTCTTCAGACAATCTGCTTCAAGGGCCTCCACCAACTTTGGCGTCAAGATCAAGCATATTAGGAGTGATAATGGGACTGAGTTCAAGAACACAAATCTTGATGAATACCTTGATGAACTTGGTATTACTCATGAGTTATCTGCCCCTTATACTCCTCAGTAGAACAGCGTCGTGGAGCGCAAGAACAGGACTCTTGTTGAGATGGCTCGCACCATGCTTGATGAATACAAGACTTCTTGTCGCTTCTGGCCTGAGGCAATTGATACTGCATGCCATATCATCAACAGGGTATATCTTCACAAATTCTTCAAGAAGACTTCGTATGAACTTATGATTGGCAAGAAACCCAATGTAAGTTATCTCAAAGTCTTCGGTGCAAAATGTTGGATTAGAGATACTCACCATAGTTCTAAATTTGCACCGAAAGCACATGAAGGTTTTATGCTTCGTTATGGAAAGGACATGCACACCTACAGAGTCTTCAACACCTACCACCACAAGGTTGTCGAAACTATAGATGTGCGGTTCGATGAAACTGATGGGTCGCAAAGAGAGCACCTGCCTTCTATGTTAGATGAACAGTCTCCTGAGGAATGCATTAAGTTGAAGGCTACTAAAGACATCATACCCACTGAGGAAGTCATTCCAATGAATGAAGACATTCATGCTGATACACCTGAAGAAAATGGTGCTGAAGAAAATCCTCAGTCACGTCAACCTGCTCACCCAAGAGTTGCAAATGAAGTGCAGATTGACAAAATCATTGATGACATCAATGCACCAGGTCCCCTCACTCGCTCAAAAGCTTCACATTTAACTAACTTTTGTGGGCACTTTGCCTTTGTCTCTATCATAGAGACCACCAAAGTTGATGAAGCTTTCAAGGAGCCTGAGTGGATTCAAGCTTGCAAGAGGAATTGCATAACTTCAAGCTCAACAACGTGTGGGAACTTGTCAAACAGTAGATCCACGCAAGCATAACATCATAGGTACCAAGTGGATCTACCGAAACAAGCAATATGAAAGTGGCCTTGTGGTAAGGAATAAGGCTCGTCTTGTAGCTCAAGGCTACACATAGGTTGAAGGAATTGACTTTGATGAAACTTTTGCACCTGTTGCTAGACTTGAAGCTATTCGCATATTGCTTGCTTATGCTAACCATCATGATATCATGTTATATCAAATGGATGTGAAAAGTGCATTCCTCAATGGTAAGCTTGAGGAAGAAATATATGTTGCTCAACCACCAGGTTTTGAAGACCCTAAGCATCCTGACAAAGTCTTCAGACTCAACAAGGCCCTCTATGGCCTCAAGCAGGCCCCTCAGGCGTGGTACGACACTCTGAAGGAGTTCCTCATGAAGAAAGGCTTCAAACCCGGTTCACTCGACCCAACTCTTTTCACAAAATCCTATGACAATGAACTGTTCATATGCCAAATATACGTAGACGATATTATCTTTGGTTGTACTGACAAACATTATAGTGATGAATTTGCCTATATGATGAGTGAAGAATATCAAATGTCTATGATGGGAGAGTTGAAATTCTTCTTAGGTCTTCAAATTCGTCAGCAAGACAACGACATCTTCATCTCACAAGAGAAATACCTCAAGGATGTTTTGAGGAAATTCGACATGCAAGATTGCAAAGGCGTCAAAACTCCATTGCCTTCAAAAGGCCACCTCTGCACTGACAAAAATGGTAAAGATTTTGATCAGAAGGTATATCGCTCCATGATTGGCTCATTATTGTATCTATGTGCATCTAGGTCTGATATTATGCTGAGTGTTTGCATGTGTGCCCGATTCCAAGCAACACCGAAGGAATCACACCATAAGGTTGTGAAACATATTCTTCGTTACTTAGCTCACACACCAATGCTTGGATTATGGTATCCCAAGGGTTCAAATCTTCACCTCGTCGGATAATCTGATGCTGACTATGCTGGAGATCGTGTGGATTGCAAGTCAACCTCAGGCACATGTCATTTCCTCGGATGATACTTAGTCTGCTGGTCCTTGAAGAAGTAGAATTGCGTGTCACTATCTATTGTTAAAGTTGAGTACATTGCTGCTGGTTCATGTTGCGCTCAGCTGCCGTGGATGAAGCAAACCCTCAATGACTACGGCATCAAGTTGAAGAATGTGCCTCTCTACTGCGACAATGAGAGTGCCATCAAGATTGCTTACAACCCAGTTCAACATTCCAAGACCAAGCACATCCAGATTCATCATCACTTTCTTCGAGATCATGTACTCAAGGGCGACATCGCCATCGACCACATCCCTACCGAAGAACAACTGGTCGACATCTTCACAAATCCCTTGGATGAAAAGAGATTTTGCAAGTTGTGGTGTGAGCTAAATATCTTAGAATCTTCCAATGTTCTTTGAAAAAGGACACACATCCTAACACTTATGCAAAATTGATGACTTAGATGTGCAACACACGAAGTAACATTTTTCTTCAATCAATGAAGATTAACCCTCTAAGTGTGAAGAAATTAATGAAGAATTTGACTCTCAGAATCCTACGACAATTGTACGCGGTGTCTGAAGTCATCATTCTTATACGGTGGGTCACACCACCAACAATAGTTGAAATTATTCGAAGTTGAGTTTTTAGTCATTTTGCAAATTCTTCAAATTTTCAAATTCCTCAACTTTGCAAATTCCTCAACTTTTCAAATTCTTCAAACTATGAAACTCATGTTCTTCATTGACTATATATATATGAGTTTAAATGTCCTCAACAGCATTCACTTATTGCTAATTATTCAAGTTGATTTTCATCTAAGTGAATGTGATCATAGCCTTTTCCCTCTATGCTAAACTCAACCCAGTCTGTTCACAAATTCTTCATATGTGGTCTACTTTGAAACTCGTTCGAAGTCTTCACTGTGTCCTTGACAGCTGAAGAATTTGCGAACGGAAACTTTAAAATTTTCACCATCAAAATTTTCAGTGTTTCCCGCTCAATCTGTTCTGATTCCCATGACTGGATAACCCACGATCCCCCACTATCACCACTTCTCAGGACGTGGGTGATACATGTTGCATGCAGAGAAAGGGTCAGGGGCAATCTTGTCCAAAATCTTCAGACGGATTGGTTTTCATCTCCGTTATAAATACCCCTTCCCTTTCACTACGCTCGGTTACTTCTCACTCCTCCTCTCTCTCCCGAGCTCCGACCTAGCGCCGCCGCTAAAATCATCATCGCTAGTGTGGAAGAGCTTCACTGCCTCGACCTTGCCGTCGCTGTACTCGCATCGGCCGCGAAAGTCTTCACCTTGCCGCCGCTATAGCTATCTCCCTCTGCCAAGCTAGGGCGTGGGAGATCTGGACTGATTAGATTTGTTCTCACAGTTCGTCGTGTTCTTCAACAGGGTAAATAAAATCTAGTTTTACTACCCTTGTTTGATCTTCAGTTATTCCTCAATTTTCTCAAAGGTGTTTATTCTTCAAGAATCTCATTCTAAAGCACCTTACATGTTCATACACTTGATGTTTTTCCTAAGTTATGATTTTCTTCAAGATTCCTCAATTCTGTGAATCCTCAAAATTTGCACAACTCTGGAACCTAAGACAAAGAACACTTAGTGAAAATTCTCAAGACACCCATGGTCAAATTCCTCACACCTGATTTTATTGAAAAAATTCCGAGAATGCATATGACCTCTTCAAATCCCTTGCACCTATACTCTCTTCACAGGTACAAACATGTCCGTTGATGAATCACTAGGTTCTCATCAACTTAACTCGTTTGCAACATTTCTTGAGTAAAAACTGTGCACTTCTTCCGAATCTCCAAGAGTTCAAAATCCTTAGCTGAAGAAAATGGCTGATGGGAAGAAGCCACAAAAAGGTGGAAAGAAAGCTGAACGGAATACTGCTTTTGAGATACCTGAACCTTTATATGGTGGTTACTGTACACCAGATGAGTCCGTACACGGCAAAGAGACAAAAGAACAGAGGAAAATCAGAATTCAGAGGATTGAACGGAGGTGGGTGAGGGAATGGAAAGAATATCGCTATGTCACTCCCAAGTATATGAAGAAATTCGCACTCAAACCCCCTTGCAATAGGCTCCTCCTGCTGATGATCAAGAGGTTGATCCCACAAGTGTTGCTTGCGGTGAAGACTTTCCCGCTGAGTGGGCAAAGCGTCAACTCAAACATTAGAGGACTGGTGAAGCTGCTGTAAAGAAATTCAATGAAGACTCAGCTGCTGCTACCACTGCCAGAGCCTCTGCAAGTGCTCCGAAGAAAAAGATAATGAAGAAATCTACTGTGAAGTCAAATCCTTTATCTTCAAAGTCATCACAGCAGATTCCTCAAACTCAGCCCTCAAAGGCCTCAACTGCTGAGCCAGTAGCTGCTCAGTCCTCGGTTTCTGCTGCTAAGTCCTCTACTCTGGTGCATCTTGCATCATGCCAAAGGACTGAGGGATTCTTAATTGCTTCTGGGGCATCAACAAGTTCTTCAGCCCAAGCACATTCCTCAAGCGGTCCTTCTCTGAGGAAAATGAAAGCAACTGCTGGACGAGGCATTCAACCAAGTCCCCAACCCAAGAAGGTGGCATTCACAATACCATCAGATTCCTCAGATGAAGCTGATGATGAGGAACTGGCTGAAATCATCAGAAACAAGCAACAACGAGTGGCTCAAGCAAAGGCCTCTCAAATTCCTCTTTTGCTTGATCCAAAAATTGTGCTGAACTTCATTGACCTCTGGCACAGGGATCCCAAAACGCCCATTGATGACTTGAAGCTGCCTCATAGTCCTGATCATGTCCTCACAGCTTTCATAGCTGAAGAAAAATGGAAGTATGAGAAGGCCAAACAAACCAAGAAGGCTCAGTAAAAGAAAGAGCATTATTAGAAGAAAAATGTTCTGAATCTGTCTCCTGAGGAACTTGTGAAGGTGCGGTCTGAGATCAAAGACCTCGGTGAGGAATTCAATGCATACTATGTTGATTGGCAAGATGCCAAGGTTCGCTTCGTCAGCATTGCTGATAAAGTCATCAATGATCACAACTAAAGGGTTGCATCTCGCTCCCAACCAAAAATTCCTCAGGCTGAGGAAACTGCCAGCGATGTTGAAGAAAGTCAGATCGCTGAAGAACCTGCCAAGGCAACCTCCACTGATGCGCCTGATGAAACTGAACCCACAAGGATGACTACATCAGTCATGCCTGAAGAAACTACTGCCCCTTCACCCTCCTCTAAAATCCCAAAATCTTCAAGGGTGAAGACAATCAACCTTCCTTATGCATCAGAAGCAAAGAAGACCAAGGCTACTGAGAAAGAGGCACTGAAATGGAAAGCATCAACTTCCGATCCCTCAGCTGCGAAGAAATTGAAGACACAGCCAATGTCTTCAAAAGAACCATTTGATGCCACTCCAATCTCCTCAGCACCGGCCTATGAGATAATTCCATTTGGCGTTGACTATAGCATCCCAGATGATGAAGATGAATATGATCAGTGTGCTGCTTCAACAGAGCAGATTGATGAAGACATTGAATTGGAAGCAAATGCTTCAACTCCACAAGTATCATCGCCCAGCCTCAGTTTACTGCTGAAGAGGCCAGCATTGAAGAAATTGATGAGGATGTGGACATTGGCAATACAACTCCTATCATCAATGACGAACATTGGGAAAATGCTCACCCAAATTCCCTAATGACCACTCCTCTATCATAGATTCCTTAGTCCCATGCCCAGACTGAAGAAATTCACGAAGGATCTGATGACATGGCCGCTCCAGCCACTGAAGAAATTCTAGCTGCACCAGCTGATGACTTTGCTGCTCCAACTGCCACTGAGGAAAATGCTTCGCAAATTCCTCAGTCTGAAGAAATTCCTCCTATGCCTAAGGAGATCAAGGGACGCTTAAAGACAAACCTTCAGTCTAAGCCAAGGAGGCCATTCAAAGGCTCAAAGCGCCCCAAATTCCTCAAGTCAAATTTCTTCGATGAGCACATTTTCTTCACTGGCCCTAATCCATAGGACTCAGCAATGGTCGGTCGAACCAGATTCTAGACTCCAACTCAGATGAACTACTATGCATCAGTTCTGTTTGACAAGAAGAAAGTCTTCGAGCACCATCAAATTCCTCATGCTGATATGGAAACAATTCCATCCTTCATGCTGGTGCTCGTAGTTCTTCATGATGCAGGACTTCTTCCCTTCTTTGTGGACATCTGCGATTGGAATGAAGAGCTAATTCTTCAATTCTATGCCACACTGCACATCACAGGTGATACCTCTGACATCAACTCCTGGGTCTTTGACTGGATGACCGGATCTACTCACCTCACTGCTCCAACATCGAAATTGCTTCAGTCAGTCCCTGTCCCAATTCCTTCAAGAGAAGCATGCTGCCTGTTTGATGAACCTGCTCTTCCAAACCAACTGATGCAAGTGCTGATGAAACCATTGGCTCCTAGAAAACCTCAACGGACAACCTTCCTTGTGAAGGATTTGCTCCATGTGCCCAGGACAGTGTACCGCATTCTCACCAACACCATATGTCCTCAGAAGGGCCACAACTCTGAAGAAGAAGAAGTGGAGGGAGTTATGAAGAACATGCTATTCAACATTATTCATGGGATTCCCATCAACTTTCATGATTTCTTCATGAGGACATTGGAAAATGCAGCACTAGCCCCATTTGAATTGAAGCCTTATGCTCCCTGGATCATGAAGTTGATCAAATCAATGTCTTTAGTTCCCTTCAAGGCGGACTTCCAGAATCACTTCGGTTTCTGGCCCCCAATTGAAGTCCTCAAGAGCAGAATTGCCTAAGTTGAAGGAAAAGTCAAGGCTTTCATTGATGAAGGCACTCGTCCATTGGATGGTCAGTTTCGCAAAGATGTATCTTTCTTCACCAATGATGACACAGCAACCCAGGATTCTGAAGCAAAGGCCTCAGTGCAAAAGCCTCAAGAGTTTGCTCCTCATGTGATGACTGATCATGAGCTTCTCATAAGTCTTCATCAGAAGGTTGATCACAATCACAAGTGGGTAAAGCATCAGTTGGCTTCCATTGTACAGAACATGACTGTGACGCAGAAATCTATGAGGACATATCACTACTATATGCATAAAATCTTCGATCGCGCATGGGCCATTCTCGCACACCTCAAGACTCCTAAGGAGCTCAAGGACATGGACTTTCAGCAAAACTTTGACTGGTCTCATCCTCCTGAGAAGAAATTCAAGAAGGTTCAAGTTACTCTGATGGTAACAAGTTCATATTCTTCATCACGTGAGACGGATGAAGCTGAGGACATTGACGACACTGCGGCAAGCCCTGCATCGACAAACGACCCCGACAACACGAGCGCTCCTTCCTCACCAACAAGATGAAATTCTTCAAGGGGCGTTAGTCCTCACTTTTTCGTCCCTTTTGGTCTTCGATGACAAAGGAGGAGAAAATTTGAGTTAGTCTTCAAGTGGGTCTCTATGTATGGGCTATTTTTGTTTGAGTTACAACTCTCGCTCTTCTGAAGCTTTTGTTGGTTGAGTTGTAAACTTAAGTTCGATGGTGGTCTGACTCTTTTGAACTGCTTTATGCATGCTTATTTCCTCAAGTATCTTAAAGCATGCATGCTGAATTTCGCCAGACACAATTTTCATCATACATTCCAAATTCTTCATATCACATGTCAAATGCGTGTATAAATTACAAGATATAGGGGGAGTTCTTCTATATCTTGCAAACAAATTCCTCAAACTCAGTAATTACACTTCATATTATTATCCCCGTTGAAAACTTAATCTAATTGTCATCAATCACCAAAAGGGGGGAGATTGTCAGTGCATCTAGTGCCCCTTAGTGATTTTGGTGTATTGAAGATTTATAGGTTAAGGAACTAATGTGTTTGTGAGTGTACACAGGCTCTATAAGTCGATGAGGAATTTGATATATTCGGAGGTTACCAACCCCTAAAAATGTATGTCTTCAACTGAAGACTTAGGCGAAGAATTTGCTGAAGACTTTGAAAATGAAGAAGCTGGTGTGACCTTGAAGATATGAACGAGGACTATGAAGCAAGAAGACTTTTGTTTTCATAGTTTCATTTCCTTTCTTTGAGTTATAGGAAACATCGTACTGTTAAAGGGGGCCGAGGTAATTCTAAGGAAAATTTCCAACTGATGCTCAACTCAAAATCCTCAACCTATCCAATCCTTCGAGTGAAGCCTTTTGGAAATATCTTGCAGTTCAGTCAAGTTCTTCAGTGACAGAGACGAAGTTCTTCTGGTATCTGATGAAATTGATCTGACTGAGGAGTTCTACAAGTGAGTAACATGATAAGCCTGAGGACTTTCATAGTTCGAAATTCCGACTGCTGCTGTGCTTAGCGCCAACTGTCCCCAATCATCACATCCACATAACGGTCATATCATTGGGGGCATTTATGTCTTATCATGTCAGGTTGCACCCTAGCTATAAATAGCCACCCCCACAACCACTAGTTGGTTGGCTGCTCCGAAAGAGAACTGACACTTGTCAAATTGAGAGCAACACATCCTCCGAGGACTTTGAGAGAAAATCATCAGTGAGGAAAAACCCAATCCACCAAACCCAAAGTGATTGAGCATCACTAAATAAATTCCTATGTGGAACCGACGCTTGTTACCTTTGAGGACTATGTATCCTCCATACGGTTAGGTGTCGTGGTCTAGTGCATCCTGCAGTTAATTGGGGATCACGGAGTGAACTTGGTCTAGAGCATCCAACAGTAAATTGTGGATCGTCGGGTGACCAGTTTGTGAGGGTTTTGGATGTCTACCCTGAAGACTTACCAGGAGTGTTGGGCGAGGACTTTGTGACCTTAGCTCAAGGAGAATACGGTAAGGACTGTGTGTCCTAGGATTGTGTGTCCTCTGGTTTAAATACCAGGCCGCTCCAAACCAGACGTACGACTGTCACATCAGTTGGAACTGGGTCATCAAACCATTGTCTTCATCGAGCTACCTGGTTCTATTTCCTCAACCCCTCTATTCCGCATATACTTGTTGATGAAATTGATCGTTATTGTTTGAAGAATTTGACTGAAGACTTTCAAATTTTCCTCACCTCAAATTCTTCAAGATACCTTGTTCCTCGTCTGCTTATCCTGTATCATGCTACTTGTAATCTATGCATGTTTCATTTCATCATGATGACTATGTTGTCGCTATGTTTCTCATGCACTTGAGTACTTAATCCTATGTTAGTTATTCATCACATTTCGAATTCCTCAAGTTGAAATTCCTCAAGTGATGAATTTGTAAAAATCACCTATTCACCCCCCTCTAGTCGATATAACGCACTTTCAATGATAGGCGCCGATTTCCTTCGCCGACACATTTCTCCCCTGCAGAATAAGGGGAGGCTAGCTTGGGAATTTCGGAACGCGGTGGACATCATGAGGCCGTGCCCCAGGCTGAACCACAACCTGACAGTTATGCAGCACAGAGCTCTCTGCTAGAAACTGTTCAGGAGTGCTGCGGTACGCGAGCTGCCGGCAAGCATAATTCCCATGTGCAACAATTCTGCCTTAGGTAGAATCACTGCTATGGTGTCGGCGTTCGACGCCCATAGCCTTGACACGTCTTGGACCGAGCCGCCTGCAGAGTAGGCGCAAGAATTCTTTGATAACTTGACAGAGAGGGCCATCCGCGAGGAGCAGAGCGGCACATCTGCCCGAGACCGTCCTGCCGAAGACACAGCTGAGGAAGAGCTGCTCGAGGAGGCCTCGTCCCTTGTGACAAGAAAGAGGCACGTCCTTTGGAGCGTCGTCACTAGGATTCCGGTCCGCCAAGCTTCTTCGAGCAGCACAGTCCTCGGCAAAGGGGAGGACGGCAAGGCCATGCGACGGCAAGAAGCTCATCGGCAACCTGGGCCCGCCGCGGCCAAGCAATCCAGGAGCACCCCTCCACCTCCCCCACGGGCACCAGGGCGGAAGTCGCCTTCGACCTCTCTGCCCTTAGCTCGGGAGAAGAAGATGAGGAGTAAGAATCTTGTCGTATCTTTTGCCTTTCTAATTCCTAGTTTTACTTTACTCATTTGCTTTGCCTTGGCTTGCCTCCATAGGGATGCGGAAACACTGGCGCAACGGGTGGCGAAGAGGGTGAGGACCTCAACGCTTGAGGAGTCGTCGGCAAGCGCCTCAGGCGCGCCAAGGACAATCATTAACCCGGAGGCTAGCCCGCGGCACAGCCCTTGACTCAGCCCCCAGCGGAGCCCCCAGCATGAGCCTATTACTCACTTCCCGCTGGCAAGTGCTAGGGTGTGCATCTTTCCTGCTGACATCACCAGACGTGCAGGAGGAGGGTGGCGACAAGGAGAACCATCAGTGGTCGTCCTCGATATGCCGCCTCCATCATCTACACCGCCCAGAGATGGATCTCTAGTGAGGACTTTCGCCAGCACGCTTTATCGCGACGAGGGAGAGCCAGCAAGGAGACGCTTGAAGCTCTAATCGCAGATCATGCTGGCAAACTGAAGGAGGCCGCCAATGCTGCCAAAGCCGCAGAGGCCGCCAAGAACTTACTGGAGGAGAGGGTGAAGAAGTTGGAGGCCAACCTTGAGGATCTCGGCAAGAAGGTCTCGTTACTCAAGTCTGAAAGAGACAATGCCCTCGCCAGCATGATGGAGTTGCAGGTCACGATATCTGATAAGACCAAGCAGCTTTCTTCAGCCGATGAGTCCATTGATGACCTGAACCTGAAGCTAGCTATGCTAATCGAGACTCCCGAGACCGCCAGGACCCGTGAGAAGGCCTTGGTCCAGGATCTCCATGATGAGAAGGAGTTGGTCAAGAGTGCTGCTACCGCCCACAACGACTATGTACATGGAGTAGAAATCTGGACCGAGAAGCTCGTCGACGTCACGGAGAAGCTTGCCGCACAAGTGTCCACCATGGGCCTGGAGGGCCCCATATATTCTCCCAACGACAGGGTGTCCACGAGCACCAAGGTGACCATGTTCTTCGACTGCCTGCTTGGGGCCTTCGATCAGCTTCACTCCGACCGGGCATCCTACCTGGCCAGCGAATCACGCAGGCTCTGCCAGGCCGTTCTTCACAAGGTGCTCATCAAGGTGGCACACAAGAACCCCGGCATCAACTTCTCCAACGTCCTCGACCACTTACCAAAGGGTGTAGACATCAAAGCGCTTGAGGAACTTGTCGCGCCCATCATCGACAGGGTAAGCCAAGTCAAGCGGGTCGAAGGCGATCGCCGGCATTAGCTGCCTTACTCCTTGCTGCCATCCATGCTAAGAACAATTTATTTTATGTTAGAATCTCGGCAAGACCGATGTAATATTGCTTGTTATGCCTTGAACAATCGTTATGTTATCCTCCTTGTTTGATTTCTCTCTATATGCATTCATCCTAAGCTTGATTGGAAACTTGCCAGCGCGCACACCTCTGCCATGAGCGCTAGGTGTGGGACTTTAGCAGCCTGTTGGCGGGGCTGCCGCCGGTAAGAGACCCTGGTGTTCTCAGTGCAGCCACCTAGACTCTTGAGTGGACTCGAAACCGAATAGGGACACAACCAATCGCAACAGGGTTCCTTCGCGTGCAGGTTTTCCATACAGAACTTGAAATCGTCCAAGGAAAATAATTTCACAGCAAGAATTCGTTTGGGGTTTTGCAACTTATCTTTTCATTTTCATACTCCTTCCGGCAAGATTTTTTTTGAACGTCGCTTGTAGGTATCCATACCACCATTCCCCCTCCCCCCGGCAAAGCTACACGTGAGGTAACCTTCTATCCTTTGAGAAAAAGAAAGAAGAGAAAATATGGAGATGGAACCTTGGCGGTCCGTTAGCTCTTGCTGGGATTAAGTGTAATGCAATATCTCAGACAAACATGCACATAAGTAAACATGAGAATCAATCAAGATTTGCATAATACTTATCTTTATTCAACTACGCACACGGTCTGAGCTTGGCTTTGTACCAAGGATTACATGCTTCAACGGCAAGACTTGTACAAAAGGTGGTTGCCGGGGGGCCCAGCAACTGCACCATATGGGTAGAACTTGCAAAGATGTTCGATATTCAAGGAGTTTCTCGCTGGGATGCCATCTTCGGTCTCCAGGCGGACTGCGCCAGGCCTGGTGACTCGTACTACCCGATAAGGGACTTCCCACTTCGGCGTCAACTTGTTGGAATTCTTGGCGGACTGAACTCGCCAAAGAACAAGGTCGCCTTCCTCAAGACTTCTGGCATTGTCTTTACAGCTATGATAGCGGCGCAAAGCTTGCTGGTAGCATGCAGCTCTCACAGCAGCCTGAAGACGGTCTTCCTCAAGGAGCGTTGTGTCATCTTGTCGGTCCTCTCAGCACCATCCTGGCCTTTCTCCTTGTCTCGCCTTTTTTACTCGGCTTTTTGCTTCTCATTAAGTTGTTCAACTTGTCGGCAATCTTGGAGATCGTGGCCCTTGGTGCGATGGATCTTGCAATACTACTTGCCGGAGCCTTCTGGCTTGTCAGCAGTCACCATGGCATGGCAGGAGGTGCACCCAGCAACATCGTTGCCGGGGACATCAACCTGCCCTTCTTGGCGGTACTGGGGTTGCCGGATCTGTCGACGGCAAGCACGACCTTGCCCTTGTGCTTCTTGCTCCGTCGTTGGCCCTTGTTTGCCGAGATGTTGGTGTCTTCATGTTCAGAGTCAACCCCTGTGCCAGCGTCTTCGCCGGGGAGTCTCCTCCCTTCTTCAGCCCAAGCATGTTTGTCTACCAGAGCATAAAGCTCGGCAACTTCCCTGGTCATGTTCATCGCCAGCTCTTCCCACATCCTGCGATTGCGCACATTCTGATGGAACACGCTGATAACAGCGGCAGGATGAACGTCTGGTATGTTGTGGTGTACACAGCTAAACCTTTGGATGTACTTGCGCAAAGTTTTGCCCTCCTTCTGAGGGATGATGTGCAAGTCGCTTTCTTGACCAGGAGCTTGGTGGCCTCCGATAAAAGCACGAACAAACTCATGGCACAAGTCCGCCCAGGAGGCGATGGAATTCTCCGGCAGGTGCATCAATCACGACCTGACGTTGGGCTTGAGCACCAACGGGTAGTAGTTGGCGAGTATCTTGTCATCACGACCCCCGGCAGCTTGCACCGCAATGGTGTAGATGCTTAGGAACTCCGACGGTGAGTATTGTCGTCATACTTCTCCGGGACCTCTAGCTTGAACATGCGGGAGTTGGGCCACTGGACTTGCCGCAGCTCACGGGTAGACGCTGGACAACCCACCTCATAAGGTAGGTTGACAAGATACCCTGGCGCAGACTTGTCTATACTGGGCCCCGCGCGCCTATCAGATTGAAGGCGTGCTTCCTGTCGCCTATCGATTACGGTTCGAACGTCTTCCTTGCCCCTTTCCCGAAGAACTTGACGCTGGTCGTGACGTGTCCGTGGGTCAGACGACACCGTCAAGTAACCATCGTAAGCATCGGTCCGTCGAGTCGATGAGAGGTGTTGTTGCTGTGGGGGAGAGTGCACCGAAGTTGCACCACCTTCGACCTTCTCACCACTGGCGTGAGCCGGCTGGTGGACCAAAACTTATCTGCGAGACTGAGGAGGCTTTGAATGGTGGATCTCCATTCGTCGAGCTTCTCCGCAATAGGAGGGAAGTTTAGGAGCAGCTATGCTTGCGCCATCTCTTCTTCCGACGTGGTCGGCAGCGAACGGCGCGAGGAACGCGAGGTGCTCTGACTTCTAACCATGTTAGAAGGAGCTCCGCCGCGGTCCCGCGATGGCACGCCACTCCCACTAGCATGCTGACGAGCATGTTGGTCCTACGCACCTTGGGAGTGATGCATAGGAGCTTTCCTGTGGGGACATTGAGAACCATGGGCGCCGTGGCGCGGCTTTTCGCGTGCATCCTGGGAAGGTCGTGGCATAGGCACCGGCGTGGGCGTCCTAGAAGATACCCTTACGTCCCTGGAGTTCACCGTACCACCTGCAAGTGGTACAACTCCGTCCTAAGACCCAGTGGCGCGGGGCTTCCCACCGCCGCCATTGGCGTCTCCGTGGCGGGCGTCGCCGCTTGCTTGGCCTTGATCGCCGGAGCGTCGCGAAAGTTTTGAACCTCTGCCTCCTCCTCCACCCGTGTCTACGTCGTCGCCTATCTGCATAGATACAGGGACAGCGGACGCGAATGGACTAACTGTCGGCAGGCCCTTTTTCTTGGGGGCCATGGCGATGATGAGTATGAAGGGACTGGCGCACTGATCAGCAGAACAGGTTCGTGCGACCTAACTCTCCCTACCTGGCGCGCCAAAGATGTCATGGGGAACGAGCACCTATGGGGTAGGAGGGACCCCTTTCGGTTTGGCAGGGGAGAAGGCTCGCACAAAGAGCAGGTCTGATGAACAGCACGCTGGGATTTTACCCAGGTTCGGGCCGCAAAGATGCGTAAAACCCTACTCCTGCTTGGTTGTATTGTGGGTGTTCTTAGGGTTCTATCTAAAGGAGCACTATGAGCAGCTGCCACGCATGTAAGCTAGAAGGTCCCAAGTCGAAAAGCCAAAAGGCTAAAAGTCCAAAAGTCTGAGGATCCAAAAACGTCCTCTACCGTATCGCCCAGGGCCTCCTTTTATATTCTGAAGGGGATCCCAGCAGTGGCGTACAATGCATACATGGGGTGTACAGAGCTACAGTGCTATCATACCTAACACTGACGGAGTAGGACAGGCGCATTTAATGCACCTTCAGGCATCCCTGTCCATCTATGGGACGAGACAGGAGCCCGTCCCATTGGCATCGCTTAGCCCCCTCCAGCGCCGACGCTGTGACACGTGTCTAGGTGGAACGACACCCGGTGTATGCGCTGGCAGGGCCTTGTCGGGGCTTTATCTTTGCCTGAGGGTTTGATGGTCATCCTAGCAAGGTCTTGTCAGGGGTCTTGATTCCTCTGTGCTTGTACCTGGCAAGTCCCTGCTAGGCCTCGTCGCTAGGGTGGCTACTACAGCCCATGCACGAGTAAGGGGCACTGGAGAGCCCAAAACTCTAGTGCACCAACAATGTGGTACTTGCTTTAGATCTTTCGCTAGCCAAAGAAAATTTTCCACACCAAGTAGTTGTACTACTTGTGCATCCATAACCCCACAAACCCAGTTTCTTTCCATGAAAGTCCACCATATCTACCTATGGATTGAATAAGATCCTTCAAGTAAGTTGTCATCCATGCATGAAACTATAAAAATTGCTCTTAAATATGTATGATCTTTTATTGTAAGGGAAAATAAAATTTGTATTATCTTGTGATGGCAAAGAAATAAAAGCGATAGATTGCATAATAATGTTTGCTATCATAAGGGCAATATAAAGTTACCTTCCTTTCCATTAAGAGTTTGCACATCCAAAACTAAAAGGCGCATGACAACCTCTGCTTCGCTCTGTGAAAGGTATCTTTTACTTTCATGTATTTACTTCTATACAAGAATCAATAATGTTATTCATTTTCCTACCTACTAATTCTATAGTTGCCAAGAATTAGGTGTTGAGGAAAGATCCAGATATATATATCTGGTTGGATGTAGGTGATCATGATTCATTATTGTTGACTTTATCCTTGAGCTAAATGAGTTGGGTGGCAAATACTTTGAAGCTCCCATCTTCCTATGTGTCTGATGGAAACATTAGCTCCAAGAATATGCAATGAGTGTCAGCAATCATATAAGACTAAATGATAGTTGAGTATGTGAACTTGCTAGAATAAAAGATCTTACATAGACTCTTCTCTAGAATATAATGAATAGTGATTGTCTCAGTGACAAAGAATATAGTTTGTTCATTGTCAATAAAGTTTATGCTTCATACTTCAATAATTGTGGATAGATTGTTACTAGTTCATGAGAAGTTATATGATGAAAAACTTGCTGATATGTTAATATTCATGATGCTCTCATGTTCGTATTATCTTTCTTATCGATACCTCTCTCTCAAATTATGTGGTCATTATTATCGAGTTCGGCTTTCGCTTGAGGACCAACGAGGTCTAAACTTGGGGGAGTTGATACGTCCATTTTGCATCATGAATCCTTATTGATATTTATGATATTCTTGTCCATTATTCCCCCATTATGGTACAATTCTTATTCCTTTTCTCTTTGAATACGCAAGGTACATCACAAAGAGGAAAATCCCCAGAACTAGAATTCTCGACCTGTAAACCAAGACAATGGCTAAAAATTCACGGGACCCCAAATGACCTAAAACTTCACGGAGAATTTTTATGGAATATATAAGAATTTCTAGGCCAAAAATATACCAGAGGGGGGCACCTGCTGACCACAAGCCAACAAGGCATGCCCACCCCCTTGGGCGTGCCATGTTGCCTTGTGGGGCCCTAGCAGGTCTCCCGACCCCCCCCCCCTATTCTCCTATATGGTGTGCTTTACCCTAGAAAAAATCGTAAGTATACATTCGGGATGAAATGCCACCATCTCAAGGCAGAAACCTGGGCAGACACCCTTTTGATCGCCGACGGAAAGATTCTGCCGGGGAAACTTCCCTTCGAGAGGGGGAGATCGAAGCCATCGTCATCACCAATGCTTCCTCCTTCATGGGAGGACCAATCTTCGTCAACATATTCACTAGAACCATCTCATATCAAAGCCTAGTTCATCTCTTGTATTCAATCTTTGTCTCACAACCTCAGATTGGTACCTGTGGGTTACTAGTAGTGTTGATTATATCTCGTAGTTGATGCTTGTTGGTTTACTTGGTGGAAGATATTATGTTCAGATCCTTGATCTCCATTATTACACCTCTGATCTTGAACATGTTGATGATGTGTGAGTAGTTACTTTTCTTGCTAAGGACATGAGAGAAGTCTTGTTATAAGTAATCATGTGAAGTTGGTATTCATCCGATATTTTGATGATGTGTATGTTGTTGCTTCTCTTAGTGGTGTTGTGTGAACGTCGACTACACAACACTTCACCATGTTATGGTCCTAAGGGAAGGCATTGTGTAGTAACAAGTACATGATGGGTTGCGAGAGTGAGAGAAGCTTAAACCCTAGTTTATGCATTACATCATAAGGGGCTGATTTGGATCCACATGTTCCATGCTATGGTTAGATTTATCTTAATTCTTCTTTTGTAGTTGCGGATGCTTGCGAGAGGGGGTAATCATAAGTAGGTTGTTTGTTCAAGTAAGAACAACACCTTAGCACCGGTCCACACACATATCAAATTATCAACGTAACGAAAGTGAATCAATTCAACATGATGAACATGACTAGACAGACATTCACATGTGCCCTCGGGAGCGCTTGCTTAATATAAGAGTACTTCGGGCCTGTCCTTTGCTACAAAAAGGATTGGGCTACCTTGTTGCACCTTTGTTACTATTGCTACTTGTCACTTGTTGCAAATTACTTTGCTACAAAACTATATATCACTGTTACTTGCAATACTTGCAGAGAATGCCTTACCAAAATCTGCTTATCATTTCCTTCTGCTCCTCGTTAGGTTCGACACTCCTACTTATCGAATGGACTATTATTGATCATGTATACTTGTGGGTCATCACCATGCAGTTTGAACACCGTGTCAGTCGCATGTCTAAGAGGCACACGTTGAATCACAAGCTTATTGTGAACCGTCCAAAGCATCCAAGCAAGGACCCTAATGACCAGTCATCTGTTGTGACATCTAGATAGGGGGAGACCTGGACCTCAACGAACAATGCCGGAAAGTTGGAATTACACCAACGCCCGCCAATGGCCTTGTGAAGGGAGCTCCAGAGGAACTAGGCGGTCATGCACAAGAAGAAGATGTGATTAGAGTCCTCGGTAGTCCCACATAGGGGGCAGAGCCCATTGCTCAGGCCGTTCCTCTTAAGCACCTCTACACCAGTCGGAGCACAGCCGTAAATCCATTGCCATAGGAAGATCGTGATCTTCAAGGGAAGCTTGATCGACCATGTCAACTCGAAGGGTTCTAGGGTAGGCGTAGTGACAATGGCCCGATAGAGGGACTCCATGGAGAAAATGCCCAAAGGCTCTAGGTACCACAAGATGAGATCAGTACGCTGGTCTAATTCCGGTTCATGCAGGGCTACTGTCTCACAAAGCTTGCACCAAGCGATCAGGTCCTCAGGCCAAAATGGTCGTCGGAACGTAAGGCGCCCAAGGTCAATAAGGGAGGCCTCGACAGAGATCCTCGGGACCACCGCGATGGAGAATAGGGTCGAGAAGCATGCCGCGAAAGGCACCTACCCGGCCCAACGATCGATTCAGAACAATGTGGATGAGACGGATCCAACCTCGATGGAGGTCCCAATGCGCAGGACCGGGAGCATTTGGATGACGGACTGCCGGAACTGGGAGCCTCCAGCCCGCTGACAAAAAGCAAGCGGTTGGCCCCGCAGGTATTTCTTTCGTATGATCTGGAGCCAAATACCGCCATCCCCATGCGTGATCCTCTATAGCCAACGCGTCAGGAGGGGAATGTTCATGTGTTTGGGGGACATGATTCCTAGGCCGCCCTGGTCTCACGGGTGGTAGATATCGGGCCAGCGAAGCATATGGTACTAATGTTTATCACAATCGCCATCCCAGAAGAACCTCGCTTGGATGGAGACAATCTCATGATGGAGCGTTTCGAGCAAGTTGTAGAAGCTCGTAATGAACAGGAACAGGCTGGACAAGGAGGAGTTGATGAAGATCGTCCGCGCTGCCTTAGACAACCAACGACCCTGCCAGGGATCAATCCAATGTTGTAGTTTAAGCACTGTAGGTCGCAAGTCTACCATAGACAGGCGAGAGTCGCTGATGGGGATCCCCAGGTAGGAGGTGGGGAATGATCCCAACTAGCAATTAATCTTGTCAGCGATACTCTGACTCTCTGTGGGCGAGTATCCCATCACCATCACTTCGCTCTTGTCGAAGTTTATTTTACGGCCTGACATCTGCTAAAAGTAGAGAAGGAGGAACTTCAGGTTCGATATATCAGTCGTGGAACCATCCACCATGATGGTGATTTTGTCAGCGTATTGTAGGAGGGATACTCCATGGTCCATGATGAGGTGAGGGACAACGCCCTGGATGTGGTCTGCGGCCTTAGGCTTATCTAGAATAGACGCCAAAGTGTCAACCACCATGTTGAACAGAAAGTGGGAAAAGGGATCACCCTACCAAATCCCACATAAGGTAGGGAAGTACGAGCCGATCTCCCTAGTGATGTTAACCACGGTTCGCCCGGACAAGACCAGTTGCATGACCCGGGTAACCCAGCGGTCGTCGAACCCTTTTCGAAGAAACTCTTACCAAAGGAGGAGGAGCTAACCATGTCGTAGGCTTTGTGGAAGTCGATCTTCAGGAAGATGGCCTTGAGGTGTTTTGCCTGAACCTCATGAAGGACCTCATGGAACACCAGGACCCCTCCAGGATATATCGGTTGTGGATAAACGCCGACTAGTCGGGATGGATAATGCGGTCGGACAAAGGGGTCACCCTATTGGCATACCCCTTTGCCAGGATGTGGAAGATCACGTTGATCGCCGTAATAGGATGGAACTAGCGAATATCCGACGTGCCAGATCCCATAATTAAGGCACTGGAGGTCAATGGATCCTACATAGTACTCTTTAAATAGGGCCCTCATGATTGATGACTTCCCAGAAGGTCTGGAAGAACTTGACCGGCAGGCCATCCAGGCACGGAGAGGATGACGGATTCATACCCTTGATGGTCGTCCAAACCTCCTCCTCGAAGAACGGGGCCGTCAGGGCCATGTTTTCCATGGCCGAGACACGATGATGACCAGTCCAGAAGTCAGCCGCCAGCGTCGGGCCACTCCTAGGAGAGGGGAAGAAGAGGGCCTTATAGAAGCCATCGACATGCTCACAGATATCAGTCGGGCCCTAAAGAATAGTCTATCTGTCCCATAGCAAGGGGATGGAGTTCCAGCGCTGCTAGACATTTGTGATGGCATGGAAATATGTCGTATTGGTGTCTCACTTGAGGACCCATTTCTGGGTTCCTCGGATTCGCTAGTGGGCCTCCTCATCTATGTAGATGGTCGAGAGTTGATCCTCGAGATCGTAGCGTAGAAACCACTCGTTAGGAGATATGCCCACCGAGTCAGCTCTGAGGTCAAGCGCCTGGATGACAATAAGGATGGATTTCTTGCGCTCCCGGAGGTACCGGCCGAGGTTTGCTTACCAACCCTTCATGAACTGCCTCGATCACTTGGCAGGAAGTGCCAATTATCGACCATGGAGATAGACCGATGGGGGCACATTCGAGCCTCCGTCCATCCAGCATGAACAACGTCGACGAAACCACTCTAGTTAAGCCAGAAGGTTTTGAAGCGGAACCGCGAGGGAGGAGGGGCGGTCATTCTTCAATGAGAGGAGCAGCAGGGCATGATCCCAGCCAATCCGGGTGATAGCCTAGAGGGAAGCAAGGGGCAGCGAAGATCCCACTCAGGGGATACCAGGACACGGTCCAGGACGGAGTGGGTCGGGTCGGCTTGGCGGCTGGTCCAGGTGTACCTAGCACCAACCCTATCAAGTTCCCGAATGGCGAGCTCAGCAATGCAATCGTTAAACATCCGCATCCTCGGGAGGTTGACTAAATGTTGCTTTTATCCTCCACAACACGGAGGAGCTTGAAGTCACCGCCCACTACCATCGGAAGGGTCGCGGCCGAGACCTTTCTATTAACATCGGTAAGGAAGGTCGCTGACCGGTGATGGTCCGCGGGGCCTTACACTAATGATCTCCCACTTGAAGTTGATTGCCTTCTTGAAGATCTCCATACTGACATAGAACTCGCCCTGATCCATTATCCCTACCTTGAAGGTTGCATCCTTGACTCCTAGAAGGATGCCCCCCGACTGGCTGGCGATCCCACTAGACGGGAGCCAGTGCCAGGAGAAGGGGTGGGTGCTTAGGTGTTCAAGTTTGGACAGAGAGAAAATTGTGCGCATGGTTTCTTGAATGGCCACTATGTCAATTCACTCATCCCGCATGTACTCAACGAGCTACAGGCGTCGTCCATCTTGGGGACGAAACCGCGGGTGTTCCAAAAGAGGGTCTGCATCAAGGCACCATTGGGGGGCTGCTTGACCCCAGGACACGAGAGGCACTTTGTGCACGGAGTGCCGCGGTGCGGGAATGGGTGTGGCACTGAATCTCAGCGACAACCATCGAGGTCCAGGCAGCTGGCCGTGACGTGAGGGCGGTGCACTAGGGTCCTGGTCGAGCATGTGGCTAGGTGAGTGCGGGTCTTGGCCAGCCACCCGCCCAGGATTTCTCGTGCACGGATCGCTTCAATCTAAACTAAGGGGGATCTAATCCCCCTGAAGATGATCGCCGAATCTGCCGTCACCTTAGCAAGGTGGCCGAGCGGGGCGGTCTCGAGAGCGAAAAACGAGTAGTTGGAAGAATAGCAGGAATGACTGGAGTACCTGGCTCAAGGTTGTAGGCCGTAGCCCGAAGCTCTGCGTGCTCCGAGATAGGCGGGGCTGGGCTTCCAAGAGGTTGGGCCACATCGATCTAATCACTAAGTCAGGAGGAAGTCATCGGCATCGATGTCGACCTACCCCTCCTGGACTAAGCGGTTGTCCGCCGTGGGTGAGGGTGAGCAGTCGGCAGTATGGTCACCATCGAGAGTCCCACCATAGCGGCGACAGGCGGAGGAGGGGCAGGACACCGTGGAGCAGCTAGAGAAGAGGCCCGGAGGAGGCGACAGAGGAGGGGCACGGTGGAGGCCGACCGACTCAGAGGGGAGCGGGCAACCTCATCCACAGCCGGTGGCGGGTCGAATGGCATCGAGTCGCCGTCAGCAGAAGGGCCAACCACGGTCAGGGAAGGGAAGGTCAGACCCGGCAGCACCGTTTGGGTCATAGAGACAACCTCAGGATTGGGGAGGGAGGGTGGCGATGGGGCCAAGGTGGGGGAGCGGGGGACGATGCCGGGAGTACCATTAGCCCTACACTTGAGACGTCACTCCCACCTGACGCGCGGTCAAGGGAGCCCTCGGCCACCAGAGGGGGAAGCATGGAGGTGATAGCCTCTAGCGGAGGGGGCAGGGCTAGAGTAGCAGCCAGGAGAGGGAGCTACCTCCCAGAGGTCCGGCCCGCCTACACCCCACCCCAAGATGCGGCGACTGTCATAGGGTCGGGGGTGGGGGAGGGGGAGAGGTTGTCCCCCGAGCCGTCTAGTCATCGTCGGAGCGGCACGAATGCCTGTGGTGCCTGTGGTAGTCGTCATTCCCCCCATGGTCGTTGCCAGTGGGGCCATCATCTAAGAAGCAGGGGCGACCCACATGGTTGGGCGGCTCAGGGGTGATCTTGATGTCAAAAGTCCTCGTCGTTGAAGAAGATCCGGACCACGGCACAAAGCTTGGAGGAGTCCAGGGATTTGACCTTGACCCAAACCTCCTCCTCCTTGCAAAGCGATAGCTCATCGACCACAACCATCACACCAAGGAACTTGGACATGCTGCGAATCACTCGCTCCGACCAAGCAATGTCGGGCAGGCCAGAGAGGAAAATCCAGGTCGTGTTGAGGACCGCAACCGCCATAGTGTCACGGGTTGGCTCCAAGATGTCCACCACGAGCTTGTTCATAGCGAGGGGACGGATGATGACCTTGACGGATTTTCCTTGGATTCCCGCTTTTGTGTGGAACATGTGGCAACATTGGTCTTCGTATTGCATTTGTTGAAGTGTCAAAACCTTGGAAACAACAAGAGCGGGGCTCGGATTGTTGTTGCAAAAGATTTGTGCATCTTCGTCTTCATTCACTTGGTGGTGCATGGCCACATGCTCTAGTGCTTCCATATCGTCGTTGGTCATGGAGTCTTAAGTGCCATCATCATGAAGGATCATAGTGCGTCTTGTTGGGCACTCGAATGTCCTATAGCCGCGGCCCTTGCAAGTGAAGCATTGAATCAAACTTGACTTGACGGGTGCATATGTTGGTGTTGTAGAGGATGAGGCTCTTGACTTGTAGTTGCTTGTAGGAGGGCGGCTAGACGAAGTCGTCTTGTGCTTGTAACTTGACTTGTCGCTAGTAGTTGTTGGAGTTCTTGTAGTCGAAGGCGTCGAAATTGGGTAAGCTTGAGTACATGAGCCATAGGTCTTGGAAGAAAACTTGGATTACTTGTAGTCATCTTGCACTTGGCGCTCCCCCTTTGATGCTTGATGTACTAGCTCGAGAAGGTTTGAGTAGGGTTAAAAGTTTGTGATCTTGTTGATTTGGTAATTGAGCCCATTCAAGAAATGTGTCATTGTTTGCTCATCACCTTCCTTGTCATTAACTCGGATCATGTCCATTTCCATTTCTTGATAGTATTCTTCAACGCACTTCGTGCCTTGCTTGAGGAGTTGAAGTTTCTTGAACAGATCACAATTTTAGTGAGTAGGCACAAAACAAGCTCTCACGAGATCTTTTATTTGATTCCAAGCCGTGATAGGAGGTTCTCCTTTCTCTCTTCTCCGCTCAATCACTTGCTCCCACCAAATGAGAACATAATCTTGGAACTCAAGTGAAGCCATGGTGATCTTCTTTTCTTCGTCATACTTGTGGAGGTAGAAGATCTTGTCAACCTTAAGTGCCCATGAGAGATAATCTTCGGGATCGTTGCTTCCAGAAAACTTAGGCATGGTGAACTTGAGCTTGCCAAAGCGTTGTTCTTCATTGGGGTGGTGATGATGATGCCCTTGTCTTGGAGGTTCTTATTCATCGGTATCGTCATGATGAACTTGAGGGTGTTGACGAGGCATACGCAGTCGGTTACTCTCCTCTTGGCGCCCCTCTTGGCGATTGGCTTCTTCTTGGCATTCATGCCGAAGGGCTTCTGTTCTTTGCATGCTTGATGGTTGCGCTCTTCCAAGGTGCGAGTTGTATCACAAAGGGCACGTTGTGCTTGAAGCACTTGTTCTTGATGGTGACGTTCGTCTTCTTCACGGCATTGTTGTTCTTGTTCTTGGTCTTGTTGACGACGTTGTTCGCACTCCCATAGGCAATATTGCAACCCATTTCTATGGAATGGATTATCCGAAGCCTGACGTTGGCGATCGTGTGGCAAACTTGGACCAGAGCGATCGTCTCGAAGATGAGAACATGCTTGAGGAGGACTTATGCTGGAAGATTACTCTAATGAGTGGCGACTTAGTGGTGCCGTCTCGAAGATGTAGATGTAGATGTGGTTGACCATCAAGACACGAAATTCATCCATTTGTCTTGATAGCTTGGTGTTGAGCTAGTCCCTCGTACGCTCCTCCAAGTCGTGCAAGTAGGTGGCGAGTTGCTCAATGAGGTCATTTTAGACATCTTGCAATTGGCGCGTTGCTTTTTGGGCACCAAAGAAATACATCTTTGTGATGTAGTCATTCGCTTCGTCGTTGTGCTCCTCAAATGTCGGGTTCAGAATGCTTGACCTATCCATGGTACTCAAGAAAATGTGAGTGGAAGAGTGAGAAGAACAATACCAAATTACCGTTTTGTATGTTGGAAATGGATCAAAGATCACTCAATGTGTAATATGGAAGTAGTAGAATTTGTACCGGAGTTCGTCACTCTCACAAATACACAAATAAGGTTTATGGAGTAGCTTCATTAGGGTAGTGGCACAAGATTCAAGCAATTTGTAAGTCAAGATTCAATAATGTTAAAAAGATTCACAAATTCACAATTGAGACAAATAGATCAATAGCAATGAATGTACACAGAAAAACACACACATACAAATATAGATAATTGGGGTCGTGGAATCAAGGAATGAGAACAAAATGTGGAATCCATGGAAAAGCTCGTGTTGCACAACAGTAGAGAGACGCTAGAACGATTTCTCAAATGGGCGTGATACGAACTTGTGCACAACCTATAAGAAACAAAACGTGTCTTCTTTCTATCCTGACTATGCTATATATGTATGAGTCACCATGACATTCTCTCAAGTGATCCAAGATGATCAAGTATGGTATGCAATTTTTGGATGCTATTACTTTTGCTCTTTGCTTAAAAGCTTGGCTTTTCTTTTCTTTTTTGCAGTGATTGAGTATGCTCACTATACAGAACGTGCACCCAAGATAGCAGTTATGTATATGCGGGGACAATTTGTAACATAAGAGAAGATACGATTATATATGCACGTAACTGAAGCTATGCGGAGTATGTATCACTAAAGTTCATAAGTAGCGTAGCCTGGCAATACTCAATGGCTAGTCTCGATAGGTAAGTAACACAAATAGGCTCGGGGTAACAATGCAATGGCAAGGATGTAAACAAGAGTGTCGTCATGGTTACCGTCCTTGCTTACGATTAAGGTTTGAACGATGAGTTGGTCGGCGACGGCTGCGGCGATGATGAGCGGTGGTGGTGACGATGATGATCCACTCCAAAGTAGTCGAAACACCTTAGGAAAATCACGGCACAAATCTTAAATGGCGAAAAAAATGCGAGAATTTCGAAGCTAAAATTTCTACTGCGGCTGGAGGTTCTGGGGAGGCCGGATGTTCCGGAGGACGAAAGGTCTGGGTGGAGCCGAAAGTTCCGGGGGTCGGGAAACTGGGACGAGCCCTAATTTCCAGATCTGATACTTGGGCAGAAAATCGGGGAGAAAAACCAAAATCTGAAGGTGAAAAGGAAAAATTGATGGAAATTGGATGGAGGGAAACCTAGATGCACTTGCCAAACACGAAATCCATGGATCAAAATCAATAAAATCTCCTCAAAACCAACAAATCCAAGAAATTGTTGTATGGCTATTTTTGTGGGGATTTTTGAAATTAGGTCAAATCAAACAAAATTTGGCTAGAAGGTGGGGGGATGAGACTCCAAGATGTGAACCAGTGTGACTCTTGATACCAAGATGGCATGGGGTCAAGCACTTGATGACCATTTTTTCTCACTTGGAGGGGAAAGGGGGAAGAATCAAGAAAAACACTGAAGACAACTCCGATCACACATCCACTAAATCCACAAGAACATAAGAAGATACAGTGATCCAAATTCAACACGGGATGCAAAGTAATGACGTAGTCTTCCCACTCCGGAGAGGGAACTCAATATCCCGGAGGATCTTCCCTACATGAGGGGCCTTGAGATCCACTTGGATCTTATCACATATAGGTCATCTCCATGGGAGGATGTAAGTGGAAGGAGCTATGCTCAACAATCTCTAATGCTAAACATAAGCTAACTCTAATTTGTCCAAGGGTTACGGTATATATAGTCTTAGGGCGAGATGTGAGGGGAGAGGGATACATGGGCTTGGGCCCGGAGGGCTGCACGCAGGCAGGCCGGAAGGTTCGGGGGTGAAAGTTCTGGGCCGGTTCTGGGTGGGGTTTGGACTATCCTGAGAGTTGGCACGCCCGGGGAAGCCGAAGGTGTGAAGAGGCCAGAAGTTTCGGGAAGGCCGGACATTCCTAGCTTCGGAGGTTTCAGACCAGCTTCTGGGCAAGGTCTGGGCTACATAGAGAGTTCGCACGCCCGCGGTCTGGTCTTGGACTCCTAGAGGCCGGAGGTTCCGGGCTGACCGGAGGCTTCGAGCTGGCCTGGGAGCTTCCCTTGATGCTCGTCTTCCCTTATTCATCAGGTCCTTCTCCTTGCGCTCCCGAGATCCAGTGGTGGTCGACGTACCTGATCATGCACGATCTGTGCTTGAGGTAGCGGTCGTGTCTCATGCCAAGATATGAGTATTTCAAGAAGGAGGGATGTCACCTCAGTTTTGATGGCGCGTGCGTGAGCTCTTGTCATAGGTCTACTTTGAGCTTGATGGGTTGGTGTGGTATCCATGGGGATGACCATGGGATGCTCCGCATCAAGCATCCTTCGCCGGCCGTGATCTCTTCTCTCGCTCCACCGGCCGCTATGCTCCCTCCGCCAGCCATGATCCTTGACTTTCGCCCTTCAAAACATGTAACATCGCTGCCTCTCGTGACCATCGATCTCGTTGCTCCTCTGTCCCATGACATGCCTCGGCTTTCTTGTAGCCCTGCACAAGCAAGGAATACAATTCGTTTTGATGATTGGTTTTCTTCCTTAATTGATAATTTTGAAGCATCTGAATCGTTATCCGTTGTTTATCAATTGGTCAGTTTACTATAGCATATACAGGCGTTGTCGACAATAGACTATATTTGCTTTGTAAACTGACAAGCAACACATCATCCACTCCTACATAGATGGATTTTGTTTGCACTTGACAATAGAAAACTGAACCAAAATATGTATGGGATGAGTTTACTATAAAAAAAGAATGCCTGAATGACCCTAGTGTATGAATCTGTTTGTTTTGTTCTTCTCTGTATTTTCTGTTATGTATTTAGTTGGCTTTGTACCATTGTACCCAAAAAATGTATGGACTTGTCTAAAGTTGTAGAATACATTATTGTTTTCTTAGTTAAATTTTCCAAGCCTTGTATCAATTTTATCCGTGTGAGTTCAGTACACAATATAGCATGAGTTGCATATGTGTCTGTGTGTACGCACACTTGTGTGTGTTTATTGTTTACTTCATTTATTTGGATAAAAACTAGTCATGCCAACCCTTTTGTTAAATTATAGATGGAGCCAAAGCATGTGTTTTGTTTTGATTTGGCTTTGCAAGTACATGACTGGAACAATGGAGGACGCCATGATATAGAAATACATCCTCCCCTATCAAGGAAGCGGCGCCATGATATGGAAATACATCCATGATAGTTGTAGTTGCCCCAACAAGGACCAAGTATCGTAAAGTTTGTTGGCATACACAAAAATGGCCATACTATTTCATAATTCATTTGTCCATTATAATTAAACTGTTCATGTCCACTTGCATTTCTTTTATTTTAATTCGAGGCAACCTTATGATTTTATTTTGGTGCGGTACAAGATGAAGTTCTTTTTTTAGGGAAAAGTACAAGATGAAGTTCAAAACTTCAGCTTCAACTTCATAGAGCTTCAGCGTTATCTTTTGAGCTATTGAGAGCTTGCACGTCATCTTATCTATCAAGAGTTGTGGTGTTATCTTTGGAAACTTCATTTTGTTTACCTTTATATAAATTCAACTTATCTTCTAGAGAGCCATTGTAGTTACTTCTCTTCTGAAAGAATTGTAAAGTTGTAACTGGTTTATGTACAATGTGTGCCCATCTATGCAATATGAGAGTGTATTTTCTTATTGTTATTATGGTTGAGCATACAAGAATGTCCTGGGGTCTTGTTTTCATCTCAGTATGTACTATCATGGGATTTTGGTTACATATGTACCTACAACATTATACATGATCATGGCAAGACCCATCAATTTGGCAATTTTCCGCAACCAATTCGCAAGCACCGAATCAAACGAGATAAAATTCATATTTAATATTCAATATCATACACCCATGGATTACATCAGAAACTACTTCTGGAAGAGATGCATGTGAATTTACTAGAAGAGATACATGTGCATAGTTGCAACAGCCAAACCAAACAAGGCTTGACGCCAGGAAATACACTCAGCTCTCACAACCACATAGCGCAAAGATCTTACATCATCAGGTATGTGTACATCACAATGGCAAAGCAAAATACCACCGGTTCATGCATGCTCCAAAAGAAGCTAGCACATGAGCTACAGATGTAGTGCATCTGCACCTCTATGTACTACCCTGCTTCAGGTACAACACCATTGCACATTCAGTTAGTTAGGTACATGACCTTGCAACATTCAGTAAGCAAGAGGTACCTATGCTGCTAGGTCGCCACCACATCAAGCAGTGCCTATGTTGTTGGGACGTCGTTCCATGTGCGGTGCCGAAACAGTTGGGTCGTCCTCGCATCAGAGCAGCGCCAAGACCGTTACGGCAGCCAGGCATGGAGCGGGTGGTAGCGAGATTTGGTACCGGAGGGATTGAAGGATTATAGATAAGAAAACAAAGGGTTATCTGCTAATATGCATTTAACTGACTGGTTAAAATCCCACTTCCAATATGTGTTGTTTCTTCTTGATCTGATGGCTCAAAATTGAAATTTCCAGATTTTCACTGAACTACAATTTTCACATATGGTATAACGGCCAAAAAATTCACGGTGTTTAAATTTAGCATAAACATATACAATAGACAAATGAAGACATGTTTGGCTCTTCTGCCGCATACTCGCCTGGTTAAGAAATATAGCATACTTTTAGCTTTTTGATGATTCATTGTTGCTGAAAAATTCCACCTATGTTGTCTCAACATATCCGGTTCCAAGCCCGAGTAAAGGAGGAGGATTGTGATAGTCTTGGCGATCCAATGTCAAAACTCAGCCACTCTTATGAAGATGAAACCCAAAAGATTTTTGTTGGGGTGTAACCCTCTCAGTGACGCGCAACATCGTAACCCGGGTGTGGTGAAAAATGGGCAAGGGCTAGGCCATCACCCCCAAGTGGCGCGCCACATCATGATCTAGATACAGTGGCAAGTGAGTGAGGATCGGGTCATCGCATCCTTAGTGGGGCACTACATCGGCGCCTGGGTGTACTGGAAAATGAGCAAGGGTCTTCGCATTTGGCTCAACGAGTGCGAAGGGTAAGGAAGCTAGCCGAGCCTAGGAGGATTCGCTTAGGTAGCTAGAACGTAGGGTCTCTGACAGGTAAGCTTTGGGAGGTAGTTGATACAATGGTGAGGAGGGGTGTTGATATCCTTTGCATCCAAGAGGCCAAATGAAGGGGGCAAAAGGCGAAGGAGGTGGAGGGTACCGGCTTATAGATGCATACATAGGGACGGTTGCAAACAGAAATGGGGTAGGCATTTTCATCAGCAAGAGCCTCAAGTATGGAGTAGTAGACGTCAAGATACGTGGGGACTGGATCATCCTTGTCAAGCTAGTAGTTGGGGACTTAGTTCTCAATGTTATTAGCGCGTATGCCCTGCAAGTAGGCCACAATGAGAACACCAAGAGGGAGTCCTGGGAAGGCTTGGAGGACATGGTTAGGAGGCTCTTCATAGGAGGGGACCTCAATGGTCACGTGGGCACATCTAACATAGGTTTTGAAGGGGTGAACAGGGGATTTGGCTATGGCATCTGGAATCAAGAAGGAGAAGATATCTTATGTTTTGCGCTAGCCTACTACATGATCATATCTAACATCCTCTTTAAGAAGATAGAACCACATCTAGTGACTTACGGTAGTGGTCAACACTCTAGCCAGATTGATTTCATCCTCTCGAGAAGAGAAGACAGGCGTGCATGCCTAGACTATAAGGTGATACCTAGAGAGAGTGATGTCCCTCGGCATAAGCTTGTGCTTGTTGACTTCCGCTTTCGGATTCGTGTCCAGCGGGACAAGCGTGCCAAAGTCGCTAGAATGAAGTGGTGGAAGCTCAAGGGGGAGGTAGCTCAGGCGTTAAAGAAGAGGGTCATTAAGGAGGGTCCTTGGGAGGAAGGAGGTGATGCAGACAACATGTGGATGAAGATGGAGACTTGCATTCATAAGGTGGTCTCAAAGGAGTTTGGAGTGTCCAGGAGAAGTAGAAAAGAAGCTAAAGATACCTAGTGATGGAAAGATGATGTCTAGAAGGTTGTTAAGGAGAAGAAAGATTGTTTCAGACGCCTATATCTGGATAGGAGTGTAGGCAACATAGAGAAGTACAGGATGGCAAAGAAGGACGCAAAGGGAGTTGTGAGTGAAGCAAGGGGTCGGGCGTATGAGGACCTATACCAGCGGTTAGACACGAAGGAAGGCGAAAGGGACATCTATAAGATGGCCAAGATCCGAGAGAGGAAGACGAGGGATGTTGACCTAATCAAGTGCATCAAGGACAGAGCAGATCAACTCCTGGTGAAGGACGAAGAGATTAAGCATAGATGGCGGGAGTACTTTGAAAAGTTGTTCAATGGGGAGAGCGAGAACTCTACCATTGAACTGGATGACTCCTTTGATAATACTAGAAGGTGTTTTGTGCGGCCAATCTAGGAGTCGGAGATCAGGGAGGCTTTAAAGAGGATGAAAGGAGGCAAGGCGATGGGCCCTGATTGTATCCCCATTGAGGTGTGGAGAGGCCTCAGGGACATAGAAGTAGTATGCCTAACAAAACTTTTCAACCTTATTGTTCGGGAAAATAAGATGCCAGAAGAATGGAGACGGAATATATTAGTACCAATATTCAAGAACGAAGGGGATGTTCAGAGTTGTACTAACTACCGTGGAACTAAACTGATGAGCCATACAATGAAGCTATGGGAGAGAGTCGTTGAGCACCGCTTAAGAAGAATGACAAGCGTGAACAAAAATCAGTTTGGTTTCATGCCTGGGAGGTCAACCATGAAAGCCATTTTCTTGGTACGACAACTTATGGAGAGATATAGGGAGCAAAAGAAGGACCTGCATATGGTGTTCATTGACTTGGAGAAGGCCTATGATTAGATATCGCCGAATGTTATGTGGTGGGCCTTGGAGAAAAACAAATTCTCAGCAAAGTACATTACCCTCATCAAGGTCATGTACGATAATGTTGTGACAAGTGTTCAAACAAGTGATGGCGACACTGATGACTTCCCGGTTAAGATAGGACTGCATCAGGGGTCAGCTTTGAGTCCTTATCTTTTTATCTTAGTGATGGATGAGGTCACAAGGGATATACAAGAAGATATCCCATGGTGTATGCTCTTTGCGGGTGATGTGGTGCTAGTTGATGATAGTCGGACGGGGCTCAAGGGGAAGTTGAAGTTATGGAGACAAACCTTGGAATCGAAAGGTTTTTAGACTTAGTAGGACTAAAACCGAGTATATGAGGTGTGCTTTCGATACTAATAGGCACGAGGAGGAGGATGTTAGCCTTGATGGGCAGGTGGTGCCTTAGAAGAACTTTCGATATTTTGGGTCAATGTTTCACAAGGATGGTGATATCGGTGAACATGTGAACCATCAAATTAAAGTCGAATGGATGAAGTGGCGACAAGCTTCCGGCATTCTCTATGACAAGAGGGTGCCACAAAAGCGAAAAGGCAAGTTCTATAGGACGATGGTTCGACCCGCAATGTTGTATGGCGCTGAGTGTTTTTTTTTTGAAATGGAACAACCCCTTGATCATTCCATTACACCATTCTGACCAGCAAGATCGCTGGTTATAGTTTGGAGTACAAAGTCAGGGATTTGGGAGGAGCAATGTCTAGATTCTCCCTCACCCATACATGCCCCATGGGCTGCTAATACATGAGCAACATTGTTACAAGCCCTTGGGCACCAGCCTACAGTAAATGAATCAAAGTACACATTAAGCAAATGCTTGATTTCCTGAAAGATGACTCCATTAGTCGCCAAATCATACGCACTGCTTGTAGTAGCATGTTTAAGCAGTAGGTAGTCTGCCTCTACAATTATGTACCTCAAGCCTAGCTCCACAACTCTGCAAATTGCCTTCATGAACGCCCAGGCCTCTGCTCGTAGAGCATCGTTGACTGCACTAAGATTGCCAGCTCCTACTGCTACTACACTTCCCTCTTCATTTCTGATCACAAACCCCCAGCCTCCCTTTTGAGTGCCTTCGCTGAAAGTACCATCAACATTAATTTTAAGGAACAGTGGAGGAGGAGGAATCCACTTCTCTTGTTCTTTCTAAGCTAGCTTATGCTTCTTCATTTGCTTAAGATGTTCCTGATACTCCAAGCTATGCACTTCTATTGATCTGGCCACTTTTCCTATGTTCCGTCTTTGCTCTCCAGCATTTGCTTTGATCCTCTCATGCCACCACAACCACAGCAGGGTACAGACCCTTATGCATTTATCCACCTTCATCTACAATAGAACTGAGATAATTTCTGTGGGGCTTACACAGCTCAATAGGTCAAGTCTAACTTCCTCCATTTCCATCAATCTCTATAAGTGCTTTACTGGCTTGCATTTGAAGAAACAGTGGCCTCCGTCTTCTTCCATCCTTAAACACATGGGGCATTTTGTGTCCAGCTCTACACCTCTCCTTGCCAGCTTGGGTCTAAATGGTAGACTGTGATGGGCAGGTGCCAAATAAAGTGTTGCACTTTTGCCGGCACTGGGATTCTCCAAATCATCTCCCATTTAAGTTGGTTATTATCGCCTCTTGAACCCGATGATGTGCCAATTGCTCTCTTGGACCTCTTCCCCATTCTGTCCACTTCCACTTTGTACGCAGATCGTACCGAAAACTAACATTTTTGTCAAAATACCATGCAACTTGATCCTCTCTATCCTCTACTAGAGGGATCTTCAATATATTGGACGCATCTTCACTGCAAAACATCTCGTTTATCAGGCTTGTGTCCCAATCCCCAGTACTTGGGTTAACTAAATCTGAAACTCTCGACAATATGTTCCTTCCTCTAGGTGTGATTGGTTTCCTTGAAAGGGTTGAAGGAATCCAATTGTCCTCCCATATATTTATCTTCTCGCCATTGCCAACCCTCCAGATCATCCCTTCCTTCAAAGTTTTAACCCCTTTTAGCACACTTCTTCATGTATAAGATATTCCCAGCTTCACTCTAGCATTGAAAATGTTCCCATCTGGGAAATATTTCGCCCTTAAAACTTGCGCGTAGAGAGATCCTGGGTTTTGGATTAGTCTCCATGCCTGCTTCGCTAACATCGCTTTATTGTAAGCGTATGGATCGCAGAAGCCTAAACCGCCGTCTCTTTTGGCAGAGATAAAATCACCCAACTTAGCCCATGAATCTTATTCTCCTTTTCTACTTGGCTCGACCAGTACCTATTTATAGTGGCACTTATTTGATCACACACAATCTTCGTTAGATCAAATCAAGCCTTTATCAATACTTCTTTTCCTGTCACTGATAATAGCTTCTCCTTTCTTCCTTGGATCTTCTTCCAGACT
Source organism: Hordeum marinum (assembly GCA_022496015.1). Taxonomy (NCBI): domain Eukaryota; kingdom Viridiplantae; phylum Streptophyta; class Magnoliopsida; order Poales; family Poaceae; genus Hordeum; species Hordeum marinum. The sequence continues at coordinate 333,469,161 of CM039678.1, read as the reverse complement.
CTTTCCTTTAAAAATCCAAAAGCCCTCACTTTTGATCTTCCAATGTACACCGGTAGTCCCAAATATTTCTCACTCCATGCTTCATTTGTAAGGTGAAGAGCCTCCATCACTTCTCGACGTTGTCCTTCCCGGGTATTCTTGTTAAACATCACTGCCATTTTCTCCTTGTTAATTATTTGTCCTGACCCTATTGCATATTTCTGAAGAATTGAATTCACTTCTCTGGCATTTGAAGCATCAGCTCTGATCAGTAACATGGAGTCATCTGCAAACAATAAATGGCTCACACTTGGTGCTCTTGCAGAAACTTTGATGTCATGTATCTTCCCTTGAGCTTCTGCCTTATTCAGCATTGCTGAGAACCCCTCTGCACATATAAGAAAAAGATAGGGCGATAGTGGATCCCCTTGTCAAAGTCCTCTTTCCGGAGTAATCATGTCGGTCATCTTGTTATTCACCTTGATTTGGTACCTTACAGTGGAGACACATCTCGTAACTAGGTTAACCCATCTCCTGTTAAAACCCAATCTCAGCATCATGTTCTTCAGAAAGCCCCATTCCACCCTGTCATAAGCTTTACTCATGTCAAGTTTGAGGCCAGCATAGAACCCACCACCACATCTTCTGTTCTGCAAGAAGTGAGTTAATTCATATGCTAACAGAATGTTATCTGAAATGCTTCTACCCGGCATAAAAGCATTTTTGTTAGTTGAAATGATATCAGGCAGGATCACCTTGAGGTGGTTAGTGATTACTTTTGATATAATCTTATATACCACATTGCAGAGGTTGATTGGCCTCAAGTCTTTGATCTTCTCTGGTTTCTTTACCTTCGGTATTAAAACAATGTTTGTGTCATTCCACCCCATAGGCAAGTCACCTCCTCTTAGAACTTTTAGAGCTTCTTAAATCACCTTTTCCCCAACAATGTGCCAATACTTTTTGTAAAATAGGGTTGGCATTCCGTCTGGACCAGGGGCCTTTAGATCTCCCATAACATCAAGGGCATCCTTCACTTCGTCTCTTGTGTAATCTGCACAAAGAATAGCATTCATATGCCTATCCACTTTGGATTCTACACAATTTAAGATATCTTCGATTTCACATTGGCTGGAGGTGAAAAGTGAAGAAAAGAATTCATGGATGAAGTTTTTTAGACTTTCTTCCTCCACCCAAGATCCATCATCCCTCTATAGTTTCTTTATTGTATTTCTCCTTTTTCTCTCAGCTGCAAACTTATGGGAAAAACTTGTATTTCTGTCTCCTTCCTTCAGCCAGTTTACATGCACTCTCTGCTTCCAATAGAGGTCTTGTTGGTTTAGGAGTCGTTCCAACTTTTCCTTCAGGAGTAGTTCCTTCCTGACCGCATCTTGTGTCACAGGTCCTGTTTGGTTTTGCTTTCTTGATTCTCTTTTCTAAATCTCCCAAAACATTCCTGCTCCGGTTTTGTAGTTCGCCCGCTAGCACTTTGATGCCCTCCATAAAGTTATCATCGGCCCCTTTTCCCATAGCATGCCAACTATTTATAATTATCTCCTCACATCCATCTTCTTTGACCCAATTTGCTTCAAATCTGAAAGTTGAACTGCCCATGTGTCGTGGTTTTCCTTGTTTGCACCCCTCTGTGTTAACGATGACACGCCTATGGTTAGAGTGTCGCGGATCCCCATTAATCACTTTGACATGAGGAAAGCGGTTCAACCATTCTATGTTTGTCGTGGCACGGTCCAATCTCTCCCTGATGTAATCTTCTACCAAATGGTTGTTGTTTCTCCATGTAAATATGTCACCTTCAAAACCTAGGTCCAGAAGTTCACAGAATTCTAAGTTTCCTTGAATTTTTCCATCTGCGCTTGCGATCTACTCGGACCTCCATATTTTTCATGGGCCTGAAGGATCTCATTGAAATCACCCAGGCATATCCATGGTAACTTCATGCGAGATTTCAGATCCTTCAGTAACTTCCAAGTGGTATCCTTCTTATCAGAGGCAGGTTCTCCATATATACCAGTTATCCTCCATTCAAAGCCATCTTGTTCCCTTACCTTAACATCAATATGGTACTTTGAGAAATTATTCAACTCCACCAGGATATCCTTCTTCCACATCATCGTCAAACCTCCGCTCTTGCCATCACTCTCCTTTATCATGATGTTACCCATCCCAAGCATCCATTTGAATCTTCTCATTCTTAATTTATCCAATTTTGTTTCCGATAAAAATAGGACATCGGGGTCATCCTGCTTCTAGAGCTCCAAAAGCCCTCGAACTGCCGGGCCATTCCCCAAACCCCGGCAGTTCCATGCCACAATCCTCATCTTGATGCGTCGGGCTGTCCCTCCAGCCCAGCGTTTTCAACACTTGCTTGAGGTTTTGTGGTATTGGATAGCAGAACGTCGATCTCCATTCTCGACTTGTTTCCTATTTGAAACTTCTCATCAATCTCCATCATGTCCAGTTGTCTCTTTTCCGGTGGACTAGCACGTGAATCATATGTTTTACAAGCTACTTTATGCTCCTTCCTTTTGAAAGTTCGCAGTTTGACTTTTTGCTCTGCCTTTGCAGCCTCCACGTGCTCTTTGTTTCTCATCTCTTTATTAGACTGCTTAGCAACTACTCCTTTTTCCACTTCTTGATACATTTGACTGCCATTTACAATTTTCTTCTGCTCTTTCCTCTGTTTATTGGAGTTGAAGCCAGGCAGTTCCCCAAGGTTGGGTTCCTTTCCCTCAGATACAATGTCGGATGTTTGTGTGATTGTTGTCCCTGCCATCCTTTTTGATACGGAGCCCTCGAAGACAGTCAACTTGTCTCGAGGACTCATTGTTGTTTCCTTTTCCTTTAAAACAGCAGGCTGATTGTTTGAAAAAATCAGTTTTTTGGCGCCGACAGAAGCAGCTTGTTCTTCCTGGGTTATTTTTAGGGGGCTTGTAACTTCCTTTTCATCCCCTCCCCTAGATCTTTATTCCTCAGTTCTATCCATCACACGATTCCTCCAGGTTAGTCCATCACTACCATGTTTGCTGCCTCCGCTACCCATACTGTTGCTTCTCCAAAAATCCCCCCTGTCGCTTGAACCTCTACTCCTTTCTTCACTTGAGCTGCCCTTGTAGATCGTAGCTTTCAACCATGGCCCAAATTGTCTAGCTCCTTCTCTTCTTGATCTTGTCAGGCAAGCCTTCTCTGTATGTCCGATGATACCACAATTATAACAAAAGTCAGGTAAGTATTCATACTCAAAAGAAATAATCTTCTCTTTTTCCTTCCTCTTCCCTTCTATTTCATCCTCTTCGCCACCCATCACCTCTTTATTAGACAGCTCCTGCTCTTCCTCATCATCATCATCGATGATCAAAGTACCGAATCTCGTTAAGGGAGCTGTAATATCCATACGCACTTCAATCCTCATAAAAGCCCATGTTGCTTCTCCATTGTCATCTAAATCCGCATCAAGGACCTCCCCAATGTGATCTCCTACCAAATCTCATGTTTCTCTACTCATCATCCCCATAGGAATTCCACAGGCTCTTACCCAAATCGGGATGGCTTTAAATTCATACTCGTCTACAGTCTTATTTGGAGTGAAATCCTCCATCACTATCAGATCTTTATTGAAGGTTCAGGGTCCATCTTCCATAGCTTTCCTCTTCACTGCCTTATCATGGAAGTTAAAGAGGAACCTGTTTCTGCCAGGATCTTTGCACTGAATTTCTGAGAACGGGCACCAGACATTGCCTAGTGTTCTTCCTACATATTCAGCTTTTGCTTGCCTATATGAGAGGATCTTACCCACTGCCTGGTGCTTTCTCGCCTTCGAGGAACAAGCTTGCTTCTTCTCGATCCTGATTTCCTTCTTCTCAGCTTCTGACAGCCGCAGGCCCTTCAGCTTACCCTCTACTTTCTCCAACATCGGGGGTCTTCCTTCGCTCATAGCGGAGATCGTCGTCGAGGATTCGTCCCGCTATGCTCTTCCCCACTGCCTTCACCTACCTCCCCCGCCCCACTACACAAAACTCCCACGCCCGCCACGAATCCCGCCCTCAGGTTCTCCCGCACAGCTCGAGAGAGCACAAGGATGGCCAGAAGAGAGTGGGATTGCGCGGCGCCACTACCAGATCGAAGAATCAGACGCTCTTTTGTGGATTTGAGACTCACGGATTCGAACGGCAAAGCTTGCCGACCAGAGGCGCTGGACTCGCCACGAAGTCGCCAGAAGGGGCATGAAACCATCACTTGTGGACGGACAAGTTTGAGGGATGAGGACCGTATGACGTTGAGTATTGGCTAACTAAAAGGCGACATGTGCATATGTGCAACAGTTAGGTGTGACAAAGATGCACATGTTAAGCTGGATGTGTGGTCACACAAGAAAGGACCAAATCCGAAATGATGATAGAGTTGAGATAGCCCTGATACAAGAGAAGTTTGTCCAACGTCGTCTGAGATGGTCTGGACATATTCAGCACAAGCCTCAAGAAACCCCCAATGCATAGCGAATGGATAAAGCATGCTGATAATGTCAAAAGAGGCCGCGGTAGACTAAACTTGACATGAAAAGAGTCTATAAAGAGAGATCTGAAGAATTGAAGCACTAGTCCGAAGTTTGTGGAAGCTTGCTATCCATGTGCCAGAACCATGAATTAGTCACGAAATCTTATGGGTTTCACCTCTAGCCTACCCTAACTTGGTTGAGACTAAAGGCTTTGTTGTTGTTGTTATAATTATTGCTGAAAACTTGAACTTGAACCAAGTCAAAATACACATATATTCCAGAGTATAAAGAGAGAGAAAATCCAGTTCTTCCACAAACTAGAATAGCTAATTACTGTGACAGAAATCAGATTTACCTTCCCAAATGGCACACACATTCAACTATGGGCTGACAACTCCACAGTATAGGGTTAACTGTGAACAAAAGCAATTGATGCATTTTCCAAGTTACAGCGTCACCATATCGCACAACTCACCAATGAAATTAACAACACAAGAAGCTTAAACTAGCTCAACATTTCCCACACATGTACTCCTATATTGACAAAACATAAAGGAGAACTTGAAGACATTTGATCTCGAATGATCTTTTCAAGTTCCCAAACATGACTAGCAAGTCCAGTTTCCCTTCGATACAGTCAAGTGATACTGATAGAAAAGAATCACGACTTCATCATGTAGCCCAGGAAGATCCCGAGCAAAGCTACAATTATGACAATTACAAAGGAAAACCCTCCACCACGCCTCTTGCTGACTTCCCGTCTCATCATATCCTGCCACATAAACAGAAAAACATGACAAAACTGAATCACAGATTCGTGACAGAAAGGTAAGTAGTAAATATGAATTGTTTCAGACAAAGATCTCTCATCTACCACTATTTCTTTTATTTGCCATGCTCAAGTTCTATAAGGATGGTTCATATTAGCATGCAATAATTTAAAACAACACAATGACATGTTCGTTGAACAAAGCCATTTCTTACAGCCAAGAGGTTAGACATGAGTTCAGAAGTTCCTAGCCATTTCTAAACGATCCTCAAAACCCCTGCATCTCTCGGCTTTCTAAGGTAGTGCATGGTTTAAGTTCTACTCCCTCCTTCCCAAAATGTAAGGCGTGTTTGACTTTTTTTGGTCTTCGACACAGTTTAGACTAGTATGTCTACATAATTAGTACGACGATGTATGAAATGAAACTATTCTGCAAGACAAATACAACGATACTATTTATACATGCCCATTTCATACAATTTGTTATATATTAGTAGTCAAAGTTGTGCACTGAAGACCGTGCAAAATCAAGTGCGCCTTGCATTTTGGGAAGGTTGGAGTATGCAATTTCAATTTTTTTCCTTCACCTTTCCTAACAAGGATTTGAGTAGATCAGGTAGCAAACTAGCAATGTACTTATAGAGGTTTCTTATACTGACATCAAGGGTGGTTTGGTAGAAGTACTAGTGAGGTTCCACAAGTGTAGAAATTGGGCAAGTGGTTCTTTGGGCAGCTTTTAGTGGAAACTATTCTGCATCCCTTGGTAGATCAAGGACTGTAAATACCACATTTATGAATTTGTATAGTGAAGATTTTAATCAAAATACCGAAGACAGAGCCCAGTTTCAGGTTGAGATACAGAAACAAAAAATTACTCAACAGTAGGGAAAAAACCAAGCAAATGATGTTATAGTTCATAGAAGAAATTTCAATGCTGTTTTTATCTTCAGAATGCATAAATTGAGAAGGAAACCTTTGAAATGTTATGTTGGAGCTAAAGATTCTATCAAGCTGAGGTAGCAAAAAACAAACAGCATCTATATGCAGGTTGCTCTGGATGTAGTTTTATTTTGGAAAAATGTCATGCAGAAGTTCTTACATGTTTCCAGCTTTGGCATGGGAATAGCAACTTAAAACAATTCAGTGTTGACTAGCTTGGGATCAACAGCCAGTCTTGCGACAAAGTTACCATTCCAGCTTGGCATATATACCTTTGAGAACCTAGGCATGCTTCATTTATTTACAGTTACAACTATGGAGCTTTCATTTCCATCAACTTGAGAATAAACAGGTACATCCATTGCTACTGTTACTATCATCCAGCATATTACTACTTTAATGCCCATCTATATTACTACTTCAATGCCCATCTGTTGGTTTGGTCCTCGAGTCAAAATGCCCAATACGTCGCAAGGAAACGAAAGGGGTGAAATTTTTCGAAACAGAAAATGATATGGAGAAGAAGAAAACAAAAAGGCATTCGCAGCAGCTTCATACTTTTAAGTTCCGCTTAGCACCAATTGAATTTAGATTCTTAAATTTCAGATGATCATAGATGGTGAAATCTAAGTAGGTGCTTAGTGTTAGATAAAGTTCCAAAACTTCAGATAAAGCTTCCACTATGAAGCCACGGTACTATACGCTAGAAAGATAACATCCAGTACTGCACTCACAAGTTCCTGTCTAATTTTATGGTTCTGTTGAATTGCAGAATTCTTTTCTTCAGTCAACTTGGAGATCAAAGCTCCAGCCTGCAGAACAAATTTGAGAATGTAAGATATTTCATATCACGAGAACTAAACCCATAGCTATTATAAAAGAAACTAGATAATACCCGTGCATTTCTGCGGGAACCTTGTTAAAACAAATGCATAAATAGATGCTACAGAAACAACTAAAACTAATGCAAATAGCAAATCAAAAAATTATCTAGGTTTACATTTTTAAAAGAATGGAACATATAAAGTATGTGCCAAAATAATGCATAAAAAGAGAAACTTCTAGATCGAACTTATGACTGACATGCATGATTTGATTTCCCGCAAAAAAAAAATACATGTGTGACTTGATGAGGTGCCATGGTTTTCATGGATAGATTAATATAAAAATGTAACTTATGATCACATGCATGACTTGCTGATATGGCATGGCTGAATGGAGAGGAAAATTAGGTAGTGGGTTCCAACTATTTAGGAATAGAGGACGAGGGACGAGCTAAACCACAGGAGAAGCCAATAACATCGCATGAAACTTGTCTTGATACAAGATACCAGTAATCAAATGTAACATAATGTGTAAGGCCGCATACATGTTCAGGAAACTAACATAATTATGAGTCAACAAATCATTGATAAACTTATTATTGAATCACATACTGGAATAACTGACCTCTAAAGATTTTTCTTGGGGCTCAATGCGCTCTCGCAGTGCCTGCAATGAATGCAGAATCAGGTAATTTTCCCTCAACACAGTTGGTGGCGGGGGGGCGGGCAGTGAAACGTGTGGGTGCAAGTTCAACAATCATGACAACTCACCCTGGTGAATCCCCCAGCAGGACCATCTCCATTTTCTGATTCAACCCTAGATGGTGAGCCTTCCTCGGATTCTTCAGGAACTGGAGATGGTGGTTGTGGAGGTGCAACATAGGTGACTCGCAATTTCACCTCTTCAATCTTATTTCCAGATTCCTTTGTAAACTGCAAGCCATTCAACAACACGACCAATCAATCAATACAGGTGTACCACCAAAGTCAACTGAGAAAAAGGATACAACTGAAAAAAGGATTTTCCAGATCCTAAATTAATCCATCGACTGATGCCTTGATTTCTCATATAAGTAATGCCTCATTTGATTCCTTAAGAAACACATCAAGAGGGAAACATTACCATCTCTCCAGTAACATCCTTCACATTTATGCCAGAGGGTGCGATGACGCTCTGGACTAGGAACTTATCTTTGCACTGCATGTCAGGAGGGACTTCTCGCTGTGCTTGCATTGTCACTGCAATAATACATATGAACAATTATAAGCAAAAAAGAAGATAACTTGAACACATCAAGAACACGGGAGAGCAAATCTAAAAATCACAAACCAACAACATCGCATGTAGATCGCGGCAAGACAACCCCTGTGTTGGGCCGCACAGAGTATTTCTTTGGGCTTGTAGTTTTCACCTGAGAGAATGAAAAGAACAGTAAATAATATAAAGCAACACAATACAGCCTCTTTGAGTTCATGATTCCTTGCAAGCTTAGACTGAAGTGATTCCACTGCAAACCATTCTAATGATCTCAGTGTCATTATGCAGTTATACACTGGAAGGTTTCACCTCTAGCCATCAAATGGCGAGAAAAAAAATGAAATGACCTAGGTACACAAAAGTAATCAAGAATAATAAACCTATGGAATCGATTGTGCGCGAAGGCGTCCGCATGCATGCCTCATAGCTCGACTGGCTCCGAACCATGCAATCACTCGGCTGCCATACACAGCCGCGTCATGATTTAAGTCAGGATGATGCCATGGTGATGTGTTTGGTGCACAGTGTGTCGCGCCGTAGCACTGTCCTAAACCTATACCACGAGACACACCAATGGCTGTATTTTGACAACAATTAAACAGCACGTACAAATGATGATTAGGATGTAGTAGTTGGCACCATATGCCAACAACATAACCAACTCCAAGGTGCCTGCCATCAAATTCAAGGCATATATAGACAATCAAACAACATACAGACTTAACAACGAAACCATAAGAATGACAGGCAATTATGTTTGAGAGAGAAATAGCTCTAAACTCTTCAATCTATACAACTAGTGAACACAATATTTGGTTCTTACGCATCATATCATAGAGACAATTTTCCAGATCACTGATCAGGTCAAATCCAACGACAAGATTCACGGAAACAAAAATTCGCGAATAACATGCTGTGACAGGCAGATAGATGATACGCCACACCGAAACGTACAACGCATCAAAGCGTCCATGGAACTGCTCATGTTCTAGGGCTCCAGGACGATCCGTACGGAACAAAAAGATCAGCCAGAGATTTCTGGAAAGGACTAACGGACCTTGAAGGCGATGTAGTCGTCGCTGAGATTCGACAGCTGCATCGAGCAGGAGATCTGCTTCTTCAACTCAACTGCTCAAGAAAAACAACAGACGAGAATCACAGACCAATCGATCCATGGCGGTGGAAGAAGAGAGCAAAAAAGGAGATCTTCGTCGCAGAGGGGACATAAAAAAAAATTGCGGCGGGGGGTGGGGGGGGGGGGGGAGGGGCGGTAAGGGGGCGTACAGGGGAAGCGGAGCTCGATGGGGTCGATGCGGAGAAGCTCGCCGGCGGGGGCTGGTCCGGGGGAAGCCATTGCCGGAGAGGGGGAGGCAAGGGGAGATCTCGGGGCGGTGGGTGCGAGGAGGGGAGCGGCGTGGAGGGGCGAGAAAAGAAGAAACGTGGAAATAAAGAAGAGAAGTACTGATTTGGCTCTGGTTTCCCTTCCGACAATTTTGTCTTCGCAATTGCAGGTAGACACGCTAGTCGCTAGACCAAACCACCTTCTGTCATACTCTCACAACGATATACTAAAAAAAATTATCCAAATTATCCTTTTGAAAATGGCCTAAGGCTTTTCCAAATTACCTCAATCATCCTTGAACTTGCTGCCAGGTAAAGACGTAGTCAAATTTGAGAACACTATAATACTGCAAATTTTATAAGAGACATCTTAAGAGCATATAATAGGTGTCCTATTAACCCGTAAATAAACACGTGCCATGTTAGCATAGTTTTATTAGCACTGGTGTCATGATTATAAATACGGGGTAGGTCTATATACTAATATAACACTGATCTTTTTTGAATTGAAGAGCTCACGTTCAATTCAATTGAGATCTTTAATTAATATTGTGACAGCCGAGTTTGATATCCAATTTTGATTTGATCAATGTTCTGTCAAAGCTCTCTCATTTAATTATTTTATGTATACCTTTATAATACTATACACTTTAGTTTTAAAAAGCCCACATTCAATTGAATCTTCAAGACTCCACTTAAAATCGGATCACATGATTTTGATCGGGTCAACAATTTCTCAAGCTCATTCGTTTAATTATTTAGACAAATACATCATGCTTCCTAATGGGTTTGGTTTGCGATTTTGACCGAACCAATAATTTTTCGAATCAATAACAACCGGCCTATAAAAACATATCAATCACGCTCTTGCAGCCGTCGACGTAAAAAAATTTCCACATATATTTGGTTAGCATGTAATATAGAATCACACCACGAAAGGCCCGTCAAATTACCGAATTATAAATAAAAATAAAACACACTATGTCATCTCCCCACATATCAAATGAAATATTTCACTAGTTTCAAAATATAAGGGGTATTAGTTTTTTGGAAAGTCAAATTCTTCAACTTTGACAAAGTTGAGAGCAAAATTATCGACATCCACAATATTAAATAAAATATGAAAATTCGTTTAACGATGAATCTAATCACAACAATTTGATATTATAGATTGATATATTTATCTACAAATTTAAAAGATTTGACATTTAAAAAATACACATTGTATCTTGAAATAGAGTGATTAGTTTTTTTAATCTAACAACGCAGCAAAGCGCGCTGAGTCCTTCTAGTATATACTATGACCCGTCCGAAGGCCATTGTCCATCGAAATAGGGCCCAAAAGATCATGGCTCACGAGGAAACATTGTCGACCCATCAAGGAAACAAGAGGGTGACTAGTCCCTACAGCTGGAGCCCGAGCGGCCTGACAGGCAAGACCTAGCAGTCGGACAAGAAGATGACAGGAGCAGTCGATTAGGCCAGCAGTCGGTAGCTACCTAGGATAACTCACAACCACGATGTCTTAAAGGCAACAGTTACTCATCAATGGAGTAATCTAGTTAGATACGATAATTACTAGCAGTAAATGCGAGGAAACACTCGACCACATCGGAAGCCATGTGTAACATTAACACCAGCCCATTATCTATCCTTTCCTAGCGCACTCTATATAAGCCTCGAGGGGGAGCACCGGGCTGAGGGTTGAACATACACACCTTTAGGGGCGGATCTAGGCAAACATTGGACCCCGGGCCGGCTTCAGAGCTACAGTGATCTACAGTGTCAAATAGTGCTAAAATTGCTATAGTCAATGAAGGACTTTGACATCATTACTCGGGCCTAGGCCCCCTAGGTCTGGGGTGTAGCTCCGCCACTGCACACCTTGTACCTTATGCCAAGAGCTAAGAGTGCCATGGGAGTAGGGTCTTACCTCCAAGGGAGAGGGCCTGAACCTGTATGATTCTTTGTGTGTAATCCCACCTACATCGTACTCTATCGATTGCCTTTACATTCCTATCCCCTAGTATTGTCATGATTATATCCATGATAGTTGGCGCCCGCTGTGGGGGCAAGCATCTCAACATCCTAGTGTTGTTGGTTTCATATTTGGACTCAGCTAGCAGCAGTCGCTTCGGGGAGCTTGAGTTTCTCATTGATGAATCGGTGTGGCATCTTGATGCCCCGTTGAACAACGCTGACGTGTCGGCATGTGGGAGCATCCACTATCGAGCCAATGGCTTGGAAGTTCTGAGTCTACATCTCCCATTGTTGCACCAGTAAATGCAACATGCACGTCGTCGTCGCTCGAAGCGTTCTGGCAAACCTCTCCCTTGATACTTGTGATTTGTGTTGGGTTTTCCGTGAAGAGAAACGAATTATCGCAGCACAATGTGGCTAAGTATTTTCCTCTGTTATGAAACCAAGGTTTATCGAACCAATAGGAATATCAATCCTCAACCGCCTTCAACGGCTGCACACAAAAGAACAAACAACTTGCACCCAACGCCGGCAAGAGGGTTGTCAATCCCTTGTATCTCGTTATTTGCAAGCAAGTGAGTTATGTAGATAATTGTAGATAATTGTGAATTGCAAAACAAAATAAAAGCAAATAAATAACATCAAGGTAGTAGTAGCGTTTGTAAATATATAAGTGAATAGACACGGGGGTCGTAGTGTTCTCTAGTGGCATCTCTCATAGAAATAACATACGGTGGGTAAAAAAAATTACTGTTAGGCAACTGATAGAAAAGCTAATAGTTATGCGATTTTCACGGCAATGATCATGTGTATATAGGCATCACGTCCATAAGTAAATAGGTCGACTCCTTCATGCACCTATTACTATTACTCCACTCATCGACCGATATCTAGCATGCATCTAGAGTATTTAGTAAACCATAGTAATGCTTGGAGAACGATGACATGATATAGACAAAGTAAACTCAATCAATATGAATTAACCCCATCGTTTTATCGTTAATAGCAGTAATACAAAGACGTATCTTGTCCCCCACTTTGTCACTGGGATATAGAAACTTGTTAGGTTGAACCTACCACAACGCACCACTCCCATCGAAGAAATATCCGTCTAGTTGGCCAAACTATCTCAATAGATCGGAGAGCATTATGAAGCTATAATGATCATACAAATAAGAATCATAGTAATCGGGTTTGACTCGTATACTTTTCATGAATAATCTGTACACAAACCAACAATTCATAGGATCCCAACAAATGCACCATACAAAGGATTACATCGGATAGATCATGGCAAAGATGCGATGAACATTGTATTAAAGATCAAGAGAGAGAGATTGCCATCTAGGTACTACCTACGGACCCGTAGGTCTATGGTGAACTACTCACACATCATCATGAGGGCGGCAAGGTTGATGACGAGGCCCTCTGTGATCGATTCCCCCTCCGGCAGGGTGCTGAAACGGAGCTCTAGATGGGCTCCCGCCGGAACACAGACTTGTGGCAGCGGAAAAAGTGTTTCAGGAGCTCCCTTAGGGTTTTGGGGATATCAGAGAATTTATAGGCCAGAGAGGGACGTCGGGAAACGCACGAGGGGGCCACCACATATCTGGGCCCCCTAATACGTCCATTTTGCATCATATTTTATTATTGTTATTTATAATGTTTTTATGCATAATAATACTTTGGGGATTAATTATAATGCATTTTCTCTCACAATTTGCAAGGTTTACATCAAGAAGGGAGAATGCCGACAACTGGAATTCAGCACCCCGAAAAAGCATGTCAGAGGTGTCTATTCCGCACAACTCCAATGAAGTTGAAAATTTATGGAGAATTTTTATGCATTAAATAAGAATTACTGGAGATGAGAACTACCGGAGGGGGCCACCAGGTGGCCACCCTCCACCAGGGCGCGCCAGGCCCCCTACCCGCGCCCTGGTGGAGGGTGGGCACCCAGGCCACCTCCGGAGCCCATCTTCTTGTACAAGGTCCAAAAAACCTAAAAACTATTTAGAGGAGGATTTTATGAAGCGCCGTCGCCTAGAGGCGGAACTTGGGCAGGAGCACTTTTGCCTTTCGGCGGAGAGATTCCGCTGGGGGAACTTCCTTCCCAGAAGGGGAAATCGAAGTCATCGTCATCACCAACAACCCTCTCATCTTGGGGAGGCCATTCTTCATCAACATATTCAACAACACCATCTCCTCTCAAACCCTAGTTCATCTCTTGTGTTCAATCTTTGTAACAGAACCTCAGATTGGTACCTGTGGGTGACTAGTAGTGTTGATTACCTTCTGTAGTTGATTACTATATGGTTTATTTGGTGGAAGATTATATGTTCAGATCCATTATGCTATTCAATACACCTCTGATCTTGAGCATGCATAATATTTGTGAGTAGTTACTTTTGTTCTTCAGGTTACGGGAGAAGTCATGTTGCAAGTAATCATGTGAATCTGATATGTGTTCGATATTTTGATGATATGTATGTTGTGATTCCCTTAGTGGTGTCATGTGAACCTCGACTACATGACACTTCACCATCTTTGAGCCTAAGGGAATGCATTGTGGAGTGGTTATTAGATGATGAGTCGCTAGAGTGATAGAAGCTTAAACCCTAGTTTATGCGCTACTTCGTAAGGGGCTGATTTGGGTCCACATATTTAATGCTATGGTTAGACTTTGTCTTAATACTTTTCTCGTAGCTACGGATGCTTGCGATGGGGTTAATCATAAGTAGGTTGTTAGTTCAAGTAAGAACAACACCTTATCACCGGTCCACCCACATATCAAATTATCAAAGTAGAGAACACGAATCAAACCAACACGATGAACGTGACTAGATGAAATTCTCGTGTACCTTCAAGAACACTTTGCTCATCATAAGAGATAGTTTTGTCATGTCCTTTGCCACAAAAGGATTGGGCTACCTTGCTGCACCTTAACTATTGTTACCGTTACTTGATCATTACAAATTACCTTGCTATCAAAACACTTGCTACTTACAATTTCAGTGCTTGCAGAAATTACCTTGCTGAAAACCGCTTATCATATCCTTCTGCTCCTCGTTGGGTTTGACACTCTTACTTACCGAAAGGAATACGATTGATCCCCTATACTTGTGGGTCATCAAGACTCTTTTATGGCATTGTTGTCGGGGAGATAAGCGCTCTTGGTAAGTGGAAATCGGTAAGGAAAAACTTGTACTCCGTGCCAAAATTTCCTGTCACTTGTTACTGTGGAAAGTAATCCTTTGAGGGGTTTGTTCGGGGTATCTTCACCTCGACCGGAACCACAATTAGTTGCCCCTCAGCCTACAAGACCTATTGAAAATATTGGTTATGAAATTCCTTCAGGTATGTTAGAACAACTACTAGCTAGTCCTTATGGAGGAGATGGAACTGAACATCCTGATATGCACCTAATACATGTGGAATAAATTTGTGGACTATTTAAGCTTGCAGGTTTATCCAGAGATGAAGTTAAGAAGAAGGTTTTCCCTTTATCTTTGAAGGGAAAAGCATTGAAATGGTATAGGCTATGTGATGATATTGGATCATGGAACTGGAATCGTTTGAAATTGGAATTCCACCAAAAAATTTATCCTATGCATCTAGTTCATCGTGATCGGAATTATATATATAATTTTTGGCCTTGTGAAGGAGAAAGTTTCGCTCTAGCTTGGGGGATGCTTAAGTCAATGTTATATTCATGCCCCAATCATGATATTCCGAGAGAAGTTATCATTCAAAAAATTTATGCTCGGCTTTCCCATAGTGATCAAACCGTGCTTGATACTTCTTGTACTTGTTCTTTCATGAAGAAGACTATTGAATTCAAGTGGGATCTCTTGGAAAGAACTGAACACAACTCTGAAGATTCGGAACTCAATAAAGGTAATGATTCAGGTATTAAGCTTGTATTTGATTGTGTTAAATCTTTTGTGAATATTGATGCTTTTCACAAGTTTAGCACTAAATATGGACTTGACTGTGAGATAGTAGCCTCTTTCTGTGAATCATTTGTTGCTCATGTTGATCTCCCTAAAGAGAAGTCGTTTAAATATCATCCCCTTATTAAAGAAGAAATTAAAGAACTAGTCATAGCTAAAGAAGAAACTATCATCTACAATGTTGATCTAGTTGTGCCTACCGCTTACATAGAGAAACCACCTTTTCCTGTTAGGATAAAGGAACATGCTAGGGTATCAAATGTGGTTCCCAGAAGTAATATTAGAGCACCTAAGCCCTCTGAACAAATTAAAGTAGAACCTAGTGTTGCTATGGTTAAAGATCTCTTGGAAGAAAATATTGATGGCCATGTCATCTACTTCTATGATGAAGCTGCTAGAATTGCTAAACCCGGTGAAAAAGATAAACATAGACCCGTAGTTGGCTTGCATGTTGTCTCAGTTAAAATAGGAGATCACTATTATCATGGCTTACGTGATTTGGGTGCTAGTGTGAGTGCTATTCCTTTTACCTTATACCAAGAAATTATGAATAACATAGCACCTGCTAAAATACAAGATATTGATGTTACTATTAAACTTGCTAATACAGACACCATCACACCACGTGGGATTGTTAGAGATGTTGAAGTCTTGTGTTAAAAAATAAAATACCCTACTGATTTTCTAGTTCTTGGTTCCCCACAAGATGACTTTTGTCCCATTATCTTTGATAGACCTTTCTTGAACACTGTTACCGCTAAGATAGATTGCAAAAAAGAATCTGTCAGTGTTGAGTTTGGTGATGTGTCTCATGAGTTTAATTTCTCCAAGTTTAGTAGACAACCTCGTGATAGAGAATTACCTAGTAAGGATGAAATAACTGATCTTGCTTCTATTATTGTTCCTCCTACCGATCCACTAGAACAATATTTTTCTAGACCATGAAAATGATATGCACTTTCGTGAAAGAAATGAAATAGATAAATTTTCTTTGAATAACAACCTCTACTGAAACACAATTTGCCTATTGAAACTCTTGGAGTTCTTCCTCCACCTAAAGGTGATCCTGTGTTTGAACTTAAAGAATTGCCCGACACTCTAAAATATGCTTACCTTGATGAGAAAAAGATATATCCTCTTCTTATTAGTGCTAACCTTTCAGAACATGAAGAAGAAAGATTATTAAAAATTCTGAGGAAGCACCGAGCTGCTATTGGATATACTCTTGATGATCTTAAGGGCATTAGTCCCACTCTATGTCAGCACAAGATTAATATGGAACTTGATGTTAAACCCGTTGTTGATCATTAACGATGATTGAATCCCAAGATGAAAGAAGTGGTAAGAACTGAAATATTAAAGCTTCTGGAAGCATGTATAATCTATCCTATAGCTGATAGTAGATGGGTGAGTCCCGTTCATTGTGTCCCTAAGAAAGGAGGTATTACTGTTGTTCCCAATGATAAAATGAACTTATTCCGCCAAGAATTGTTACTAGCTATAGGATGGTAATTGATTTTAGAAAAATAAACAAAGCTGCTAGAAAAGATCATTACCCCTTGCCTTTTATTGATCAAATGCTTGAAACATTATCTAAGCACACACACTTTTGTTTCCTCCACTACTGGAATCTAGCACTTTGCCGTTTGCCATGGCAGATGACAAAGGATAGGACTACGGACGACAAATACCTTTGCCGTCAGCCAGCAGATGGCCACAGTTTCGGCACTGTGAACTCCGGTAAAGGGGTTCTTTGACGTCTGCCTGGGCTTAGCGGATGACAAAGTTTTTTGCCGTGAGCCTGCAGACGACAAAGAGGCTGGATGGTGTAGCATTGACGCTAGCCCCATTAGGTGGCTAAGGACACCCTTTGCCGACTACCCCCCTCCCCTTTGTCGTCTGCCCCCCTATCATCTGCCCCTCCCCCCCTTTTCCATCGGTAGCAGACGACAAAGAGCCAGTATTGCCCCTTTTTCCCTGTTTTTGTTATATTCAAGAATTTTCATAGGTAATTATATGATATATATATACAATATCCCTGTCATATGGATATGATCAACCAACAATTATACCAAATTGAAAGTATCAAATTTCACATTGTTCACCATATTACAATAGTTTGCTCCATAAATACATAGTTTCATCCATATGTAGCAAGTTTCACATTGTTCATCGATCAAAATGAAAACAACAAGTAACACAAGCACTCCATCAACCACAAGCACTCCATCAATGCAAGCTTCCGTGCAGTGAATCTAATCTTTGAAATGGGAAATAAGAAAGTTAGAAGAAGAAGAAGAAGAAGGGTTTTTCTTCTCTTTATCTTTCTCCTCTTGTTTTTCTTCTTATTATTGCTTATTTGTGTCATTTAGAGCTAAACTAGGTAATTATGCCATTTTTGACCTAACTAAGGTTATTGTGTCATTTTGGTAGAAAATTAGCTTAGTATATGACATTTATAAGGTTACCGAGGTTATTATGCCATTTTTACCCCAAGTAAGCTAATTATGCCATTTTTGACATAAGTAATGTAAGTACAGGTCATTATTGAGCTAGCCTAGGTAATTATGCCATTTTGAGCTAACTAAGCTTATTATGTCATTCGGGAGGAAACAAAGCTAAGTATAGGTCAATTTAGAACTAACTTAGGTAAAATGGGTCATTTTGGAGCTAAGTAAGCTTATTATGCCGTTTGGAGGAAAATAAGCTAAGTATATGACATTTATGAGCTAACAAAGGTAATTATGTCATTTTGAGTTAACTAAGCTTATTATGTCATTTAGGAGGAAACAAAGCTAAGTATAGGTCACTTTAGAGCTAACTTAGGTAAAATAGGTCATTTTGAAGCTAAGTAAGCTTATTATGTCTGTCTGGAGGGAAATAAGCTAAGTTTATGACATTTATGAGCTAACAAAGGTTATTATGGCATTTTTGACCTAAGTAAGCTAATTATGTCATGAATGAACTAAATAAGGTAAGTATAGTTCATTATGCGTTTGTTAAGCAGAACACTAGAAAAAACTTACCGTTCTCGTCAGCACGGAGGTCAAGCATCTGGGTTGCTCGGGTCGGTTTCACCTGGAGAAGGCTGCCCTGGAGAAGGGTCATGCGATGCGGCTCGGGAGTTATGCTGCACCAAAGATGATTTGCAATGTCTCGTTAGCATGATGACACTGAAAAGATCATTGCATTCAAATGAAACTCATTGTTCGTGTCGTGGTAATGACTGGCATCGATAGAGGGATTTGGACGGTCTTCTTGCACATAGACTGCACATTTGGTTTTCACAAGTCAATGATATTAGTTATTAATGAAATGAACATTAAATGCAAGAGTGGACAAATATGAAGAGGAAACTTACCACGAAGAGCTCGTAGATGGCCTGGTGAGACGCATCGTTCCGTGCCCTCTCCTCCTCCAACAACCTAGTCGTCCTCTCCTCCCTCTCCTTCTCCTTTGCCGCCATAAGCGCCTGTGTTGCCTCTGTCTCTTTTTGAATAGCAATCTGCAACACAACTCCTCGTTAGCATTGTAATCATCTTTGTTGACACACACAACGTAATGAGGAAAGATATCTGAGTCTATATAACTAATCTCGATGGCGAACTCGACTGGCCATGGATGAGGCCTTATCTCATGACAGGAGCTTGTTTGGCACGCCTTGATCTGCCGAAGAGTGCTCGGACAACGCATAAGGCCATCTCCAATGGCCATCGAGCCATGGGGTCTCCCATTGCCAGATATCATCACCAGCTCTGGATCAACAGGCCCCTGGCTCGGGTTAAAGTCCTCCCCTTTCCTCGCCTTCCCCTCATCTCTATACTTCATGAGCTTGTGGTGGGAGGAGATGTTGGTGAAGTTCTCAGGATGATCGAGGTCATACTTAGAGAATGCCTTGACCTTCTTGTACGAGGCAGTATGGGCCATCGTATAGAGGGCGTACATCTATGGCACTGACGTGTTATTGTAATGCTCCTAAGAGAGAGAGAGAGAGAGAGAGAGGAACAAAGTATTAGTAAAGGGCTCAAGCTAGTATCAAGAATGAATTGCATGAATCATGAAGCAAACCACATACCCAGTTCTAACCAAACTGATTTAAGTTGGTGCTCCCTTGATGGTGTGGCACACCAACCATTTTGGCAAGCTGATCCTTGGCATTGTTGTGGATGTCTAGCCAGTGTTTTGAGCACCACTCATCCACCAATGCCTCCCAACAATCCATCTTATCCGCACACCATCTCGGGGGCACCTAAGTTAATACAAAGAAATTTGAGCACTACGCGTACGAATAAAATGAAGGAAACTAAGTACAAGGACTTAAGAATACATAATTACCTTCATGTAATGCTCCTTCTCCATATTCTTTACGCGGAACGTCGACTTGTCCTTCCTAATAGGCCGCTAGGCGTAGTAGTCTCGAGCAGCCCGCACCTAAGCCTCGTGCCGTAAGTTTTGCAGTAGGCGCCTGGATTCGATATCGATAACCTTTGCTGCGGCCTCCTCATATCCCTTCTCACACCTGTAGAAGGTTTGCAATCAAATGAGACAACGCTTATTAGTACAATAACTAGCTATTGTTCATTTTTAATTGTATAAGAAGAAATTATCCAAAACTGTCTAAGCACCATGCCCGCCCTCGTGTGGCACAAAACACCGTCGATCCTCTCCTCCGGCGGGGCCGGTGCAGCCAAGTAGTGCTCCCAGGTCAATCCTACCTCTCGAACCTGACCCTCACCACGCAACATGACAAACCCCGGGAGGTTTTGCCGGCAAAGCACACCAAGGACGTTGTTTGGCCTGTGGGCATCCTTAGGGTGAACCCAACCCCTGTAGTATGACAAAGCCAACATATTAGATATTTGAAAAAACATGAAGGAAAAAGGTTAAAAAAGAGTACATGCACTTACTTGTCCCCATCAGGCCTAATCGACCACCTATGCTCGCTGGTCGCCGTCACGAGCGGGAGCTATGGACTACCACGCTAGTAGACGGTGGTTGTCGGTGTCAAAACCGGCGGATCTCGGGTAGGGGGTCCCGAACTGTGAGGCTAGAATCGACGGTAATAGGAGACGAAGGGGACACGAGTTTACCCAGGTCTGGGCCCTCCTATGGAGGTAATACCCTACGTCTTGCTTGGTTGTACTGATGATGTAAGGGGTTACATAGTTGATGTACCTCGAGATCGTATAGCTAACCCTAGATGAGTTGTTCTGTCTATATACCCTAAAACCCTCCGGCTTATATAGATATCGAGGATGCCTCGGGTTTACACATGGTCAGTTACATGCCGAAGAGATAAACTTGCCTAACTATTACATCAGACATGGAGCGCAAGCCATATTTCCTGAAGCTTCCATCTTGGAGATTTGGGCCTTCATAGTCCAGCCCACAACAATAGGTTGGCTATCCGAGGGTAAGTAGCCCTCATAGTCCAGCCCGCAACAATAGGTTGGCTATCCGAGGACCCCCTAATCCAGGACTCCCTCAGTGGCCCCCTCAAACTACCTCCTCCTCGCTATTAGAAAATGATCCCCGCCACCATCAGCATGGCCACTAGGCTCCTCCGGCCAGGTATCCCATGGGGTCTGCTGGGACATGCCTTCATCCCTCTCTTCTCCGGAGTCTCGTGGGACGAAGCCTCCGGGACAAGAGTCTCGTAGGTCGTAGGCTCGTCGACCCGAGGCTTGTGGACCGAAGTTCGCGTACCCTCCTCCTCATACGGGTCCACCCTAGCAGTGCTTGGGTGAATCAGCTGGGGGTGGCGGTGAGGAAGGCATAGCATCCACCCTACCTCTCCCACGGCCTCCTCTCCCACGTGTACCTCTACTACCTCTCTTCTTCCTCGACCTCCTCTCATGGGGGTCGACGAAGAAGCGGGTACCGATGTATGCAGACTAAAGAGCAACGCTCTCTAGAGAGACTCGACATGAATGGAAGTACCCATCCCACCACCCTCCGACGAAGAAGGAGCCGCGGAGTGCTCTCGACCCTTTCCCACCATCTTTCAATAATTTCCACGACAAAAAGTAAATGAAATTAGTACAACATAAAATTGAATACCTACATGAATAATAAAATGTATATAATTTGAGTGTATCATCATATACCTAACATGAACTAAATATATATATGTATAGAATAAAAGTTGATTACCTGACATGAATTAATAATAATCTTGATCGTCTATATATTCTTCGGGATAGATAAATGCATCATCATCATCACTATCATCAATAAATGCATGTTCACCATCACTATCAGGAACAACGTGTGGAAAGCCTCCTTTATGTAATCGGTCAAGCATTGTCAGGTCATTTGCAGCAGTAATCTCTTCCTGTTCCAGCTTAGGGGTTACGTCGGATTCACTGTCGCTGTCTACTTCAATGTTCCGGGGTGAAGTATAGCGGTTCTTGAAACGTTTTATGGAAAGACATGTTTTTTGGAAGAATTCTCCTTCATATGTGTCTGGATTAATGTGAGATTCATAATCCTCTTCATTGAGGGGATGTGGTCTAAAATGTGACGACACTAAATAAACGACATTCCAACCTTTCAGATTTGGATTAGTTTGGCAGGCCCACGGTAGATAGAAAACTTGGGTCGCCTGTTGAGCCATAATATAGACATCGGGAACATCTAAATGGGTGCTTTGCTTGATTTCGAATATCCCTATATGTTCATGACTCCTTCTAGTCTCCTTCGGCTGGAACCAATAACATTTGAAGACTATGACGTTCAGTGGGTTTTCACCATAGAATAGAAGTTCATAAATTGCTTAAACTCTTCCATAATACTCGGTACCTCCTTCGCCGATAGCAAAGACACAACAATTTCTAGTCTTTAGGTCGGGCATAGATAGCTTTTTGCCAAAGGTACGAAAGCGATACCCGTTGATGTCGTATTTGTCAAATGAATGGACCTTATAGTCAAAACCATTAGCGACTTGTCTCAACTCGGCGTACATAGACTCTGAATTAGCCTACAAGCTTAATACGAAAGGATTGTAGCATTAGCAAAAAATTAGACAAAGAAATGAAATGGTGCATTAATGGTAATTACCATTTGTTTGATCCAAGAGATGAAACCGGAATAGTCGCCTCCATGCTTTGCCATAAGCTCATACTCTGCAACGGAATCCTTTTGGATGACTGATCCATCCGAGCATTTGGCGACGTATCGACTATATCAAATATTCGAGAATAAGAGCAGTTCAAAGGAATTACAAGTTGCAAAACAATAATGTACCGATAACTTACTCGATGTACGACTGCACTTCTCTTAGGATGTTGAAGATACAATGAAATGGTCCACCATTCATCGACATCCAACGCTTTTGTTTTTGAAGCACCGACTGGTGCGAGCTTCCCTTTGAATAGGCTAAGGTTGGATCGACTTTTTTAGGGTCACCATCATTCTACCGAGGCTTCAGATTATGCAAATGACTATTTTGGCTTCGTAGTGTGCCGTCACGAAGTTTGCCGCCTCCTCAATAATGAATGCCTCGGCTATCGATGCTTCAATTCTACGTTTATTTTAACATTTTTCTCGAAGCGTCTTCCGCATCCTCTTAGTTGCGAAGCACCAATGATTTTGCATGCCCTCCAATCTCGCCTCGGTTGGGAGATGCAAAATCAAATGTTGCATTGGATTAAAGAATCCCAATGGAAAGATCTTCTCTAACTTGCAGATAAACTCCGACACCAACTCTTCCATTTCATCTTGCACGCCAGTCGATAGTTCTTTCTCACAAAGAGAACAGAAGAAATAGCTCAGCTCTGCCAGTATTAGCCATTCATCCTCAGGGATAAAACCACGCAGCATCACCGGCATTACCCGCTCAAGCCATATGTGCCAATCATGACTCTTGAGACCAAATATTTTCAATTTGTCAAGACTCGCTTCCCTCTTTAGATTCGTTGCATAACCATAGGAGAACATGAACTGCATTTTCACCCACAAGATCATTTCCCTCATAGCTGGCCTTCCAAGATTGAACCATGCCTTTGGCTTTGTAAAGTTCTTCTTTGCTTTCGGTTGTCGCATGTTTTGTAACGGGCTATCACATGGAGCCTCTTGATCGATTCTAGCCTTAGGATTATCCTTTGATTTCCCCTCTATGGCGAACAATGTACCAAAAATGGCCTCAGAAATATTCTTTTTGGTGTGCATCACGTCAAGGTTCTGTGGGCAAAGGAGGTCTTTGAAGTAAGGCAGATCCCATAAGCATGACTTGTGAGTCCAGGCGTGTTCCGTATTATACCCTTTGAAATACCCTGGACGTTGTGGATCCGAATCGAGAGCGTTTAACTGATCCAGGATCTGTTGGCCTATCAACGCAGGTGGTGCAGAGTTTTTGACAACTCTACGTTTGATGAATTTCTTCTTGTATTTTCTGATCTTATGGCGAGGATCCAGGAACTATCTATGCATGTCGAAGCAAGAAAACTTGTGACCCACCTGCATCCAACGGAACTAAAGAGTTGCCTTGCATGTGGGGCACGGGAACCTTCCATGCACACACTAGCCAATGAATAGTGCATACGCCGGCAAGTCATGCGTCGAGTACATGTACCACACATGCATTCTGAAGCCTAAATAAGGCACATCCATTCTCACATGCATCTATCTTCTCATAGGGCATCTTAAGTACACGGAGGATTTTGCCCGATTGGTACAGGTTTGCAGACAATACATGGCCTTTGGGTAGAAAGCGTCCAAATATTGTCATCATCGCGTTGTAGCATTCTCTGCCCAGGTTGAATTGAGCCTTCAGAGCCATTACTTGCGCGATGGCATCCAACTGACAAAGATCAATGTGCTCGTGGAGGGGATGTTTTGAAGACTCCAACATTTCATAGAATGCCTTTGTAGATTCCTCCATCTCATCGTCCAAATCCCGAGCATCATCAAAGTCTTGCACCATGTCTTGAATCCCGGTACCATGCTCGTCACTGTGACGATGAACCCCCTCAGCTCTGGAACGTTCGGCAGACTCACCATGAAAAGTTCACACCGTATAATTATGTGTAAAACCCTACTTCTACAGGTGTTTACCCATTTCACCCTCTGTCTGCTTTTGAAAGTTGTCGCATCGGGGCCAGGGGCGCCATGTTTTTTCTGTCCATTTGCAAATGCTGCTCTCACAAACCCCTTGCTATTTGTTAACCATTCTTTGGTCATGTCTTTCTGACTGGTGTGACCGGTGTACATCCATGCACGATCACTCATCTTGCCTAGCTACTGGACACACAATATATATATATATATATAATTTAGCATATATATATATATTCATCAGTTAATCAAATTTTTCAGTTTTATTATGTCCATGGAACCTACACGCTAATAGGTAAAGATATGTCCTACTCCCACCCGAGTATGTGTAGATTGGGTTCGTTTTCCATGCTCTGCTCCAGATCCGACGCAGAATTTTGGCAGCACCTCCTCGCTGTTCTCCTGATACACGTCTCCGTAATAAGCAGAGAGGATGTGTACCCGGAGAACAACAAGGAGGCACTGACGAAATTCGGCATCGGATCCGGAGCAGAGCATACGGGAAAACGAACCCAATCTACACATACTCGGGCTGTCCATGGATAACGTTGGACAATTCGAAAGGATGGCGGTTATAAATATGCAAGGACATGCATATTTATAGATGCCGCCCTTTCGAATGGGAGACGCATATTGGTCACACATACTGTTGAATTGAAGATACCTATAGCTAGCAAGTTTCATCGGCACGAAGACCGGAATAGAGTGAATTAAGGGGGGCAATGAGATGTTATTTGTGCTCACCCACGAATGCAGGGGCGGAGCTCGTCCAACGCACGGGGAGGTCGTCGAACAACTGCACATTGAAATCCACTCGATCAACACAAATATGATGTTTTTATAACCAAATAGGAGAATATGTGGCCTAAGTCATAATTTACAAAACTATGACCCCGTCGGCCTGTGGAAGGCCGAAGAGCACCTTTTCGGTCAACAAGAGGCAGAAGAGGTGTTGTGGGTCGGGGGTTAGTGGCATCGGGAGTCAGTGGGGTCGGGGGTCAGTGGCGTCGGGGGTCGGGGGGTCAGTGCTGTCGGGGGTCGGGGATCAGTGGCGTCGTTTCAGGGTGTCGTGCCTGGGCATCGTGTCGGGGTGTCGGAGCATCGTGTCGGGGTTTCGGGGCGTCGTGTCGGGGTATCGTGTCTGGGCGTCGTGTCGGGGTGTCATGTTTGGGCGTCGTGTCGCGGTGTCGTGTTTGGGCATCATGTCGCGGTGTCGGGGTGTTGGCGCGTCGTGTCGGGGTGTCGTGTCGGGGCGTCGTATTGGGTTGTTGGGGTGTCGTGTCGAGGCGTTGTGTCGTGATGTCGGGGCGTCATGTCGGGGTGTCATGTAGGGGTGTTGGGGCGTCGTATCGGGGTGTCGGGGTGTCGTGTCGGTTTCTTTTTCTTCTAGGTTTTTTCTTTTCTAATAAATAAACCAACTAACCTAAACCAAAACTAACCTAATAAACTAACCTAAACCTAAACCTAATCTAACCTAAACCTAAATGTAAACTAACCTAAAAACAAAAAAACTCACATTGGAGGGGTCGGTGGAGGAGGGTGCCGGTGGAGTACGAGGTCGGTGGAGGACGACCGCCATAAGGAGGACGCCGGTGCGGCGGTGCTGGAGAAGGGCCATGGGAAGGGGGCGCCACGGGGAGGGGGAGGCGGTGCGGTTTCGTGGGGACGGGGCAGCGGGGAGGGGACGGTGTGGCGCGCGGGCACAAGGGCCGAGGGCGGGGCGGTAGCAAGGGGCGGTGGCGGTGCTGGGCGCAGGGGCCGGCGGTGGGGCTCAACGACGTCAGGCGGGGCTGGGGAGGCGGTGCGGCGTCGCGGTGAGGGTACAGCGGGGAGGGAGAGGCGATGCGGTGTCGCGGGGACAAGGGCTGGCGGCGGTGCTAGACGTAGGGGCCGACGGCGGGGCTTGGCTACGTCGGGTGGGGCTGGGGCAGTGGGTGGGGTGGGTTAGTTGGTGGGGGAGAGAGATATAGAGGGGAGAGAGGGGGAATGGCCGTTGGGGTGACTGTTAGTTAGCCAGCTCTTCGTTGTCCACTAGTGGATGGCAAAGAGTGCGCGAGTAGACGACAAAGTAGTAGCGGACAACATCTAGGTCGCTCACGTGACCTAGCCCGCTCCACGGCCTAGTGGGGCCCATCTGGGCCCTTTACCCTTTGCCTTCGGGACCTTTGTCGTCGGCTGGCGGACGACAAAGATTTGGCTGATGGCAAACTGTTGGGAGACGTAGTAGTAAATCAAAATTTTCCTACGTGTCACCAAGATCTATCTATGGAGAAACCAGCAAACGAGCGGGGAGAGATTGGATCTTCATACCTTTGAAGATCCTAAGCGGAAGCGTTGCTAGAACGCGGTTGATGGAGTCGTACTCGCAGCGATTCAGATCGCTGCAGATCCGATCAAGTGCCGAACGGACGGCACCTGTGCGTTCAACACACATGCAGCCCGGTGACGTCTCCTACACCTTGATCCAGCAAGGAGGGAGGAGAGGTTGAGGGAGAGCTCCGGCAACACGACGGCGTGGTGGCGGTGGAGCTGCGTGGTACTCCGACAGAGCTTCGCTAAGCACTACGGAGAACGAGGAGAGGAAGGAGTAGGGCTGCACCAGGGAGGAGATGAACTCGTGTCGTTGTGCAGCCCCAAATACCTCTACTATATATAGGGGGAGGGGAGGAGAGATGCTGCGCCCTAGGGTTCCACCCTAGGGGTGGCGGTAGCCTCCAGGAGCCCATCTGGCCGGCGGCCAGGGCAGGGAGAGGTGGAGGCGCCCTAGGGTGGGCCTTAAGGCCCATCTAAGCCTAGGGTTTGCCCCCTCCACCCTTGCTGCGCCTTGGGCTGGGGTGGGAGGCACACCAGCCCACCTAGGGGCTGGCTCCCTCCCACTCTTGGCCCATGGAACCTTCCGGGGCAGGTGGTCCCACTTGGTGGACCCCCGGAACCCTTCCGGTGGTCCCGGTACACTACCGGAGACACCCGGAACACTTCCGGTAACCAAAACCTCACTTCCTATATATCAATCTTCGTCTCCGGACCATTCCGGGACTCCTAGTGACGTCTGGGATCTCATCCGGGACTCCGAACAACCTTCGGTAACCACGTACACTATTTCCCTATAACCCTAGCGTCATCGAACCTTAAGTGTGTAGACCCTACGGGTTCGGGAGACACGTAGACATGACCGAGACACCTCTCCGGTCAATAACCAACAGCGGGATCTGGATACTCATGTTGGCTCCCATGTACTCCACGATGATCTCATCGGATGAACCACGATGTCAAGGATTCAATCAATCCCGTATACAATTCCCTTTGTCTATCGGTATGGAACTTGCCCGAGATTCGATCGTCGGTATCCCCATACCTTGTTCAATCTTGTTACCGACAAGTCTCTTTACTCGTTCCGTAATACATCATCCCGTGACTAACTCCTTAGTCACATTGAGCTCATAATGATGATGTCTTACCGAGTGGGCCCAGAGATACCTCTCCGTCACACGGAGTGACAAATCCCAGTCTCGATTCGTGTCAACCCAACAGACACTTTCGGAGATACCCGTAGCGTACCTTTTTAGCCACCCAGTTATGTTGTGACGTTTGGCACACCCAAAGAATTCCTACGGTATCCGGGAGTTACACAATCTCATGGTCTAAGGAAACGACACTTGACATTGAAAAGCTTTAGCAAACGAACTACACGATCTTGTGCTATGCTTAGGATTGGGTCTTGTCCATCACATCATTCTCCTAATGATGTGATCCCGTTATCAAAGACATCCAATGTCCATGGTCATGAAACCGTGACCATCTATTAATCAACGAGCTAGCCAACTAGAGGCTCGCTAGGGACACGTTGTGGTCTATGTATTCACACATGTATTACGGTTTCCGGTTAACACAATTATAGCATGAACAACAGACAATTATCATGAACTAGGAAATACAATAATAACCATTTTATTATTGCCTCTAGGGCATATTTCCAACAGTCTCCCACTTGCACTAGAGTCAATAATCTAGTTACATTGTGATGAATCGAACACCCATAGCATTCTGGTGTTGATCATGTTTTGCTCGTGAGAGAGGTTTAGTCAACGGATCTGCGACATTCAGATCCGTATGCACTTTACAAATATCTATGTCTCCTTCCTGAATGTAATCACGGATGGAGTTGAAGCGGCGCTTGATGTGTCTTGTCTTCTTGTGAAACCTGGGCTCCTTCGCAAGGGCAATAGCTCCAGTGTTGTCACAGAGTAGAGTCATCGGGCCCGACGCATTTGGAATCACTCCTAGGTCGGTGATGAACTCCTTCATCCAGACTCCCTCCTTTGCTGCTTCCGAAGCAGCTATGTACTCCGCTTCACATGTAGATGTTGCCACGACGCTTTGCTTGCTGCTGCTCCAGCTCACTGCCCCTCCATTCAAAATATACACGTATCCGGTTTGCGACTTGGAGTCGTCCGGATCTGTGTCGAAGCTAGCATCGACGTAACCCTTTACGACGAGCTCTTCGGCACCTCCATAAACGAGAAACATGTCCTTTGTCCTTTTCAGGTACTTCAGGATATTCCTGACCGCTGTCCAGTGTTCCGCTCCGGGATCACTTTGGTACCTTCCTACCAAACTTATGGCAAGGTTCACATCAGGCCTGGTACACAGCATGGCATACATGATAGAGCCTATGGCTGAAGCATAGGGGATGACACTCATCTCTTCTCTATCCTTTGCCGTGGTCGGTCATTGAGTCGTACTCAATCTCACACCTTGCAACACAGGCAAGAACCCCTTCTTGGACTGATCCATATTGAACTTCTTGAATATCTTTTCAAGGTATGTGCTTTGTGAAAGACCAATGAGGCGTTTCGATCTATCTCTATAGATCTTAATACCTAATATGTAAGCAGCTTCTCCAAGGTCCTTCATTGAAAAACACTTATTCAAGTAGGCCTTTATACTTTCCAAGAGTTCTATATTATTTCCCATTATCAGCATGTCATCCACATACAGTATAAGAAATGCTATAGAGCTCCCACTCACTTTCTTGTAAATACAAGGTTCTCCATAAACCTGTACAAACCCAAACTCTTTAATCACCTCATTAAAGCGAATGTTCCAACTCCGAGATGCTTGCACCAGCCCATAGATGGAGTGCTGGAGCTTGCATACCTTGTTAGCATCTTTAGGATCGACAAAACCTTCCGGCTGCATCATATACAGTTCTTCCTTGAGGAATCCATTAAGGAATGCCGTTTTGACGTCCATTTGCCAGATCTCATAATCATAAAATGCGGCAACTGCTAACATGATTCGGACTGACTTTAGCATCGCTACGGGTGAGAAAGTCTCATCGTAGTCAACTCCTTGAACTTGTCGATAACCCTTAGCGACAAGCCGAGCCTTATAGGCGGTCACATTTCCGTCCGCGTCAGTCTTCTTCTTAAAGATCCATTTGTTTTCAATGGCTCGCTTATCATCAGGCAAGTCCACCAAAGTCCATAATTTGTTCTCATACATGGATCCTATCTCGGATTTCATGGCCTCAAGCCATTTGTCGGAATCCAGACCCGCCATCGCTTCTTCATAGTTCGAAGGTTCACCGTTGTCCAACAACATGATCTCTAGGACAGGATTGTCGTACCACTCTGGTGCCGAACGTGTCCTAGTGGACCTTCGAATAGCGACTTGATCTGAAGCTTCATGATCATCATCATTAACTTCCTCTCTAGCTGGTGTAGGCTCCACAAAAACAACTTCCTGTGTTGCGCTACTCTCCGGTTCGAGTGGAGGTACAATTACCTCATCAAGTTCTATTTTTCTCCCACTTACTTCTTTCGAGAGAAACTCTTTCTCGAGAAAGGATCCATTCTTGGCAACAAAGAATTTGCCCTCGGATCGTAGGTAGAAGGTATACCCCATAGTCTCTTTGGGATATCCTATGAAGACGCACTTTTCCGCTTTGGGTTCGAGCTTTTCAGGTTGAAGTTTCTTCACATAAGCATCGCATCCCCAAACTTTTAGAAACGACAGCTTAGGTTTCTTTCCAAACCATAATTCATACGATGTCGTCTCAACGGATTTAGACGGTGCCCTATTTAAAGTGAATGCGGCAGTCTCTAATGCATATCCCCAAAATGATAGCGGTAAGTCGGTAAGAGACATCATAGATCGCACCATATCCAATAGAGTGCGATTACGACGTTCAGACACACCATTTTGCTGAGGTGTGCTGGGCGGCGTGAGCTGTGAAACAATTCCACATTTCCTAAGGTGCGTGCCAAACTCATGACTTAAATATTCTCCGCCACGATCAGATCGTAGGCATTTTATTTTCCTGTCACGTTGATTC
Source organism: Hordeum marinum (assembly GCA_022496015.1). Classification (NCBI taxonomy): domain Eukaryota; kingdom Viridiplantae; phylum Streptophyta; class Magnoliopsida; order Poales; family Poaceae; genus Hordeum; species Hordeum marinum. The sequence continues at coordinate 333,438,214 of CM039678.1, read as the reverse complement.
TCGACCTCACTCTGAAATTCCTTGAACCTTTCAAAGGTTTCAGACTTGTGTTTCATTAAGTAGACATACCCATATCTGCTCAAGTCATCAGTGAGGGTGAGAACATAACGGTAGCCACCGCGAGCCTCGACACTCATTGGACCGCATACATCGGTATGTATTATCTCCAACAAGTCAGTTGCTCGCTCCATTGTTCCGGAGAACGGAGTCTTGGTCATCTTGCCCATGAGGCATGGTTCGCATGTGTCAAATGATTCGAAATCAAGTGACTCCAAAAGTCCATCAGCATGGAGCTTCTTCATGCGTTTGACACCAATATGGCCAAGACGGCAGTGCCACATGTAAGTGGGACTATCGTTATCAACTTTACACTTTTTGGTACTCACACTATGGACATGTGTAACATCACGTTCGAGATTCATCAAAAATAAACCATTGACCAGCGGGGCATGAGCATAAAACATTTCTCTCATATAAATATAACAACCATTATTCTCGGATTTAAATGAGTAGCCATCTCGCATCAAGCGAGATCCAGATACAATGTTCATGCTCAAGGCTGGTACTAAATAACAATTATTAAGGTTTAAAACTAATCCCGATGGTAGATGTAGAGGTAGCGTGCCGACGGCGATCACATCGACCTTGGAACCATTCCCGACGCGCATCGTCACCTCGTCCTTGGCCAGCCTCCGCTTATTCCGCAGCTCCTGCTTGGAGTTACAAATGTGAGCAACTGCACCGGTATCAAATACCCAGGAGCTACTACGAGCGCTGGTCAAGTACACATCAATAACAAGTATATCACATATACCTTTAATGTTGTCGTCCCTCTTATCCGCTAAGTACTTGGGGCAGTTCCGCTTCCAGTGACCGGTACCCTTACAATAGAAACACTCAGTCTCAGACCGGTACCCTTACAATAGAAACTCTAGATAGTGCCCAAAGAAATTATGCCACTATTGAAAAGGAATTTTTAACAGTTGTGTTTGCTTGTGATAAATTCAGACCTTACATTATTGATTCCAAAGTTATTGTTCACACTAATAATGCTGCTATAAAATGTTTATGGAAAAGAAAGATACTAAACCTAGACTCATTATGTGGGTTCTCTTGCTTTAGGAATTTGATTTACATATCATTGATAGGAAAGGAGGTGAGAACCCCGTAGCTTATAACTTGTCTAGGTTAGAAAATATTCTTGATGACCCATGATACGTCTCCAACGCGTCTATAATTTATGAAGTATTCATGCCATGTTTACAATAATTATATACAATTTTGGTATGATTTTATTAGAACTAACCCTGACTGACATTGTTTTCAGTAGAACTACCATGGTGTCATTTTTATGCAGAAATAAAGTTCTCGGAATGGGCTGAAAATTTACGAAGAATATTTTTGGAAAATATAAAAAATACTGGAGCAAAAGGTACCGAAGAGGAGTCCCGAGGCAGCCACAAGCCACTAGGGCACGCCCCTGGCTTGTGGCCCCCTCGGGAGTCCCCTTGACGTGATTCCAACGCCAAGTACTCCTATAAATCCAGTAACCCCCCAAAAAGAAACCTAGATCGGGAGTTCTGTCGCTGCAAGCCTATGTAGCCACGAAAAACCAATCGGGAGCCCGTTCCGGCACCCTGCCATAGGGGGCCATCATCACCAGAGGCCATCTTCATCATCCCGGCGGTCTCCATGATGAGGAAGGAGTAGTTCACCCTCGGGGATGAGGGTATGTACTAGTAGCTATGTGTTTGATCTCTCTCTCTCTCTCATCTCTTGAGATGACACGATCTTGATGTACCACGAGCTTTATTAATATAGATGGATCATATGGAGTTTTACCCTCTGTATCTTTTTGTGATTAATTGAGTTTTCCCTTTGAAGTTTTCTTATCGGATTGAGTCTTTAAAGGATTTGAGAACAGTTGATGTATGACTTGCGATGGGATATCCATGGTGACAATGGGATGTTCTATTGATAAACTTGATGTATGTTTTGGTGATCAACTTGCTGGTTCCGTGACCTTGGGAATCTATGCATAGGGGTTGGCACATGTTTTTGTCTTGACTCTCCGGTAGAAACTTTGGGGTACTCTTTGAAGTTCTTTGTGTTGGATCGAACATGATGAATCTGAAATTGTGATGCATATCGTATAATCAAGCCCATGGGTACTCGTGGTGACATTGGAGTATCTAGGTGACATTAGGGTTCTGGTTGATGTGTACCTTAAGGTGTTATTTTAGTACGAACTCTAGGGCTGTTTGTGACACTTATAGGGATACCTCATACAATTGATCGGAAAAGATAACTTTGAGGTGGTTTCGTACCGTACAATATTTTGTTATTTTGTTCTCCACTATTTGTGACTTTGGAGTGGACTCTTTGTGCACGTGAGGGATTTACATATGATTCAACTATGTCAGTATTGCTGAGAGAACTTGCACTAGTGAAAGTATGAACCCTATGCCTTCTATGTAAGCATAGCAATAACATTTGTGCTCACTTTTATCATTATTTACCTTGCTGTTTTTATATTTTCAGATTACAAAAAACCTACATCTACAATCCATATTACACTTGTATCACCATCTCTTCGCCGAACTAGTGCACCCATACAATTTACCATTGTATTGGGTCTGTTGGGGACACAAGAGACTCTTTGTTATTTGGGTGGAGGGTTGTTTGAGAGAGACCATATTCATCCTATGCATCCCACGGATTGATAAACCTTAGTTCATCAACTTGATGGAAATTTGCCACTGTCCTACAAAACTCTGTGCTTGGAGGCCCAACACGAGTCTACAATAAGAAGGTTGCGTCGTAGACATCAAGCTCTTTTCTAGCGTCGTTGCCAAGGAGGTGAGTGCGTGAAGGAATATATTTAGATCTTGCAATCAAATATTTTAGTTTATTGTTTTTCACTAGTTTGGTTTTATAAAAGAAAACTACAAAAAATGGAGTTTATGTTGCATCATTTGTTTCGTCTTATAATGTCTTTCGTGAAAATAAGGATTCAAAAAATTGTGATCAATTGGTAGAGGAAGTATTTATGAAAATACTTAATGACAATTACTTGAATGATGAGCATTATTGAATGTTGCTAGTATGAATTCTCTGAATATTCACGATGCTAATGATATGCAAAGCCACAAGCTTGGGGATGCTATGTTTGATGAAGAAGATATTTTTAGTCCCCCAAGTTTTGATGAGCAAATTTATTATGATGATGACATGCCTCCTATCTATAATGATTATTATGATGACATGTATGACATAAAGAGTGATAGTAACCATGAAAATTTTAATCATTATTTTAATATTCAATGTGGTTATGTCAATCAAGTATCTCATGATAGTTATTTTGTTGAGTTTGCTTCCACTATTATGAATGAAAAGAAAATTGCTTATGTGGAGAGTGAAAAAATTTCTATGCTTGTGGATCATGAAGATAATGCTTTATGTGATAGTTATATTGTGGAATTCCATCATGATGCTACTGAAAATTATTATGAGGGAGGAACATATGCTTGTAGGAATTGCAATAATATGAAGTTTCCTGCCCACGTGTTCAAAGTTTTAAAGTCATGCTTGTTTTGCCCTCCCATGCTAGTTGATTCTTGCTCCCATAAATTGTTTGCTCACAAAATACCTATGCATAGGAAGTGGGTTAGACTTTAATGTGCTTGTCATGATATTCATAATGCTCTTTTGCATGTTTCAATTATTATTCCTATGTGAGCATCATTGAAATAATCGTGCCTAGCTAAAAGGCATTAAAGAAAAGCGCTTGTTGGGAGACAACCCAACACTTTTAATTTCTGTTTTTGTGTGTTAACTTGATTAAGACATTGTATTAATCATGTTTTGTGCCTTTTATTTCAATAAAGTGCCAAGTAAAACCTTTGGGATGACTCACAAGATGAGTAGAATTGATGCTGAACCAAAACAAAAACTTTTGCCTCCAGTACAGGAATATTAATTTTTTAGTGGAGCGTGATAATTATATGAAACTTTTACACAGTCTTTATATACAAATTATTCAGGTTTTCTTAAATTTTCAGAATTTTTAGAGATAGATAAGTATGGATATACTTCAGATCTTCATAGACAATTTTGTTTTTCACAGATTCTGTTTTGCATGCATAGTTTGCTTGCTTTAGTGTTCCCATAGCTTATATTCAGTGATATAAATTATGGGAATGATATAATACAATAGGTATTATGTGAGAACAATTATTAATCTTGTCTTGACAGTACCTAAGTGAATGATCTTTATTTATTACACTAACCCTTCTCACGAAGTTCCGTTAAGTTTTGTGTGATTGAAGTTTTCAAGCTTTGGGTGAGACACCGATATGAGGAGAACAAGGATTGACAAGAACCTAAGCTTGGGTATGCCCAAGGCACACCAATGTAATATCCAAGGAATACTCAAGTGCCTAAGCTTGGGGATGCCCTAGAAGGCAGCCCCTCTTTCGTCTTCAACATTATAGGTATATCTTACTTAGAGCTATAATTTTATTCGTCACATAATATGAGTTTTGCTTGGAGCGTAATTCTATTTTGTTATTTTATGTTAGTTATTATTTATAATATTGTTTTTCAATAAAAATTTCCAAGAATTGCCTTAGGATGCTTGCATTGCATGTTTGATGTGTGCTGTGTAAAAAACAGAAACTTTTTTTTTGTAGTTTTTGAATTTTCATATTTTACTGGAACATCGAAAGTTTCTAAAATTTTTACAACGTATTTTCATATAAATTATCTAGAATATCCTAAAGTTTAATAATTTTTAGAGTTACAGAAGTACACTGGTTTAATAAATTGCTACAGATTGTTCTATTTAGACAGATTGTTGTCATAGTTTTGTTATCTACTTATCCTATAGTTTCCATAGCCTATGTTGGTAGATATAAATTGTGGAAATGAGAGTATACAGTAACTAATGTTTGAAAATTATTTTTCAACTTGTCTTGTCAGTACATGAAGTGTTGATTTGTTCTTATGTGTACTAACCTATCTCACAAGTTTTTTTAGTTTTGTGTGGATGAAGTTTTTGAGAATAGGTGAAACTGAGATATGAGAGGATTGAACAAGATATAAAAGATAAAGATTGGGGATGCCCAAGGCACCCCAAGTAAATATTTCAAGAACTCTCAAGCATCTAATCTTGGGGATGCTATGCATCCCACCTCTCTTTGTCAACTATCGGCTAGTCTATGTTGAGCCCAAATTTTAATTCGTTCACATGATGCGTGCTATTCTTGGAGTGCTATTTTTTTGCTTGTTGTTGAGTAAAATACTCAGATATGAAAATATTTATTGAGATAGAGCCCTCACATAGCTACTTGATTGTTTACCAACTCACTGATCTTCACTTATATCTATTTGGAGTAGTTTGTCAATTTGCTCTAGTGCTTCACTTATATCTTTGTAGAGCACGACGGTGGTTTCCTTTAATAGAAATTGATGAACTCTCATGCTTCACTTACATTATTTTGAGAGTCTCTAAACAACATGATAATTTGCTTAGGTTATGAATAGTCCTAATATAATGGGCATCCAAGAGGGATATAATAAAAACTTTCATATAAAGTGCATTGAATACTATGAGAAGTTTGATTCCTTATGATTGTTTTGAGATATAGAGATGGTAATATTAGAGACATGCTAGTGAGTAATTTTGGTAGAAATACTTGTGTTAAAGGTTGTGATTCCCGTAGCATGCACGTATGGTGAACCGTTATGTGACGAAGTCGGAGCATGATTTACCTATTGATTGCCCTCCTTTGTGGGGAGGTCGGGACAACGCGATGGTTAAGTCCTACCAACCCTTCCCCTGGGAGCATGCGTGTAGTACTTTTTTTGATGACTAATAGAATTTTCAATAAGTATGTGAGTTCTTTATGACTAATGTTGAGTCCATGGACTCTGCACACTCTCACCCTTCTACCCTTGCTAGCCTCTCTAGTACTGCGCAAATTTCACCGGTGCATTAAACCCACTATATACCTTCCTCAAAACAGCCACCATACCTACTTATTATGGCATTTCCATAGCCATTCCCAGATATATTGCCATGCAACTTCCACCGTTCCGGTTATGACACGCATCATCATTGTCATATTGCTTTGCATGATCATGTAATTGACATCATATTTGTGGCAAAGCCACCGTTCATATTCTTTATACATGTCACTCTTGACTAATTGCACATCCCAATACACCGTTAGAGGCGTTCATATAGAGTCATATTTTGTTCTAAGTATCGAGTTGTAATTCTTGAGTTGTAAGTAAATAAAAGTGTGATGATCATCATTATTAGAGCATTGTCCCATGCGAGGAAAGGATGATGGAAGCTATGATTCCCTCAAGAGGTGGGATGAGTCTCCAGACTTTACAAAAACTAAAAGAGACCTCTCCATCACACGGAGTAACAAATCCCAGTCTTGATCCATACCCACTCAATAGACACTCTTGGAGATACCTGTAGAGCACCTTTATAGTCACCCAGTACATTGTGACGTTAGATCCACACAAGGCACTCCTCCAGTGTCAGTGAGTGGCATGATCTCATGTTTATAGGAACATATACTTGACATGTAGAAAAACTATTGCAATAAACTGACACGATCATATGCCATGTTTGTAGTTTAGGTCTTGTCCATCACATCATTCTCTAATTATGTGATCCCGTTATAAAATGACATCTCATGTCAATGGCTAGGAAACCTTGACCATCTTTGATCAACGAGCTAGTCTACTAAAGGCATACTAGGGACAAGGATAATAAAAAATTATCATGAACAAGGAAATATAATAATAACCATTTCATTATTGCCTCTAGGGCATATTTCCAACAGTCTCCCACTTGCACTAGAGTCAATAATCTAGCTCACATCACTATGTGATTTACATTGTAATGAATCGAAGACCCATATAGTTCTGGTGTTGATCATGTTTTGCCCTTGTAAGAGGTTTAGTCAACGGGTCTGCAACATCGAGATCCGTGTGCACTTTGCAAATATTTATGTCCTCCTCCTTGATGTACTTGCGGATAGAATTGAAGCTTCGCTTTATGTGTATGGTCCTCTTGTGAAACCTTGGTTCCTTGGCCAGGGCAATGGCACCAGTGTTATCACAAATCAGTTCCACTAGATTCAGTGCACTGGGCACTACTCCAAGATCTATCATGAACTCCTTCATCCAGACACCTTCCATCGTTGCCTCTAAGGCTGCGATGTACTCCACTTCGCATGTAGAATCGGCTACGACGCTCTGCTTGGAACTGCACCAGCTTATCGCTCCCCCATTGAGAACAAATAAGTATCCGGTTTGTGACTTAGAGTCATCCGGATCAGTGTCAAAGCTTGCATCGACGTAATCCTTTACGACGAGCTCTTGATCACCTCCATAAACGAGAAACATTTCCTTAGTCCTTTGCAGGTACTTGACATCGGGTCTTGTGCACAACATTGCATACATGATAGAGCCTATGGCTGAATCATAGGGGATGACAGTCATCTTCTCTCTATCTTTTGCAGTTACTGGGCATTGAGTCTTAATCAACTTCACACATTGTAACACAGGCAAGAACCCCTTCTTGGACTGATCCATTTTGAACTTCTTCAAAACTTTATCAAGGTATGTGCTCTGTGAAAGTCCTATTAAGCATCTCGATCTATCTCTATAGATCTTAATGCCTAATATGAAAGCAGCTTCTCCTAGGTCCTTCATTGAAAAACTTTTGTTCAAATATTCCTTCACGCCTTCCAGCATTTCTATATTGTTTCCAATCAGCAATATGTCATCCACATATAATATCAGAAACGCTATAGATCTCCCACTCACTTTCTTGTAAATACAAGTTTCTCCGTAAACTTGTATAAACCCGAACGCTTTGATCACCTCATCAAAGCGTAGATTCCAACTCCGAGATGCTTGCACCAGTCCATAACTGGATCGTTGGAGTTTGCAAACTTTGCCAGCATTCTATGGATCAAGAAAACCTTCCGGTTGTATCATATACAACTCTTCCTTAAGGAAATCGTTAAGGAACGCTCTTTTGACATCCATCTGCAAATTTCATAGTTGAAATATGCAGCTATTGCTAACATGATTCTGACGGACTTAAGCATCGCTACGGGTGAGAAGGTCTGATCATAGTCAACTCCTTGAACTTGTGAAAACCCCTTTGCCACAAGTCGACCTTTATAGACGGTGACATTATCGTCCGTGTCCATCTTCCTCTTAAAGATCCATTTGTTCTGAATGGCCTTTCGCCCTTGAGGTAATAATTCCAAAGTCCATACTTTGTTTTCATACATGGATCCCATCTTGGATTTCATGGACTCTAACCATTTCTTGGAATCCGGGCCCATCATTGCTTATCCATAGCTCGTAGGTTGATCGTTGTCTAACAACATAACCTCTAAGACAGGGTTGCCGTACCACTCAGGAGCAACACACGCCCTTGTCAACCTATGAGGTTCAATAGTAACTTGATCCAAAGTTTCATGATCATCATCATTAACTTCATCTTCAATTGTCATAGGCTCCATAGAAACATCTTTCTACGCTGCGCTACTCTCTGGTTAAAACAAAGGTTCAACAACCTCATCAAGTTCTATCTTCGTCCCACTCAATTCTTTCGAGAGAAACTCTTTCTCAAGAAATGTTCCGTTTTTAGCGACAAACACTTTACCTTCGGATCTGAGATAGAAGGTATACCCAACCATCTCTTTTGGGTATCCTATGGAGACGCATTTCTCCGCTTTGGGTTCCAGCTTTTCAGGTTGAAGCTTTTTGACATAAGCATCACATCCCCAAACTTTAAGAAACAACAACTTTGGCTTCTTGCCAAACCACAGTTCATATGGCATCATCTCAATGGATTTCGATGGTGCCCTATTTAAAGTGAATGCAGTTGTCTCTAATGCATAACCCCCAAAAAATACTGGCAAATTGGCAAGAGACATCATAGAACGCACCATATCTAATAAGGTTCGATTATGACGTTCGGACACACCATTACGCGGTGGTGTTCCAGGCGGTGTCAATTGTGAAACAATTCCACATTGTCTTAAGTGACTACCAAACTCATAACTCAGATATTCACCTCCTCGATCAGATCGTAGGAATTTAATCTTCTTGTTATGATGATTCGCAACTTCACTCTGAAATTGCTTGAACTTTTCAAACGTTTTAGACTGGTGTTTCATTAAGTAAATATACCCATATCTACTTAAGTCATCAGTGAAGGTAAGAAAATAACGATATCCACCACGCGCCTCAATGCTCATTGGACCGCACACATCCGTATGTATGATTTCCAACAAGTCACTTGCCCGTTCCATTGTTCCAGAGAACAACGTTTTAGTCATCTTGCCCATGAGGCATGGTTCACATGTGTCAAGTGATTCAAAATCAAGTGACTCCAAAAGTCCATCAGCATGGAGTTTCTTCATGCGTTTTACACCAATATGACCTAAACGACAGTGCCACAAGAAAGTGGTACTATCATTATGAACTCTACATCTTTTGGCATCAATGTTATGAACATGTGTATCATCACTATCGAGATTCAATGTGAATAATCCCCTCACATTGGGTGCATGACCATAAAAGATATTACTCATATAAATAGAACAACCATTATTCTCTGATTTAAATGAGTAACCGTCTCACAATAAACAAGATCCATATATAATGTTCATGCTTAACCCAGGAACTAAATAACAATTATTCAGGTTCATCACTAATCCCTATGGTAATCGAAGAGCGAGCGTGCCGACAGCGATCACATCAACCTTGGAACCATTTCCCATGCGCATCGTCACTTCGTCCTTTGCCAGCCTTCGTCTATTCCAGAGTTCCCGTTTTGAGTTGCAAATGTGAGCAACCGAACCGGTATCAAATACCCAGGCACTACAACGGGAGTTAGTAAGGTACACATCAATAACATGTATATCATATATACCTTGTTTGTTGTTGGCCGCCTTCTTGCCAGTCGGATACTTGGGGCAGTTCCACTTGCAGTGACTAGTTCCCTTGCAATGAAAGCACTCAGTTTATGGCTTGGGTCCAGCCTTGGGTTTCTTTATGGGAGGGGCAACTACTTTGCCACTCTTCTTAGGGTTACCCTTCTTGCCCTTGCCATTATTCTTGAAACTAGTGATTTTATTGACCATCAACACTTGATGCTCCTTCTGAATTTCAGGCTCAGCGACTTTTAACATCGCAAACAGCTCTGCGACTGACTTGTTCATCTCGTGCATGTTATAGTTCAACACGAAGCTCTTGTAGCTAGGTGGCAATGATTGAAGAACTCTGTCAGTGATCACCTCTGCCGGAAGGGGCATCCCCAATTTGTCCAGACGGGTAGAATACCCAGACATTCTGAGTATGTCTTCACTGACAGACCCGTTCTCCTCCATTTTGCAAGCATAGAACTTATCGGAGGTCTCATACCTCTCGATTCGGGCATTCTTCTGAAAGATAAACTTCAACTCCTCGAACATATCATGTGCTCCATGACATTCAAAACGTCTTTGAAGTCCCAGTTCTAAGCCATACAACATTGCACATTGAACTATTGAGTAATCATCAGAACATGTCTGCCAGGCGTTCGCAACGTCCACAGACTCACCTGGAGCGGGTGGATTACCAAGCGGTGCATCAAGGACATAAGCCTTCCGGGAAGCCGTGAGGATAATCCTCAGATTAGGGGCCCAGTCCACAAAGTTACTTCCATCATATTTCAATTGAGCTTTCTCTAGGAACACATTAAAATTCAGGTCTACTACTGCGCGAGCCATTGATCTACAACATAAATATGCAAAGGTTACCAAGACTATTGTTCAAGATAATGAGTTTAGTTAATCAAATTACTAAAGCTCCCACTCAAATTGACATCCCTCAGGTCATCTAAGTGATACATGATCCAATTTCACCAACTCAAGTCCGATCATCATGTGTTGAGGTGGTTTCAATGGTGAACATCATCATGTTGATCATATCTACTATATGACTCATGTTCGACCTTTCGGTATCTTGTGTTCCGAGGCCATGTCTGTACATGCTAGGATCGTCAAGTTTAACCCGAGTGTTCCGCACGTGCAACACTGGCTTGCACCCGTTGTATGTGAACGTAGAGTCTATCACACCCGATCATCACGTGGTGTCTCAACACGACGAACTTTCACAACGTTGCACACTCGAGGAGAACACAATTTATCTTGAAATTTAAGCGAGGGATCACCTTATAATTCTACCGTCGTCCTAAGCAAAACAAGGTGCATAAAAGTATTAACACCACATGCAAATGATAAGTGACATGATACGACCATGAACTTGTGCTTTTGATCTCCATCTTGAAAGCACCGACATGATCTCCATCATCACCGGCATGACACCATGATCTCCATAATCTTGATCTCCATCATCTTGATATGCATCAAGGTGTCGCCATCGGGGTTGTCATGCCGACTATTGCTTCCACGACTATTGCTAACTCATAGCGATAAAGTAAAGCAAAACAACAAAAATAATTAAAGACAACCCTATGGCTCCTGCCGATTGCCGTACTCATCGACATGCAAGTCGTGATATTCTATACAATACATGATCATCTCATACATCACATATATCTCATCATGTAATTGGCCATATCACATCACAACATACCTTGCAAAACCAAGTTAGCCGTCCTCTAATTGTTGTTGCGTCTTTTACGTGGCTGTTATGGGTATCTAGCAAAAACAATTCTCACCTATGCAAAAACCACAACGGTGATACATAAATTGCTTTTCAACCTTCCCAATGACCACCTTTGTCGAATCCGATCCAACTAAAGTAGGATAAACAGACACCCACCAGCCATCTTTGTGCAACGAAGTTACATGTTAGTCGATGGAACCAGTCTCTCATAAGCGTATGAGTAAGGTTGGTCCGGGCCGCTTCATCCCACAATACCGCTGAACCAAAACACGGCCAAGGGAGGAAGCAATCTAAGCATTAATTCCCACAAACTCCTTTGTGTTCTACTCGTGATCTCATCTACACATAGACCTATCTCATGATGCCACTGTTGGGGAACGTTGCATGGGAAACAAACAAAATTCCTACGCACACGCAAGATCTATCCATGGTGATGAGCATCTACGAGGGGGAGAGTGTATTTACACACCCTTGTAGATCGCTAAGTGGGAAGCGTAAGAAATGCGGTTGATGTAGTCGAACTTCTTCGTGATCCAAATCGCCGAGCGTCCCACGATCCAATCACAATCCGTACCGATCTAGCACTGAACGGACGGCACCTCCGCGTTCAGCACATGTATAGCTTTATGACGATCTCTGACTTCTTGATCTAGCAAGAGGGAGCGGAGAGGTAGATGAGTTCTCCAATAGCACGATGGCGTGGCGGCGATGGTGCTGGAACTATTCCAGCAGGGCTTCGCCTAAGCACCGCTGAAACGATCTAGAGGAGAAACTACGATCTAGAGGAGAGGGTAGCACGTGGCTGATTTCTATTGTGAAAACCCCTCAATACCTATAGTATATATAGGAGGAGGGAGGGAGGAGACTTGGCCCCCAAGGGGCCAACCCTTGGTTCAGCCGAAGTGGGAGGAGGAGGTGTCCTCCTCCAATCCTAGTAGGATTAGGACTCCTTCTCTCCCACTTGGAAACCATCTTTCCACCTTGGGTTTCACCTCCCAGCCGCATGGGCCTCTTGTGGGACTTAGGCCAGCCCACTAAGGTCTGGTATACCTCCTACCACAACCCATGTAGCCTCTTGGGTCGAAATACCCCTCCCGATGGTCCTCCGGTACCCTCCCAGCACTCCCGTTACACTACCGATGAGCCCAAAACTTTTCCGATGACCAAAACAGGACTTCGTATATATAAATATTTACCTACGGACCATTCCTAAGCTCCTCGTAACGTCCAGTATCTCACCCAGGACTTTGAACAACCTTCGGTCACCACCATACATAACTCTATACTATAGAAACGTCACCGAACCTTAAGTGTGCAGACCCTGCGGGTTCGAGAACTATGTAGACATGACCGAGACACATCTACGGTCAATAACCAATAGCGGGACCTGGATGCCCATATTGGTTCCTACACATTCTACGAAGATCTTTCTCGGTTGAACCTTTATGTCAAGGATTCAGTTAATCCCGTACGCTGTTCCCTTTGTTCTTCGGTATGTTACTTGCTCGAGATTTAATCGTCGATATGTCTATACCTAGTTCAATCTCATTACCGGCAAGTCTCTTTACTCGTTCCATAATACAAGATCCTGTGGCTAACACTTTAGTCACATTGCTTGCAAGGCTTGTTGTGATGTTGTATTACCGAGTGGGCCCTAAGATACCTCTCCGTCACACAGAGTAACAAATCTCAGTCTTGATCCATACCCACTCAACAGACACTCTCGGAGATACCTGTAGATCACCTTTATAGTCACCAAGCCACGTTGCGACATTTGATACACACAAGACACTCCTCCAGTGTCAGTGAGTGGCATGATCTCATGGTGATAGGAACAAATACTTGACATGCAGAAAAACTATAGCAATAAACTGACACGATCATATGCCATGTTTGTAGTTTGGGTCTTGTCCATCACATCATTCTCCCAATGATGTGATCCTGCTATCAAATGACATCTCATGTCAATGGCTAGGGAACCTTGACCATCTTTGATCAACGATCTAGTCTACTAGAGGCATACTAGAGACACAGTGTTGTCTATGTATCCACACATGAAATGTGTTTCCAGTCAATACAATTATAGCATGGATAATAAAAAATTATCATGAACAAGGAAATATAATGATAACCATTTTATTATTGCCTCTAGGGCATATTTCCAACAAAATATGCCCACCAAAAATAAATAAAAAATAAATAAAAAATAAATAAAAAATGAGAGAAAAGAGAGAAGGGGCAATGCTACTATCCTTTACCACACTTGTGCTTCAGAGTAGCACCATGTTTTTCATAGAGAGAATCTCCTATATTTTCACTTTCATATACTAGTGGGAATTTTTCATTATAGAACTGGGCTTGTATATTCCAATGATGGGCTTCCTCAAATTGCCCTAGGTCTTCGTGAGCAAGCGAGTTGGATGCACACCCACTTAGTTTCTTTTTGAGCTTTCATACACTTATAGCTCTAGTGCATCCATTGCATGGCAATCCCTACTCACTCAGATTGATATCTATTGATGGGCATATCCATAGCCCGTGGATATGCCTAGTTGGTGTGAGACTATCTCCTTCCTTTTGTCTTGTCCACAATCACCATATTCTATTCCACCTATAGTGCTATGTCCATGGCTCACGCTCATGTATTGCGTGAAAGTTGAAAAAGTTTGAGAACACTAAGTATGAAACAATTGCTTGGCTAAAACCGGGGTTGTGCATGATTTAATACTTTGTGTGATGAATTTGGAGCATAGCCAGACTATATGATTTTGTAGGGATAGCTTTCTTCAGGCATGTTATTTTGAGAAGACATGATTGCTTTATTAGTATGCTTGAAGTATTATTGTTTTTATTTCAATATTAAACTCTTATTCTGAATCTTACGGATCTGAAAATTCTTTCCACAATAAAGAAGATTGCATTGATAAATATGTTAGGTAGCATTCACACTTCATAAATTATTTCTTTTATCATTTACCTACTCGAGGACGAGCAGGAATTAAACTTGGGGATTCTGATATGTCTCCAACATATCTATAATTTATGAAGTATTCATGCCATGTTTACAATAATTCTATATGATTTTGGTATGATTTTATTAGAACTAACCTGGACTGCGCTGTTTTCAGCAGAACTACCATGGTGTCGTTTTTTGTGCAGAAATAAAAGTTCTCGGAATGGGCTAAAAATTTACGGAGAATATTTTTGGGAAATATATAAAAATACTAGAGCAAAAAGATATCGGAGAGGAGTCCCGAGGCAGCCACAAGCCACGAGGGCGCGACCCCCCCAGGGTGTGCCCCTGGCTTGTGGGCCCCTCGGGAGTCCCCTTGACGTGATTCCAATGCCAAGTACTCCTATAAATCTAGTAGGCCCCAGAAATAAACCTAGATCGGGAGTTCTGCCGCCGCAAGCCTCAATTGGGATCCCGTTCCGGCACCCTGCCGGAGGGGACCATCATCACCGGAGGCCATCTTCATCACCCCAGCGGTCTCCATAACGAGGAGGGAGTAGTTCACCCTCGGGGCTGAGGGTATGTACCAGTAGCTATGTGTTTGATCTCTCTCTCTCTCTCTCGTGTTCTTGAGATGACATGATCTTGATGTGTCGCGAGCTTTATTAATATAGATGAATCATATGGAGTTTTCCCCTCTCTATCTTCTTGTGATGAATTGAGTTTTCCCTTTGAAGTTTTCTTATCGGATTGAGTCTTTAAAGGATTTGAGAACACTTGATGTATGTCTTGCGATGGGATATCTCTGGTGACAATGGGATGTTCTATTGATCCACTTGATGTATGTTTTGGTGATGAACTTGCGGGTTCCATGACCTTGGGAATCTATGCATAGGGGTTGACACATGTTTTCGTCTTGACTCTCCGTTAGAAACTTTGGGGCACTCTTTGAAGTTCTTTGTGTTGGATTGAACATGAGGAATCTGAAACTGTGTGATGCATATCGTATAATCAAGCCCATGGGTACTCGTGGTGACATTGGAGTATCTAGGTGACATTAGGGTTCTGGTTGATGTGTATTTTAAGGTGTTATTTTAGTACAAACTCTAGGGCTGTTCGTGACACTTATAGGGATAGCTCATACGATTGATCGGAAAATATAACCTTGAGGTGGTTTCGTACCCTACAATAATTTCTTTGTTTGTTCTCCGCTATTTGTGACTTTGGAGTGGACTCTTTGTCGCACGTGATGGATCTACATATGATTCAACTATGTCAGTATTGCTAAGAGAACTTGCACTAGTGAAAGTATGAACCTTAGGCCTTGTTTCTAAGCATTGCAATACCGTTTGTGCTCACTTTTATCATTAGTTACCTTGTTGTTTTTATATTTTTCAGATTACAAAAACCTATATCTACCATCCATATTACACTTGTATCACCATATCTTCACCGAACTAGTGCGCCTATACAATTTACCATTGTATTGGGTGTGTTGGGGACACAAGAGAATCTTTGTTATTTGGTTGTAGGGTTGTTTGAGAAAGACCATCTTCATCCTACGCCTCCCATGGATTGATAAACCTTAGGAATCCACTTGAGGGAAATTTGCTACTATCCTACAAAACTCTATGCTTGGAGGCCCAACACGAGTCTACAGGAAGAAGGTTGCATAGTAGACATCAACCCACTACCTATTGATGATAGTTTTCCCGATGAACAACTACCTGCAATAAATGTCTTTCAAAACACTCCATGGTATGCTAACTATGCTAATAACATTGTTGCTAAATATATTCCGCCTAGTCTCACATACCAACAAAAGAAAAAAAATCTTCCATGACTTAAGACATTACTTTTGGGATGACACACATATTTATAAAGGAGTAGATGGTATTATTAGATGTTGTGTACCTAAGCATGAACATGAACAAATCTCACGGAAATGTCATTTTGAAGCTTATGCAGGACATCATGCTGGAGATAGAACTTCTCATAAGGTATTACAATATGGTTTCTATTGGCCTACTCTCTTCAAGGATGGCCATAAGTTTGTCTCGTCTGGTGATGAATGTCATAGAATTGGTAATATCGGTAAGCGTCAAGAAATGCCTATGAACTATTCACTTGTTGTCGAACCATTTGATGTTTCGGGTTTTGATTATATGGGGCCTTTCCCTTCCTATAATGGGTACACTAATATTTTGGTTGTTGTTGATTATGTCACTAAGTTGGTAGAAACTATTCCAACTAGTAGTTCTGATCATCATACTTCCATTAAAGTGCTTAAAGAAGTTATTTTCCCAAGGTTTGGAGTCCCTAGATATCTAATGACTGATGGTGGTTCACACTTTATTCATGCCGCTTTACGTAAAATTCTTTCTAAGTATGATGTTAACCATAGAATTGCATCACCCTATCATCTTCAATCTAGTGGTCAAGTTGGACTTAGCAATAGAGAGGTAAAATTGATATTACAAAAAATCTAGGCCTCGAAAGAATTGGTCTATAAAATTAGATGATGCACTTTGGGCTTATAGAACAGCTTATAAAAATCCTATGGGTGTGATTCCATACAAAATGGTATATGGGAAAGCTTGTCATTTGCCTCTAGAGTTAGAACACAAAGCATTTTGGGCAATCAAAGAACTAAACTATGATTTCAAACTTGCTGGTGAAAAGAGGTTATTAGATATGAGCACATTAGATGAATGGAGAACCCAGGCATATGAAAATTCCAAGTTATTTAAATAAAAAGCTATAACATGGCATGGCAAAAGAATCCAAAAGCGAGAATTCAAAGTTGGAGAATATGTTCTTTTGTACAATTCTCATTTCAGATATTTTGCAGGAAAACTTCTCTCCAAATGGGAAGGCCCCTATGTTATTGAAGAGGTTTATCGCTCTAGAGCTATTAAGATTAATAATGCCGAAGGTACCAACCCGAAGGTGGTCAATGGACAAAGAATTAAACACTATATCTCAGGTATGCCTATTAATGTTGAAAGCAATGTTATCCAAACCATAACACCGGAGGAACACATAAAAGAAACCTTCCGGAACACTCCAGAATTGTGAAAATAAAGAGGTATGTGATGTGAGTAAATAGTCTCCGAAAAATCCGCAAAAATATTTTTTATCAGCTTTGGAATATTTATGAATTTTAGGAAATAAAAAATAGACCGGAAGGTAACCGAGGAGGGCACGGAACACCAAGGCGCGGTTGCCATCCCTGGCGCGCCCTGGTGGAGCGTGCCCACCTTGGGAACCTTCCTGACTCCGTTTTGCTTTCGATTGCTTGGTTTCCAAGTATAAAAATTCTCTATATATATCCCCACTGTTTTCACAACCGCATCGCAAGATTTTCTTATGTTCTTGTTTCGTGTTGTTTTCCTTGCAGATCTGTCAAGCCAAGCATCATGTCTTCCTCCTCTCCCAATAACGTAGAAGAGGATGCTTGGTTGATGAAGATGGAGCTGAAAAGAGAAGAGCCAAAAGAAGCCAATAAGGTGGACAAGAGAAAGGAAGCTATGCAGGATCAAGCTCAAAAAGGAGAAAAACCCACAAGCATGGTGGAAGAGGAAGAAGAAGATATCCTTCACCCTTACTATCCTCATCTCACCCCTCTTGAAATTTAAGCTTTCAGGGCTTTCAAGGAGGTTCATGTTCAGAATAAATTCCTCACTCGTGAAAATATTTTGCTAGAGGAGCATATGACAACCCTTAGGAGCGTCATCCACAAATTGAAGTACTTATTGAAGCTGAAGTGTGACGCCTCACCACCACCTTCATCATCTTCACCGCCAAAGGAGACCTGAGTACACGGGTATGTGTACCCCCCCTGGTTTGAGCCAAGCTTGGGGGAGGTGCCCCGGTATCGTATCACCATCTCTTTTTACCTTTCCTTTCTATTTTTGATCCTTAGACTTTTCATGATCTAGTTGAATATTTTTTTTACTATGATCTAGTTTCGAGTGCTAGTTTCGTGATCCATCTATCTATGTATTCGATTGAGAATTATATAATAAAGTTTAGTTTGAGCCTTTGCCCCTTTTACTTTCTTGTTGCAATCCTGATAAAAGAAAATAAATGAGAAAATATCATATGCTAATCTTATGATGAGTAATGACATGACATTAATAAACAGAAGTATAAGTGGTAAAATTTATTGGAGATTGGCAGACATAGCATTAGTCAATGATGCAACTCATGAAAGAATTAATTAGGGAAGAGAAGATTCACATGCAAATATACTATCGTGGACATCTTTTATGATTGTGAGCCCCCATAAAATGTTATATGCCAAAATTGTTGACGTTGGAAAAGGAAGACAACATAATGATTTATGCTTCTTCATATTCACATAGAAGTTATATTCTCATGGATCCTTTAACATGTGGTGCTTGCCCAATATCTTTGCCAGCCAAAAATTCCGCACTAAGTAGAGATACTACTTGTGCATCCAAAAACTCCAAACCCAATCTCATGTTTGAGATTCCACCATACCTACCTATGGATTGAATAAGATCCTTCAAGTAAGTTGTCATCGGTGCATCGAGACAATAAAAATTTCTTCTAAAAAGTCTTGGATCAATTAGTGTAAGAGAAAATTGAGCGTTGCACGAACTTGTGATGGCAAAGTAATAAAAGCGACGAACTGCATAATAAAGGTTGCTATCACAAGAGGCAATGCAATGTGACGTTCTTTTGTGCTAAGAGATTTGGAATACAAACTAAAAAGCCCATGACAACCTCTGCTTCCCTTTGTGAAGGGCCTATCTTTTACTTTTAAGTATTTACTTTTATGCAAGAGTCAAAGTAATTCTTCTCTATTCCTTTTTATTTTTCTCCTTTGGCAAGCATCATGTGGTGAGGAAAGATCTAGGCACATATGACCAGTTGGATATGAGTGAGCATGAGTTATTATTGTTGACATCACCCTTGAAGTGAATATGTTGGGGGGCAAAGTATAAGCCCCTATCTTTCTATGTGTCCGGTTGAAACTGTACATGGGTATGCTATGAGCGTTAGCAATCATAGAAGACTAAATGATGGTTGAGTATGTGGAGTTGCCAAAAGGCTCCTACATGAGACCATTCCTGAAAATATGATGAATTGTAGTTGCAAAGTTGACTGAGAACATAGTTTGTTGGTTTCCAATAAGGTTTATGCTTTATACTTCTAGGTTTTGATGAATTGTTACTTGCTCATAAGAAGTTATATGATGCTGCTATAAAATAAAAAAATTATGAGAAAGTTTTGTGTTAGTTTTGTTGCTGTTATAATAATAAGAATGATGCTACTATGTGTGTATTTTGTTTTTATTGGGACCTCTCTCTCAAACCATGTGGAGACATTCTTCGATATCGGCCTCTGCTTGAGGACAAGCGAGGTCTAAGCTTGGGGGAGTTGATACGTCCATTTTGCATCATGTTTTATTACTATTATTTATAACGTTTTTATGCATAATAATGCTTTGGGGAGTAATTCTAATGCCTTTTCTCTCACAATTTGCAAGGTTTACATCAAGAGGGAGAATGCTGGTAACTAGAATTCAGCACCCCGAAAAAGCATATCAGAGATACCTATTCTGCACAACTCCAATGAAGCTAAAAATTCACGGAGAATTTTTATGCATTAAATAAGAATTACTGGGGCTGAGAACTACCGAAGGGGGCCACCAGGTGGCCACCCTCCACTAGGACGCACCCAGGCCCACCTCGAGAGCCCATCTTCTAGAATAAAGTCCCAAAAAACCTAAAAAAATGTAGAGGAGGACTTTTGGGATGAAGCGCCGCCGCCTCGAGGCGGAACTTGGGCAGGAGCACTTTTGCCCTCCCACGGAGCGATTCCGCTGAGGGAACTTCCCTCCCAGAAGGGGAAATCGAAGCCATCGTCATCACCAACAACCCTCTCATCTTGGGGAGGCCATTATTCATCAACATCTTCAACAACACCATCTCCTCTCAAACCCTAGTTCATCTCTTGTGTTCAATCTTTGTATCAGACCCTCAGATTGGTACCTGTGGGTGACTAGTAGTGTTGATTACCTTATGTAGTTGATTACTATATGGTTTATTTGGTGGAAGGTTATATGTTCAATACACCTCTGATCTTGAGCAGGCATATTATTTGTGAGTAGTAACTTTTGTTCTTGAGGTCAGGGGATAAGTCATGTTGCAAGTAATCATGTGAATTTGATATGTGTTCAATATTTTGATGATATGTATGTTGTGATTCCCTTGGTGGTGTCATCTGAACATCGACTACATGACACTTCACCATCCTTGTGCCTAAGGGAATGCATTGTGGAGTAATTATTAGATGATGGGTTGCTAGAGTGACAGAAGCTTAAACCCTAGTTTATCCTCTACTTCGTAAGGGGCTTATATGCATCCACATGTTTAATGATATGGTTAGACTTTGTCTTAATACTTTCTCGTAGTTTCGGATGCTTGCGAGGGGGTTAATCATAAGTAGGT
Source organism: Hordeum marinum (assembly GCA_022496015.1). NCBI lineage: Eukaryota > Viridiplantae > Streptophyta > Magnoliopsida > Poales > Poaceae > Hordeum > Hordeum marinum. The sequence continues at coordinate 333,417,061 of CM039678.1, read as the reverse complement.
TGTTAGTTAAAGTAAGAAGAACACCTTAGCACCGGTCCACCCACATATCAAATTATCAAAGTAGCAATCACGAATCAAACCAACATGATGAAAGTGACTAGATGAAATTCCCGTGTACCCTCAAGAACACTTTGCTCATCATAAGAGATAGTTTTGGCCTGTCCTTTGCCACAAAAGGATTGGGATAACTTGCTACACCTTACATGTTGTTACCGTTACTTGCTCGTTACAAATTACCTTGCTATCAAAACACTTGCTACTTACAGTTTCAGTGCTTGCAGAAATTACCTTGCTGAAAACCGCTTATCATATCTTTTTGCTCCTCATTGGGTTCGACACTCTTACTTATTCAAAGGACTAATATTGATCCCCTATACTTGTGGGTCATCACCCCCAGGGCACAACCTGATGTGTGGTGGGGCCCTCGTGTGCCTCCCTACCTCCTCCATAAGCTTCCAGGTCTTCTTTTGGTCCAGAAAAAATCATCAAAAAGTTTCGTGGCAATTGGACTTCGTTTGGTACTGTAAACCTGAAAAGTGAAAAACATGCAGAAAACAGCAACCGACACTAGGCACTGGGTCAATAGGTTAGTGCTCAAAAACATTATAAATTGGTAAACAAATCCCCAAAAGTATCCTAGAATGATAATATATCAGCATCGAACAATCAAAAATTATCGATACGTTGGAGATGTATTAGCATCCCCAAGCTTAATTCCTGCTCGTCCTCGAATAGGTAAATGATAAAAACAGAATTTTTGATTTGCCATGCTACCCATCATGTAATATTTTGTATGTATGCTCACTGCTATATGATGAATTAAGAAACATCAACATAAGAATGTTTATAAGTATAAGAAACAATATCATTGAATTTTCAAAGTATACGATCCTAAAAGAATGTTTACCACCATTCATCTTATTATATTAGCAAGGCATGACTCCATATTCACCACATGATACAAATGTTAAGCACCATGGTGTCCAAGTCAGGCAATTGGATCGTAGTTTTTCAATATGTGTCAAGTTTTTATTTTTCACACAATACATGAGCGTGAACCATTGGACATAGCATGTAGGTGGAATAGAATATGATGGTAGTTATGAATGGGGTAAAAAGTGAATAAGATGGTCTCACATCAACTAGGCGTACCGACGAGCTATGGAGATACTCACCGATAGATGTCAATGCAAGGAGTAGGGATTGCCATGCCAATGATGCACTAGAGCGATAAGTGTATGAAAGCTCAACTGAAGCTAAGTGGGTGTGCATCCAACTTGCTTGCTCATGAAGACCTCGGGCATTTGAGGAAGCCCATCATCGGAATATACAAGCCAAGTTTATAATAAGGCAATTCCCACTAGCATATGGAAGTGACAAAGTAGGAGACTCTCTATATGAAGAACATGGTGCCACTTTGAGGCACAAGTGTGGTAAAGGATAGTAGCAAAGTCCCTTCTCTATTTTTCACTTATTTATTTTTGTTGTTATTTTTATTTTTATTTTTTCATGGTGGGGTTTTCTTATTTTTTTCTTTTTGCCCCCCCAATTGTTTTATATGGTGGGCTCATTTGGCCTCCCCCATTATTTTATTTTATTTTTCGTACGGAGTCTCATCCCGACTTGTGAGGGAATCATAGACTCCATCATCCTTTTCTCACTAGGATAATGCTCTAATAAGGATGATCATCACACTTTTATTTACTTACAACTCAATATGAAGAAAACTGATAGGAAGATATGACTCTATATGAATGCCTGTGGTAGTGTACCAGGATGTGCAAGATCTGGCATGACATGTATCAAAAATATGATGAACGGTGGCTTTGCCACAAATACTATGTCAGCTCTATATGATCATGCAAAGCAATATGATGATGAACGAACTAGTCATGTGAAATGGCGATGGAATTTGCATGGCAATATATCTCAGAATGGCTATGGAAATGCCATGATAGGTAGGTATGGTGGATGTTTTTAGGAAGATATAATGAGGCTTATGTGCAACGGAGCGTATCATGTCATGGGGTTTCGATGCACCGGTTAAAGTTGCACCAATCCTTGAGGTGAGAATGGGCTATGCACGATACCGAAGAGGCTAGAAAATATGAGAAGGTGAAGATGACTATGTCCATGGTGTCACATTAGTCATAAAGAACTCATATAATTTTTTGCAAAGTTTTATTAATTTTATCATAAATCAAATTACTACTTGCATGCCCCGAGGGGACGAGGTTGGGAGGAGTTAACCATCACGCGCCTCCGACTCGAAAGAACACTAGGATTTCAATGAGGAGTAGAAATGCTCACACATCATCACCATGCCTCTTTAATTTTTAGATGAATAACAAGTTAAAACCTCTTAATATCGACACTTCTACGAATCAATAATTGTGTACTCACATCTTTATCTGATTACCACGTAATTTCATTAACAGGAAATTTCTCTATATGTGCTAGATGATGGTTTTGATTATCACTCATTGAATACCTAATATTTTCAGACTAGTCTTGTGACCCATGCAAATTACCATCACTATTTATTAACTCTCAAACAAATATAAGTGAAGAATGTGAGTCAAATCATTTCTATAAAATCTACACGCCATTGTTCTCAAAAAGATATAAGTGAAGTACTAGAGCAACTACCAAGCTCAAAGATATAAGTGAAGCACATAGAGTATTCTAGAAAATTGTGATGATGGTGTCTCTCTCTTAGATAGGTGTGTCCAACAAGTGATGATAGTGACAAACTTAAAGTAAAAGCAAACAAAAGCAAATGACGCTCGAAGCAAAACACATATCAGGTGATGAATAAAAATGTAGCTCCAAGTGACATACCGATGGATTTAGACGAAAGAGGGGATGCCTTTCGGGGCATCCCCAAGCTTAGACACTTGAGTCTTCCTTAGAACATTACCTTGGGGTGACTTGGGTTCCCCAAGCTTATACTCTTGCTACTCCTTATTCCGTGGTCCATCATGATCACACCCAAATCTTGAAAACTTCAATCACACAAAACTCAACAAAACTTCGTGAGATCTGTTAGTATGAGCAACATATTGAATACTTTAGGTTCTGTTATAAATTGATTATTATTTCATTTTTGCATAATAGTACTGTATTCTAAATTATCCATGGATTATACCCCCCGATAGAATCCATAGCATATTGAAAACAAGCAAACTATGCAAGCAAAACATAATATATTTAAAAATAGAATATTCTGTAGCAATCTATAAAGAGCCCATACTTCTGTAACTCTAAAAATTCTGAAAATTTATGAAAACGTGGAGAATTTGTTTAGAAATTCTGTGTAAAAATTTCAAATCATTATCACACTCTAGTAAAAAATGGAAATTCATGTACTGGAGTCAAAAGTTTTTGTTTTGTTTCAGCATCGTTTCTACTCATCTCGTGAGTTATCCCAAAGGCTTTACTTGGCAAAAACACTAATTAAAACATAGAAACATAATAATTACAGAGGCAATAATCATTTTATCACAAAATAACAGAAGGTAAAAACAAAATTTAAGATAAATATTGGGTTTCCTCCCAACAAGCGCTATTGTTTTATGCCCCTGGCTAGGCATAACACAAAGTTTCAAGTGTTTTCATCGTTGACACTCCACCCATAAGTGGCTCTCACGATCGATTCATAAGCTGGTTCAATTCTCTTCACAGGGAATTGTTCCATTCCTTTCTTGAATGGTAATTGGAACCTTATGTTTCCCTCTTTCATGTCAATAATTGCACCTATAGTTCATAAGAATGGCCTTTCAAGTATTATGGGACAAGAAGGATTGCAATCAATATCAAGCCTAATGAAATATATAGGCACATAGTTTTATTTGCAATAATAATCACATCATTAATTCTACCCAAAGTTTTCTTAACGGTAGAATCCGCAAGATGCAAGTTTAGGGAACACTCTTCAATATTAGGTAGACCAAGCACATCATATAAAGTTTTAGGTATGGTCGAAACACCAGCAGCAAGGTCACACAAAGCATTGCATTCATATTTATTTATCTTTATTTTTATAGTAGGTTCTATTGGAAATATGCCCGAGAGGCAATAATAAAGTTTTTATTAGTATATTTCCTTGTTCATGATAATCGTTTATTATCCATGCTATAATTGTTTTGATCGGAAACTCAGATACATGTGTGGATCTATAGACAAACACTATGTCCCTAGTGAGCCTATAGTAGGCTAGCTCATTGATCAAAGATGGTTAAGGTTTCTTGACCATAGACATGAGTTGTCATTTGATAACGGAATCACATCATTAGGAGAATGATGTGATGGACAAGACCCAACCGTAAGCATATCATATGATCGTGTTAGTTTATTGCTACTACTTTATCCATGTCAAGTATTTTTTCCTACGACCATGAGATCACACAACTCCCTAACACTGTAGGAATGCCTTGTGTGTATCAAACGTCACAACATAACTGGGTGACTGTAAAGGTGCTCTACAGGTATCTCCAAGGGTGTCTGTTGGGTTGGCATGGATCGAGATTGGGATTTGTCACTCTGTATGACGGAGAGGTATCTCTGGGCCCACTCAGTAACACAACATCACAAGAAGCTTGCAAGAAATCTGACTAAGGAGTTAGTCACGGGACCTTTTGTTACGGAACGATTAAATAGACTTTCTGGTAATGAGATTGAACTAGGTATGGAGATACCGACAATCGAATCTTGGGCAAGTAACATACTGATGGACAAAGGGAACTGCATACGGGATTGTCCGAATCCTTAACATCGTGGTTCGAACGATAAAGATCTTCGTAGAATATGTAGGAACCAATACGAGAATCCAGGTACCACTATTGTTTATTGACTATAGAGTTCTCTTGGTCATGTCTACATAGTTCTCGAACCCGCAGGGTGTGCACACTTAATGTTCGGTGACGATTTGGTATTGTTGAGTTATGTATGTTGGTGACCGAAGGTTGTTCGGAGTCCCGGATGAGATCCTGGGCATCACTAGGAGTTCCGGAATGGTCCGTAGGTAAAGATTTATATATAGGAAAGTGGTATTCGAGTTCCGGAAAGGTTTCAGGTGTTTTTGGTATTGTACCGAGAGTGCCGAAAGGTTCCGAGTGTCCACCGAGAGGGGCCCACCCATTCTGGAGGGCCACATGGGCCTAGGAGGTGGCGCACCGACCCATGGTGGGTTGGGCAGCCGATTAACTAAGGGCCCATGCGCCCTTGCTGGTAGGTGGGAGGAGTCCAAGAGGAGAGGGACTCCTCCCTAGGTGCCCGACCTCCCTTGTGGGAGGTGGACACCTCCCTCTTGGCCGTTGGAAACCCCTACGGGAAACCCTAGGGTCGCACCTAAAAAGGCCAAGAACTGCCTCTCTCTCCCTCTAGATCGGTTTCGGTAGTGCTTGGCGAAGCCCTCCGGAACAGCTCCACCACCACCGCCTGTTGGAAATATGCCCTAGAGGCAATAATAAATTAGTTATTATCATATTTCCTTGTTCATGATAAATGTCTATTATCCACGCTAGAATTGTATTGATCGGGAACTCAAATACATGTGTGGATACATAGACAACACTGTGTCCCTAGTGAGCCTCTAATAGACTAGCTCGTTGATCAAAGATGGTCAAGGTATCCTAGACATAGACATGAGTTGTCATTTGATAACGAGATCACATCATTGGGAGAATGATGTGATGGATAAGACCCAAACTATGAACATAGCATATGATCGTGTCAGTTTGTTGCTATTGTTTTCTGCATGTCAAGTATCTGTTCCTATGACCATGAGATCATGCAACTCACTAACACCAGAGGAGTACCTTGTATGTATCAAACATTGCAATATAACTGGGTGACTATAAAGGTGCTCTATAGGTATCTCCGAGGATGTGTGTTGGGTTGGCATGGAATACAGGTTCCGGAAGGTTCTAGAGGATTCCAAAGGAGTCCGGAAGGGTTCCTCGAGCCCCTAGGACGTGCATGGGCTGTAAGGGGGTGTACAAGACTTGTTGTACCATCCCCCAAGGGCCCATGCAGCTAGGGGGGTAGGAAACCCTAAAGGGGAAGGCACCCAGGAGGTGCCTTGGGGAGGGAGGACTCCTCCCACTTGGCCACCGCACCCTTCCTTGGAGGAAGGGCTAGGGCTGTGAACCATCTACCCCTCCTCCTAAATATAGAGAGTGAGAGAGAGGGCCGCGACACCCTAAGGCATAGGTCAAGCCCTCCCTCTCTTCCTAGATCCGTTTCCCCATTGAAAACGCATCTGTGATAGCGCTTGGCGAAGCTCTACTAAGATTGCTCCACCACCACCGCCACCACGCCATCGTGCTGCTGGAGAACTCATCTAACTCTCTACCCTTGCTTGCTTGATCAAGAAGAAGGAGACGTCATCAAGATGTACATGTGCTGAACGTGGAGGTGCCGTCCGTTCGGCGCTAGATCGGGACGGATCGTGATTGGATCGCGTGACGGATTGCGATTTGGATTGCGAAGACGTTCGACTACATCAACCGTGTTTCTTAACACTTCTCGCTTAGCGATCTACAAGGGTATGTAGATCCATTATCCCTCTCGTAGTTGTTGATCTCCATAGATAGATCTTGGGTGTTCATAGGATTTTTTTGTTTCCCATGCAACGTTCCCCAACACCGCAACCATGTCGTCCTGCTGCCATAGAACTCATCTACCTCTCCGCCCTTGATTGCTGGATCAAGGAGGTGGAGACGTCATCGAGCTATACATGTGCTGAACACGAAGGTGCCGTACGTTCGACGCTAGATCATGATTGTATCGCAGGATGGATTGCGATTTGGATCGCAAAGACGTTTGACTACATCAACCGTGTTTCTTAACACTTCCCGCTTAGTGATCTACAAGGGTATGTGGATCCACTCTCCTTCTCATAGATGTTGATCTCCATAGATAGATCTTGGTTGTTCGTAGGAATTTTTTGTTTCCCATGCAACATTCCCCAATAGGTTCCCACTCATCATGCAATTTTCTAGGAATAGAAACTTCAAGTTCAACTTTCTCATCATAAGCTTTTATCATAGCTTCTACTATATGTTTGGTAAAAGTTTTGTTTTGTTCATAAGCATTGGGTGAGCTAGTAATGGATTGCATCAAGGAAATGCATTATAAAAAAGAGCAATTTTCATAATTAAAGTCCTTGTAATCCAAGATAGTGGGCACATCACTAGTTAAAGTTTTGACCCCTCCAAACCCACTTTTTCATCAAAATCATCACCCTCCAAGCAAGCGGGATGCTTCTCAACTAGAGTTGACTCATCTCTAGTCCCTTTATCATTTATATTCAGATAAGTAAACAAATATTCAATAGCAGAATCACCAATCATTATAAGATCTTCGTGATGATTCCGGTAAAAATCGGGTGGAAGAGCTTTTTCTAAGAATTCCCGCTTGGCTCTCAACTTAGCGGTCCTCTCCTTACTTTCATTATGTGGGGACCCCGACTCATAAGTTGTGATCACCTAATGCACATGTACAGTGATCCGAGAGATCAATGCTCACTGAACACACAGAAGCTGAATAACAAGAGTCTTACATCCACATTTAGCGTCTTACATAGATAGGGCCACGAGGGCCAAACACTTAAATAGAACAAGCAGCGGAAATCTTGATCGATAGCGTGAACCCATGCCATCAACCTTAAACCTAGAGGCATTCTGACTGGGAAGCGTCCTAGTTCGCATGTTCATCACCAACGAACTCTTCAACGTACTCCTGTTCTTCCATGCATGGCCAATTAAATAACCACTAGCAAGCCAATGAGTACTTTGAATGTACTTGCAAGCAACCCAAGTTGTGGAACAAGGTAACAATGATGCATGATATAGCACTAAGTAGGTAATTTGCAGAAAGCTAGTTTTAAATGCAATGACATGATCAAGTAACTAGTAAGCATGCTTCAACAATAGGCAGATATCCATATGAACAAGTAACAGATATCATCATAAGTAGGGGTTGAACAACTCATGTTCATCCATCATACCAAGTCATCGGACTTGGTTCAATTTCCAGGCTAAGTCATAGGGCTTAGCTCAAGTGACCTCTTTGTCACCATCACACCCACACTCACACCAAGTTTTATGAAAACAACCGGATGTGGCATAAGCAGCACCACCCAACTTTCCTTGACCGTGGACACGGCTATTCGAATAGTTTTACACTCTGCAGAGGTTGCACACTTTACCCACAAGACTCAGGGGAACTTTCGTGTCATCCACGACTCACGGTATATAACATACCTGAGGTAAGCACCCGAACAATGCCTTTCCCCTAGCGATACTAGACAAAGAGTCCACTCGATTGGTACCCAGCCCTCACGATGTACATAACACGAGCCTCGCTCTAAATTGTACCATCCATGAGTGGACCAATGGTGTGCCCGGTGCCTGTGAAGACAGCGCATGATCGTACATACCGGTATGACCCCGTATCGAGAGTGGCCACGCCACTCCTGCCACTAGTAGTGCAGGCTCCTTGCCAGTACCCACCAAGGTAATCAACAAAGCCCTGTCCCATAAGGGGTATCATGGTTGCACATGTAATGTTAGGACGGTCGGCAAATCTTAAACCCACCATTATTGAAACCACATCCTCATCTTGTTCCGGCACACCACTTCTTTCTCAATTGGTCACCCATCTCATCATCATCTCCCTCGGGCATTAGTGGCACCCGACGAGGTTTTCGAGAAGTCTTTGAAATCATTTCTTTCCTTTCCATCACCATGCATAAAAACCCAACCCACTTGCATAGCATCTATTAGCATCCTAACTACTCCCACCCGCATAACCCTCATAAGGTGGTAGGGTCATGCACGATGCAAGTGTCAACGGCAAAAGTATCGGAAGCAACTGACCAGAGGGGTCACTACTTCACATGATCAAGTATAACAAAAGTAGAGTGCTATATGTCATGCAATGAAAATGGTTTCTTAACATGGTCAAAGGGCTGCTTGCCTGGCTCAACAAAGTCTCCGGGGTCTTCGAAGTCTTCGGGTCCAACTTCCTCGTCAACAGCGCAATCTATCGTCGCGATAAAATAGCGATAAAAATAAGCATCACACAAAACAGAGCACACAAGCCACTATCAAAAATGCTACCCTACTCTAATAAATACTAGAGACTATAGTAAAAATGTTTGCTTAATATGTTGTCATGATTTTTTTAAAAACTATTAAACAGAGGCAGATAATGCCAAATAGTTTTTTTAAAACTAAAACAATATATAAAGTGTTTTCAAACATTTTTACAAATGGCACTAATAAATTCTATGGAATATTTCAAGATTTTTTGTAGAAGAAATATTGTCATTGGAATTAATTTGGGTCCTGTGGGATTTTTGGTAGTTTAAACAGAAAAAAGAAAAAGAAAAAGGGTCCTATGCTCACACGGGCCAGAAACACCCAGCCGAGCCGGCCCAAGGAGGGAACCAGCCCAAGGTGAGGCGCCGTGCGCGACAGGTTTATGTTCAAACCTGCTCGCGGGCCTTGCTTGCCAGCAAGAGAGGAGGGGGGGTGAGGGGATGACAGGTGGGCCCCACCTGTCATCCCTCTCCTCGTGACAGGAGTGGAGGGGCCTCACCAGAGGGGGTTCCAGGCTATGGCGACTGGAATGGAGGGCACTGGCACGCTCAGGGGACCCCCGTGCATCGGTGGGTGGTCGAGGGGAGCGCCGGGGCTGAAGGGAATGCCAGCGAGGGAAGGGGAGCCCGACGGCGGCGAGGGTTCGGTTCGGGAGTGGGCTCCCGACCACGGGGGCGAGCGGGCTGAGCACGGGGGAGTTGTGGAGGGGAGGAGAGAGGGGCAGGGGCTCGGGGAGGCCCTCTTTATAGGCGGCACCGGCTCACCGTGTACGCGGTGCGTCGGTGAGCACGGGGTTCTCGCTACAGGCCGCGAGGGAGGAAATGGGCGTGTCCAGGGCGCTCATGGGGGTGGTCTAGGCCAGAGGGGAGAGAAGAGAGAGGCGGGGGAGCGCGCGTGTGTGAGATCCCTAGTTGGCCGAGCTACGCGGCACCGGGCACGCGCGCGGGAGGGAGGAGGAGAGAGGAGGAAGAGGGGGCCGACCGCCTGCTGTGCTGCGGACGTCGAGGTTGACCAAGGGGACAAGCTGGGGAAGCTCGAGGGTGTCGGGGGGCGCCGGACAGGGGTGGCTACAGCGCGGGAGCGCACTGTAGCGTTCTCCAGAGCGCCCAAATGGCGTGCCCTGGCATAAACTATGCCATCCAGCGTGTCCTCTTGTATCTTAGTGTACTGGAGATGCCCAAGGGCTAGGAGTGGCTAGGGGAGGGCTCTAGAGATGCCTTAGGGTAGAAGGAAAGGGAAGAGAGGGAGGAATGGGTGCTGTCCAGGGGTAAAAATGAAGGTTTTACCCCCTAATCATTGAGGTGAGCCCCGGAGGAAATTACTAGAGGTACAAGGCATCTACAAGAGGTTGTGGTAAAAAGTTGGGGGCAAGGGAAAAAGAGGAAGGGGTGGAAATAGTGACTTTACTATTTCACCAGAAGGTGTTTGATGGGGTTTTAGAGAAACAAATGGACCTTGCTTGACCTGGAATTTGATAGGATCAAATGGTGGTTATAAATAGGCTGGATCACCAAGTTTAGGCTCAAGAGGGCAAAGTTGGCAATGGAAACTTTGTTAACCCTAGAAACTAACATAATCAGATTTCTGTAGATCTTTTGTGCTAAGCTTTTACCCTTGATGCACCACTTAGTGTAGCATCATTATTTTGTGATTAGAGCGTGCCCACAAAGTGTGAGGTCAAGGGGAGAAACTTCACAATGTAAAGTCGCTCAAATTTGAATCTGGACAGGAAGGGTTTCAGGATGGTTTGATGAATCAAATCAACTTGGATTGAGGTGAAACTTTGCAAGATCATCACTTATGATAGTGTTGACTTGCTGAAATTTTCTTGGAAGTTGTTGAGAATATTTCTTATTGAAATATTCCAAAAGCTTGATTTGAATAGAAAGGGTTTTGAGGGGTTTTGCCCATGATTTGCACATGAACTTGTGTTGAAACTTATATATATGGAAAATATATGTCCACCGAGTCTCCCTAAATTTTCTCAAATATTTTGAAAGCATTTAAATAAATTTTCCCTAAGAAAAACCATTTTTGGCTTTAAGAAAAAGACTTTAAATAAAACAAAATAAAAATCTTTAAAATTAATATTTGGTGGTTTTGGAAAGCCTTATATATAGTAGGTTTTAAGTAAAGCTTTTGTGGAAGAAGAATCCACCCAATTTGAGGACTTGCAGTGCAAACCTCATTTCAGTTTTTTTTGAAAACCTAATTTGAATAAATCATTTTTGGTTAAAACAAAATTTGATAAAAATAGTTTGGGGCACTACTCACATGGTATGATCATTGGGCAAGAGGTTTGGGACAAGGAAGATGAATATGAAGTGGAATAGAATCTAGGAGTGCCATACATCACAATCATCAAGCAAACAAACATCATTTCAAACAAGCACAAGCACTTTGAAAAAGTTTTTGTTGGCTCCAAATTTTATAAATCCAAACATAACAATGTGATACAAACACAGGGTGTGAGATACCTACCCCCTTACAAGAATCTCGTCCCCGAGATTCCTAGGCTAAGCGCTAAAAAGATAAGGGAACTCAGATCTAGGATAGTCTTCATGCTCCCAGGTTGCTTCAGCTTCAGTATGGTTGCTCCAAATACCTTGAAGTACTTGATGGTGCGGCTTCAGGTGCAGCGTTCAGCTTCATCCAAAATGCGAACCGGCCTCTCACGATAAGTGAGGTCTGGCAGAAGATCGATGGCTTGATGGTCGATGTCTTTGTACAGGTCGGGGCGGTTGGGAACTTGGAGACACTTTCGAAGCTGTGACACATGAAAGACGTTGTGCACATGTGATAGCTCGGAAGGTATCTCTAGATGATAGGCAACTTCTCCTCGCATCGCGGTGATCTTGAAGGGGCCGATGTATCTTGGTGCCAGCTTTCCTTTGACGTGGAAATGCTTGGTTCCCTTGAGAGGCGTGACCCGAAGGTACACATGGTCTCCGACACAGAAGCTCACTTCTCGTGGTGGGAGTCAGCGTAGCTCTTCTGTATTGACTTGGTGGTATCAAGGCGCTCTCGGACGAGTTGTACTTGCTCTTCGGCTTCATGGAGGATGTCTGGTCCAAAAACTAATCTGTCTCCGGTCTCTGACCAGTTGAGGGGAGTATGGCACTTGTGTCCATACAACACCTCAACTGGTGCCATCTGAAGACTCGACTGATAGCTGTTGTTGTAGTAGAACTCGACGAATGGTAGGCGGTCTTCCCACTTGGCTCCATAAGCAAGACACAAGCGAGGAGCATATCTTCGAGTATCTGATTTACTCGTTAGGTTTGCCCACCGGTCTGGGGATGAAAAGAGGTGCTGAAGGAGAGCTTGGTTCCCATAGCTTCTTGAAACTTCTTCTAGAATCTTTAGGTGAATTGGGTTCCTCGATCCGACACAATCTCCTTTGGAACTCCGTGAAGACTCATGATGTAGTTGATGTAGAGGTTTGCGAGCTGGCTTCCATCATAGGTGGTTCTCACGGGAATGAAGTGGGCTACCTTGGTCAGGTGATCGACAATAACCCAAATGGAATCATGTCCCTTACTCGACCTTGGTAAACCAGTGATGAAATCCTTCCGGACCTTGTCCCACTTCCATTCAGACACCTTGAGAGGCTGCAATAGTCTAGCGGGCCGCTGATGCTCAGCCTTGACTCTCTAGCATATGTCACACTTGGCAACGAACGTGCATATCTCCTGTTTCATGCCATGCCACCAGAATCTTGCCTTGAGGTCTTGATACATCTTGGTTCCTCCAGGATGGATGGAGTATGGAGTGTCATGAGCTTCTTGCAAGATCGGGTTCTTGAGCTCCTCTTTGTTGGGTATGCAGATGCGATTCCCGAACCGTACAACTCCTTGTTCATCCGCCGAGAATCCTAGGGCCTTGCCTGCCTTGATCTTCCTCTTGATGCCTTCAATGCTCTCATGTCCCTTCTGGGCTTCTTTGATATCATCCATCAAGGTAGGTTTTGCTTCGAGGTTGGCTAGGAATCTGGGTGCAACCAGTTCCAAGCTAAAGCTTTCCAATTCTTCATATAGGGCGGGTAGACTTTCCTTAATCATGGCGTTTCAGGAACAAGCCTTTCTGCTTAAGGCGTCTGCTACCACAATGGCCTTTCCGGGGTGGTATTGAACACTGAGGTCGTAATCCTTGATCAATTCCATCCATCTTCGCTGCCTCATGTTTAATTTCCTTTGTGTGAAGATATACTCCAAACTCTTGTGGTTTGTGAATATCTCACATCGCTTCCCCAGAAGGTAATGTCGCCATGTCTTCAAGGCATGAACCACGACTGCCAACTCAAGATCATGAGTTGCGTAGTTCTCTTCATGAGGTCGTAGCTATCCAGATAGATATGCTACAACTCCACCTTTCTTGCATCAGAACACCTCCAAGCCCGGTTCTTGATGCATCACAATATATCACAAACTCCTTGTGAATATCTGGGGTGGCCAACACTAGGGCTGTGGTCAATCTCTTTTTGAGCTCCTTGAAGCTTTCCTCGCACTTAGTTGTCCATTCGACTTCTTGTCCTTCTTCAAAAGCTGGGTCATGGGTCGGGCAATGCTCGAGAACCCTTCCATAAACTTGCGGTAATAACCCGCGAGTCCGAGGAAGCTCCTGACTTCCTTTACGGTGGTTGGGGTCTGCCATTCAGTCACGTCTTCAATCTTGGCAGGATCCACTGATAATCCTTTTGCGGTCAGCACATGATCCAAGAATCCAACTTCATGCAGCCAGAATTCACACTTGCTGAACTTGGCATAAAGCTGGTGCTCTCGAAGCTTCTCTAGTAACAATCTCAAGTGTTCCTCATGCTCTTCTTCAGACTTGGAGAAGACGAGTATGTCATCAATGAAGATGACAACGAACTTGTCCAAGTACTCAATGAAGACCTTATTCATGAGGTACATGAAGTAGGCAGGGGCATTAGTTAACCCGAATGACATGACCGTGTATTCATACAGGCCATACCGGGTTACAAATGCCATCTTTGGAATATCTTGGGGTCTGATCTTCAGCTGATAGAACCCAGACCTGAGATTGATCTTGGAGAACACCTTGGCTCCATTCAATTGATCAAACAGGCCTTCAATCTTGGGGAGTGGGTACTTGTTCTTTATGGTGACCTCATTGAGAGAATGGTAATCGACACAGAGTTTGATAGTTCCGTTCCTCTTTGACACAAATAGAATAGGTGATCCCCAAGGAGAGGCACTATGACAAATAAATCCTTTTCTGAGCTGCTCTGCCAGTTGCTTCTTCAATTCGGCCAACTCTTCGGATCCCATCCTGTAGGCCTTCTTATAGATGGGCCTTGAACCGGGCATAAGCTCAATGATGAACTCAATGTCGCGGTCAGGAGGCATCTCGAGCAGCTCATCAGGAAACACATCTGGGTATTCACATACCACTGGAACTTGATCCAACTCTACTCCTGACAGACAGTTAGCCTGAGGGGCTTGAGTGGAGGCAGGGTTGGGGACATACTTGACTTCCACTCCTTGGCTATTGGTCATGGTGACAATCCTCTTGGCACAGTCTAACAAGCCTTGGTGCTTGGTTAACCAGTCCATGCCTAGGATCACATCCAAGCCTTCTGACTTCAGGATGATAAGGTCTGCTAGAAAATATACCCCGTTGATGTTAATCTCAACTCCCTTGCAACCTATCCCAGACTTCATAACTGATCCTGGGGTTTGTATCAACATACGACTACCCAGGGGTGTGGGCTTCATGCCACTCTCTAGTGCAATCTTTTGGGTGACAAAAGAATGTGAAGCTCCACAATCAAACAGTACGGTTGTTGGGGTTGAGTTGACGAGGAACGTACCCAGTATGACGTCAGGGTCTTCCTGGGCTTCCTCTGTGATGACGTGGTTCACACGACCCTTGCCATTGTTGGGCTGGTTGCGGGGAGCGGGGTTCCTTGGTGGTGCTCCACGAGCTTGACCTTGAGCTGGCGCATTGGGGCACAGTGCATCTGGCTTCTTGTTGGGACACAACCTAGAGATGTGTCCTGGCTGACCACATCCAAAGCAAGCGACTTGTCTAGGGTTGTTGTTGAAAATTCTTCCACCGTTGTTGTTATTGGGGTTGTTGTTGTAAGCTGGCCTGGGATTGGCATACTACTGAGGCTGGTAGTTCGGACGAGGTGCAGGAGGTCTAGCCTGCTGTGGCTGATAGGTCGGCTTGGCTAGGGCTGGCTGCCAGGGGCGAGGCTTCTGGTTGCTTGAGCTAGCCTTGCTAATCATCTTGCGCTTGCGAGTGTCGTCTATGGCACGACGCTTGTCTTCCAACATGAGGGCCTTGTTCACCAATTCGAAGAAGGTACGACAGTCACAGACGACGAGCTGCTACTGCAGGGTCTGTTGAAGTCCTTCCATGAAGCGTTCTTTCTTGGCAGCCTTCGTGTTGACATCTTCAGGTGCATACCTGGACAACAGGTTGAACTTCTGCAGGTACTCCTTGATAGAGCCACTTCCTTGCTTCAGCGCTCGGAATTCTCTCTTCTTAATAACCATGATCCCAGAAGGAATGTGGGCGGTGCGGAATCCTTCCTTGAAGTCATTCCAAGTGACCACACGCTCACCTTGCATGACTTTGAATCCATCCCACCAAGCTCGGGCGGTACCTCCGAGGCAGTGAGAGGCATAAAGCACCTTCTCATGATCCTCATTGCAATTGACCAATGCAAGGAGGTCCTCGATGGTGCGGATCCAGTCATCAGCATCCAATGGTTCAGCAGTCTCGGTGAAGGTTGGGGGCGAATTCCTCATGAACTCAGATAGGGTGGAGCAGCCATTGCCGTTCCTACCTTGTTGCTGATTGTTCACAAGGGCCCGAGCCATCTGCTGGATAGCAGCATTGTTCGCTTGGCGCTCCTCCCGAAGAACTTGGAGGAACTGAGCTATGGTCATGTTCTCGGGTGGAGGTGGTGGCGGGGGAATGTCGCCTTGTGGCCGCTCCTGGTGTCCTCCAGCGTGAGCAGCCCCACCAGCTCCCTGTTGCTGGCTTGAGTTGCCGGCTTCAGGGTTGGCGAAAAAGCTGTTGCGGGTAGCAGTCACCATCCTGTTTGGATCAGCCAAGTCAAACAACTGGGACAAACAAGAGGGAAAGCAACAACGATAAAGCACGCCTAAGGGGGTTGGTCGAGTGCAAGTGTGTTAAAACAAAGGTCGAAAGACCAACATATACATTAAGATAGACGATGGAGTTGCTTACATGTTGCCTAAGGAAAAAGCATGACTTGCATCAGAACACAAACAACAAAACAAACAACAAGCACACATGGTTTCATATGAACCATTACACGGACTCAACTTCGCATGAGGGGTACATGACTGATCCTACCCTAGGGGTTCTCAAACTCAGGTGGTGGAGTGCTCGGTCTCGTAGTCACGCTCCTCTGGGTCTTCCTCCTGTTCATCATCTGAACGAGCATCATTCCCGGTCGAAGGGGTCGGGGAACGAGGAGGTCCATGCTGTCGACGCTTTGCTGGCAGATCGGTGAAGAGCTCACAGTACTCCTTCGCACTCATGTGATGACGACGTGTAGGTGCATCACTAGCTGGGGGTACTCCTCCTCTGTATGCGACAACTGATCGTCCCTCGGGGGCTCCATCCTTCTTGATCTTGTCTGGCTTTGTCTTGGCTTGCCGAAGTAGCTCTCAGGTATGGTGAAGTTCCTCGCGGAGCTTCATGGACTCCTTCATCAGGTTATGAAGCAGACTATCGGCGGAGAGGCTGAAGTAGGTCTGGAATCTGAGTGGCGTGCCATCCTCCTTGGGCGGAATCAGCGTCCAACTCTCGCCAAGATCATCCTTCCTGAAGGGAAGGTAGCGAGTAGCCGGCTCGTCAGCCATCTCTGGAATGATGTCTTGAAGGTGTAGGAGTGCCTTGCGTGCAGCTGTCTCAACTGCAAGTATCATGGTCTCCATCCATGGTCCTTAAAAGAACCAACTGGTCGGGGAGTCGTTTGCCTTCACGACTACATCTACGTGGTACTCCTTCGTGATGGCATCAACCTAGTGCTCGTGGTAGAGGAAAATGAGTGGTTGGCGAAACTGGCACTTCTCCAGGCTATCCCCAAGGAGTAATGGAAAGCAGGATGTCAGGAAGGCTTCGGGTACGACGGCCATCTACAAAGGTTTGAAAGGACGAGAGTAAGCAGAGTGTTGTGTGAAGAATAAAAGAGGTAAATAGTGCAGAATTCCTAGGTATAGATGCTAGGTGTAGTTTTGAAAACGGTTTTATCCTGACTAATGTCCATGCTAACTAAGGGCTTCCTACAGTAAGGATGGCTCCGATACTAGCTCTGTGGGGACCCCGACTCATTAGTCGTGATCACCGAATGCACGTGTACAGTGACCCCAAAGATCAATGCTCACTGAACACACAGAAGCTGAATAACAAGAGTCTTACATCCACATTTAGCGTCTTACACAAATAAGACCGTGAAGGTCAAGTCTTACATAGATAGGGCCATGAGGGCCAAACACTTAAATAGAACAAGCAGCGGATATCTTGATCGATAGCGTGAACCCATGCCATCAGCCTAAAACCTACAGACATTCTGACTGGGAAGCATCCTAGTTTGCATGTTCGTCACCAACGAACTCTTCAACGTACTCCCGTTCTTCCATGCCTGGCCAATTAAATAACCAGTGGAAAGCCAATGAGTACTTTGAATGTACTCACAAGCAACCCAAGTTGTGGAACAAGGTAACAATGATGCATGATATATCACTAAGTAGGTAATTTGCGGAAAGCTAGTTTTAAATGCAATGACATGATCAAGTAACTAGTAAGCATGCTTCAACAATAGACAGATATCCATATGAACAAGTAACAAATATCATCATAAGTAGGGGTTTAACAACTCATGTTCATCCATCATACTAAGTCATCGGACTTAGTTCAATTTCCAGGCTAAGTCATAGGGCTTAGCTCAAGTGACCTCTTTGTCACCATCACACCCACACTCACACCAAGTTTTACGGAAACAACCAAACGTGGCATAAGCAGCACCGCCCAACTTTCCTTGACCATGGACACGGCTATTTGAATAGTTTTACACTCTGTAGAGGTTGCACACTTTACCCACAAGACTCGGGGAACTTACCTGTCATCCACGACTCGTGGTATATAACATACCCGAGGTAAGCACCCGAACAATGCCTTTCCCCTAGCGATACTAGACAAAGAGTCCACTCGACTGGTACCCATCCCTCACGATGTACATAGCACGAGCCTCGCTCTAAATCGTACCATCCATGAGGGGACCAACGGTGTGCCCGATGCCTATGAAGACAGCGCATGATCGTACATACCGGTACGACCCCGTATCGAGAGTGACCACACCACTCCCGCCACTAGTAGTGCGGGCTCCTTGCCAGTACCCACCAAGTAATCAACAAAGCCCCGTCCCATAAGGGATATCATGGTTGCGCATGTAAGGTTGGGACGGTCGACAAATCTTTAACCCTCCGTTTTTGAAACCACATCCTCATCTTGTTTCGGCACACCACTTCTTTCTCAAGTGGTCACCCATCTCATCATCATCTCCCTCGGGCATTAGTGTCACCCGACGGGGGTTTCGAAAATTCTTTGAAATCATTTCTTTCCTTTCAATCACCATGTATAAAAACCCAACCCACTTGCGTAGCATCGATTAGCATCCTAACTACTCCCACCCACATAACCCTCATAAGGTGGTAGGGTCATGCACAATGCAAGTGTCAACGACAAAAGTATCGGAACCAACCCATCGGAGGGGTCACTACTTCACGTGATCAAGTATAACAAAAGTAGAGTGCTATATGTCATGCAATGAAAATGGTTTCTTAACATGGTCAAAGGGCTGCTTGCGTGGCTCAACAAAGTCTCCGGGGTCTTCGAAGTCTTCGGGTCCAACTTCCTCGTCAACAGCGCAATCTATCGTCGCGGTAAAATAGCAATAAAAATAAGCATCACACAAAACAGAGCACACAAGACACTATAAAAAATGCAATCCTACTCTGATAAATACTAGAGACTATAGTAAAAATGTTTGTTTAATATGTTGTCATGAAAAACATTTTTAAAAACTATGAAACAGAGGCAGATAATGCCAAATAGTTTTTTAAAATTAAAACAATATATACAATGTTTTCAAACATTTTTACAAATGGCACTAATAAATTCTATGGAATATTTCAAGATTTTTGGTAGAAGAAATATTGTCATTGGAATTAATTTGGGCCGTGGGGGATTTTTGGAAGTTTAAAGAAAAAAAGAAAAGGAAAAAGGGTCTTGTGCCCTCACGGGCCAGAAACGCCTAGCTGAGCCGGCCCAAGAGGGAACCGCCCCAGGGTGAGGCACCGTGCGCGGTAGGTTTATTTTCAAACCTGCCTACGGGCCCTGCTTGCCAGCGAGAGAGGAGGGGGTGAGGGGATGACAGGTGGGCCCCACCTGTCATCCCTCTCCTCGCGACAGGAGCGGAGGGGGTCACCGGAGGGGGTTCTAGGCTGCAGCGGCTGCAACGGAGGGCACCGGCATGCTCACGGGGCCCTCGCGCGTCGGTGGGTCTTCGAGGTGAGCGTCGGGGCAGAGGGGAACGTCGGCGAGGGGACGGGAGCCCGACGGTGGCAATGGTTTGGTTAGGGAGTGGGCTCCCGACCACGGGGGCGAGCGGGCTGAGCACGGGGGAGTTGCGGAGGGGAGGAGAGAGCGAGGAGAGAGAGGCAGGGGCTCGGGGAGGCCCTCTTTATAGGTGGGCGCCGGCTCACCGTGGACGCGGTGCGCCGGTGAGCATGGGGTGCTCGCTACAGGCCGCGGGGGAGGAAATGGGCGTGTCCAGGGCGCTCGTGGGGGTCATCTAGGCCAGAGGGGAGAGAAGAGAGAGGCAAGGGAGCGCGCGCGTGCGAGCTCCCTGGCTGGCCGAGCTGCGCGGCACTGGGCACGTGCGCTTCAGGGAGGAGGAGAGAGGAGGAAGAGGGGGACGACTACCTGCTGTGCTGCGGACGTCGAGGCCGACCAGGGGGATATGTTGGGGAAGCCCGAGGCTATCGGGGGGCACCGGGCGGGGGTGGCTACAGTGCGGGAGCGCACTGTAGCGCGCTCCAGAGTGCCCAAATGGGATGCCCTAGCATAACTATGCCCTCCAGCGTGTCCTCTTGTGTCTTGGGGCTACTAGAGATGCCCAAGGGCTAGGAGAGGCTAGGGGAGGGCTCTAGAGATGCCTTAGGGTAGAAGGAAAGGGAAGAGAGGGAGGAATGGGTGCTGTCTAGGGGTAAAAATGAAGGTTTTACCCCCCTAATCATTGAGCTGAGCCCCTGAGGAAATTACTAGAGGTACAAGGCACCTACAAGAGGTTGTGGTAAAAAGTTGGGGGCAAGGGAAAAAGAGGAAGGGGTGGAAATAGTGACTTTACTATTTCACCAGAAGGTGTTTGATGGGGTTTTAGAGAAACAAATGGACCTTGCTTGCCCTGGAATTTGATAGGATCAAATGGTGGTTATAAATAGGCCGGATCACCAAGTTTAAGCTCAAGAGGGCAAAGTTGGCAATGGAAGCTTTGTTAACCCAAGAAACTAACAGAATCAGATTTCTGTAGATATATTTGTGCTAAGCTTTTACCCTTGATGCACCACTTAGTGTAGCATCATTATTTGGTGATTAGAGCATGCCCACAAAGTGTGAGGTCAAGGGGAGAAACTTCACAATGTAAAGTTGCTCAAATTTGAATCTGGACATGAAGGGTTTCAGGATGGTTTAATGAATCAAATCAACTTGGATTGAGGTGAAACTTTGCAAGATCATCACTTATGATAGTGTTGACTTGCTGAAATTTTCTTGGAAGTTGTTGAGAATATTTCTTATTGAAATATTCCAAAAGCTTGATTTGAATAGAAAGGGTTTTGAGGGGTTTTGCCCATGATTTGCACATGACCTTGTGTTGAAACTTATATATATGGAAGATATATGTCCACTGTGTCTCCCTAAATTTTTTCAAATATTTTGAAAGCATTTAAATAATTTTTCCCTAAGAAAAACCATTTCCGACTTTAAGAAAAAGCCTTTAAATAAAACATAATAAAAATCTTTAAAATTAATATTTGGTGGTTTTGGAAAGCCTTATATATAGTAGGTTTGAAGTAAAGCTTTTGGGGAAGAAGAATCCACCCCCTTTGAGGACTTGCAGTGCAAACCTCATTTCAGTTTTTTTTGAAAACCTAATTTTAATAAATCATTTTTGGTTAAAACAAAATTTGATAAAAATAGTTTTGGGCACTACTCACATGGTATGATCATTGGGCAAGTGGTTTGGGACAAGGAAGATGAATATTAAGTGGAATAGAATCTAGGAGTGCCATACATCACAACCATCAAGGAAACAAACATCATTTCAAACAAGCACAAGCACTTTGAAAAAGTTTTTGTTGGCTCCAAATTTTATAAATCCAAACATAACAATGTGATACAAACACAGGGTGTGACACATTAATATATATTTGGATAGATTTAATATCATCATTCAAATCATGCTAGGGTGGCAAAGATTTATTTTTAAAAGTTTCTACATCAAAAGTAATTATATCCATGTTTTTAGCCAAAGCATCAATCATATGCAAGTTTTCTTCTATCATAGTATTGAACACCTTTTGAGAATTAATAAATTCCTTAATTGTGTTCTCAAGATCAGAAGGTATAATTAGAATTTGTAGAAAAATTTCCATTAGAATTACCGTAAGAATTTCCATAGTTGTTAGAGGAATTACCGGGATACATTCTAGAATTGAAATTTCCTCTATAAGCATTGTTATTGAAATTATTCGCGAGATGAAGTTCACATCAATAAAACCATTATTTTGTTCAATAAAAGTAGACAAAGGCATGTCATTGGGATCAACATGAGTATTTTTACGAGCAACCATATTCATAAGAGCATCCACTTCTTCACTCAAAGTTGGTACCTTTATGGATGCTCATAATTTACGTGGTTGCTCCCAGGTTGTACATGAGAGTGCCACACGCCACCTTTGCTGTCGGTGGCAGACGACAAAGAGGCTTTTCCATCAGTGGCAGACGGCAAAGAGGTAGTATTGCCCTGTTTTTTCTATTTTTTGTTTTTTCACAGGCAAAATATGATATATATATATATATTTCACAATAACCATATTCTTGCACTCCATGAACCACAACCTCTCCACCAACCACAACCTCTCAATCAAACATACCAAATCAAAAGTATCAAATGTCACATTGTTCACCATATTACAATAGTATTAAGTTTCACATTGTTCATCGATACAAAATCAAGTAACACAAGCACAAGGACTCCATGAACCACAACCTCTCCATCAACCACAAGCACTCCATCAATGCAAGCTTCTGTGAAGTGACTCTAATCTGCAAAATGGGAAATAAGAAAGTTAGATGAAGAAGACTAGAAGAAGAAGATTATGAAAAAACGGTTTTCTTCTCTCTCTTTCTCCTCTTGTTTTCTTCTTCTTATTGCTGATTTGTGTCATTCGGGCAAAAATGCAAGAAGGATAGGTCTTTAAAAGTTTTCCTTAGAAAAACTCTCATGCCTCATGGTGTGTATGGTGTGCACTCAGTCAGACTTATATGGTGGTGTATGTTGGTGGACACTACCTAACACTAATATTTCGATAGTTGGTGATGGTCGTTTCCCCTTCTCCTCTCCCACAATATACCAAGGTATATATCAAGAGAAGGAGAAGAAGAAACCACCCCCGTGACAATAGTCGGGATTCCTCCATCAAGAGGAGACATGAAACTCTCACAAGGAGCTCCGACAGAATGAAAGTACATAACTTTGTCTAAGTGCTAAGTTTGTCTTTCTTTGAGAAAATGAGCCAAGTGGCATATTAGGGCTTACCGTCCTCGTAATCACGGAGGTGAAGCATCGAGGTTACTCGGGCCGGTTTCACCTGGAGAAGGCTGCCTTGGAGAAGGGTCGTGCGATGCGACTCCGGAGTTATGCTGCACCAAAGATGATTTGCAATGTCTCGTTAGCAGGATGACACTGAAGCGATCATTGCATTCAAATGAAACTCACCATTCTTGTCGTGGTAATGACTGGCATCGACGGAGGGATCTGGTGAGTCTTCTCGCACATAGTCTGTACATTTGGTTTTCACAAGTCAATGATATTCATTATAAATGAAATGAACATTCAATGCAAGATCTGACAAATATGAAGAAGAAACTTACCAAGAAGAGCTCGTAGATGGACCGGTAAGATGCATCGGTCTGTGCCCTCTCCTCCTCCAACAACCTAGCCGTCCTCTCCTCCATCCCCTTCTCCTTCACCGCCATACGCGCCTGTGTTGCCTCACTCTCTTTCTGAATAGCACCCTGCAACACAAATCTTGTTTAGCATTGTAATGATCTTTGTTCACAAACACAATGTAATGAGGAAATATATCTGAGTCCATATAACCAACCTCGATGGCAAGATCAACTGGCCGTGGACGAGGGCTTATCACACGACAGGAGCTCGTTTGGCGCGCCTTAATCTTCTGGGGAGTGCTAGGACAACGTATAAGGCCATATCCAATGGCCATCGAGCCATGGGGCCTCTCATTGCCAGATATTATCACCAGCTCTGGATCAATAGGCCCCTGGCTCGGGTTAAAGTCCCCCCTTTCCTCGCCTTCCCCTCATCTATGTACTTCACGAGCTTGTGGTGGGAGGATATCCTAGTGAAGTTCTCGGGATGATCGAGGTCACACTCAGAGAAAGCCTTGACCTTCTTGTACGAGGCAGTATGGGCCATCGCATATAGGTCGTACATCTCTGGCACCTCCGTGTTATTGTGATGCGCCTAAAAGAGAGAGAGAGAGAGAGAGAGAGAGAGAGAGAGAGAGAGAGAGAGAGAGAGGAGGGAAGTATTAGTAAAGGTCTCAAGCTACAATCAAGAATGAATTGCACGAATCATGAAGCAAACCACATACCCAGTTCTGACCAAACTGATTTAATTTGGCGCACCCTTGATGGTGTGGCACACCAACCATTTTGGCACGCCGATGCTTGGCATTATTGTGGACGGCTAGCCATTGTTTTGAGCACCACCCATCCACCAACGCGTCCCAACAATCCATCTTATCCGCGCACCATCTCGGGGGCACCTAAGTTAATAAAGAGATATTTGAGCGTTATGCGTACGAATCAAATGAAGGAAACTAAGTAGAAGGCCTTAAGAATACGTAATTACCTTCATGCAATACTCCTTCTCCATATTATTTTCGCGGCACGTCGACTTATCCTTCCTTATATGCCGCGAGGTGTAGTAGTCTCGAACAGCCCGCACCCGAGCCTCGTGCCATAAGTTTTGCAGTAGGCGCCTGCATTAGTTATCGATAACCTTTGCCACGGTGTCCTCGTATCCTTCCTGACACCTGTGGAAGGTCTGCAATCAAACAAGACAACACTTCTTAGTACAATAACTAGCTATTGTTGATTTTTAATTGTGTAAAGGAGAATTTTCCCAAAACTGTCTGATCACTATGTCCGCCCTCGTGTGGCACAAAACGCCATTGATCCTCTCCTCCGACGGGGCCAGTGTAGCCAAGTAGTGCTGCCAGGTCATTCCTAACTCTGGAACTTGACCCTCACCGAGAAAGGTGACAAACCCCAAGAAGTTTTGCGTGATAAGGACACCAAGGATGTTGTTGGGCCTGCGGACATCCTTGTGGTGATCCCAACTCCTATAGTATGACAAAGCCAACACATTACATATTTGAAAAAATGTGAAGGCAAAAGGTTAAAAAAGAGTACATGCACTTACTTGTCCCCATCAGGCCTAATCGACCACCTATGCTCGTGGGTCACCGACATGGGCAGGAGCCGTGTACGACCATGCTGGTAGACGGTGTCCCCCTCAACCACCTGCTCATCGCTATCAGAAAAATGATCCTCGCCACAATAAGCATGCCCACTAGGCTCCTCTGGCGAGGTATCCCATGGGGTCTGCTGGGATGTGCCCTCATCCCTCCTCTGCTCTGGAGTCTCGTGGGATTAAGCCTCTAGGACAGGAGTCTCATAGGTCGAAGGCTCGTCGACCCGAGGCTCGTGGAACGGAGTCTGCATAGGCTCCTCGTCATACGGGTCCACCCTAGTAGTCCTGTGCTCGGGTGAATCAGTTGGGGGTGGCGACAAGGAAGACGTAGCAGCCACCCTACCTCTCCCGTGGCCCCCTCTCTCACGTGTACATCTACTACCTCTCTTCTTCCCCCGACCTCCTTTCATGGGGGTCGATGAAGAAGCGAGCACCGATGTATGCAGACTAGATTGCAATGCTCTCCAAAGAGAGTCGACAGGAATGGAAGTACCCATCCCACCACCCTCTGACGAAGAAGGAGCCACAGAGTGCTCTCGGCCCTTTACCACCATCTTTCAACAACCGCCATAACAAAAAGTAAACAAAATTAGTACAACATAAAATTGAATACCGACAAGAATAATAAAATGTATATAATTTAAGTGTATCATCATATACCTAACATGAACTAAAAAATATATATGTATAGAATGAAAGTTGATTACCTGACATGAATTAATAATAATCTTAATCGTCTATATATTCTCCGAGATCAATAAATGCATCATCATCATCACTATCATCAACAAATGCATGATCATCATCACTATCGGGAACAACGTGTGGAAGGCCTCCTTTATGTCATCGGTCAAGCATTGACAGGTCATCCGCAGCAGTAACCTCTTCTTGTTCTGGCTCTTCCTGTTCCAGCTCAGGGGTTAAGTCGGATTCACTGTCGCTGTCTGCTTCAATGTTCCGAGGTGAAGTAGAGCGGTTCTCGAAACATTTTTTGGAAATACGTGTTTCATGGAAGAATTCTCCTTCATATGTGTCTGGGTTATTGTGAGGTTCATAATCCTCTTCATTGATGGGAGGTGTCTAAAATGCGGCGACACTTCAGAAATGACATCCCAACCTTTTCAGATTTGGATCAGTTTGGTAGGCCCACGGTATATAGAAAACTTGGGTCGCCTATTGAGCTATAATATAGACATCACGAGCATCTAAATAGGTGCTTTGTTTGATTTCGACTAGCCCTATATGTTCATGAGTCCTTCTAGTCTCCTTCAGCTGGAACCAATAACATTTGAAGACTACAACATTCGGTGGGTTTTCACCATAGAATAGAAGTTCATAAATTGCTTCAACTCTTCCATAATACTCGGTACCTCCTTCGCCGATAGTAGAGACACAATAGTTTGTAGTATTTAGGTCAGGCATATTAGGTCTTTGCCAAAGGTATGAAAGCGATACCCGTTGATGTCATATTTGTCAAATGAACGGACCTTATAGTCAAAACCGTTAGCGACTTGTCTCAACTCGGCATCCATAGACTCTGAATTAGCCTACAAGTTTAATATGAAAGGATTGTTGCATTAGCCGCAAATGAGACGAAGAAATGAAATGGTCCATTAATGGTAATTACCATTTGTTTGAACCAAGAGATGAAACCAGGATAGCCGCCTCCATGCTTTGCCAGAAGCTCATACTCTGCGATGGGATCCTTTTGGATGACCGCTCCATCCGAGAATTTGGAGATGTATCGACTATATCAAATATCCAAGAATAAGAGCAGTCCAAAGGGATTACAAGTTGCGAAATAATAATGTACCGAGAACTTACTCGATGTACGGACACACTTCTGTTAGGTTGTTGAAGATATACAACGAAATGGTCCGCCATTCATCGACATCCAACTCTTTTGTTTTTGTAGCACCGACTGGTGCGAGCTTCCCTTTGAATAGGCTGAGGTTGGATCAATTTTTTTAGGGTCGCCATCATTATACTGAGGCTTCGGATTATGCAAATGACGATTTTTGGCTTCGTAGTGTGCTGTCATGAAGTTTGCCGCCTCCTCAGTAATGAATGCCTTGGCCATCAATGTTTCAATTCTACATTCATTTTTAAATTTTGCTCGAAGCGTCTTCTGCACCCTCTCAGTTGTGAAGCACCAACGATTTTGCACTTCCCCCAATCTTGCCTCATTCGGTAGATGCAAAATCAAATGCTGCATTGGATTAAAGAAGCCCGATGGAAGGATATTCTCTAACTTGGAGGTCCACTCCGACACCAACTCTTCCATTTCATCTAGCACGCCATGCGATAGTTCTTTCGCAGAAAGAGAATGGAAGAAAGAGCCCAGCTCTGCCAGTACTAGCCATTCATCCTGAGGGATAAAGCCACACATCATCATCGGCATTACCCGCTCAAGCCATATGTGCCAATCATGACTCTTGAGACCAAATATTTTTAGTTTGTCAAGACTCGCTCCCCTCTTTAGATTCGCTGCATAACCACCGGGGAACATCAACTGCATTTTCACCCACAAGATCATTTCCCTCATAGCTGGCCTTCCATGATTGAACCATGCCTTCGATTTTGTCCAGCTGTGCTTTCCTTTCGGTTGTCACATGTTTTGTAATGGTCTATCACATAGAGCCTCCTGGTCGATTCTAGCCTTAGGATTATCCATTGAATTCCCCTCTACGCCGAACAATGTACCAAAAATGGCCTTGGCGATATTATTTTCAGTGTGCATCACGTCAATGTGTGTGGGCAAAGGAGGTCTTTGAAGTAAGGCAGATCCCATAAGCATGACTTGTGAGTCGAGGCATGGTTCATATTATACCCTTTGAAATACCTTGGACTCTGTGGATCCAGATTGAGAGCGTTTCACTAATCCAGGATCTGTTGGCCTGTCAAAGCAGGTGGTGTAGAGTTTTTGACAACTCTACCTTTGATGAAATTCTTCTTGACTTTTTTCAACTCATGGCGAGGATCCAGGAACTGTCTATGCATGTCGAAGCAAGAAAACTTGCAACCCTCCTGCAGGCAATGGAACTGAAGAGCTGCCTTGCATGTGGGGCACGAGAACCTTCCATGCACACACCAGCCAATGAATAGGGCATACGAAGGCAAGTCATGCGTCGAGTACATGTACCACACATGCATTTTGAAGGTTTTTTGGTAGAGGCATCGTATGTCTTGATCCCATTATCCAAAGCTTCTTACAATTCATCCTTAAGCGGTTGCATGTACACATTCATATTGTTCCCCGTATAGTTGGGCCCTGGAATTATCAACATCAGGAAAATGTTCTTTCTTTTCACAATCTCTCCGGGGGAGATTGAGTAGAATGAAAAATACAGGCCAACAACTGTATTGGGTTGCCATCATACGAAACATACTGAACCCATTCATGCTAATGGCGACTCGAGGATACCTTGGATCCTCCACTTTATCCTTATGTAATGCATCGAAGTGCTTCCACACAAAAGCGTCTGAAGTGTGTACCAACATCTATTTCCCATATGCATCTAGTTCGGTTCTTTTGCCCAATTTATGCCATGTCAGCTATCTTGCCGTCTCTTCGACCATGAAAAGACGTTGAAGTCTTGGTACGATTGGCATATAGCGAAGAACATTAACAGGGATTTTGGTCTGAATATTCTCACCCATACCGTTGTCTACGACAACATACCTGGAAGACATGCAAATGGGACAATAGTTCAAGTCCGGATAGTCAAGCCTAAATAAGGCACATCCATTCTCACAGGCATATATCTTCTCATAGAGCATCTTAAGTACACGGAGGATTTTGTCCGACTGGTACATGTTTGTAGACAGTACATGACTTTTTTGGGTAGAAAGCGTCCAAATATTGTCATCATCGTGTCGTAGCATTCTCTGCCCAGGTTGAATTGAGCCTTCAGAGCCATTACTTGTGTGATGGCATCCAACTAACAAAGCTCAGTGTGCTCGTGGAGAGGACGTTTTGGAGACTCCAACATTTTATAGAATGCCTTTGCAGATTCCTCCATCTCATCGTCCGAATCCCGAGCGTCATCAAAGTCTTGCACCATGTCTTCGATCCTGGTACCATGCTCGTGGGTGCGACGACGAACCCCCTCATCTCTGGCACGTTGGGCACACTCACCATGAAAAGTCCACACCGTATAATTATGAGTAAAACCCCACTTTTGCAGGTGTTTAACCATTTCACCCTTTGTCTGTTTTTTATAGTTGTCGCACCGGGGACAGGGGCACCATGTTTTTTCTTGATCATTTGCAAATGCGGCTCTCACAAACCCCTTGGTATTTGTTAGCCATTCTTTGGTCATCTCTTTCTGACTGGTGTGACTGGTGTACATCCACGCATGATCACTCATCTTGCCTAGCTACTAGACACACAATAAATACACACACATATATATATAATTCAGCATATATATTCATCACTTAATCAAGTTTGTCAGCTTTATTACGTCCATGCAACCTAGACGCTAATAGGTAAAGATAGGTCCTAATCCGACCCGAGTATGTGTAGATTGGGTTCGTTTTCCCATGCTCTTCTCCGGATCCGACGTAGAATTTAGGTAGCACCTCCCCGCTGTTCTCCTGATACACGTCTCGTCAATAAGCAGAGAGGACATGTACCCGACGAACAACAGGGAGTAACGAAATTCCGCATCGGATCCGGAGCAGAGCATATGGGAAAACGAACCCAATCTACACATACTCAGGTTGTCCATGGATAACGTTGGACAATTCGAAAGGATGGCGGTTATAAATATGCAAAGACATGCATATTTATAGATGTCGCCCTTTCGAACGGGAGACACATACTGGTCACGCATACTGATGATTGAAGACACTTATAGCTAGCAAGTTTCATCGGCACGAAGACCAGAACAGAGAAAATTAAGGGGGGAGGAGGATATGTCATTTGTGCTCACCTACGAATGCAGGGGAGCTCATCAAACGCACTGGGAGCTTGTCGTACAGCAGACCCTTGCAGCGACGAAACAACTGCACATTGAAATCCACCCTATCAACACAAATATTATGTTTTTCATAACAAAATCGAAAAATATATGACCTAACTCATAATTTACAAAACTAAGACCCCGTCGGCCTCTGGAAGGCCGGAGTGGCGTCGTCGGGGGGATCATGCTGGGGTGTCGTGCCGGGGGTCTTCTTCTTCTTCTTCTTCCTTTTTTCCTTTATCCTCTTCTTCTACTTATTCTTATTTTATTCTTTTTTCCCACTTACCTAATTAACCTAAATTAACAATAACCTAATTAACACTAACAGTAACCTAAACTAACAATAACCTAAACTAATTAACATATGCAATGAAATGAATACAAAAAGAAGATGAACTCATCGGAGGAGGGCCTGTGGAGGAGGGCCGACGCGGGGAGGACGTCGCGGTGGTGGAGCCTAGCTGTAGGGAGGGGTGCTTCCGCAGGGATGGGGTGCTCGCTATCGTGAGGGTGGGCTAGCCGTTGGGAGGGGGCGCGGTGGTGGAGGAGGGCCACGGGGCGGTGGAGGAGGGCTGCGATGGTGGAGGCTTACCACGATGGTGGTGGAGGGCCGTGAGGAGGGGGGTCGCCGCGGTGGTGGAGGAGGGCCGCGGGAAGGGAGCTCGCCACAGAGAGGGGGCAGTGGTGGAGGAGGGCCGCGGGAAGGTGGGCGATGGTGGAGGAGGGCCGCGAGGAGGGAGGGCTCACTATGGGGAGGGATGGCTCTGGCGCCACGGCGGTGGTTTGCGGCGAGAGAGAGTGAGAGATGGGGAGGGGAGAGAGAGTGAGGGATGGAGAGAAGGGGAGAGAGAGGGGGTGGGGTGGGGGTCGGGGCACGATCGTTAGCCTTTAGGTCGCCGTCCTCTTTGTCGTCTGGTAGCTGATGGCAAATAGGCAAAACGCTGACGGCAAAGAGCTATGGACGACATCCACGCCATCCGGTTGACCCCGGTCCAGTGGGGCATCCTCATGCTCTTTGCCATCTACTTTTGGGCGCTTTCCCATCGGCTGGCATACGACAAAGTATGCACTGATGGCAAATATTTCCTTTGCCATCAGCTCATACTTTGTCGTCCATTTTCTGCAAGCTGACGGCAAAGACTATCTTTGCCATCAACTAGCCAACGGCAAAGATGTGGCAGCCGGCAAGTCCCTGGATTCCAGTGGTGTCTTTACACTTGTCCCATGTTCCAATACTATTACGAGGTAAAGATGAAAACCAAGCTTTAACTTTATCTCTTAGAGAAAAAGGAAATACTTTTAATTTCAAAATATGATTATACATATCCTTTTTATTTTGCATATCACATAATTCAACAAAGGTATTAAGATGTGATGCGGGATCCTCATTAGGACTTCCCGAAAATTCATCTTTCATGACAAGATTTAGCAATGCAACATAAATATAAAAAGCCTCCGCACTAGTGGTGGGTGGTATAGGAGTACTAATAAATTATTATTATTAGTGTTTGAGCAATCACACAACTTAGTAGTATCGTGAGACATGGTGACCGAACAAGCAAAGCAACAAGCGAGATAAGTAAACTAGCAGGTATAGCAAGCAAAGAAGTAAACTAGTAACTAGAAAAGATAAACATTTTTGTATTTTTGATTTGTACGAGACAAACTAAATATAATAGATAATAAAAAGAAGAGCGAGTGAATGAAAATTTGTGTGAAGTTACTTGATAGTTGGTGATGGTATTCCCCGGCAACGACGCCAGAGTCCTTCCTGATACTTGTGATCTGCGTTGGGTTTTTTGTGAAGAGGAACGGGTTATCGCAGCACAATGTGGGTAAGTGTTTTCCTCATTTATGAAACCAAGGTTTATCGAACCAATAGGAATACCAATCCTGAACCGTCTCCAGCGGCTGCACACAGAAAAACAAACAACATGCACCCAACGTTGGCAAGAGGGTTGTCAATCCCCCTGATCTCATTGTTTGCAAGCAAGTGAGTTGTGTAGATAATTTTAAATTGCAAAATAAAATGAAAGAAAATAACTAACAGCAAGGTAGTAGTGGCGTTTGTAAATATATAGGTGAGTAGACATAGGGGCCGTAGTGTTCTCTAGTGGCACCTCTCATAGAAATAGCATACAGTGTGTAAACAAATTATTCTTGGGCAATTGATAGGAAAGAAAATAGTTATGCGATTTTCACGGCAATGATCATGTGTGTATAGGCATCACATCCATAAGCAAATAGGTGGAGTCATGCCTACACCTATTACTATTACTCCACTCATCGACCGCTATCCAGGATGGATCTATAGTATTAAGTAAAATAGAGTAATGCTTGGAGAATGATGACATGATGTAGACAAAGTAAACTCAATCAATATGAATAAACCCCATCATTTTATCCTTAGTACGAGCAACACAAAGATGTATCTTGTCCCGTACTTTGTCACTGGGATATAGAAACTTGTCAAGTTGAAGCTACCACAATGCACCACTCCCACCGAAGAAATATCAATCTAGTTGGCCAAACTATCTCGATAGATCGGAGAGCAATATGAAGCTATCATGATCATGCAAATAAGAATCATAGTATTCAGATTTGACTCAAATACTTTTCATGAATAATTTGAACATAAACTCACAATTCATCGGATCCCAACAAACACACCATACAAAGGGATTACATCGGATAGATCAAGGCAAAGATGTGATGAACATTGTATTGAAGATCAAGAGAGAGAGAGAGATTGCCATCTAGGTACTACCTATGGACCCATAGGTCTTTGGTGAACTACTCACACATCATCATGAGGGTAGCAAGGTTCATGAAGAGGCCCTCCGTGATCAATCCCCCCTCTGGCAGGGTACCGGAACGGAGCTCTAGATGGGCTCCTGTCAGAATAGAGACTTGCAACAGCGGAAAAAGTGTTTCGGGAGCTCCTTTATGGTTTTGGGGATATTAGAGAATTTATAGGCCAGAGAGGGACGCCGGGAGACGCACGAGGGGCCCACCACATATCAGGCCGCCCCCTCCAGGGCGCACCCTGATGTGTGGTGGGGCCCTCGTGTGCCTCCCGGCCTCCTCCAGAAGCTTCGAGGTCTTCTTTTGGTCTAGAAAAAATCATCAAAAAGTTTCATGGCAATTGAACTTCGTTTGGTACTGTAAACCTGAAAAGTTAAAAACATGCAAAAAACAACAACTGGCACTGGGCACTGGGTCAATAGGTTAGTCCTCAAAAATATTATAAATTGGTAAACAAATGCCCAAAAAGTATTCTAGAATGATAATATATCAGCGTGGAACAATCAAAAAATTATGGATACGTTGGAGACATATCAGCCCTGAACTCTATCATTCAGCAAGTCAACTTGTTGTGGTGATGGACTTCGAGTCATTTCCCCCTCTTTTGGAGACTGGCTACGAGGGAGACGAGAGTTGTGGATCATAGTCATACGTGGCGAAAGTCTTCCTGGATGGCACGCCGCCTCTTGAGTCGCGCAGGAGGCAGGAGACATTCATCATTTTTATATACTTTTATGTTATTTTTACGAACTCACGTATTAATTTAGTGCCTAGCGCCAGATTATGTTTTCTATTTGTTTTTAGTTTCATAGGAAATCTATATTTACAGAGGTCAAAATACGTTGCCAATTTAGCATGATTTTTTTGTACAACAAGAAACACTGAAAGCTTTGGGAAGCAACAAGAGGATCCATGTGGTCCCACATGGAGACATGGCGTGACCGGGGGTGTTGTCACGCGACTTGTCCATGTGCAGGCCCTGGATATTGCCTTAGTCCAATTCCACCATCATAATGCCCTATGTCGGTGCAATATCTTGCCTCCTTATGTTTTGGAGATTGTTATGAAAAACAGTCATGGACAAATTTATTTGCTAGTGCGCACACAGAGAAATAGTCCATGGAGTTCCAAGAAGAATACTACATTCCCTCTTGAAGTTCGAAGAACTTAACCGAAGATCTTCTGCGTTGCAAAGAAGGAAGAGATGCATTTTGAGAAGAAATATAACTGAGACAATTTTTTGAAAGAATTGACCTCTTAAAAGTATTATTGACGCAAAGCAATTTTCATTCGACGTGTCTAAAGAAGAATGAGTACAATCAATAAGATTGAAGGCGAAGCGAAGGCATAGCATTCGTTCCGTTGTTCTTTCTCTCTTATTTGAGTCATAAGGACTTATGTACTATTAAGAGGTGTATAGGTTCTTGAAGTTTAAGTTTGTTCTGATGGTTAACTGAAACCTATGAGAGTCTGAGAGAAATCTCTTTGTGCACCGAATGATTACTTGCCAGCCTGAGACATTGTTCTTCTAGGCTGCAAGAGATATCCTTCGAATCGAGGAGTTATAGTTGTGCTCAAAATCTGACTGTCGTGAATGTGTCAGTTGGACATTGGTTGGGTTTCGTGTCCTAAATGGTCACTTCCCATCAGGGAAGGTTGCGGCTATAAATAGCCACTCCGCTCCAACGTTGATTGTTGGATGCTCTACTTGATATTACGAGAAGATTGATTGAGCACCCCTCTCGAGAGATTTGAGTTTAAGATCCACTAAGAGAAAATCAAGAACCAAAACTTAGACAGTGGTTGGGCATCACAGTACATATGAGTTAGATTTCTTGTATCTATTACTCTTGAGAGTTGCACACTCTATAGATGGACAAGTGTCGGCTTGAGTGTCTAAGAGTAATTGTCTTCACCAAGCAAAGTCTTTAACAACCAAGAGTAATCGTGGTTCGCAAAGAACTCCGCTGAAGGTTTGGAGATCACCTACAAGTATCTACCACAAGTGAATTCAATAGAAGTCTAATCAGCTTCCGGTTGAAGGATAATAGGTCAGAGAGATGTTTGCTCATGTTTCAATCACAAGTCCCTCCAACCAGACGTAGCTCTTTTACATAAGAGTGGACTGGTCTACCAGATCTCCTATCGCCATCGAGTCCACTAGTTCATTCTACTCTAGTGTAATACTTTCAGTAGTTTACTTCTAGTTCTCTATGTACCGACTGATTTCCTTGAACATGTATATGTAGTGTGTTTGCTTTTAGTCTTGTTTGTGGTCTCTGTACTGTGAGTTATTCATACTCTCGTATTTCCTTTCATGGTTAGCATCTTACTTATGTCCTCATTTGATGTTCGGTCATCCATGTTATCTATCTTGATATCTTTTTGTGCTACCATAGTTATAGCGGAAGTCTTGAGATACTATACCAAGAAGATCATCATATCTTTCCTTGAAAGATTCACTTAGTATCTCTTGTTGTATTATCTTTCGGTTGAGTTCTATCTGTTTCTCTTTCGTGCATAGTCTACCAAGTTTATTCTGTTGTTGTGATTGGTTTTGATTTGAAGTTTTGAAATAAATTTTGAATCCCCCATTCACCCCCTCTGATCGATATACTCTTAGTCCTAACAATTGGTATCAGGCAAGGTCTCCTTGCCTCTGCTTATTAAAAGTCTAACCACCTTGTATATTTGAGTATATCGCTTGCACGTAGATCCATGCACTCAAAAAATCCCATTCATGATGGAAATGACTACGTATATTGGAAAAACAGAATGATGATACATCTGAAGGCTATCAGTGAAAATCTATGGAAGATAGAGGAAAATGAATACACCGTTCTGCACCTTGAGTCACCTACTCCTGAAGTTGAAGGAAATATTTTTTGGATACTTAAGCGAAGGATATTGTCATGGGGAACGAGCACCTATGGGATTGGAGGGACCCCTTTCGGTTCGGCGGGGGTGAAGGCTCGCACAAAGAGAAGGTCTGATGAACAACACGCGGGGGATTTACCTAGGTTCGGGTCGCAAGAATGCGTAAAACCCTACTCTTGCTTGGTTGCATTGAGAGGGTTCTTAGAGTTCTAGCTACAGGGGCGCTGTGACCAGCTACCACGTGCGCGTGCTAGAAGGTCCCAAGACTGAAAGCCCAAAAGACTAAAAGTCCAAAAGTCTGAAAAGCAAAAAAAGTCCTCTATCGTATCGCCCTGGGCCTCCTTTTATACTCTCAAGGGGATCCCAACAGTGGCGTACAGTGCGTACACGGGGTGTACAGAGCTACAGTGCTATCATACCTAACATTAAAGGAATAGGACAGGTGCATTTAATGTGCCGTCAGGCATCTTAGTCCGTCTGTGGGACGGGACAGGAGCCCGTCCTATCGGCACCTCTTAGCCCCCTCCAGCGCCCACTCCGCGACACGTGCCTAGGCAAGGCAACACCTTGCTTGTGCGCTGGCATGGCCTTGCCAGGGCTTGCCGGGGCCTTGTCCTTGCCTGAGGGTCTGATAGTCACCCCGGAAAGGTCTTGCCGGGGGTCTTGATTTTTCTATGGTTGTACCTGGGAAGTCCCTGTTGGGCCTTGCTGCCAGGGTGGCTTCCGCTACCCGTGCATGAGTAAAGGGGCACTAAGGAGCCCAAAACTCTAGTGCACCGAGAGGAGCGCCCAGGCCTGGGCCACACACGGTGTGAGGCATTGTTGGGCTAGGCCCAAACAGTGCATGGGCACGCGTGGCAGGAGCTTGCGGTTGCGATCATTGCACTTGCTGCGCTTCCCCATGATGTCCATTGAATGCGGGACGTGGGATACGTGCGCGGTGTAGCCGTTACAGCAACATGCGCATGAAACGTTTCTATATTGTTTTAGTAAAGAGGCCGTCCCGTGCCTTCCCCATAAAGAGGAAATTACAAAGGCGTTGCTCATTTACCTTTTATCCTCCCCAATCTGAGAACCGCCGTCATCTTCTTCCTCAAGCCCGAAACAGAGCCCCTTCCATTCATCCATGCCCCCACGCCCTCTCAGTCTCCAGCCCCCGCCCTCATAGACACCATGCCACCCAAAGCTAGCAAAGGCAAGGAAGCAACGGCCGTCTCGGAGAACAAGCTGGTGAGGATGCATAAGGAGCATGTCATCTTTCCACTAGGTCTTGACGGGGATATTCTGAAGAAGCGATACCGGTGGATGTGGGCAACGGGTACGAAGGCGCATCCCACCACCTGCGTGAGTCCAGGCCCTTCTGGGAGCGGCCCAAGCAAATATCCTTTCTTCGCCGATTATTTTTACTGTGGGCTCTGCCCCCTGTCTCAGATTTCTTCAACGACCTCATGCTCACCTACGGCTTCCAACTCTTGGATTTTACACCAAATGCCATGACGTCCATGTCAGTTTTTGCTCATCTTTATGAAAACTTCGTTGGGGTAGCCCCTAGCACCGCTCTTTTCCGCCACTACGTTACCCCCCGCATCCAACAAGGCATTCCTGCCGTAGGAGCGCCAGGCGCTATGCCGACCGCCGAGCCCCCAGCTGCTGGGGAGGTGTGAAAGCACATTTGCTCCCTTGGTGGTTTTGGTAATTAATAACAACATATAAGTCATTGAACTAATGTTTCCACCAAGTATATTTCAGGAAATGTTCAATGATAGGATTGGAAAAAGGAGATTGTGGACATACCCCAAGATGCAAGGAAATAGGTTGGCCAAGCTTCAAGCAAGAGGACTCTACATTTTATATTTGTGAGAAATCACTTTGAGTCCATAGGAAATCCAATACTATTAAAATGGGGTAAGGTTTTGTTGGTGAACAATATGCTCAAACGTGCACAAGTGATAGTCGCCAAAAACATCCACAAACTCTCCCACCAAAGTCTGTTCTATACCCAACACTCAAAATCGGTGCAACCAACTTTCCCATACCAGTGCCACCGATTCCAGAACCTAGATAGACTCTGCCAAACCCTAGCCACTTTGGTGCAACCGATTCCATACCAGTGCCACCGAGTTTAGGTTGCCAAATTTTTGTTACGCAAATTCATATTTTTGGTCCCACCGAGAATGTTGGTTCGGCGTCACCGAGATTGGAAATCTGACCATTGGTCACCTTATCGGTGCAACAGAGTTTCCTATATCGGCTTTACTGAGATTCAAAATTTGCCACCTTTTGGTCACTTCTGTACCACCGAGATTAACACATGGTGTCACCGAGTTGGTCATTTTGTGTGTAACGGTTGGATTTTTGGGGATGCCTATATATACCCCTTCACCACCACTTACTCGCAAGAGAAGTACTCAGGACTATTCCATACCTATCCTATCAGATTTTCTGAGAGAGAACCACCTACCCTTGTGTTGAGGTCAAGATGCTCCACTCCAATCATATGGATCTTGATTTCTAGCCTCCCCAAGTTGCTTTCCACCAATCCCATCTCTTCTACCAAGCGAAACCTGTGAGAGAGAGATTGTGTGTTGAGGATTCTATCATCTTGAAGCACAAGAGAAAGGAGTTCATCGTC
Source organism: Hordeum marinum (assembly GCA_022496015.1). NCBI lineage: Eukaryota > Viridiplantae > Streptophyta > Magnoliopsida > Poales > Poaceae > Hordeum > Hordeum marinum. The sequence continues at coordinate 333,378,826 of CM039678.1, read as the reverse complement.
ATTACCAAGCCTATTACCTTTTGGAGGGTGGTGCCTCCTAGATTGGTTAGGTGTCGCTTGGGAGCCTCCTACTTCGTGTTGTGGAGTGAACCAAGAAGTTTGTAAGGGAAAGGAGATCGCCTACTTCGTGAAGATCTACCCATAGTGAGGCTAGTAGTCTAATCACCCCCGTCTAAAACTTGGTGTAGGCAAAACTTTTAATTGGTCAAGTAGTCTAATCACCCCCCGTCTAGACCTACTTTCGATCCTACAAGTGGTATCAGAGCTTTGGTCTCCATTTCTTAGGTCTCACAACCTAGGAGAGTATGGCGTCTAGTGAGGGAAGTTATCACCGTAGAGGTACGTACTTTGATGGCATTATTTTCCTAGTTGGAAGCACAAAATGAAAATGCATATTCTTGGTCATAACCCCGCCGTTTGGGCTGTTGTTCATGTTGGCTTGCAAGGTGAGTTCTTTGCAGATGGACAAGAACCGGATCGTGAAGCGACCGCAGATGAATTGAAGATGTTGCAACTCAATGCTCAAGCATGCGACATTCTCTTCAACTACTTATGCCCCGAAGAATTCAACAAAATCAGCCGTCTTGAGAATGCAAAAGAGATTTGGGATACTTTGGTTGATATGCACGAAGGAACCGAGTCCGTGAGGGAATACAAGTTAGATGTTCTTCAAGGTTAGCTTGATAAGTTCAAGATGAAGGATGATAAAGGAGTCGCAGAGATGTACTCTAGGAGCTCTCATCACAAATGAGATTACCGGCTTAGGAAGCGAAGAAATGACTGACAAATTCATCATCAAGAAGATACTTAGAGCTTTGGATGAGAGATATGACACCGTGTGCACATTGATCCAAATGATTCCAAACTACAAAGATCTCAAGCCTACGGAAGTCATTGGAAGGATTGTTGCTCATGAGATGACACTCAAAGATAAAGAAGAGCTTCATCACAAGTCTAGCGGTGCTTACAAAGCCACAAGTGATGCTCCCGCAACTTCAAGCAACAACCTTGTCACCAATGAAGATATAAGCCTCGTGGTCAAGAAATTCAACAAGTTCTACAAGAATAGAAGCAAAGAAAGAAACTCCAACTCTAGATATTAAGAGAAGCGTTCGTCAAGTCATGAACGCAATTGCTACAATTGTGGGAAGCCCGGACACTACTCAAATGAGTGCACGACTCCCTACAAAAGAAGAGAAGAGTCACCTCGAAGACGAAGCTCAAGAAATGAATCACCACAAAGAGAGAGAAGGAGTAGAGATGATTGTTATGAACGAAGACACTCAAGGAGAAGTAGAGATTCGGAGAAGAAGGACAAGCATACCAAGAGCTACACAAGAATTAAACATCAATCTCATGTTGGTGAATGGGTTTCCGGCTCCGACTCCAACAACCACTCTGAGAGAAGCTATCACTCCGACTCCGACTATAGTCAAGATGAAGGTGTTGCCGGAATTGCTCTAGTGACTACCAACTCCTACGATCTATTTGATTCACCAAACAAAGGGAGTGGAAGTTGCTTCATGGCTAAAGGCCCCAAGGTATCACACCCCGAGTATCTTGATTTTGATAGTGATGAAGATGATATGCTTTGTGAAGATGATTTACTTTGTGATAATGACTTGCTTTGTGATAGAACTAGTGATGTTGATCAAAATGAACTTGATAATTCTCATGCTAGTCAAGATAATTCATTTGATGATGATAAGATGAAAACAGAACAACTAACTAAAGAACTAAACACTCTTAAGTTAGCTCATGAATCTACTCTCAAAGATCATAGAGAGCTTGTGAGAACTCATGAGAAGCTACGCTTCAAGAAGCTCAATTGGAGCAAGAGCATGAGTTTCTCAGAGCTATCAATGACGATATTCGAAAGAAGACCTCATCTTATCTAGCCAAACGACTACTGTTGTCTACCTTCATGCCTCAAGTTAAAACTAAGCAATCTAGTAACAAAGGCAAGAAAGGTTCTTCATCTAGTAGCAATAATATAAATGCTAAACCCAATGATGTTGCTTCTAGTAGTTCTATTGATTCCACTAATGATGATTCTCTTAGCCAAGTTACACTTGAGCAAGAAAATGCTTTATTGAAAGGAATTATAGAAAAAGGTATCTACAAGAGTCTTGCCGAATGCAAGCAATTTGAGGAAATTATACGCAAGCACGGAGGATACCAGAATAATCATGGTGTTGGCTCCATCAACACTAATGGAGTTGAGTGGGAAGAAGGTCAATATCCCAAGCCCAAGTTTGTTCCTCAAAAGTAGAAGTATGGAAATACTCTTCCTAAGGGGACAAACACTCAATATGACCTTCCACCACAAGACCACAAGCTCAAGGGCAAGAACAAGCTTCAAGAGGACATTGACTCATATGAAGATGAACCCCTAGCTTTGGTGGAGTGGGTTCCCAAGGCTATTTCAAGCTCAACTACTACAAAAGCCACTTCAACACCAAGGATCCCCATCAACTTGATGTGGGTTCCCAAGAAAAAGAACTAGTAAGTTCTTGAGGGGTGACTCTGCCAATGAAATTCATTCACATTCATTATTGGCAAGAACTTTTTTGCACTCAACATCAACTCAACGCAATAGTTCAAGGAGTCACACATTCCCTCAAAGGTAAGCAAGGGACAAGGTAATCAACTAATCAATGGACATCTTAACATATGCTTTGCACTCCATGTCCATAGATATCCTTGTATTCGTCTCTTGTGTGTTGGGACTAACCCATGTAGGTGAGAGGAGTAAGGAAACAACAAGGATGCTCCCAACTCTTGGTGAACTTCATTAACACTGAGCATCCACAACTTCCTCACCAACATGAAGTCTTCATCGACAAAACCCAAGTTTAGTTTATCCCTCTTATGGGGGATGTCACATTAAGGGGGAGCTTTACTCTAAATCTTGAGTCAAAGAATCTCTTAGAATGTGACAACATTAAATGCTTTATGAAAAAGTGGTAACCCCACTTGTGCTTAAACGATGAGTATGACCTATGATCAAGTACTCTTACTTGGCTCCTAAGTCAAATACTCATATATATATGACTTTGTCATCGCCCAAGTGCTTGTTAGATGCTAGTGTGTTTGTGCATGTTCGTCATGATTTTCTTTGACATCTTATTGTGTGAGCATGTTGGTCTGCATTTATTTTCTCATTCGAGGACATCCAATTGTTGCTATTTGGCTTTTAATTTGTCTTTTGCCAATTGGATGGACAAGAATGCCTAGGGCCACTCTTTAGCTATCTATGCTTTCTCACCTCATATTCCATTCATGCTGCATCACAAAATTTGAACAAGTGCTTTTCGATCCCTCTGTGTCTGGAGCACTCGGAGTTCCGTATCGACAAGAACTGAACATTAAAACCTCCCAAGTGCATCTCGGTGGAACCAACTCCAAAATCTCGATCTCACCAAATGCCTAGGGTTGGTCTGGTTTTTCAATTTCGGTAACACCGATTTCATATTCTCAGTTACACCGAGTTTCCTTGTCAGCTGACAGTTGTGGAACTCGGTGACACCGAAAACATAAAATCGGTATCACTGACAGTGAAGGGTATATATGTTGTGGACCCCGACGCTTTGAAATTTCTATCTTCAACGTCACGCCTCAGAACCCTAAGCTGCCGCCTCGAGACCCCTGGTCATCGCCCTTGTCTTCCCGAGCTCCTCCGCCGCTGGGAATCGCCGCCGTCGACGAAATCAACTCCATCGTCGCCGCCGTAGAGGATCCGCGCGAAGCTAGGGTACGGATTCGATCTCTAGTGCGCTCCCCATCCGAATCTTGCGCATTGGACACTTGATTATCAACTTTACACCCATTTCTAACATTTCCATCCAATTAAATTTGCAAAATCTCGAGTTAGATGGATTTTCTAGGGTTTTGCCGTCCGCCGATATATCTCGGTGGAACCGAAACGGAAATATCAGTCTCACCGATATGCTTTTCAGTGTGGTTGAGAACTGACTCGGTGGAACCAAGTGGCTCTTTTCGGTCCTACTGAAAAGGATGCCAAGTTCCTGTTAAGGAGTTGGTCTGTCTCGGCCCCACCGAAAATTTCCTTTTGACCGCATCGATATGTATGTGACAGATTGCATTTTTTTGTGAAAACTCATTGCTCTAATTTCAAAAACCAGCCTCATTTTGTGATGACTCATCTTATTCTGCTCATCTATACTCTATTCATAGGGTCAGCATGTCAGGTTCAGAGGACAGTCAGAACAGGTCAGAGCAGGGAGCAGACATGAGTTCAAGCACAAGCCCAGAACCCAGTTCATTCTCAGATCCAGGCACCCCCAACTCTCATGGGTTGCCCAAGGCTACCACCAGAACCAGAAAGAAGTTGAACTTAGATGAAGAAGATTCATACTTTGTCCCTGAGGAGATTCTTGCTAAGAAGCAAGAGAAGGCTGCCAAGAAGTCAGCAACTGAAGCCACTTCCTCTAGAAGGGTTGTCAGCAAAATATATGCACCAGCTTCTACCTTCAAAGCTCATGAGACTGCCAGAGCAACAATGTCTGTTGAGGTCCCCAAGAGAGCTATGCCTAAGAAGGCAGGGGAGAAAAAGTCCAGGAAGAGGATCATTCATGTGACTGGCAGGTCTACTTCTATGTATGAAGATCCAGAAGATGCTGCTACTGCTGCTGAGGAAGAGGAGGTTGAGCCAGCTACAAAGGCTCTTCCCAAGAAGAAGGCAAAGAAACTTATGTCTGATGCTATGCCTAAGACCAACACATCCAAGAAGGCTGCTGAGAAGCCTAAGAGGACAACTAGGCAGATTCCAGCTTCTGAGAAGAACAAAGGAACTGCTTCTAGAGTAGAAGATGTGGATAACTTGACAACATTGATGAAACTCAGACCACACCTTCCAGTTCAGAATGCCAGCTACCCACTAGCTGAGGACATGAAGAAGAGGAAGGACTCAGGATTGAGGGCATGGAGAGCGATAGATCCTTATGCCTAGAGGAAGAAGACTGTTGTGGATTATAGGTTCTATACCAAGGAGCAACATGACTTCTATGAGACTGTGCTCTTTAACAAGAGTCCAGCTGTCAGTGATATGCGGTATGTTGATTGGAAGTTCATCAAGGAGAATGAGGACTACTTTCCAAGTGTGCAGGACAACTTCCGCTGCATAGGTCTGGATGAGTTCGTTGGCAGATAATTCACAGCGTGGAATGATGAGATGATCATGCAATTCTACTCCACTGCACACTTCTACGAAGATGGTAGAATGGTGTGGATGACTGAAGGTGCAAGATACGAATCAACTATTAAAGAATGGGAAGATATGTTAGGAGTTCCTGAAGCACATGATGGTTACTTGGATGTATACTCAGAATCGAAGGCTAGCCACAATGCTATGGCTAACATGTACAAGGAGATCCCTGCTGCCAATGTGAAGTCTCACAGGCTTGGATCAATGTATTTTCTCCAGGTTGGCCTCCACACTATCAACACCATTCTGAGGCATACTTTGATGCCCAAGTCAGGAGATGACAAGATGATCCGAGGCCACTCCATCAACATGTTGATCCACCTTGACAGTCACACCAGGATCAAAGTCATGGATTTGATTGTTGAGAGAATCAAAAGGGTTGCCGCTGACCAAAAGCGCTCATGCTGTTATGCACCCTACATCCAGATGCTCATAAACTCAAAACTGGAGAAGCACATCTTTGCCCTAGATCACCTGCATTTGCCCCTACGGCCAGATCTCGAGGACAATGTTGTGGTGATGGATACTGATCATCCCACTTCAGTTGCAGCTCAGGCAGAGGCAGATGCAGTTAGAGCCACTAGTGCTCAAGTCCCACGATCCAGGAACGAGCAAATGGATCTGTTGATTGCATCAGTTCAGGGCATGCAAAAGTACATTAAGGGGATTCTGGACAACCAGAATAGTCTCGTCAGGATCTTTGAGACCAGAATCAAGACCCTTAGTGATAAGGTGGACGAGCTGACAAAGACAGTCACAGAGCTACAACATGAAGTTGACTTCGTGCAAATCCCTCGGGTCTCTTCTACTTCTGATGATGATGATGATGATGATGATGATGATTCACCTCTAGGGCCAAACACTCAGTTCACCACTCAGGCCAGATTAGCCACAATGCCAGCTCCATCAGCTCCATCAGCTCCATCAGTTTCTGCTCCATCAGTGACCACTCCAGCTCCATCAACGACATCTACAGAGATCTTCACCGACGCTGTCATCTCGACTCCTTCATCAACAACCAGAGGAGATATGCCAAAGAATGCTTAGATATATGCCTTTGAACTTTTTGGTAACTTGTTGCCAAAGGGGGAGAAGTGTATATAGATCTTTAGGCTTCGAGCGAGAGAGCGTTTTGGTGTTTATTGCTTTTCAAAACATTTGGTTCTTTTGGTTTGACGTGAAATACCTTTGTGTTTGTGTGTGATCATACATTGTCATGTGATGAGATGCTACTATACATTGTCATGTGATGAGATGCTCCTATTTCCTATCATCTTAAATGCTCATGTGATGATCATTCACCTTTGCTTGATTGTGTTGTGCATCGTTATTCACTAATTATTCTCGCACACCACCAAGTTGTATGTGACATGGAAGAAGTGCCCCATATACCTAATCGGTTGTGCATTTGCATTCAAACACAAATTCAAAGTAATGCACAAATTTAGGGGGAGCTCTTGCTTATCACATACTTCTCAAAGCGACGATTACATTCATTGATTTTATCATATGTCGAAGCTTTGAACTATATGTTGTCATCAATTACCAAAAAGGGGGATTGAAAGCACATTTGCTCCCTTGGTGGTTTTGGTAATTAATAACAACATATAAGTCATTGAACTAATGTTTCCACCAAGTATATTTCAGGAAATGTTCAATGATAGGATTGGCAAAAGGAGATTGTGGACATACCCCAAGATGCAAGGAAATAGGTTGGCCAAGCTTTAAGCAGGAGGACTCTACATTTTATATTTGTGAGAAATCACTTTGAGTCCATAGGAAAGCCAATACTATTAAAAGGGGGCAAGGTTTTGTTGGTGAACAATATGCTCAAACGTGCACAAGTGATAGTCGCCAAAAACATCCACAAACTCTCCCACCAAAGTCTGTTCTATACCCAACACTCAAAATCGGTGCAACCAACTTTCCCATACCGGTGCCATCCATTCCAGAATCTAGACATACTCTGCCAAATCCTAGCCACTTCGGTGCAACCGATTCCATACCGGTGCCACCGAGTTTAGGTTGCCAACTTTTTGTTATGCAAATTCATATTTTCGGTCCCGCCGAGAATGTTGGATCTACGTCACCGATATTGGAAATCTGACCGTTGGTCACCTTATCGGTGCAACCGAGTTTCCTGTATCTTCTTTACCGAGATTCAAAAGTTGCCACCTTTTGGTCACTTTGGTACCACCGAGATTAACACATCGGTGTCACCGAGTTGGTCATTTTGTGTGTAACGATTGGATTTTATACCCCTTCACCACCACTTACTCGCAAGAGGAGCACTCAGGACTATTCCATACCTATGCTATCAGATTTTCTGAGAGAGAACCACCTACCCTTGTGTTGAGGTCAAGATCCTCCACTCTGATCATATGGATCTTGATTTCTAGCCTCCCCAAGTTGCTTTCCACCAATCCCATCTCTTCCACCAAGCCAAACCAGTGTGAGAGAGATTGTGTGTTGAGGAGTCTATCATCTTGAAGCACAAGAGCAAGGAGTTCATCGTCATTACCGAGCCTATTACCTTTTGGAGGGTGGTGCCTCCTAGATTGGTTAGGTGAACCAAGAAGTTTGTAAGGGCAAGGAGATTGCCTACTTCGTGAAGATCTACCCATAGTGAGGCTAGTCCTTCGTGGACGGAAGCCGTTATGGAATAGTCAAGGTTGCTACTTCGTGGACCTTTTGGGTGGAGCCCTTTGTGGAATCTCGCGACCGTTACCCTCTGTGGGTTGAAGACTCCATAAACGTGGATGTACGATAGCGCCACCTATCATAACCACGGGAAAAATCATCGTGTCTACAATTGTGTTTGATCTTCCTACCCTATCCCTTCTATACATGCTTGTTATACTTTTCGCTGGTATATACTCTTAGACTTGCATGTGTAGGGTGTACTTGATTTGCCATGAAATGCTAAAAACTGTCAACCCTAAAACTTGGTGTAGGCAAAACTTTTAATTGGTCAAGTAGTCTAATCACCCCCCTATAGACCTACTTTCGGTCCTACAAGGTGTCCGTCGAGTACCAGCCGCCCACGTCCGAAGCCCCTTCATCAAGCAGGTACTCCAAGGTCAGAGACAACTTGTTCGTTAGTATTCCCGACACGGCAAGCACTGGGGTGCCGCCTAAAGGGGAAGTTGTTGTTGAGGAGGCCATCACTGCTGTCGGGCTCGATATCGTCGATGAGCCAAGCGCTAGCAGCAAATCTCAAGAAGTCAGCTCCTCCAGACCATGGGAGACAGCTTCCGGAAGCTTCAAGTGCTCCATCGTGCCCGGAAGGAGAAACTGGACTCCAAGGCAGCGGTTATGGAAGCGGCTGAGGCCAACTTCCAGGAGCGCGTCGAAGAGACTCGGGCCTGGTTCACCCAAGCTTCCCAGGATCTGAAGTCTAGTCACACGCAACTGAGCCAGGGGTGGAGCCAACTCTTCTTGTAGTAATCCGATGCCCAAGAGGCACAGGAGGAGGCCAAACAACGGGCTGCTGCAGAGGACGCTCGCTTGACGGAGCGTCGTATCTTGCTCGATGCCCAAGAGGAATACCTTGCCGCCCTCGAGAAGGTGCTTTCCGACAAATTTCGTGACAAGGAAGTGGAACTCGAGGAGCTCGTCGCGCGGAGGACCCAGGAGTTGGAGCGGAAGCACAAGGAGACGCTCGAGGCTCTAACTGTAGACCACACCGGCAAGTTGAAGGAGGCCGCCCATGCTACTGAAGCTGCAGAGGCTGCCAAGAACTTACAAGAGGAGAGGGCGAAGAAATCGGAGGCCAGCCTTGAGGATCTCGACAAGGGGGTCTCGTTGCTTAATACTAAAAGAGACAAAGCCCTCGCCAGCCTGATGGAGATGTAGGTCGCCATTTTTGACAAGACGAAGCAGCTCTCTTCAGCCAGCGAGTCCGTCAATGACCTGAACCTGAAGCTGGCCACGCTGATCGAGACCCTCGAGAACGCCAGGTCGCGAGAGAAGGCTCTGATCAAGGATCACCACGATGAGAAGGAGCGGGTCAAGAGCGCCGTTATCACCCACAACGACTATGTATATGGAGTGGAAATCTGGACCGAGAAGCTCGTCGACATCGCGGAGAAGCTTGCCGAGCAATTGTCCACCATGGGCCTAGAAGGCCCCATGTATGCTCCCGATGATAGTGTGTCCACGAGCACCAAGGTGACAATGTTCTTCGACAGCCTACTTGGAGTCTTGGAGCAGCTTCACTCCGACCGGGCATCCTACTTGGCCAGTGAATCGCACAAGCTCTCCCAGGACGTTCTTCGCAAGGTGCTTGTCAAGGTGGCATACAAAAACCCCGGCCTCAACCTCACCAACGTCCTCGACCGCTTGCTGAAGGATGTAGACGCCAAGGAGCTTGACGGACTCTTCGTGCCCATCATCGAGAGGGTAAGCCAACTCAAGTGGGTTGAAGGCGATCGCCGTGATTAGCTGCCTTACTCCTCGCTATCGCACATGCCAAGAACAATTTATTTTATGTTAGAATCTCGGCAAGACCGATGTAATATTGCATGTTATGCTTTGAACAATTTCCATGTTATCCTCCTTGTTTGATTTCTCTCTATATGTATTCACCCTATGCTTGATTAAAAGCTTGCCGACATGCACTCCTCTGCCGCGAGCGCTAGGTGCGGGACTTTAGCGGCCTGTTGGCGGGGTTGCCGCCGACAAGAGACCCTAGGACTTTCAGTGCAGCCACCTAGACTGTTGAGTGGACTCAAAATAGAATAGGGACGCAACCAATCGCAACAAGGTTCCTTTGCGTGCAGGTTTTCCATACAGAAGTCGAAATTGCCCTAGGAAAACAACTCCACAGCAAGAATTCACTTGGGGTTTTGCAACTTATCTTTTCGTTGCCGTACTCCTTATGGCAAGAGATTTTTTTGGGGACGTCGCTCGTAGGTATCCATACCACCATTCCCCCCGGAAAAGTTGCACGCGAGGTAACCTTATGTCCTTTGATGAAAATAAAGAAGAGAAAATATGGATATGGAACCTTGGCAGTCCGTTAGTTCTTTTCGAGATTAAGTGTAATGCAATATCTCAAACAAACATGCACATAAGTAAACATGAGAATCAATCAGGATTTGCAGAACACTTACCTCAACTATGCACAGGGTCTGAGCCTGGATTTGTACCAAGGATTACATGCTTCAACGACAAGACTTGTACGAAAGGTGGTTGCCGGGGGGCGGCAATCGCACCTCACGGGTAGAACTTGCGAAGATGTTCGATATTCCAGGAGTTCCTCACTCGGATGCCATCTTCAGTCTCTAGGCGGACTGCGCCAGGCCTGGTGACTCATACTACCCGATAAGGGCCTTCCCACTTTGGCGTCAACTTGTTGGAATTCTTGGCGGATTGAACTCGCTGAAGAACAAGGTCGCCTTCCTCAAGACTTCTGGCATTAATTTTGCGGCTATGGTAGCGGCGCAAAGCTTGCTGGTAGAGTGCAGCTCCCACAACAGCCTGAAGACGGTCTTCCTCAAGGAGCGTTGCGTCGTCTTGTTGCAAGTGCTCTTGCTCAAGCTCATCATAAGCAAGCACTCAAGGTGATCCGTATATGAGTTCCATGGGGAGAACTGCCTCTTCCCCATATACAAGGGAGAAGGGTGTCTGGCCGGTAGCTCGATTTGGTGTCATTCTGATTGACCAAAGAATCACCAAAAACTCATCAATCCAGTGCCTTCCGCACTTGCACAGCTTGTCGAAAGTCCTCATCTTGAGGCCTCGCAACACTTCAGCATTATCCCTTTCCACTTGGCCATTGCCCCTTGGGTGGGCAACAGAAGCAAAATAGATTCTGCTGCCAAGGTCTTGGATGTATTGCATGAAGGTGCGGCTCGTGAACTGTGTGCTATTGTCAGTGATGATCCTGTTGGGAACACCAAAGTGGCAGACTAGTCCTTTAATGAATTTGACTGCTCACTGTGCTGTCACCTTTCTCACTGCTTCCACTTCCGGCCACTTTGTGAACTTGTCGATTGCCACGTACAAGTACTCAAAGCCCCCAGCAGCATGGGGAAAGGGACCCAAGATGTCGAGCCCCCAGACCGAAAACGGCCAGGAGAGAGGGATTGTTTGAAGGGCTTGAGTTGGTTGATGTAATTTCTTTGAATGAAACTGGCATGCTTCACACTCGGTTACTAACGCAGATGCATCCTGGAGGGCGATGGGCCAAAAGAAACCTTGTCGGAATGCCTTTCCGGCAAGCACTCTTGATCCTATGTCGGAGCCACATATGCCTCCATGTATTTTCGCCAACAACTCTAGTCCATCCTCCCGAGAAATGCATTTGAGTTTCATGCCATTCGGCCTCTTCCTGTACAGGATGTTGTCTACGAACTGGTACATATGAGACCGGTGGGCTAATTTCTCTGCTTCCTCTTGTTCTTCGGGAAGTTCTCCTGTCTAAAGGAAATGGACGATGGGTTGTGGCCATGTTGGAGCCTGGGGCTCAACAACAAGGACTAAAGGCATATCCTCTGCCGGGGAAGCATCTGTCTCAACGACAAGGGCTTGAGGCCCTGCCGGAGCTTGCTGCACCCCAGCAAGCCTGGCGGGAGCGCGTGCTTCCACGGCATGTACCGAATGTCCCACCGGAGCACGACGCTCACCGGCAAGCCTGACGTTGTCCCCAGTAACCCCCTCACCGGCGGCTTCTGGGAGCTCTGCCGGGAAATAATTTCCGGAACTCAACTTCCTTCTTTTCTCTTGCCTAGTTGATGGCATCACGGAGGGTTGAGTTAGTCAGAGCACGAAAGTTCATGGTTTCATAGGTAACTTAAGGGCAGCACACTTTGACAGGCCATCAGCAATGCAGTTCTCTACACGTGGAACGTGCTCCATTTATAGGCCATCAAAACGTTCTTCCAACTTCCTCACTTCATCTACATAAGCTTTCATCGATGGACTATGGTAATATTTGTTCACTTGCCTGACGACAAGCTGAGAATCACCCCTGACAATAAGTTTCTTGATCCCGAGGTCTGCTACAATCGTGAGACCGGCAAGCAGCCCTTCATACTCGGCCGTGTTGTTTGTTGATCTCTCCCATGGAAAATGCATTTGAATCACATATTTGAGGTGCTCTCCAGTGGGTGCAACAAGTAGCACTCCGGCACCGGCGCCTTGTAGCGAGAAAGCCCCATCAAAATACATGACCCACTCTTGATTTGTTTCCTTGCCAGGGAGAGTTGACTCTGGAGCTTCTTCATCCGATGTTGGGGTCCATTCTGCAATGAACTCTACCAAGGCTCTACTCTGAATGGTCGAAGTGCTTTAAAACTTGAGATCAAAGCTTGACAGTTCCAAAGCCCACTCTACAATCTTGCCAGTAGCTTCCAGGTTTCGCAAGATCCGCTGTAGCAGGAAGCGAGTGACAATGGTGATCTCATGTGCTTGGAAGTAGTGGTGCAACTTCCTCGAGGCCATAAGAAGGCCGAAGAGCATATTTTGCATGCCAGAATATCTTGACCTAGCCCCCTGCAACAGGGATTTGGCAAAATAGACTGGGCACTACATCACCCTCTTCTTCTGGATTGTCTTATTCAACTGCGCAGATCCTTCTTTGCCGACACCAGACCCTGCCAAGGAATACCCTTGCTCGTCTCTAGGCAGCCCTACCATTGCCGCTGCTTCTTCATCAACTTCTCTTTCAGCCACTAGTGCAACACTCACCACTTGATTTGTTGCCGCTAGATATAGCAACAACGACTCTTGTGGTTTCGGCACAACTAGGACTGGCGGAGAGGAGAGGTACTTCTTCAAATCCTGCAGCGCTGCCTCCACTTCCGGAGTCCATTTGATTGAACCTGCCTTCTTCAAGATTTTGAAAAAGGGCAGGGCGTGTTCAGCATACTTTGAGATGAACCTAGTTAGGGCAGCAACACAGCCGTCAAGACGGCACACATCTTTGACATGTCTTGGTGGTTCAATTTGCTCAATTGCTTTGATCTTGTCAGGATTCGCTTCAATTCCTCGTTGAGATACAAAGAACTCAAGAAGCTTGCCGGTTGGAACGCCAAACATACACTTCTCAGGGTTGAGCTTCATGTTGATCTTGTGCAGATTAGCAAATGTTTCTTCTAGGTCTGATATGAGCGTAGCCTTGTCTTTGGTTTTGACCACTATGTCATCCATATAAGCCTCCATATTTTTATGTAGCTGGGGCTCAAAAAATCTGGATTGCTCTTGCAAATGTAGAACCAGCACTTTTCAACCCAAAAGGCATACGCAAAAAGCAATACGTACCACATGGGGTGATAAATGCGGTCTTCTCCTCGTCTTCCTTGGCCATGAAAATCTATTGATAGCCAGAGTAGGCGTCAAGGAAAGACAACAAGTCGCATCCGATGGTGGAGTCCACAATCTGGTCAATGCGCGGCAAGGGAAAAGGATCTTTGGGGCAGGCTTTGTTGATGTCTATGAAGTCAATGCACATCCTCCATTTTCCATTCACCTTGTGCACTGCAACTGGATTGGCCAACAATGTTGGATGAAGTACTCCTCTGATCAAGCCAACCGCTTCTAGTTTCTTAATCTCTTCGGCAATAAACTGTTGCCGCTCCAAAGCTTGCTTCCAGACCTTTTGCTTGACGGGCCGTAAGTGTGGGAAGATGGCAAGGTTGTGATCAATCACCTTCCTGGGAACACCGGGGATATCAGATGGTTGCCATGCAAACACATCGACATTCGCCCACAGGAAGGCGACGAGCGCGCTTTCCTATTTGTTGTCAAGGGTGGAACTTATGGTGAAAGTTCCCCCCGTGCCATCCTCCTTGGCGGGCACCATCTTGGTTTTTGGCGGAGCTGCCTTGGACTTCTTTCTCTTGCCAGTGGAGCTCTCTGGCACATCCTCAACGGGAGAGCAGCACCCTGAGGAGGTGTGCTTGCCGGAATGTGCGCCAAAGGCCTTGCCGGTCTTCTTACCCCCGGGAGCTTCAGCGGCAGGGGCAAGTGCCTTGGCAGTAGGTGTTGCAACTGCCCCCGATAGAGTTGGTCGGCGCAGATAAGCGCGTTGTTCTTGTGCAAGTTGATCGTGATAACGCTCATCGGCCCGGGCATCTTCAACACATTGTAAGCGAAGTGGGTGGCCACCATGAACTTGGCCAATGCTAGACAACCGAGGATGTCGTTGTACGGTAACGAGATCTTGGCGACGTCAAAAACGATCTTCTCTATTCTGAAATTGATATCACTGCCAAATTTCACCGGCAGCGTGACCTTGCCCTTCGACTGAGTTCTCCCTGAATTAACCCCTTGGAAAGCGCCTGTCGGCTCGAGATCTTCATCAGGAATTTGCAGCCTTTGGATGACATCAGGCGAGATCAGGTTTAGGCTGGCCCCACTGTCGACTAGCATCTTCGTCACCTTGAGGTTGCGAATCGTTGGCGAAACCAACAATGGCAGGCACCCGACCGCAGTTATGCGATCAGGGTGATCCTCGGCTCGAAGATGATAGGAGTGTTGGACCACTTCAGAGGTCTCTGGGCACCTATAGAGGGCTCCACCGCATTAACCTCACGCGCCCACTGTTTAAGTTGGCAGTGAGAGGAATGCGACGAGGCACCTCCCTCGATGCACATCATCTCTGTAGCCTTCTGGAACTCATGTTCGCTAGACTCGTCGTCCTCTTCAATGTCATCATCATCACCTTCTTGCTTGTCGCGGCCACGCGCGGGCCGGTCTTTTTGTTGCTTGGGCTTGCCGCGGCGACCACCTCAGCCAACGCGCTTCTTGCCGCTCCCCTTAGTACCATCCTAGCCTTTCTCCTTATCTCGCCTCTCGTATTTGTCTTTTTGCCGGGGAGTCTCCTCCCTTCTTCAGCTCGAGCACATTTGTCTGCTAGAGCATAAAGCTCGGCAACATCCCTGACCCTATTCATCACCAGCTCTTCCCACATTCTGTGGTTGCGCACATTCTGATGGAACACGCTGATAACAGCGGCAAGATGAACATCTGGAATGTTGTGCTGCACACGGCTAAACCTTTGGATGTACTTGTGCAAAGTTTTTCCCTCCTTCTGAGGGATGATGTGCAAATCACTTTCCTGGCTAGGAGCTAGATGACCTCCTGTGAAGGCACCAACAAACTCATGGCACATGTCTGCCCAGGAAGCAATGGATCCCTCTGGCAAGTGCATCAACCACGACCTGACGTTGGGCTTAAGCACCAACGGGATGTAGTTGGCGAGTGTCTTGTCGTTGCGAACCCCGACAGCTTGCACCACAATGGTGTAGATGCTCAGGAACTCCGAGGGGTGAGTCTTGCTGTTATACTTCTCCGGGACCTCTGGCTTGAACATGCGGGAATTGGGCCACTGGACTTGCCACAGCTCACGAGTAAACGCTGGACAACCCACCTCGTAAGATAGGCTGACAAGATACCCTGGCGCAGACTTGTCTACAGTGGGCCCAGTGCGCCTATCAAATTGAAGGCGCGGTTCCTGCTGTCGCTCGATTGCAGTTCGAGCGTCTTCCTTGCCCATTCCCTAAGAACTTGACGCTGGTCATGGTGTGTTCGTGGGCCGGACGACGCCGTCGAGTAACCGTCGTAAGCGTCGGTCCGTCGAGTCGGTGACCGGTGTTGTTGCTGTGGGGGAGAGTGTGCCAAAGTCATACCGCCTCCGGCCTTCTCACCACTGGCGTGAGCAGGCTCGGTGGAATGAAACTTATATATGAGGCTAAGGAGGCTCTGAATGTTCGCTCTCCATTTGTCGAGCTTCTCCACACCGGGAGGGAACTTTAGGATTAGTTGTGCCTGCACCATCGCTTCTTCCGATGTGGTCAGCAATGAACGTCGTGAGGAACGCGAGGTGCTCTAACTTCTAACTGTGTTAGAATGAACACTACCATGGTCCCGCGATGGCACGCCACTCCTGCTAGCACGTTGGGGAGCATGCTGGTCCCGTGCACCTTGGGAGTGATGCGTAGGAGCTTTTCCATGGGGACGTTGAGAACTGTGGGCGTCATGTCGCGGCTCTTCGCACGCATCCTGGGAAGGTCGCGGCGTAGGCGCCGGCGTGGATGCCCTAGATGATACTCTTCCACCCCAAAGTTCGTTGTACCACCCGTAGGCGGTACCGCTCTGTCTTGAGACCCAGCGGCATGGAGTTCCTGCCGCCGCCTTGGGTGTCTCCGGGGCGGGCGTCGCCACTTGCTTTGCCTTGATCACCAGAGCATCGCGGAAGCTCTAAACCTCCGCGTCCTCCTCCTCCATCCGCGTCTGCGCTATCACCTATCTGTGCAGATACAGGGACAACGGATGTGGATGGGCCAACCGCCGCCAGGCCCTTCTTCTTGGGGGCCATGGTGATGATGAGTATGAAGAAACTGGCACGCTGATCACCAGAATAGGTTCACACGACCTGTCCCCCCCTACCTGGCACGCCAAAGATGTCGTGGGGAACGAGCACCTATGGGATCGGAGGGACCCCTTTCTGTTTAGCAGGGGTGAAGGCTCGCACAAAGAGCAGGTCTAATGAACAGCATGCGAGGGATTTAGCCAGGTTTGGGCCACAAGGATGCGTAAAACCCTACTCCTGCTTGGTTGTATTGAGAGTGTTCTTAGGGTTCTAGCTACACGGGCGCTGTGAGCAGCTGCCATGTGCGCGGGCTAGAAGGTCCCATGACTGAAAGCCCAAAAGAATAAAAGTCAAAAGTCCGAAAAGCAAAAAAAGTCCTCTACCGTATCGCCCTGGGCCTCCTTTTATACTCTGAAGGGGATCCCAACAACGGCGTACAGTGCGTACACGGGGTGTACAGAGCTACGTGCTATCATACCTAACATTGACGGAATAGGATAGGTGCATTTAATGTGCCGTCACACATCTGTGTCCGTCTGTGGGATGGGACAGGAGCCCGTCCTATCAGCACCGCTTAGCCCCTCCAGTGCCCATGCCGCGACACGTGCCTAGGCGAGGTGACACCTGGCCTGTGCACTGGCATGGCCTTGCCGGGGCTTCGCCTTGCCGGGGCCTTATCCTTGCCTGAGGGTCTGATAGGCACACCGACAAGGTTTTGCCCGGGGTCTTGATTTTTTTGTTCTTGTACCTGGCAAGTCCCTGTCGGGGCTTGCCACCTGGGTGGCTTCCACTACCCGTGCATGAGTAAAGGGGCACTAGGAAGCCCAAAACTCTAGTGCACCGACAAATATCATATGTGATCACATCTCTAAAATATTTTCATGCAATTTAGAAGGGTCGAGAAAGAAATTCTTCGTGGACATCTTTGATGGCATCCCGACTACCAATCATGGGAAATTGATATCAAACCAGGCAGAAGATGGAAATCACTCAATTGCACTACATTCAAGCATTTAGATTACCATACTAAGATGACATAGAAAAATGAACCTTCAACATATTCTTTGACGAGACCAGTTAGTGACATAATCCCAAAGTAGTGATTGCTTCCAACATGAAGAAAATATCTGAGAGAGCTGGTGCCTATGCCGGAATGACTGTGGACACTGATGATGAAATATAAGAATTTGAATCTGATGAAGATGATGAGTTTTACAGGAATATAGGTAGAGGAAATGCCTTCATTGCATGTGCAACATATGAATCCTCAAGCCAATCTAACATTGATTCAAGAGACGGTTAGACAAGCACATTGTTCTTCATGGCAAAGTCTTCAAGAGATCGGGTATCACCAAAGTGTCAAAAATTGATTGACAAAGATGCATTCTCTTCAGAGAATGTAGTCCGTGCTAAACTCACCAAAATGGCTAAATGTCAACAACATGCTCTTGAAAGACTTGAAAAAACCAACCTGAAGGTTTGCTGGCCGAAGTGATTAAAAAAATCAAATGTTCATAGAAGAGCATGGTACTCTTCTATCAACATGTGATGATTTATCCACTCGTCACGATTCTCTTTCTTTTGAATTTAAGAGTTTGACAAATGACCTCCATAATAGGAATCAAGAACTCGATTCGGTGAAAGATTCTCATGATAACCTTAGGAAAAAAATGCTTCTCCTTTCGTTGAGCAAACCAAAAAACTTCCTGGTAACTTTGTGCCACCTTGTCTAGAATTCCTAGAGTGCAACAACGCTAATTCCACTTCTGAAACATCTACTATTGTTGCCAATGTGAAAATTGATCCTGCATCGAATGTTGAAACTAACCCCTCCTCTAAGGACTTTGCCACCATCTCTGATGAGAATTTCAGGTTGAAAAGCTTACTGGAGAATGGATGCTCAAAAGCCTCGAAGGGCATCAAATCCTTTGTGATGTGCTCAAGAAGTCCACACTGTGCAAGAATCCCAGAAAGGAAGGTTTAGGTTTCGAGATAAAACTCATTGCATATGGAACATACTAGACCCCCGAATGGTATCCTCAAACTAGTTGGGTTCTTGCCACGAGTAAAACTCTTGAACATGCATCATTACCGGGCTATGATAGTCCCAATCCTATTGACAATGATGATTCTTTTGACTCGAACTACAAACTATTCAAGCATAATAATGGTAAGGTACTTGCTTGGTACATTGGCAATAAATGCAAGATAAGTTCACCCAAGAAACAAATCTGGGTTAAAATGCCCCATTGAAAATATCTATGTCAGTGCCAATCTAACCATGCAGAGCAATTCTTTTCCGGCAATGAATATATTTCCACTAGTGCATCCGCGTGCTATACAAACAGTTTTAACCCCTTTCCATGACGTAGTCTTAAACCACCGCCTTGCATGTGTGGGCGATAGGGGGCCTATCTCACAGGACAGGGAAAACCCCTCGGCGATGCCTGCACTTGGTCACACACGATGCTAAAAAATATATCGTTTGCTATTGGAAGGGCCATCACAAACAGACATATTGGGGAAGACATGTGAGATGAGCTTAGCATCCCACACAGGGAATTCCAAGGGCACATTTACGTTCATATAGTAGATCACACACAATTTTCTGCATAACATTGTTTGTGATAGGGGTGGTCATCACACAAGAAAGTTATAATTCTATCGTCTGCGTTACTCAAAACGTCACTCACGGTGTCTAGAAGAAATTGTTTGGCATTGGGCTGCCCATCACACAAACTTGGTATGTGGAAACATTTTTGATTGGGTGTCCTAACCCACACATTTGTGGACCAGAATTCGTGTGTGATTGCTCATTGATCCAACACGCCAAATTTCTAGGAACCGTGTGGGTTTGTTCAGGTCATCGCCCATGGTGTTGTCTTAGAAATCATCTGCAATGGGAACCCCAATAATCAGCCTGATTGATCTATTATTTATAATCCGTTTAGTAATAAAATTAACATTTCATATCATCCATAGAATATATTTCTTATTCTAGTACGACAACCAGGATTTCATAATTGAATTACATCAGGGTATAACATCATATAGACATATATTGCCTAGCTATCCAATTGCACAATAGGACAAAGTTTCAAATGCAAGATCTAAAACCTTCGTAAATTAGGTATCATCATAGACGGTAAATCGACAGATGAGTCTCTAAAAGCACATTTGCCCCCTTGGTGGTTTTGATAATTCATGACAACATACATTGTCTCTTGGACTAATATTTTTACCTAGTTTATTTCAGGTTTAGTCCACAGAGAGTTTTGGCAAAGGGTGTGATGAGATTCCCCAAGAAGAGGAAGAGGAAGGAATAGGATTGGAAAGCTTCAAGCAAGGAGACTCTACATTTCACTTTGTGATAAATCACTTTGAGTCCATAGAAAAGCCAATACTATTAAAAGGGGGTAAGGTAATGTTGATGAAAAAATTGCTCCACGTGCACAAGTGCTAGCCACCAAAAACACCTACAAGCTCTCCCACAAAAATACTCTGTCTAAACCCTATCATGCAAAATCGGTGCCACCAAGTTTTCTATTCGGCCCTACCGATTTTCTCCCCAAACAGAACCCAAGACAAACCCTAACTTCTCGGTACAACCAAGTACTAAATCATTGCAACCGAGTTTTGGTGACCAAGATTCGGGTGACCAAATTCATGGAATCAGAATTTCCGAGTTTTATGGATCGGTCTCACCGAGTTTGAAAACTGCCCTCGGCCACTCTTATCGGTACTACCGAGAATGTCATATCGGTCTCACAAAGATTCCTAAAGTTGCCACATTTTGAACATGTCGATACAACTGAGTTTTGCTTTGATTTCACCGATTTTGTCAATAATGTTGTAACTGTTGGATTTTTGGAGATGCTTATATATACCCCTCCACCACATCTAGGGATGGCAATTTTATCCATGGGTCTGGATACCAGCGGATACCCGACCCGGTTGGGCAAGGGTATGGAGCGCGTTTCTGCCCATGGATCCGTGGATTTGGATACCCACGAATAGTTGGGTTGGGCACGAATAGTTGGGTTGGATCCGTATGACACATGGCCCCTATGGAAGTGGCACTAAACTAAGCAAATGTCCAATCCCAAGTCACTCGCAGTCACAGAAGGTCAAATTTTACCTAATCCCCCACAAATCCACTAACATAATTATTAAACAGAATCTTAGTTAATGAATGATGATGAGTTAATTTGATCTTTGGGAAGGATTTATGCTGATTTTTCTATGCCCATGGAGCTCCATGGGTATCTGGATATCCAATGGGGTTGGGCATGGGCACAGTTTGTGCCCATGGATGCTTTTGTGGATGGGCAGAGGATAGGAAGATGGGTCTGGGTTGGATTTGGACCAGCTCCACCCGCTCCAAACCCAACACATTGCCATCCTAACCACATCCCACTCGAAATAGAAGCACTCAGAATAGTTCCCACTTCCCATATCCAAATTTCTAAGAGAGAACCACCTACCCTTGTGTTGAGATCAAGATCATCCACTCCAACTACATGGATCTTGATTTCTAGCCTCCCCAAGTTGCTTTCCACCCAATCAATCTCTTCTACCAAGCCAAATCTATGAGAGAGAGATTGGGTGTTGAGGAGTCTATCATCTTGAAGCACAAGAGCAAGGAGTTTATCATCATTATCAAGCCTATTACCTTTTGAAGGGTGGTGCCTCCTAGATTGGTTAGGTGTTGCTTGGGAGCCTCCTACTTTGTGTTGTGAAGTTGAACCTAGAAGTTTGTACGGGCAAGGAGATCACCTACTTCGTGAAGATCTACCCATAGTGAGGCTAGTCCTTCATGGACGAAAGTTGTATGGAATAGTCAAGGTTGCTACTTCCTGGACCCTTATGGGTGGAGCCCTTCGTGGACTCTTGCGACCGTTATCCTCCGTGGGTTGAAGACTCCATAAATGCGAATGTATAATTGCGCCACCTATTAGAACCATAGGAAAATCTTCGTGTCTACAATTGCGTTTGATCTTCCTATCTCTAGTCTCTTACATATGCTTGTCTTACTTTCCGCTGCCAAATTTGTTGACTAGCATGTGTAGGGTGCATTAGACTTGTCATAATTGCTAAAATCTGCCAACCTATTAACTTGGGAAAAGGTTAGGTTTTAATTCTTTCAAGTAGTCTACTCACCCCCCGTGTAGACGTCTCTTCTATTGATTCCCTGAGTCTCATCTAGAAAACTGTTAAAGCGGAAGGCCAATATTGAGTATTCAATGATGTTGAAGGTCCTTGCAACTTTAGCCAGTGCCTCTGGATGATCTCCCTCATACTTCGTCCTCTTAAGGAAGACTTCGAGATCATACCATGGGTTTTGTATGAATACCTTCATCGCCTCTTGATCATACATGTGGTTTGAGACGTAATCATTGATGAACTGCCTTGAGAAGGATTGAAAACAAACATACGCATAAATATCTTATCTAAAATTTGAAATGGCGCAAAGGTAAAAGGACAAGGTGAAAGAGATGATACCATCCGATAGTTGACTGATGTCTTCTTCATTGTGCAGACAAACATCTTGTTGTTTTTCGTAGCTAGTTTCTTTATCTTAACAATCTTTTTGAGTTTCTTGATTTGACTGATATTCAAGGGCACCTCATTTGCCCACATGCAAAAGGGTCGAGCAGTGGGTCTAAACCTCTTACAGTAGGACCTACATGTGCAAGAACAAATTATTAAAAACATTAATTACAATGGTTTCTGCAATTGCACAATAATGTGCTATTAGCCAAAAGACCATGGATGTGCAAACCTCGATGGTAAACTTTGTGTCCCCATTGTTTCCCCTTGCAACATATTTAAAACAAATATTGATCAGGTTAAAATTGATATTTGGCATACTATTAGTGAAATATGTTAATGGAAAATAAACACATCGCGGATCCAACAGATTAGTTCGAGCCACATGGGAAAGCCAGTTATCTAAACCAAGCGTGCTAAGAACTAGGAAATATAGCAATTCTATATGTTTCACATGTATTTAGTACATCTAAATTCAATTTATTTATCACATGCATAACAATACAAAATTGTACCAACAACAATCGTACATCACATTTCAGAATTCAATTAAATAGTTAAATTATCACCACAACAAATGAACAAAACAGTTAACTAAGCACCACATTACACAATAGAACATACTAGAAGGTCGGGTTGTAGTAGCATTACATTGGACATTTCACTAGAATTTCTAAATGAAAGGCAGTAGCAGCACACGCAATAGGAAACGAAACATGCTTAACCGACATAGCTAGGTAAACACAGGTCGTTAGTGACAAAGCTAAGAAAAACAAGCTATTCATCATTGTCGGCGATATCGATGATGATGGGCTCCGTCAAGTTGGAAGAGGGCGAGGCCTCCACACTGTGGGTGCACCCCTCGTAGTGGTGAGTGTCCTGATCCTGCCCCGACACCAACATGTCAGCTCTAGAGTTGAGGTAAGCACGAGCACGCTAAGAATACATATCGAAATCTTCGTCGAACGCATCAAAGGTGCCCTGAGAAAAGACCTCAAGCTATCATTTATAGCAGACAACCGCGTGGCGGCATCAGCGTGCAAGGCGTCGATGATGGCCTTGATGGCAAGGTGCTCCTCCAAGATCTAGGGGTCTGCATGCATGGAAGCCATAGTTACGTCATCTACACGTGCAACCATGATTTGCTTGTCCACAACCAAATGCTCTTTGAGATCCTGGCTATATTGCGTACAGCATGGCATTCGGCGACGATTATTTGGAGGATGGGGCGGTGATTTGGGTGGAAGGTGTCATGCCGGTCAGGCCATTTGGGATGAAGGAGGAGGGGTTGAGGGGGTATTCGGGAGTTGTGGATCACCTGACTAGATGGATGAGGTCGAGCAGCAGGAAGGAGCATCGTTGGCGAGGAGGCGACACTGCAAGCAAGCAGTGAAGGTTTGAACTAGGAAAGGTAGAGGAAAAGGGGGAAATGTGGCTTTTGATAGGTACGGGGAGGGGGGGGCGAGGGAGGTAGATATATGGCTTAGGCCGGTAACACTTGAACAATATAGTGGTCTTGAGGAACAAGTGTGACTGCGTGGTTGACGTGCCGGCGGTGGACTGAAGCTTCCGACCTAAGCCATATATGAGGACTGGCCCAAGATATTTTTATACCACATCACACACGTTTCATGATCAAGATCTGTTTGCAATGTATTTGATTTTCATATTGCTTTGAAACAAAAAATGAAGTTACATTGGCAATTGAGGTTGTTTGGATGGCAATAACATTTATCTGCAGTGAACTTGCAACTATAGGAATGTGTGTAAAATATGGAATTATTCAAGGTTGTTTGGTCCCTTTTAAACATTTAAAGATTTTTTAGACGTTTCATGTGCATAGTTCATATTTGAACTACAGTTAAGCACGTACAAGAGTGCACCTGAATGGGTTGAAAATCATCTATTTGTCACTAGAAACATGTTTTGGTCCCATGCAAGAAATGGAAATTAAATGAATTCCAAACCTCTCAGTATTTTGGCTAGGAAGCTGTGTTTTCAAATTCTAGTAAATCCAAATATCGTGAGAAATTCATGAAACTTTGCATGGTGTCATGACATGGCGCATGTGTGTTGTGGTAAAAACAATGCCTGGTTTGCGACAAGTTCTGGCACAAACCTCTTAGAAACCGAAGATTCTCACCAGAAGTCATGTGGTTCCGGTAGGGAAAGTTCACATTTTATGTGCGAAACAACATCCGATGTCTCTTCTCGCCTCGAATTTATTTCTAGAGTCTCCATAGAGTAAAATGAATGTGGCATGCGAAACAATGGAATCTTACGGAGTTGTTTGGCCTTTTAAGTACATTAATTCAGTTTTCTAGGCATCCAATGTGCATAATTCAAATTGAACTACAATCACATAGTCAATCTCATGAAAATATGTCAAAAAATCATATACGTTTCCCTGGATGCATATTTAGGTCCAACACAAGGAATGGGAATGAATTTCAAACATATCATCCCCTTGGCTCGACCGCAAACATAGGGAAACTTAGTTTTTAAATTCATGTAATGCAAACCTCGACAGAAATTCATGAAATTTGGGCATGGTGCCATCAATTGCCCTATTGTGTGTGTGTTGTGGTAAAAAAATTGCCCAATTTTGGACAAGTTTTGGCACAAAGCCTCTTACAAACCGAAGGTTCTGACAAGAAAGTCGTGTGTTTCGATAGGGAAAGTTCACATTTTGTGTGCGAAGCAGCATGTGTTGTCTCTTCTCGCCTTGAATTTATTTCTGGAGTCACCATAGAGCAACATGATAGTCATGCTAAATAGTGGAATTTTTTCCAGGGTTCCTGATACCTATTTAACACATTAATTGAGTTTTCTAGCTGGCTAATGTGCATAATTCAAATTTGAACTACAATCACAAGGTCCAATGCATGAAAAATAGGTTAAAAAACATGCCTTTCCCTAGATGTATGTTTAGGTCCCACACAAGAAATGGGAATGTATTTCTAACATCTCATGACTATTCGCTCAGCCGCAAACATTGAGATACTTGGTTTTCAAATTCCTGTAAATCCAAAACTCGTTAGAAATTCATGAAACTTGGCATGGTGTCGTACAAGGGTACACATATGTCGTGATAAAAAAATTGTCAAAATTGGACATGTTATTGCACAACCCCCTTACAAATCGGAGCTCCTCACAAGAAGCTTTGTGGTTTCAATAGGGAACATTATATATGCATGTCACATATGCATGTGAAAAGGCATCTGATGCCTCTTCCCTCCTAAATTTTCTTTATAGAAAAAACATAGACATGTAGGTGTGAAGTGCAAAAATATGAATAAATTAAGGGATCATCTGGCTTTTAAAAACATTAATTGAGTTTTCAGTGCATTATTTAATGTGCATAATTCAAATTTGATCTAGAATCACAAGGTTCGGGGCGGAAAAATGGGTTGAAAAATCATATATATGTCCTTGGATGCATGTGTTAGGTCACATTCAAGAAATAAGAACGAATTTCAAACATCTAATCATGTTGGCTTGGCCACAAACATCGAGAAACTTGGTTTCCAAATTCTCGTAAATCCAAAACTCCGTTAGAAATTCATGAAACTTGGAATCGTGTCATGACAAGGCACACATATACCATGGTAAAAAATACAAGCTTGGACATGTTTTGTCACAAGCCTCTTACAAATCGGAGGTTCTGATGTGGCTTGAGACTACGTCGGTATTTCCCCAAGGAGGAAGGGATGATGCAGCACACCGATGGTAAGTATTTCCCTTAGTTAAGTAACCAAGGTATCAATCCATAGAGGAAGATCAAGCACATATGTAATCAACACCTGCACACAAATAACAAATACATCCAACCCGCCGCTGTAAAATCCCAAATTTTGGAATTTTATAATAAATAGATCGATGATTGTTTGTCTGATTGAGTGATTGAATTTGAGTGAAAATTTGAAACTTTTAAAAAACTTCTGAATGAGAGGGAATGACATGACTTCCCCTTTTGCTTTTGAATTCAAAATTCATCCAATTACAAATCGGTGAGAGAAGATGACATGACCTGTTCATAATAACACATTTGAAAAGTGAATTTGAAAACTATTTGAAATCGTTCTGTTGTGGAGCTCATTTCATATTTGGTTCCATTTTATAGTTTGAAAGAATTCAAATTCCCTTGACAAAATTTTGAGAGGACTAATATGACACTCCGAACCAGGGGCCATTTGAATCTTATTTGAATTTATAAAACTCGTAAAACTATTTCTGAAATATTTCATATTAAGTTTCAAAGCCATTTTTGAAATTGGTTTTAAAAAATTCCTTTTTCTCCAAAAATAAATATATGGAAAATAGGTTAAAATGATTCCCTTGAGTATAAAAATGGAGATAAATGAATTTGAATCCATTTTGGTATTTTTAAAATATTTCATTTGCCTTTTATTTAAAACAGTAGCACTGTTTGATTTTTCTGATTTTGTAAGAATTTTATTTGACTCTGAAAATATGTTCATGTTTTAGAGTTTATTTTTCTGGTCATTTTGATATATAATATGTCTATATAAAAGTATTTTAATTTTACTTTTATTCAACTTCCTTTTCTGTTTTATTTTACAAAAGGAAAACATTCTTGTTATTAGGAAAGACCACGAGGCCCACTTGGAAACTTTTGGTCTGAATCCCCTTTTTGCCAGATCCGAATCCCTTCCAATCGGGTATCCGATCCCCTGTTCTCCCTCCTCCCCTCGCTGACCGGTGGACCCACCGTCCGATCCCCTCTCTCCCGTGCTCACCTTCCTCCTCTGCCCTCTCTTTCCTTCCTCGCCGGAGCAGATCCGATCCCGCGTCGATCTCCTCTGCCCTTGCCTTTCTACAACCACCGAGGCCGTCTATAAATACAGGAGCTCTCCCGCACCCCGTTCCTACCTGAATACCACCTTGTTGTGCCCTAACCTCGCCACCATTTCTCGTCAGAGTCCTCCACCTTGCCGGAGCTCTCTGAGCTCACCTTGCTCAACCTCATCAGCCCCGAGCCTCGCGAAGACCACCATCTTCGTCTCCGCGCTCGTCCGCATCACCTGGTGTTGACGCCGTCGCCGAAGGATCACCAGAACGCCGTCCCCGTCAATGTCTCCACCTCGGCCTCGCCGGAGACCACGCCGGAGCTCCCCTTCTCCTCTGTAAGTCACCGGAGCCCTCCTCGCTGTTCGATCTAACATATACGAGGTAGATTAGATCTAGCATACCCCTTCGGTTTACTTAAAATGAACCAGCTGGTTTTTCCTTAGTTTAGTTTAGCTGAATCGTTTTCTGGTAATTAGTGTCCGTTCGTCCATTTATCTCAATCGCGCACACCTCTCGACCACTCACAGCTTGCCACGTAGCCCTGTTTGTAGTTTAGATTTTTTTTCCTTTTCTGTTTTAGTTTTGTTTTACAGAATTAGTTTTGTTTTTGTTTTATCTATATGTTTTATGTTTTTAATTGTTTTAATTTGATTCTTTTCGAATTTTGTCACAAATTTGTTCTAGTTTCTGTAGATATCAAATTTGACCATATTTGAAAGTTTTTAATTCGAATTTTGTTGAATTCGATCAAAACACTAGAATTTGAATATATTGAGTTTAAAAATAGATTTTTAGTTGATTCTTTTTGTTACTGGTCACTAGTGATCTGATTTATCATTAGGTAGAATCTGATAATTTTTAGAATAATTTAAATTAGAGTTTCAGGCAAAACAGAATATGTTTTAGTTGTTTTTTGGTTTATTTCTATTTCTTTTGTTTTAATTGTTTTTAATTTATTTTCTTTTATATTAGTTGAATTTTTTTATTTTGTTTTCTGTTAGCTAGCTGTAGTATTTGAACCAAGTTTGTTTTTATGTCATTTATTATTTTTATAGCATGAAATCAATTCTAGTTTCATAATAACTTGCAAATTGATTTCCTTGCTAGTTTGATTTCTTATTTCAAAATATTTTAAAATTTGTTTTATAAGTTTTACTTTCTGTTAACTTAGTTATTATATTTTGTTTTCTCTTATTTTAGTATTTTGTTGTTTTTCTTGTGGTTAAGTTTATAGGCAAAAACTTATGTTGTTTAGAGTATTGTTTTCTTAGTTCTTAGTTGTTCCTCAAAAGTAATTCTGTTTGCTAGTAAAATATTTATTAAAATACTTTTGTTATATTTTGCTTTGTTTTTGTTTTGTTACTATTGAAAATAGTTGTTTGTAGGGAAAACTGTTCTTCGTTGTTTTGATGAAGTTTTGTTGTTTTAACTTTTGTCTTAAGTATTTCCTTCATCACAACCTTTTTGTGTTTTGGTTTTGTGTTACTTTTTGATTGTTTGTATTGTTTGCTAGTATGATTGCTTATATGAATGCAATGCTTGGCTATATAGATTTTCATCGGAGAGTGACGAATAGTTCTACCAAGTTATTACGTGAGAGCGATCCTATCTTCATCAACCTTACCAGGCAAGTTCACTTTGATCATCTTACATTACCTATGTTTTATTTGCATTAGAATCAATCTTTCCATCACACATCCAGTAGGTTATTGACCTTGAACTTGTAGTAGTATCATGAGGTAGGAGAAACCCAACACCCTGTTACCATTGCCTGAGAAGGGACGTTACTTCAAAATTGCTACGCTTTAGTAGACGAGGTCGGTTGTGAGATTCAGGACTATTGTGAGGTTAATTAATTATCTCAAAACCTGCATGATGATCAAGACTTCAAGACTTCAAGGAGTCAATATACCTCTGGGTGGATTGGACATGCATTTTGGCAGCCTGATATCTATCATGGTTATGCCCGGGAATCCTGGTATCTACCTGTGATCATCCCAACGGAATGCCACGCAGGCTCGAAGAGATGGATGGATACTTCAAGGCCAGAAAGCTTACGTGTCCAACTGCAAATCAATATGGGCTCTGGCTTGGTTGACCCTAGTGATGACTTTGGTAGGTCGGTTGCTACGAGATGTAGAAGGACATTAGGATTTGGATGGGCACTGACTTTCTATTAGAGGATCACTATGGAAGACTATGTTTCGATCGTCCCGTTATCAAACACCAGGCAGTGCGAGGACATAACAAGAGGGATCGATTCTTGCGAGTAAAGTGTACAAACCTCTACAGAGTGTCAGACTAATCGATTTGCCGTGTCCCCGGTTACAGACAACATGAGCACCAGAGATGATACTATCAGCCATTCTCAACACAATTAATAAATTTATGATGAGTGGGTCTATTAATATTTTTTGGGACATGAGAATTGGTTGGTGGAACCATCTCATTAACAGCCAACTGTTAGTAGTGATTTCCGTTTCACTCCTTTGTTGTAGGGAAAATAAAACTAGCTTTTCTACAAAAAAACTCAGACATAGAGCCACAAAGCCCTTTTGCATATAGAATAGCCTTTATCATTCTTTCTATGGTGATCTTGCTGGTACATTCAATGTACTGACCTAGACGGCTGCAACGTCTTATGTTGCAGATACTTTTCTACAACGAGTAAGAGTATGATTTAGGGTTACGGTCTACACTCAACCTGCCGTTGGTGTTTATTGGGACTCCACTCCCGTTGACCGTTTCCGCTCTGATTTAAGAGGATATATCAACTTTACGCTATTTACGTGTGATTGCACTTTGATATATACATTGATGTACTGTGTGTGCCAGCATACTGATCCAGGGATGGCACTAACGCATAGAGGCTTAACTCGTTTTGAGTCGGGTCGCTACAGACGCGTAAGAGAGGTTGTCAAGCTTTCAACCATAAAAAGATGGATTGGGTTATGATAGTTTGGGCAAATAGATCTCTCAAGAATACAAAATAAAATAACTAAAAAACAAGTGCAGCAAGGTATTTTTGGGTTTTTGGATTAATAGATCTGAAAACATAGCAAAAAGATAGATCGGAAAGCAATATGTTGGAAAAGTAGACCTGGGGCTGTAGGTTTCACTAGTGGCTTCTCTCATGTGTATAGCACACGGTGGGTGAACAAATTACTGTTGGGCAATTGATAGAAGATCGAATAGTCATGATGATATCCATGTTGGAAATATGCCCTAGAGGCAATAATAAATTGGTTATTATCATATTTCCTTGTTCATGATAATCATTTATTATCCATGCTATAATTGTATTAATCGGAAACTCAGATACATGTGTGGATACATAGACAACACCATGTCCCTAGTATGCCTCTAATAGACTAGCTCGTTGATCAAATATGGCTATGGTTTCCTAGTCATGGACATGAGATGTCATTTGATAACGGTATCACATCATTAGGAGAATGATGTGATGGACAAGACCCAAACTACAAACGTAGCATATGATCGTGTCAGTTTATTGCTACTGTTTTCTGCATGTCAAGTATTTGTTCCTATGACCATGAGATCATGCAACTCACTAACACCGGAGGAGTGCCTTGTGTGTATCAAACGTCGCAACATAACTGGGTGACTATAAAGGTGCTCTACAAGTATCTTCGAGGGTGTCTGTCGGGTTGGCATGGATCAAAACTGGGATTTGTTACTCCGTGTGACGGAGAGGTATCTCAGGGCCCACTCGGTAATACAACATCACAATAAGCCTTGCAAGCAATGTGACTAAGTGTTAGCCATGGGATCTTGTATTATGGAACGAGTAAAGAGACTTGCTGGTAACGAGGTTGAACTAGGTATGGAGATGCCGACGATCGAATCTCGGGCAAGTAACATAACGAAGAACAAAGGGAACATCATACGAGATTAACTAAATCCTTGACATAGAGGTTCGACCGATAAAGATCTTCGTAGAATATGTAGGAACCAATATGGGCATCCAGGTCCTGCTATTGGTTATTGACTATAGAGGTGTCTCGGTCATGTCTACATAGTTCTCGAACCCGCAGGGTCTGCACACTTAAGGTTCAGTGACGTTTCGGTAGTATAAAGTTATGTATGGTGGTGACCAAAGGTTTTTTGGAGTCCCGGATGAGATCGCGGACGTCACGAGGAGCTCCAGAATGGTCGGTAGGTTAAGATTGATATATAGGAAGTCCTGTTTTGGTCGCCGGAAAAGTTTCGGGCTCATCGGTAGTGTACCGGGAGTGCCGGTAGTGTACCGGGGGACCATCGGGAGAGGTATTTCGACCCAAGAGGCTACATGGGCTGTGGGAGTAGGTATACCAGCCCCTGGTGGGCTGGCCGAAGCCTCCTCCAAGGGCCCATGCGGCTGGAGTGGTTTGAGAAGGAAAAAATCCAAAGGTGGAGAGGTGGAAAGAGTTTCCAAGTGGAAAGGAGGAATCCTACTCCTAATAGGATTGGAGTAGGACTCCTCCACCTCCAATTTTGACCAAATATTAAGGGTTTGAGGCTGCCTCCTCCCCTCCCTCCTATATATACTAGAGGATTTAGAGGAAAAATCTTACCCTAATAGCCACGTGCTACCTCTCCTCTAGATCGCAGTTTCTCCTCTAGATCGGTTTTCAGCGGTGCTTAGGCGAAGCCCTGCTGGAATAGCTCCACCACCATCGCTGCAACACCGTCGCGCTGCCAGAGAACTCGTCTACCTCTTCGCTCCCTCTTGCTGGATCAAGAAGGCGGAGATCGTCATCGAGCTATACGTGTGCTGAACGCGGAGGTGCCGTCCGTTCGGCGCTAGATTGGAAGGACCGTGATCAAGATCGCGAGACGGATCATGATGAGATCGTGGGACGGATTGTGATGAGTTCGCGGGATGGATCGTGATGAGTTCGTGGGATGGATCGTGATTGGATCGTAGGACAGATCGTGATGAGATCGCGGGATGCTCGGCGATTAGGATCACGAAGACATTCGACTACACCAACCGCGTTAGTTAATGCTTCCCGCTTAGTGAGCTACAAGGGTAGGTAGATCCACTCTCCCTCTCGTAGATGCTCATCACCATGGATAGATCTTGCGTGTGCGTAGGAATTTTTTTTGTTTCCCATGCAACGTTCCCCAACAGTGGCATCATGAGCTAGGTCTATGTGTAGATGAGATCTCGAGTAGAACACAAAGAGTTTGTGGGCATTGGAGCTTAGATGCTTCCTCCCTTGGTCGTGTTTTGGTTCAGCGGTATTGTGGGATGAAGCGGCCCGGACCAACCTTACTCGTACGCTTATGAGAGACCGGTTCCATCGACTAACGTGTAACTTTGTTGCACAAAGATGGCTGGAGGGTGTCTGTTTCTCCTACTTTAGTTGGATCGGATTCGACTAAGGCGGTCCTTGAGAAGGTTGAAAAGCAACTTATGTATCACCATTGTGGTTTATGCGTAGGTGATAATTGTTCTTGCTAGATACCCGTAACATCCACGTAAAACATGCAACAACAATTAGAGGACGTCTAACTTGTTTTTGCAGGGTATGTTGTGATGTGATATGGCCAATTACATGATGAGATATATGTGATGTATGAGATGATCATGTGTTGTATAGAATATCACGACTTGCATGTTGATGAGTACGGCAACCGGTAGGAGCCAAAGGGTTGTCTTTAATTATTGTATGACCTGCGTGTCAATCATTAAGCACTATGTAATGCTTTACTTTATCGCTAAACGGTAGCAATAGTAGTAGAAGCATGGTGGGCGCGACAACCCCGATGGCGACACGTTGATGGAGATCATGGTGTCATGCCGGTGATGATGGAGATCATGTCGGTGCTTTCAAGATGGAGATCAAAAGCACAAGTTCATGGCCATATCATGTCACTTATGATTTGCATGTGATGTTAATCCTTTTATGCACCTTGTTTTCCTTAGGACGACGATAGCATTATAAGGCAATCCCTCACTTAATTTCAAGATAAACTGTGTTCTCCCCGAGTGTGCACCGTTGCAAAAGTTCGTTGTGTCGAGACACCACATGATGATCGGGTGTGATAGACTCTACGTTCATATACAACTGGTGCAAGCCAGTGTTGCACATGCAGAACACTCGGGTTAAACTTGATGAGCCTAGCATGTACAGGCATGGCCTTGGAACACAAGAGACCAAAAGGTCGAACATGAGTCATATAGTAGATATGATCAACATGATGATGTTCACCATTGAAACCACCTCAACTGACGTGATGATCGGACTTGAGTTGGTGAATTTGGATCATGTATCACTCGAGTGACCGGAGGGATGTCAATTTGAGTGGGAGTTCTTAAGTAATATGATTAATTGAACTCATTATCATGAACATAGTCAGTAGTGTCTTTGCAAAATTATGTTGTAGATAACTAGCTCATGCTGTAGCTCCCTTGAATTTCTATATGTTCCTAGAGAAATAGAGTTGAAAGATGATGGTAGCAATATTGGGGACTGGGTCCGTGATCTGAGGATTGTCCTCATTGCTGTAGAGAAGGCTTATGTCCTTAATGCACTGCTCGGTGCGCCACCCCCTCTAGCGTCGTTTGTAGATGTTGTGAACATCTGACAGACATGTTCCGATGACTACTTCATAGTTTAGTGCGTCATGCATTACGTCTTAGAACCGAGGCTCCGAAACGTTTTGAACATCACGGAACATATGAGATGTTCTAAGAGCTGAAATTAGGATCTCAGGCTCGTGCCTGTGTTGCACATATGAGATTTCCAACAAGATTCTTTGCCTACAAGATGAAGGAGAATAGCTCAATCATTGAGCATGTGCTCAGATTGTCTGGGTGCCTACAATCGCTTGAATCGAGTGGGATTTGATCTTCCAGATAAGATCGTGATTGATATAGTTCTCCAAGTCACTGTCACTAAGCTACCAGAACTTGGTGATGAACTATAAAATGCCAGGGATAGAAATAATGATCCCTGAGCTGTTCGCGATGTTTGACACCGCGAAGGTAGAAATCAAGAAGGAGTGTCAAGTGTTGATGGTTAGTCAAACCACTAATTTCGAGAAGGGCAAGAGCAAGGAGGGAAACTTCATGGATAGCAAGTCAGTTGCTGCTCCAGTGAAGCAACCCAAAGTTGAACCCAAACCCGAGACTAAGTGCTTCGATTATGAGGAGAGCAGTCGCTGAAGCGGAACAACCCTAGATACTTGGTAGATAAGAAGGCTGGCAACATCGACAGAAGTATATTTGATATACGTGTTATTGATGTGTACCTTGCGAGTACTCCTAGTAGCACCTGGGTATTGGATACCGGTTCGGTTGCTAAATGTTAGTAACTCGAAATAAGAGCTTCGATTATGAGGAGAGTAGTCTCTGAAGCGGAACAACCCTAGATACTTGGTAGATAAGAAGGCTGGCAACATCGACATAAGTATATTTGATATACGTGTTATTGATGTGTACCTTGCGAGTACTCCTAGTAGCACCTGGGTATTGGATACCGGTTCGGTTGCTAAATGTTACTAACTCGAAATAAAAGCTACGGAATAAACAGAGAACTAGCTAAGGGTGAGGTGACGATGTGTGTTGGAAATGTTTCCAAGGTTGATGTGATCAACATCGCACGCTCTCTCTACCTTCGGGATTAGTGACGAACCTAAATAAATGTTATTTGGTGTTTTGCGTTGAGCATGAACGTGATTAGATCCTGTTTATTGCAACATGGTTATTCATCTAAGTTAGAGAATAATGGTTATTCTGTTTACATGAATGATAGCTTCAATGGTCATGCACCTAGTGAGAATGGTTTGTTGAATCTTGATCGTAGTAGTACACATGTTCATAACATTGATGCCAAAAGATACAAAGTTAATAATTATAGTACCACATACTTGTGGCACTGCCGCTAAATGTCATATTGGTATAAAGCGCATGAAGAAACTCCATGCTTATGGATCTTTGGACTCATTCGATTTCGAATCGGTTGAGACATGCGAACCATGCCTCTTGGGCAAGATGACTAAGGACCGCGTTTTCTAGATGGATGGAGCGGGCAAGTGATTTATTGGAAATGATACATGTTGATGTATGCAATCCAATGAGTCTTGTAGCATGCGGTGGATATTGTTATTTTCTTACCTTCACTAATGATTTGAGTAGATATAGTGTTAATTTACTTAATGAAACACAAGTCTGAATCGTTTGAAAGGTTCAAGAAAATTCAAAGTGAAGTTTAAGATCATCGTGACAAGAAGATAAAAATGTCTGCGATATGATCGTGGAGGTGAATATCTGAGTTACGAGTTTGGCATACAACTTTAGACAATGTGAAAGTTGTTTCACAACTCACGCCACCCGCAACACCATAGTGTGATGGTGTGTCTGAATGTCATAGTCGTACTCTATTGGATATGGTGCGTGCTATGATGTCTCTTATCGTTTTGCTACTATAATTTTGGGGTTATGCATTAGAGACAACTACATTCACTTTAAATAGGGCACCATCTAAATCCGTTGAGATGACACCGTGTGAATTAGGGTTTGATAGAAACCCAAGCTGTCATTTCTTAATGTTTGGGGCTGCGATGCTTGTGTGGAAAATGTTTTCATCGAATGAGCTCCCCAAAGCGGACAAATGCATCTTCATAGAATATCCTAAGAACAGTTGGGTGAACTTGCTATCTCAGATCCAAGCATAAAATGTTTGTTGCTAAAACCGAGTGCTTTCTCGAGAAAGAGTTTCTCTCGAAAGAATTGAGTGGGAGGAAGATAGAACTTAATGAGGTTGTTGAACCTTTGTTCAACCAGAGAGTAGCGCAGTGCAGGAAGATGTTTCTGTGAAGCCTACGTTAGTTGAAGAGGTTAATGATGATGATCATGAAGCTTCGGATCAAGTTACTATCGAACCTCGTAGGTCGAAAAGGATGTGTACTGCTCCTGAGCGGTACAACAACCCTATCTTGGAGGTCATGTTGTTGGACAATGATGAACCTACGAGCTGTGAAGAAGCGATGATGGGCCCGGATTCTGAAAAATGGTTAGAGGCCATGAAATCCGAGAAAGGATCCATGTATGAAAACCAAGTATAGACTTTGGTAGACTTGCTTGTCGGACGGTAGGTCATCAAGTACAAATGGACCTTTGAGATGATGACAGACGCTGATGGTAAATGTCACCATTTATAGAGCTCAACTTGTCGCAAAGAAGTTTCCGACAAGTTCAAGGAGTTGACTGCGATGAGACTTTCTCACTCGTAGAGATGCTAAAGTTTGTTGGAATTATGTTAGCAGTTGCTGCATTTTTTCAATTATGAAATCTGGCAGATGGATGTCAAAACATCATTTCCTTCCTTAAGGAAAGGTTGTATGGGATACAACCAGAAGGTTTTGTCAGTCCTAAGGATGCTAAAAGGTGTGCAAGCTTTAGTGATCCTTCTATGAACTGAAGCAAGCATCTCGGAGTTGGAATATACACTTTGATGAGGTGATCAAAGTATTTGAGTCTATACAAAGTTTATGAGAAACTTGTATTTACAATAAAGTGAGTGGGAGAACTATAGAGTTTCTGTTAAGCATATGTGGTTGACATATTGTTGATCGGAAATGATGTAGAATTTCTGGAAAGCATAAACGGTTGTTTGAAAAGAGTTTTTCAAAGGAAGACCTAGATAAAGCTACCTAATTGTTGAGCATCAAGATCTATAGATATATATCAAGATGCTTGATGAGACTTTCAATGAGTACATACCTTGACAAGATTTTGAAAGAGTCAAAATAGATCAGTCATAGAAAGAGTTCTCACCTGATTTGTAAGGTTAAAGTTGAGTGAGACTCAAAGCTCGACAATGGCAGAAGAAAGAGAAAGGACGAACGTCGTCCCCTATGCCTTAGCCATAGGCTCTATATTATGCCATGCTGTGTACCGCACCTGGTGTGTGCCTTGCCATGAGTCTGTCAAGGGGCACAAAAGTGATCCAGGAGTGGATCACTGGACAATGGTCAGGATTATCCTTAGTAACTAGAGGACTTAGGAAATATTTCTCGATTATGGAGGTGATAAAGAGTTCGTCATAAAGGGTTACGTCGATGCAAACTTTAACACCAATCCGGATGACTCTGAGTAGCAATCCGGATACGTATAGTGGAGTAGCCATTTGGAATAGCTCCAAGTTTAGTGTGGTAGTAGTGTCTACAGTATGACATAGAGATTTGCAAAGTACACACGGATCTGAATGTCGCAGACCTGTTGACTAAAAGACCTCTCTCACATGCAAAGCATGATCGAGCCCAAGAACTCATTTGGTGTTAGATTCATAACAATGCGAATCACATGGTGATGTGAACTAGATTATTGACTCTAGTGCAAGTGGGAGACTTTTGGAAATATGCCCTAGAGGCAATAATAAATTGGTTATTATCATATTTCCTTGTTCATGATAATCGTTTATTATCCATGCTATAATTGTATTAATCGGAAACTCAGATACATGTGTGGATACAGAAACAACACCATGTCCCTAGTATGCCTCTAATAGACTAGCTCGTTGATGAAATATGGCTATGGTTTCCTAGTCATGGACATGAGATGTCATTTGATAACGGTATCACATCATTAGGAGAATGATGTGATGGACAAGACCCAAACTACAAACGTAGCACATGATCGTGTCAGTTTATTGCTACTGTTTTCTGCATGTCAAGTATTTGTTCCTATGACCATGAGATCATGCAACTCACTGACACCAGAGGAGTGCCTTGTTTGTATCAAACGTTGCAATGTAACTGGGTGACTATAAAGGTGCTCTACAGGTATCTCCGAGGGTGTCTGTCGGGTTGGCATGGATCAAGACTGGGATTTGTTACTCCGTGTGACGAAGAGGTATCTCAGGGCCCACTCGGTAATACAACATCACAATAAGCCTTGCAAGCAATGTGACTAAGTGTTAGCCACGGGATCTTGTATTATGGAATGAGTAAAGAGACTTGCTGGTAACGAGGTTGAACTATGTATGGAGATGCCGACGATCGAATCTCGGGCAAGTAACATACCAAAGAACAATGGGAACATCATACGGGATTAACTAAATCCTTGACATAGAGGTTCTACCGATAATTATCTTCGTAGAATATGTAGGAACCAATATGGGAATCCAGGTCCCGCTATTGGTTATTGACCGTAGAGGTGTCTCAGTCATGTCTACATAGTTTTCAAACCCACAGGGTCTGCACACTTAAGGTTCGGTGACGTTTCGGTAGTATAGACTTATGTATGGTGGTGACTGAAGGTTGTTAGGAGTCCCTGATAAGATCCCGGACATCACGAGGAGCTCCAGAATGGTCCGGAGGTAAAGATTGATATATAGGAAGTCCTGTTTTGGTCGCCGGAAAAGTTTCGGGCTCATCGGTAGTGTACAGGGAGTGCCGGTAGTGTACCGGGGGACCATCGGGAGAGGTATTTCGACCCAAGAGGCTACATGGGCTGTGGGAGTAAGTAAACCAGCCCCTGGTGGGCTGGCCGAAGCCTCCTCTAAGGGCCCATGCGGCTGGAGTGGTTTGAGAAGGAAAAAATCCAAAGGTGAAGAGGTGGAAATAGTTTCCAAGTGGAAAGGAGGAATCCTACTCCTAATAGGATTGGAGTAGGACTCCTCCACCTCCAATTTCGACCAAACCTTGAGGGTTTGAGGCTGCCTCCTCCCCTCCCTCCCTCCTATATATACTAGAATATTTAGAGGAAAAATCTAACCCTAATAGCCACGTGCTACCTCTCCTCTAGATCGCAGTTTCTCCTCTAGATCGGTTTTCAGCGGTGCTTAGGCGAAGCCCTACTGGAATAGCTCCACCACCATCGCCGCAATGCCATCACACTGCTGGAGAACTCGTCTACCTCTCCTCTCCCTCTTGCTGGATCAAGAAGGCAGAGATCATCATCGAGCTGTACGTGTGCTGAACGCGGAGGTGCCACCCGTTCGGCGCTAGATCGGAAGGACCGTGATCAAGATCGCAAGACGGATTGTGATGAGATCGTGGGATGAATTGTGATGAGTTCGCGGGACGGATTGTGATGAGTTCGCGGGACGGACCATGATTGGATCGCGGGACGTATCGTGATGAGATCGCAGGATGCTCGACGATTTGGATCGCGAAGACGTTCGACTACACCAACCGCGTTTCTTAACGCTTCCCGCTTAGCGATCTACAAGGGTATGTAGATCCACTCTCTCTCTCGTAGATGCTCATCACCATGGATAGATCTTGCGTGTGCATAGGATTTTTTTGTTTCCCATGCAACGTTCCCCAACAATCTAGGGCAATGATCATTATATAGGCATCACGTCCAGGAGAAATAGACCGCCATGATTCTGCATCTACTTCTATTACTCCACACATCGACCGCTATCCAGCATGCATCTAGTGTGTTAAGTTCATGGAGAAACGGAGTAATGCAATAAGAATGAGGACATGACGTATATAAGATCTATTCATGTAGTAATAGACCCCATCTTGTTATCGTTAATAGCAATGATACATGCGTGCCTTGCAGCCCCTTCTGTCACTGGCAAAGGACACCGCAAGATCGATCCCATCGCAAAGCACCTCTTCCCATGGTAAGAAAAATCGATATAGTTAGCCTAAATAAACCAAATATTCGAAGAAGAAATACGAGGCTATAAGTAATTATGCAAATAAGAGATCAAAGAAGACTCAAATCATATTCATGGATAGAAACTGACCATGAACTCAAAATTCATCGGATCCCAACAAACACACCGCAAAAGCCATTACATCAAATAGATCTCCAAGAGACCATTGTATTGAGAATCAAAAGAGAGAGAGGAAGCCATCTAGCTACTGCCTATAGACCCGTATTTCTATGGTGGACTACTCACGCATCATCGGAGAGGCACCCATGAAGACGATGCACCCCTCCGTGATGGTGTTTGATTGGATCTCGAGGTTCTAGAACTTGAGGCGTCTAGAATTGTGTTTTGTTGACTCCCTTAGGGTTTTCTGAATATTTGGATATTTATACAGGCAATAGTCGCCGGAGAGGCATCCCAAGGATGGCACAACCCACCAGGCCGCGCCAGGGGTCTCTTGTCGGTGTCAAAACCGGCAGATCTCGGGTAGGGGGTCCCGAGCTGTGAGACTAGAATCAATGGTAATAGGAGACAAGGGAGACGATGTTTACGCAGGTTCGGGCCCTCCTATGGAGGTAATACCCTACGTACTGCCTGATTGTATTGATGATGTATAGGTTACAAAGTCGATCTACCTTGAGATCAAATAGCTAAACCCTAGATGAGTTGTCCTCTCTACAACCTAAAACCCTCCGGCTTGTATAGACCCCGAGGATACCTAGGGTTTACACATGGTCGGTTACACGATGAAGGGATAAACATGCCTAATCACTACATCAAATGTGGAGGACAAGTCACGATTCCTAAAGCTTCCTTCCCAGAGACAGGGCCTTCAATTGATCCAATGCTCTTCAAGCGGCCCATACAGTCCGACCCATAAGAAACAGGTCGGCCTCTCGAGGACCCCTTAATCCAGGACTCCCTCACTAGCCCCTGAACTTGCCTCCAACGCCAAGCGTCTCAGCTTCAGTTCCTTCATATAATCAGAGTCTTCGGCTTCCGAGGCGAGTTCCTCCCTCCGTGTTTAGTTCGGCCTCTGATGACATGTAGTTTTCTGATTAGGTCGGCCCTGAAGGCCAAGCGCCAAGGAGTTAAACAGTGTCCCCTGACGACCTTTCTAACGAAAGGTCACGACCCACCACGACTGCTAAACCATCTGCAAAAACTCGATTCGCGGTTCGAGGCCATTATCACCATGATCCATCAATGCACAGATTGTGCCCCGTTTTATACATGATGTATTTAATCATGCGTGTGCAACGACATGCATGTCTCGGGAAGTGGAGGGGTTCACGACGCAACAAGGGGAGGCCAAACAACAATAAGCCTCATAAAAAGAGAAAGAAAACCCCAAGGCCTAACCCCACTTCCCATTCGCATCCTCTGCTTCCCCAATCTACCGAGCTTCCACAACGCGGATCTAGGTTTTCCACCACACCTCCTCCGAGCCAAACCATGGCGGTTTCTGGCTCCAACGTCAAATGGGAGCCTTCCATGGTCACCGATCGGGACATCCAGGACCTCAAGGAGGTCGGCTACCTCCCCGCCAACATTGGCCACCGCATGCCGGAGAAGGGCCAGGTGATCCCCACCCCCAAGCCCGGTGAGAGGGTGGTCTTTATCCCCCACTTCATTCGGGGGCTGAGCTTCCCACTCCATCCCTTTGTCAGGGGGTTAATGTTCTTCTACGGCCTCGACTTCCACGACCTCCCACCGAACTCCTTCGTGCACATATCGGCCTTCATCATCGTCTGCGAGGCCTTCTTGTGAGTCGAGTCACACTTCAGACTTTGAATCAAGATATTTAATATCAAGCCGAAGTGTGTCACACGCGAACACATAGACTATGGCGGGGCTGCCATCGACAAGCTCTCCCGCATCGAATGGCCATCCGTCACCTTCATCGACACCATCAAACTATGGCAGAAGGAGTGGTTTTACATTACTGAGCCAAGGGAGGAAGGCCAAGCTGCTCCGGCAGAATTTAGATCTGGTCCCCCCGTCAGATTGACTTCATGGATCCGAAAGGGCCTCGATTGGGGATCGGACAAGGAGGTGGATAATCTACAGAGACGCATCGCCTCCATGATCAAAAATGACATTGCGCTGGCCAATGTGGTCCAGATTATGTTCCGGTGGCGCATCCTTCCCTTCTAGCGCCAAAGTTCTCCCATGTGGGCTTGTCGGCTTGACGACAAGCCTACTATTCGTCAGCTCTTCCGAACTACTCGGGAGAAGTTGTGGAAGGCGCTATTCAAACCACAGAAGGACTGGCCAGTCGAGGAGGAGGATCGAGGTCTACATGCTGATAAGCCTCCTACCGAGGTATAACGTAGTTTTGTCTGATCGGCTTTATTTTTCACAATGAAAATCTAAACATCCTTCTTATCACTCTTGCAGAAATGGCTAAGAAAAGCCACGGGCATCGACTTCCTGAGGCCTCAGCACGAAGACATCAGGTCGAGGCTATTGGTGGAGATGCTCGTTGAGGCGCCCCCAAATAAGGAGAAGAAGAAGAAACCAGGCTGAGAAGGCCTTCGCATCAGGGATCAGCTAGAGGCTGTGTACGAGGAAACCCATGACTCCTCGAATCAAGAGGAGCATGAAGATGAGGACGTGGGGGAGGGAGATTCCCCCTCGCAAGAAAGAGGGCGGCGTCATCGGACGCCACGGAGGACATACCTCCTCCTGCCTAGCAGAAAGCGCGTCAGACATAGGTAATCCTGTCCGATGAGAGTTTGGACTTGGATACCGAGTCCGATGACTTTGAGAGGGTTCCATAAAGGAACCTAAGGGTCAAGCCCCCAGCTTGATGGTAAGGATCCGAATACTTCCTCGGCTATCATTGATAGGTTTATAAAAGTTAGTAACATGCGAACACTTTATTTGCAGCCCGTCGCATGTCCTCCCCACCGACCCGATTTTGGACGGGGAGACCCCGCCCGCCGATCTAGCAGAGAGCGATAATGCGTCGAATCCCACTCCTTTGGGCGCCACGAAGGACACCGTAGATGTGTCGTGCCAGCATGATCCGATGGAGCCGGGCACAAGTGGTGGGGGAGACGATACCATGGTCGAGGCTAACGCCTCGGCCACCGATGACTAGGGGCGGGACCCCACCCAGATACCGAGGAGACCGGACGTGTAGACGTTCAGTCTCCTCCGAGGACCACTCCTGAGCGCACCATGCTTCCGGGGGCTTCGGTTCAATCCCCGGTTGGTGATCGGGTTGCTCGATCACCACCGGCACCACCGACCAATGGGTGGCCGATCATGGGGGAGGCTCTATCCAATGCCTCCATCTTCTAGGAGCACTGCTCCCTTATGGGTGCGGTGTTGCAAAGCATTTAGTCTATCGACAATGGACTGAAGGACGCCTTCAAGGGTCTCCTGACGGGCTTTCAGGTGAGCCATGCGACACTTTATTTGTAAGATATTAATTTCTTTGTGTTATCATTATGTACATGGCAGCCCCCGAGCCATAGGTGAGTTTGAAAAAACTCACCTAGGGGTCAATCACGGATCATTTTCCGATCTATATACCAAACCACGTGTTCGGAACGTTCTAACCAACCTTTAAGGTGTCCAAACATAGAATTAGATTGACGTTAGTTTGGTAATTTCGAGCTTATGTAACCTAATAAGGATTTTCTTTTTGCGGGCTTCATCATCAACGGCGGCAGTGAATGCCGCCGAGCTAGACGAGCTGAACCGGAAGCTCAAAAGCTGCGAAGATGAGCTTGATGCTGTTAACAAGAGATTCGACGAGGCACAAGGTAAGCCTTACTCAGTATCCAATTTTTTTGGTTATCCTACTGTCGATGCAATATTCTTATTCTTGATGCTTACACAACCCCAACAAAGGAAATGGAGA
Source organism: Hordeum marinum (assembly GCA_022496015.1). Lineage (NCBI taxonomy): Eukaryota > Viridiplantae > Streptophyta > Magnoliopsida > Poales > Poaceae > Hordeum > Hordeum marinum. Next base: position 333,335,423 of record CM039678.1, on the reverse strand, counting down.
AGCTCAAGGCCGAGCTACAAAATGCGAAGCAGGAGGCTTTGGTTGAGAGGGCGACGGCTGAACAAGCGGCTTCCATGTTGTCAGCCTTAAGAGCCACCAGCGACAAGCACGAGGCTTGGGTGGAGGAGATCCAATAGGAGCTCAAGGATGCTGGCCACAAGTGCGAGGCCCTTGAGCAGAAGGGCAAGGAGAAGGCCACCAAAGTATCCACCATGAAAACCGAACTCCAAAAGGAGCGTGTGGATAGGAGGTTCTTTGAAGAGCAAGTCCGCCAGGCAAAGGTTATAATGGATGGTAAGCCACACTAATTGAAGTGTGTCTTCGGGGATAGCAAGTTCGAGTTTCTTACCCAGGTGTGGCATTCCTTAGGTCCCTACTCCGACCTCCCTAAGAGCACAGCGGACGCGAATCAGCTCTATGCTTCACAAGGAGAAGGAGATGAAGCTCGTCTATTCTGGGCGCAGTTTGAAGCCCCCGAGCGCTCTCCTCTCCTTACTGAGAAGCTAAAGTAGCTGATGGAGCTGCACCGGATGGTGTAGCTGTCCATGAAGGATCTCTGTATCCATCTATGGCCCAATGAGCCACTACCGGGCAACTACTTTAGATTGGTGCAGAAGCTAGTCGACGCCTCGCCCCGGATTGACACACTAAAGCGCTCCTTCTGCATCGAAGGAGCTCAGATGGCCTTTGCAAAGGCCAAGGTGCACTGGTCGGGGCTTGATTTGATGAAGATAGCCACCGCTCCTCCACCTCCTGGAAAGGAACATAGCCCCCTCGATCTATACTTCTCCGGAGTAATGGAGGGTGCTCGGGCGATAGAGTCGCAGTGTTTGAAAGAGAATATGTATGAGTAGATTGTAATGTGTCCGAAGACATTTTAATGTTTTGAGGTTATAATTTATCATGCTTTCAATGTTTTGCATTCCTTATAACTCCTATGCGGCCGTTGAAACTGGAAGCTGCAAGTCGTCGACTTCAGCCCCCATGTAGATACTACATGGGGTGTCCCTACCAATGTACTATATCCCTTAGCCGAGCTATCGGAAGCCGAAGGCGGTGGAGTGTGGTGGACCAGGCAATCGTACCATAATGCTTTATTGCTTTCACTTAGCCGTAGGGGCACGAAAAGGACTGCGGGGGGCTAATGACTAGCCCCCGGTGTTTAGTGATGTTTGGATGAACTGCATCTAAAGCCACTATCACATGGTTTGTATGAAGAACAAACCCCTCATATGACACGGAATATCCTCTGACGAGGATTTGAGTATAACACTCTCACCTTAGATTCATAGACCGGTTCTTGCATACCATGACGGTCAGTTTTCGGCTTTCTCCTTTAAGGTGTTTGACTAGGCTAGCCGGAAACACAATCATAGAGGTTCTCCCTTTGCCCTTTTAGCCGAACTAGCGGGACATAAAGCGGCAGGCACAGGAGTCGGACAACCCAACTATTAACCCACGACATAGTTCGGAACCAATGCATATAAAGCAAATTCCAAGATGCTGAACGCATAATCAATTGTACGTAAGGAGATTTTTTAAACTCGAGCCCCAGTCTATTAGCCGGTTGCATCGTCATATACCGAACAGTTTCGTGAGAAGAGGGAGAAAAATAAAATATGTGCCAAAAAGGACAACGGACAAACATGTATAGTGATGTTGTATTTTTCTCAACAACTCTTATTGCTCGAATTGCCTAAGCAACTGTTTACAAGTATTTGAAAAAAGAAATTTTACAGGAGTGGTTGTACCAGGGGTCTTCGATTGGTGACCTTACATCCTCGATGTGCCATGTCGCTTGTCTAATCTTGCGCCTCCTGGGGAGTGGTGCACCTCAATGGGTGGTACTGTTTGGCAAACGGATCTTGCGAACAAGGTCTTGAGAAGTCACTGAAGTGTGGATAAGCTTTACGCCTTTGGTAGGCCCTTTGATGGTACCTGCATTGTGTGTGAAGACATTTTGATGGTAGTGGTTTGGTTCAGCCAAACTCTTACCCTTTTTTCCCGTCCACCACCCATGGAATTTTAAGTGCAAAGTTGTGCTTCCTTGGCACGTACTTCACTGGTCCTAGGGTTGTGCAATGGGGGCGAGTCCCTATCTAAGGGGATAGGAGGGTTCTAAGAGCTCGAGCTGAAGTTGTGCTCGCTTCCCAACCTTGTGTGCCTTTGCAGCAGATGTCGGCGTTTGCCGATCATCATTGTAATTGATTTCAGCCGCCAAGGAGACATATGTTCCTCAGTTCGGAGAGAGCGCTTTGTATTTCCGTTGATAGTAATGACCCCCTTACGGCCAGGCATCTTGAGCTTGAGGTATGCGTAGTGCAGGATGGCGTTAAAGCAAGCGAACGTTGTTCGGCCGAGCAATGCATCGCCGCTGCGGAAGGGTACAATGTCGAAGATCAAGTCTTCGCTTTGAAAGTTGTCGGGCGAACCAAACACTACTTCCAGGCTTACAGAACCCGTGCACCGAGCCTCGATACCTGGAATCACTCCTTTGAAGGTAGTGTTGCTAGGTTTGATCTTTGATGGATCTATACCCATCTTTTTCACCGTGTCTGAGTAAATCAGATTAAGGCTACTTCCTCCGTCCATTAGGACTTTTGTGAGGCGATACCCGTCTATAATGGGGTCGAGGACGAGGGCGGCCGAACCCCTGTGATGGATATTGGTCCGGTGATCACATCGATGTAAAGTAATCGGGTATGCCGACCATGGGTTATACTTCGAGGCTAGAGGCTCTATAGCGTAGACCTCTCGAAGGGCGCGCTTCCTCTCCTTCTTGGGTATATGGGTGGCATATATCATATTTACTATTGTTAATAAAAAGTGGTTCAGTGGTATGTTAACGAATTGGTCGATTACGAAAACTAGACTTTCTCAATTTAGAGACTTAAGAGCAGAAGAAAAAATGGGAAAATTCCACCATCTCCCAAAAAGAGATGTGGCAATCTTGAAGAGAAAATTATCTACCTTACAAAGGTATCTCGGCGGGATCTAATATATTTTTTCACCTCTAGAGGGAATTTATTATGTCCGCCACCCATCGGACCCCGAGGCTCATCCTCATCCTCGCTGCGAGGGCTCTTGCCTTGATCCCCGGGCATGAGTTTGCCTGCCTGTTTGAACAACCCAATAGTTACGGTGCATATGGTTGGTGGGCTTCTCTTGAGTGCCATGGATTTGGCAAGGCCTTTCCATGATCTTCCCTAGCGTCGTGGGTCCGTCGCGATTGCCTTTAGGAGGCTTCTTTTGCTGCCCAGGTCGGGAATTGCGGAAGCTGGCATTAATGGCCGTGTCATCGACATCACTATTGTTGTGATTGCGCTTGTTCTTATTGCACTTTGGTTTCCCGTTGCCATCCCGAATTTCAGAGGTGTCGAGATCCTCAAAGTTGTGGCTGCGTCTTGCTAGCCAGTTATCTTTGCCCGTGCAAAAGGGGGTCATGAGTGATGTAAGGGCGGACATAGTTTGAGGTTTATCCTGGCCGAGATGGCAGACCAACCATTCATCCCGAATATTGTGCCGGAAGGAGGCTATTTCCTCAGCATCCGGGCAGTCAACAATCTAGTTTTTCTTGGTCAAGAACCGATTCCAGAATTGCCGCACAAACTCTCTGGGCTTTTGAAGGACGTTGCTTAGATCGGAGGAATCCGGCGGCCGAACATAGGTGCCCTGGAAGTTAGATCAGAATGCATCTTCTAGGTCTTCCCAGCATCCAATGGAGTTTTCGAGGAGGCTATTTAACCAGTGTTGAGCTGTCCCCTTGAGTTTTAGGGGGAGATATCTGATGGCATGGAGATCGCCTCCTCTCGCCATGTGGATGTGGAGGAGGAAGTCCTCAATCCATACAGTTGGGTCAGTTGTCCCATCGTACTGCTCTATGTTCATGGGTTTAAACCCCTCTGGGAACTGATGTTGTATCACCTCATCCGTGAAACATAGTGGGTGGGCGACACCTCTTACCTGAGCTATGTCGTGCCGGTATTCGGCGTGTGTTCTAGTACGGTTGCGTTCACGACCTCTATTGTTGCGGTCGAGCCATGGTCTGTACCCGTCCCGTCTATCGGGTGAGTATCCTCTAGATCCGTAGATGGATCTTGTACGACCTTCTCTGTATTCCAGGTTGTGTCGTAGGTCAAACCTGTCATCGGGCTCTAGTAGCTCCTTTCCCCGTCTTTGGGGCATCATCGGCCTATAACCGGTGTCGTCATCCGTCCTGTCTCGTCCTCGAGGAGGTCGGTTTGGCTTCTCGTATGGGGTATATTTAGAAGACGGCGTATCAGTGAGCTTGTCGTTGAATTGCGGCAGCAGCCTTCTGCGTGGATATCTCTTAGGTTGGTCCGATAGACCGGTACTGTATCCTTCCTCAGATGCGAGGACACTTGTCCATTGATAATTGAGGTTATCTTGTTCGGCTTTAAGCTTCCATTCTTTTGCTTTCAGGCTACGGGTTGTTGCTATAAGCTGTTGCCTGAACAATTCTTGATCTTCAAGATTATTAGGGATGTCGGAGTCATAGGCTTCCGGGATGTCCTCCTCCTCAACAGGTGGAGGTAGTTATCGTCCTCGAAATCCTCTAGGTCATTGGGGTTGCGCTGCTCTTCAGACCTTTCCCGACCGTCTAACGGGTGTTCGGGGATACCGGGATCGCCAAGGTCTTCCGGGGTATCTCCGTCCCTGGTGCCGACAATATCTTTCCTTCCCTTTTTTCCTTTTGACCGTTTATGCGGCTTCTGGTGCCTTCACATCGCTTCATCTGACTTGTCGCCGTCGTTGTTAGGCGTGTTCTAGCAATTAGCGGTAGGAGTGTCCACCATGTAGACGTCGTATGTGGAGGTAGCGACCCATTGCCTGGTGTTAATGGGGGTGGGAGCACAATACTCATCATCCATATATTCTGCCTCCTTGGAGGCGTAGTCCAGCATGTTAGTTAAATCTTCGACTTTGGCTACCAAGTGGGTGGTGGGTGGGCAAAAAATTTGTCCTGACCCACCCTATGCCCGATCTAAGCATGGATCAGGGTTGGATTTTCGGTAATCTTTATCGACAAGATCCGATCTAGGTCCTCGTTGAGTATCGAGAGCTCGGTTGGGTCAACCAGCTCGAAGCTTTCAGAGTTGACCTCCGTTGTTTCCGTGCTAGGGGAGTGTTCGACAAGAACATGTATCCGGACGTTCTGCAATATGGCCGGACCGGGACTTAGAGTCAGGTCCTTGTTGGGGAAAATCCCGTGGTCGTGACCAAAAGAAGGATCCAAAGTTAAAGCCTTGGAGTCTTCGGGCGCGACAGGTGATACTACGAGCCCGGTTAGCAAAAGATCACCCTAAGAGTCCACGAAGAACTCTAGGTTCCCGAATCTGACCTCTTGAACAGGGGTGAAGCTCCCGACCCGGCCTAGATGGCCGGTCGGGTCAACATGCAGCACAATGCTACCGAAAGAGAAGATCTGTCTAGGGACAAAGGTGTCCATGTTGCGAACCTCTTCATTGATGGCGATGCGAGCCATCGATTCCTTCGATGATCACAGCAGAACTCTCAATGAAAGCACCAAGGTCGGTGTCAAACCGGCGGATCTCGGGTAGGCGGTCCTGAGGTGTGAGACTAGAATTTATGGTAACAAGAGACAAGGGAGACGATGTTTACCCAGGTTTGGGCCCTTCCTACGTCCTGCTTGATTGTATTGATCATGTATAGGTTACATATTCGATCTACCTCAAGATCAAATAGCTAAACCCTAGATGATTTTTCCTCTCTACAACCTAAAACCCTCCGGCTTATATAGACCCCATGGATACCTAGGGTTTACACATGGTCGGTTACACGATGAAGGGATAAACATGCCTATTCGCTACATCAAACGTGGAGGACAAGCCACTATTCCCAAATCTTCCTTCCTGGAGACAGATCCTTCGATCGATCCAATGCTTAGCAAGAGACCCATACAGGCTGGCCCATAAGAAACAGGTCGGCCTCCCGAGGACCCCTTAATCCAGGACTCCCTCACCTCTGGCGCGCCCTGGTGGGTTGTGGCCTCCTTGTCTCTCCCCCTAGCACTTGTCTTGTCCACTGGATGTCTTCTGTCCCAAAAAAATCTCCAAAAAGTTTCACGGTGTTTGGGCTTCGTTTTGTACTGATTTTCTACGAAGTAAAAAAAAGCAAAATCAACAACTGGCACTTTGGCACTATGTCAATAGGTTAGTCCCAAAAAATGATATAAAGTTGCTATAAAATGATTGTAAACCATCCAAGATTGATAATATAACAGCATGGAACAAACAAAAATTATAGATACGTTGGAGACGTATCAGCATCCACAAGCTTAATTCCTACTCGTCTTGGAGTAGGTAAATGATAAAAACAGAATTTTTGATGTGGAATGCTGCCTAACATGTTCATCACATATTCTTTTCCTTTGTAGCATGGACATTTGGACTTTTAGATGGTTCAAAGCAAGTCTAGTTTTGAAATAGAGACTTTAATACTGAAGCATATCAAGAAGCAACCATGTCTTTCAAATTATTAGCACTAAAGCAAGTTATCCCTAGCCCATCATGCTCAAACATCGACCCATTCATGAAACACACTCAAATATTAGCTACACCTAATGCTCAATTACGATCATAGTGACCCCTAGTAGGTTCTTTATGAGAGAAGATGGCGACTCAAGTAAAAATAAAAATTGCATAAATTAAATAGATAAGCCCTTCACATAGGGAAGTAGGATTTGTAGAGGTGCAAGAGCTCAAGGTTTGAATTGAGAGAGAAATATTTTGGGTGGCATGCCTTTCTTGTCAACAAAAATGACCGAGAGATTTTAATACATTTCCATGCTAGATACATCATAAGCGGTTCCCAAATAGAAAATAAAGTTTATTCCTTTTTCCACCATTCTTTCACTTTCCATGGCTAGCAAGAATCCACGATTGCCTTCCATACCAACACTTTCCAAGGAATTTATTATTTGACAACATAAAGTAAATTTCTTTTCTTTTTTCATTTTGGGACTGGGCATCCCTATTACCGTCATACCCTCATGCAATGACAATTGAATAAACACACATCTTGAGAATAACACATCTAGCATGGAAAAATATCGGTCACCCCTATCGCTTCCTGAGAGGTATGAGCACACAAAAAGGAAAAAGTATTTTGAAAATTAGAGATGGCACATACAAATTTGCTTGGAACGGCATGGAAATACTGCATGGAAATACCACATATAGGTAGGTATGGTGGACTCATATGGCAAAACTAGGTTTAAGGATTTTGGATGCACAAGTAGTATTTCTACTTAGTACAAGTGAAGGGAAGCAAATAGATTGAGAAGCATCCAAGAAAGAAACGAAAAATCACATAAGCGAGCATTAAGCATAACTAACACCGAATAATGCACCATAAGTAGGATGTAATTTCATGGCACAACTATTGACTTTCATGCTTGCATAGGGAATCAAAAACCTTAACACCAATATTCTTACTAACCATAATTACTCACTAACATAACTCACATATTACTATTATCATATCTCAAAACTATTACAAAGAATCAAGTTTAATTTATCCAATGATCTTCATGAAAGTTTTTATTATATCCCTCTTGAATATATATATATATATCACTTTGGGACTAGTTTCAAATATTGTCATTGCTTTTGACAAGCTCACATAGATATAAGTGAAGATCATGAGCATACAAATTTAGCTCTCAAAATAGTATAAGTGAAGCATCAGAGGATTTCTTTAAAATTACTAACTCCCAAATAAATATAAGTGAAGCATGAGAGCATTTCTTCAAACAAGTAAAAGCACGTCTTGCTCAAAATGTTATAAGTGAAGCACTAGAGCAATTCCATTGTTGGTATAAAAATCGGCGGATCTCGGGTAGGGGGTCCCGAGCTGTGAGTCTAGGATCGATGGTAACAAGGGGACGAAGGAGACGATGTTTACCCAGGTTCGGGCCCTCCTATGGAGGTAAAAACCTACATCCTTCTCGATTGTATTGATGGTATGAAGGTTACAGAGTTGATCTACCTTGAGATCAGATAGCTAAAACCCTAGATGATTTTCTCCGCCCTATAATCTAAAACCCTCCCGATTTATATAGATACCGGGGGGTACCTAGGTTTTACACATGGTAGATCTCCTGTTGGGAATGGAGATGTTGATTTCCTCATCTTGACTTGGAGTGCACGACACGCCTTCGGGACTTGCTTCTAGAACACGGGGTATCAATGTACCCGGCCCATCCTGTGACAGCCAGAGAGCAGCCCACCAAGATGGCCTATCGGGAGATAGGCCAGCGGCTGAGGACCCCTTAGTCCAGGACTCCCTCAGTAGCCCCCGAACTAGCCCCCAACGCCAAGGGTCTCAGCTCTGGTAGCTCCATAGATCAGAGTCTTTAGCTTGCGGGGTGAGTTCTTCTCCCCATTAGTGACCAGTTGAGACTAGTCTAGCTTCCGATGAGGCATAACTTTTCCGATCATATGATCATCCGAGCACCGTGAGTTGCTTAGTCCCGAAGGCCAAACGTCAAAGTGTAAACATAGTTTTCTGACGACCTTTCTGACAAAGGGTCGTGGCCTACCACGACCGCTGAACCAATTATGAAAACTCCATTCGCAGTTCGAGGCCATTTTTACATTGGCATGACTCATCAATGCATAGATCATGCTCAGTTTCACACGGGATATTATTAACATCCTAAGTTACTTTACAAGTGCATAACGTCATGCACGTCTCGGGAAGCAGAGAGATTTGCGCCGTAGTAAAGGGAGGCTAATCGGCATCATGCCTCATAAAAAGGAAAAAACCAAGGCCTATTCACACTTCCCATTCGCATCCTCTGCTTTCCCAATCCTCCCAAGCTCAGAGAGCCCAGATCCAGTTCTTCCTCATCTTCCCCTCTGAGCTTAGCCATGGCGGGTTCGGGATCCAATGGAAAGTGGGAGGCCTCCATGGTCACCTACAAGGACATCCGGGTGTTAAAGCTCGCCGGCTACCTCCCCGCCAATGTCTTCCACCGTAGTCCAGAGGTGAACCAGGTGGTCGCTACCCCTAAGCTAGGCGAGATGGTGGTGTTCATCCCTCATTTCATATGGGGACTGGCCTTCCTGCTCCACCCCTTCGTACAGGGCCTCATGTTCTTCTATGAACTGGACTTCCATGATCTTCCCCCAAACTCCTTCACGCATATTTCAGCATTCACTATTGTCTACGAAGCCTTCCTGCGGGTCGAGCCACACTTCGGCCTGTGGCTCAAGCTCTTCAATGTCAAGCCGAAGACCGTTGCGGGCGAGCACGCAGACTGCGGACGGCCACTGATCAGCAAGCTCCCTCGCGTCGGGTGGCCGACTAGCACCTTCATCGACACAATCAAGATCTGGCAGAAGGAATGGTTCTACATCACCAAACCAAGGGACGAGGGCCAGGTCGCACCAGCCGAGTTTAGATCTAGACCTCCTGCGAGATTGACCTTATGGCTCAGGAAGGACATTGATTGGGGGTCGGATGTAGAGGTGGAATCACTGCAGAAGTGCATTTCCTCGATGATCAAGGCCAAGATCGAGTTGGTTAACATGGTCCATATCATGCTCCAATGCCGTCTCCTCCCCTGCCAGCATCGGGCCTCCCTAATGTGGGCTTATCATCTTGAGGATGAGCCTACTGTGCACCAACTCTTCTGCACTACCCACGAGAAATTGTGGAAGGCACTATTCAAGCCCCGGAAGAGCTGGCTAGCCAAGAAGGAGGATTCAGGCCTAAGCGCCGTAACCCTCCTACCCATGTACGATATAATTTCAATCCACTAGCTTTGTTTTTTGACAATAGGACTGAATGCCTTCCCCTCATCTTTGTAGAAATGGCTGAGCAAGGCCATGGGAATTAACTGCCCAGCACCACAGCCCAAAGACCCCAGGTCGGAGTTGTTGACGGAGATGCTCGTCATGGCGCCATACACGGCGCCAGAGAAGGAGGAGGAGAAGAAGGCCAGAGAAGATCTCCGCATAAGGGACCAGCCAGACAATATGTCCGAGGAAACCCATGCCTCATCCACCCATGACGAAGAGCATGAGGATGAGGGGGAAGGTGATCCCCCCTCACAAGAAAGAGGGTGGCGTCGCCGGACGCCGTGAAGGATGTACCTCCTCCTGACCCGAAGAGGGTGTGTCAGTCGAGGTTGATCCTGGCCGACGACAGCTTGGACTCTGATGCCTAGTCTGAGGACTTCGAGAAGGTTCCCCAAAGGAACCTAAGGGTCAAGCCCCCAGCTCAAAGGTATGAATCCGAAGACTCCTTGAGTCACTTATGCAAAGTTTTTAATGTTTTAAATGTATGAACGCCTTTTGATTTGTAGCCCTCCACGCGTTCTCCCCATCGACCAAATATCGGATGGGCAGTCTCCACCCGCCGAGCTGGCGGAGAGTGGGACTGCGTCACACCCCACACCTCCAGGGGCCGTGAAGGATGCCGCGGAGGTGTCATCCTGCCCGACTCCTTTGGAGCCAAACACAAGCGATGGGGCCGATGACGACACGACTGAGGTTAACGCCTTGACCGTCGAAGACCAGGGGGAGCCCTTCCTTGCCGCTGAGGAGGAAGGACAGAGGAATGTCCAGTCCCCTTTGAGGTCATCTCCGAATCGCACTGTGCCTCCGAAGCTACCGACTCAATCCTGAATTAGAGATCGGGTTAGCCGATCACCACCGGTGCCACCGATGACTAGGTAGACGGTCATGGAGGAGGCTCTATCAAGCGCCTGCATGTTCCAAGATCACCGCACTCTTATGGGTGAGTTTTTGCAAGCCATTCAATCCATTGATAGCAGACTGAAAGAGGCCTTCAATGGTGTCTTGACGGGCTTCAAGGTGAGCCATGTAATACCCTTTTACTAAAAAATAAATTTCATTAGGTTTGTGCTATCTTTATATTTATAGCAGCCCCCGAGCCCTAGGTTAGTTTAGAGAAACTCACCCATGGGTCAAATACCCAGGAGTAACCAATGATGCACACGTCATTATTCGTCCCATACTGTTCTAGATGTCCTTAAGATGACCGAGCATAGGTCATATTCTTGATAGTTCGGGGATTTGAACGTACATAATCTAATATATGTTTATTGTTTGTAGGCCTCATCATTGGCGGCGGCTGTTAATGCCGCGGAGCTTGCCGAGCTAAATCGGAAGCTCAAAAGCTCCGAAGAGGAGCTTGATGCCCTGAACAAGAGGATCGATGAGTTGCAAGGATAGCCAAATTGTGATATTCGGTCTGTTTATTTTTTAGTGATCCGTACTGGTAACCCAGTATAATTATTTATTCATTGCTTCCACAACTTCGGCTAAGGAGGTTGAGAATCTCAAGGCCGAGCTTAAGAAGATGAAGCAAGAGGCCGCGGATGAGAAGGCGCCAGTGCAACAAGGCGCAGCCGAACTCTCCGCATTGAAAATGGCAAGTGCTAAGCTTGAAGCTTGAGTGCAGGAGCTGCAACAGGAGCTCAAGGATGACAGCATGAAGTGCAAGGCCCTTGAGTAGAAAGGAAAAGAGCAAGCCACTGAGATAACCATACTAAAATCCGAGCTCCAACATGAGCGGGTGGAGAGGCGGTTTTTGGAAGAAGAAATCAGCCAAGTCAAGGTTGTCATAGATGGTAAGCCATATTTAATGCAGTGTGCCTTTGGTGATAGCAGGTTCACATTGCTCACCCACATGTGGCGTTCCTTAGGCGCCTGTTCGAACCTCCAAAAGTGTGCGGTGGATGCAAACAAGTTCTATGCTTTGAAGGATGAGGACGATGAAGCTAGGCTATTCTAGGCGTAGTTTAAAGACCCCGAGCACTCCCCTCTTCTGATCAAGAAGATGAAGCAATTGATGGAGCTGCACAGGATGGCGGAGCCGGCCATGAAGGAACTCTACATTCTGCTATGGCCTGAAGAGTCGTTGCGGGACAACTAATTTGGCTTGGTGCGGAGGTTGTGCGATGGTGCACCTCGGATTGACACGCTAAAGCATTCTACATGCATCGAGGGTGCTCGGATGGCCTTTGTAAGGACCATGGTTCACTGGCCAAGGCTCGATCCGACCAAGATGGCCACCGCACCTCTGCCCCTTGGAAAAGAGTATAGGCACCCCGAGTGGTACTTATCCATAGTTATGGAGGGTGCTCGGGCGATAGTGTCCCAATGCTCAAAGGATGTTTGTTTTATGAGTGAGCACATTGTAATATGTCCGAAGAGTGTTAACGCTTTATAATTGGGTTGCATGGTTTATCATGTCTTTTAAGTTTTAATATTTATTTTGACTCCCATGTGGCTGTTTTATCTGAAAGTTGCGACTCATCGGCTTCAGCCCTCACGCAGATACTGTGTGAGGTGTTTCTGCCTTCACACTGTGACCTTTAGCCGAGGTATCAGTGCCCGTAGGCGATAGTGCGAGGGGAACAAGGCAATCAGACTATGATGCTTTATCGTTTTCACTTAGTCGTAGGAGCTTAAAAAATGTGGGGGCTGATGACTAGCCCCTGTGTTTTAGGATGTTCGGATGTACTGAGGCCGGAGCTAGCATCACATGGTTTGTTCAAGTACAAAACCCATCATATGAGACAGAGTAACCTCTATCGATTTTTTAGTATGACACTTATGCTTGGATTTGCAGACCGGTTCTCACGTACTATGACAGTCAGTTTTCGACTTTCTCCATTGAGGTGCTTGACTAGGCGAGCTGGAAACACAATCGCAGAGGTTCTCCCATTGCCCTTTTAGCCGAACTAGCGGAACATAAAAGGGCAAACACAGGAGCCGGGCAACCCAACTATTGACCCAAGACATAGTTCAGAACCAATGCATATAAAGCAAAATCCAGGACGCCAAACACATGATTGATTGTGTGGGTTTGATGCTTAGGGTGATATATTAAATTCAAGCCCTCGGCCTATTAGCCGGTTGCATTGTAACGTGTACCGAACAGTTTCACAAGAAGCATTGATGAGGGAAGAAATAGAGTATGTATCATAAAATACAACGAAGTGTCCATGCATAATGGTCTTGTATTTGATCAATAACTCTTATAACTAAAATTGCCAAAGCAACTGTTTACAGGTACTTGAAGAGGAAATATAAAGTTTACAGGTGAGGTTGTGCCAGGGGTCTTCGATGGGTGGCCTGACGTCCTTGATGTGCCCTGTCGCTTGTCCGCTCATGGCATCCTAGGGAGTTGCATTCCTTTAAGGGTAATTGGTGTCATTAGCGGGCCTTGGAAAGAAGGTCTTTAGAAGTCACCAAAGTATGCACGAGATTTATGCCTTAGCAGGTCCTTGATGGTCCTTGAGGTTCTGAGGACATGTACTGGCAGTAGATCGGTCCAGCCGAACACTTTCCTTTTGATAGTTGTTCCCCATTGTTCCCCGTGCAATTTTGAGTGCAAAGTTGTGCCTTCTCGGCATGTGTTTTATGAGAATTAGGGTTGTGCAATGGGGAGTGTGTCCCTATTTCTGGGGAGAAGAAGGTTCCGGGAGTTCGGACTAAAACCGAGCTCGTTTGTCAACCTTACATGCCTTTATGGCAGATTTCAACGTTTGCCGATCGTCATCATAATGAAATTCAGCCGCCAGGGCCAATGCATGTTTCTCAGCTCGGAGGGAACGCTCTATGTTGCCATTGACAGTAATAACCCCCTTGGTCCCGAGCATTTTGTGCTTGAGGTATGTGTAGTGTGGGACGACGTTGAAGCAAGCGAACGCTGTACGGCCTGACAGGCCATGATAACCACTGCAGAAAAGGTACAACGTCGAAGATCAAGTCCTTGCTACCGAAGTTATCAGGCGAACCGAACAATACTTCCAGGCTCACAGAGCCCGTGCACCAAGCTTTTACGCCTGGGATTACTCCTTTAAAGGTAGTGTTGCTGGGTTTGATCCTTGATGGATCTATACCCATCTTTTTCACCGTGTCTGAGTAAATCAGATTGAGGCTACTTCCTCCATCCATTAGGACTTTAGTGAGGTGATACCAGTCGATAATGGGGTCTAGGACGAGGGCAGTTGAACCCCCACGACAGATACTGGTCGGATGGTCTCGACGATTGAAGGTGATCGGGTACGCCGACCATGGGTTATACTTTGGGGCTACAGGCTCTACGACGTAGACCTCTCGAAGGGCGCGCTTCGTCTCCTTTTTGGGTATGTCAGTGGCGTATATCATGTTCACAGTCTTTACTTCTGGGAGGAACTACTTTTGTCCACCATTGATAGGACCTCGGGGCTTGTCATCGTCCTTGCTGCATGGGCCCTTGCCTTGTTTCTCGGCTGCGAGTTTGCTAGCCTGTTTGAACACCCAACAATTACGGTTGGTTTGGGTGGCGGGTTTGTCTTTGTAAATGCATCTAGTGCCCCTTAGTGATTTTGGTGTATTGAAGACTTATAGGTTAAGGAACTAATGTGTTTGTGAGTGTACACGGGATCTATAAGTCGATCAGGAGTTTGATATATTCGGAGATTACCGACCCCTAAAAATGTATGTCTTCAACTAAAGACTTTGGTATTCCCTGAGTACTTTGTGTTGGGGAACGTCGCATGGGAAACAAAAATCTTCCTACGTGCACGCAAACCTATCCATGGTGATGAGCATCTACGAGAGGGAGAGTGCATCTACATACCCTTGTAGATCGCTAAGCGGGAAGCGTTAAGAAACGCGGTTGGTGTAGTCGAACTTCTTCGCGATCCAAATCGCCGAGCGTCCCGCGATCTCATCACGATCCGTCCTGCGATCCAATCACGATCCGTTCTGCGAACACATCACGATCCGTCCCACAAACACATCACGATCCATCTCACAAACTTGATCATGATCCATCCCGCGAACTCATCATGATCCGTTCCGCGATCTCATCACGAACCGTCTCGCGATCTCGATCACGGTCCTTCCGATCTAGCACCGAATGGACGGCACCTCCGCGTTCAACACACGTGCAGCTTGATGATGATCTCCACCGTCTTGATCCAGCAAGAGGAGGTGGAGAGGAGAGAGAGTTCACCAGAAGCGTGACGGCGCTCTGGTGATGGTGGTGTAGCAATTCCGGCAGGGCTTCGCCTAAGCACTACCAAAAACCGATCTAGTGGAGCACCGGTGGAACGGGTAGCACGTGGCCGTAAGTTGTGTCCCGTGTGCTAGCCCTGACCCTCTATTTATATGTTGAGCCCTGGGGTCTAAACTTGGAGCAAAAACCTCTACAAGGTCGATTTTGCCCGCACAAGGTCGGTTTGGCCCGCAAGAAAAGAGTCCAACTCGGATTCCTACAGTCCCGTGCACAAGCGGTAGTACCGCTTCACGAGCGGTAGTACCGCTTGAGCGGTAGTACCGCTTCACAAGCGGTAGTACTACTTCACAAGCGCTAGTACTGCTTGAGCGGTAGTACCGCTTCACAAGCGGTAGTACTGCCTTACTGCCTATGGCAGCAGCAAAACTTCCTTTTGCCCTTTCCAATACCTCGTGGGTTTTACCCCATTGGTCCATATAAAGTGTTGCTGTACCCGAACACTTCGGTAAACATCCAGAACCCCTTCCAGTTAATTCCGGAACTCTTCCAGAGATCAAAACACTATTATCACATATATCAATCTTTATCTCCAGACTCTTCCGGAGATCCTCGTCATGTCCTGGATTGTATCCGAGACTCCGAACATCCTTCGGTCACCACCATATATAACTCTATACTACCGAAACGTCACCAAACCTTAAGTGTGCAGACCCTGCGGGTTCGAGAACTATGTAGACATGACCGAGACACCTCTACGGCCAATAACCAATGGCGGGACCTGGACATCCACATTGGTTCCTACATATTCTACGAAGATCTTTATCGGTCGAACCTCTATGCCAAGGATTCAGTTAATCCCGTACAACGTTCCCTTTGTTCTTCGGTATGTTACTTGCCCGAGATTCGATCATCGGTATCTCCATACCTAGTTCAACCTCGTTACCGGCAAGTCTCTTTACTCGTTCCGTAATACAAGATCCCGCAACTAACAATTAGTCACATTGCTTGCAAGGCTTATTGTGATGTTGCATTACCGAGAGGGCCCTGAGATACCTCTCCGTCACACGGAGTAACAAATCCCAGTCTTGATCCATGCCAACTCAACAGACACCATCGAAGATACCTGTAGAGCACCTTTATAGTCACCCAGTTACGTTGCGACGTTTGATACACACAAGGCACTCCTCCAACATCTGTGAGTTGCATGATCTCATGGTCACAGGAACACATACTTGACATGCGGAAAACAGTAGCAATAAACTGACACGATCATATGCTACGTTTGTAGTTTGGGTCTTGTCCATCACATCATTCTCCTAATGATGTGACCCCGTTATCAAATGACATCTCATGTCCATGGCTAGGAAACCTTAACCATCTTTTGATCAATGAGCTAGTCTATTAGAGGCATACTAGGGACATGGTTTTGTCTATGTATCCACACATGCATCTAAGTCTCCGATCAATACAATTATAGCATGGATAATAAACGATTATCATGAACAGGGAAATATGATAATAACTAATTTATTATTGCCTCTAGGGCATATTTCCAACAGTCTCCCACTTGCACTAGAGTCAATAATCTAGTTCACATCACCATGTGATTCGCATTGTTATGAATCTAACACCCAACGAGTTCTGGGGCTCGATCATGCTTTGCATGTGAGAGAGGTCTTTTATAGTCAACGGGTCTGCGATATTCAGATCCGTGTGTACTTTGCAAATCTCTATGTCAAACCGTAAACACTGCTACCACACTCCACTTGGTACTACTTCCAAATGGCTGCTCCACTATATGTATCCAGATTGTTACTACTAGTCATCCGGATTGGTGCTAAAGCCTGCATCGATGTAACTCTTTACGACGAACTCTTTATCACTTCCATAATCGAGAAACATCTCCTTATTCTTTTAGTTACTAAGGATAATCTTGACCGCTGTCGAATGATCCACTCCTGGTTCACTCTTTTACCCCCTGACGAACTCATGCCAAGGCACACGCATGTGCGGTACACAACATGGCATACTGTACAGAGCCTATGGCTAAGGCATAGGGGACGACGTTCGTCCTTTCTCTCTCTTCTGCCGTTGTCGAGCTTTGAGTCTCACTCAACTTCACACCTTACAAATCAGACGAGAACTCTTTCTCTGACTGATACATTCTGAACTCCTTCAAAATCTTGTCAAGGTATGTACTCATTGAAAGTCTCATCAAGCATCTTGATCTATCTCTATAGATTTTTGATGCTCAACAATTAGGTAGCATTATCCAGGTCTTCCTTTGAAAATCACTTTTCAAACAACCATTTATGCTTTCCAGAAATCCTACATTATTTCCGATCAACAATATGTCATCCACATATACTTATCAGAAATTCTATAGTGCTCCCACTCACTTTATTTAAATACAAGTTTCTCGTAAACTTTGTATAAACATTAAAACTTTGATCACCTCATCAAAGCGTATATTCCAACTCCGAGATGCTTGCTTCAGTCCATAGAAAGATCACTAAAGCTTGCACACCTTTTAGCATCCTTAGGACCGAAAAAACCATCCGGTTGTATCACATACAACCTTTCCTCAAGTAAACCGTTAAGGAAACGATGTTTTGACATCCATCTGCCAGATTTCATAATTGAAAATGCAGCAACTGCTAACATAATTTCAACAGACTTTAGCATCGCTACGAGTGAGAAAGTCTCACCGCAGTCAACTCCTTGAACTTTTCACAAACATCTTTGCAACAAGTCGAGCTTTTACAAATGGTGACATTCACCATCAATGTTTGTCTTCATTTTAAAGATTCATTTGTACTCAATGACCTGCCGTCCAATGAGCAAGTCTACCAAAGTCTACACTTGGTTTTCATACATGGATCCTATCTCGGATTTCATGGCCTCCAACCATTTGTCGGAATCCGGGCCCATCATCGCTTCTCCATAGCTCGTAGGTTCATCGTTGTCCAACAACATGATCTCCAAGACAGAGTTGTCGTACTACTTAGGAGCAGTACACATCCTTGTCAACCTACGAAGTTCGATAATAACTTGATCCTGAAGCTTCATGATCATCATCATTAACTTCCTCTTCAACTAACGTAGGCTTCACAGAAACATCTTTCTGCGCTGTGCTACTCTCTGGTTGAACAAAGGTTTAACAACCTCATCAAGTTCTATCTTCCTCCCACTCAATTCTTTCGAGAGAAACTTTTCCTCGAGAAAGGATCCGTTTTAGTAACAAACACTTTGCACTTGGATCTGAGATAGAAGGTTCACCCAACTGATCCTAGGGTATTCTATAAAGATGCATTTGTCCGCCTTGGGTTCGACCTCATTAGGTGAAAACATTTTCCACACAAGTGTCGCAGCCCCAAACATTAAGAAATGACAGCTTAGGTTTCTATCAAACCACAATTCACACGGTGTCATCTCAACGGATTTAGATGGTGTCCTATTTAAAGTGAATGTAGTTGTGTCTAATGCATAACCCAAAAATTATAGTAGTAAAACGATAAGAGACATCATAGCACGCACCATATCCAATAGAGCATGACTATGATGATCAGACACACCATCACACTATGGTGTTCCAGGTGGCGTTAGTTGTGAAACAAATTTCACATTGTCTTAAGTTGCATGCGAAAGTCGTAACTCAGATATTCACCTCCACGATCATATCGCAGTCATTTTTATCTTCTTGTCACGATGATCTTAAACTTCACTCTGAATTTACTTGAACCTTTCAAATGATTCAGACTTGTGTTTCATTAAGTAAATATACACTATATCTACTCAAATCATCAGTGAAGGTAAGAAAATAACGATATCCACTGCATGCTACAAGACTCACTAGATTGCATACATCAACATGTATCATTTCCAATGAATCACTTGCCCGCTCCATCCAACGGGGTCTTTTAGTCATCTTGCCCAAGAGGCATGGTTCGCATGTCTCAACCGATTCGAAATCGAATGAGTCCAAAGATCCATCAGCATGGAGTTTCTTCATGCGCTTTATACCAATATGACATTCTGCGGCAGTGCCACAAATATGTGGTACTATCATTATTAACTTTGTATCTTTTGACATCAATGTTATGAACATGTGTATTACTACAATCAAGATTTCAACAAACCATTCTCACTGAGTGCATGACCATTGAAGGTATTATTCATGTAAACATAATAACCATTATTCTCTAGCTTAAATGAATAACCGTATTGCAACAAACATGATCTAATCATGTCCATGCTCAACGCAGAACACCGAATAACAATTATTCAGGTTCGTCACTAATCCTGAAGGTAAAGAGAGCGTGCGATGTTGATCACATCAACCTTGGAAACATTTCCAACACACATCATCACCCCACCCTTAGCTAGTTCTTCGTTTATTCCGTAGCTTTTATTTCGAGTTACTAACATCTAGCAACCGAACCGGTATCCAATACCCAGGTGCTACTAGGAGTACTAGAAAGGCACACATCAATAACTCATATATCAAATATACTTCTGCCGATGTTGCCAGCCTTTTTATCTACCAAGTATCTAGGGTTCTTCCGCTTCAGCGACCTCTCACCTCATAATAGAAGCACTTAGTCTCGGGTTTGAGTTCAACTTTGGGTTGCTTCACTCGAGAAGCAACTGACTTGCTATCCATGAAGTTTCCCTCCTTGCTCTTGCCTTTTTCGAAACTAGTGGTTTGATTAACCATCAACACTTGACGCTCCTTCTTGATTTCTACCTTTGCGGTGTCAAACATCATGAACAACTCAGGGATCAATACTTCTATCCCTGGTGTTTTATAGTTCATCACTATGTTCTAGTAGCTTTAGTGACAGTGACTTGGAGAACTATATCAATCACTATCTTATCTGGAAGAGCAACTCCCACTTGATTCAAGCGATTGTAGTACCCAGACAATCTGAGTACATGCTCAACGATTGAGCTATTCTCCTTCATCTTACAGGCAAAGAATCTTGTTGGAGATCTCATATCTCGCAACACAGGCACGAGCCTGAGATCACAATTTCTGCTCCTAGAACATCTCATATGTTCCGTGACGTTCAAAACGTTTCGGAGCCTCAATTCTAAGCCGTAATGCATGACGCACTAAACTATCAAGTAGTCATCGAAACGTGCCTGTTAGATGTTCACAACATCTACAGACGACGCTAGAGGGGGTGGCGCACCGAGCGGTGCATTAAGGACATAAGCCTTCTGTGCAGCAAAGCGGACAATCCTCAGATCACGGACCCAGTCCGCAATATTGCTACCATCATCTTTCAACTCTATTTCTCTAGGAACATATAAAAATTAAGGGAGCTACAGCGCGATCTAGTAATCTACAACATAATTTGCAAAGACACTATTGACTATGTTCATGATAATGAGTTCAACTAATCATATTACTTAAGAACTCCCACTCAAATTGACATCCCTCCGATCATTCGAGTGATACATGATCCAAATTCACCAACTCAAGTCCGATCAGCACGTGAGTTGAGGTGGCTGCAATGGTGAACATCATCATGTTGATCATATCTACTATATGACTCATGTTCGACCTTTCGGTCTCTTGTGTTCCGAGGCCATGTCTGTACATGCTAGGCTCGTCAAGTTTAACCCGAGTGTTTTGCACGTGCAAATCTGGCTTGCACCCATTGTATGTGAACGTAGAGTCTATCACACCCGATCATCACGTGGTGTCTCAACACGACGAACTTTCGCAACAGTGCACACTCGGGGAGAACACAATTTATCTTGAAATTAAGTGAGGGATCACCTTATAATGCTACCGTCGTCCTAAGCAAAACATGGTGCATAAAAAGGATTAACATCACATGCAAATCATAAGTGACATGATATGGCCATGAACTTGTGCTTTTGATCTCCATCTAGAAAGCACCGGCATGATCTCCATCGTCACCGGCATGACACCATGATCTCCATCATCTTGATCTCCATCAATGTGTCGCCATTGGGGTTGTCACGCCCTGCATGCTTCTACTACTATTGCTACCGTTTAGCGATAAAGTAAAGCATTACATAGCGCTTAATGATTGACACGCAGGTCATACAATAATTAAAGACAACCCTATGGCTCTTGCCGGTTGCCGTACTCATCGACATGCAAGTCGTGATAATCTATACATCACATGATCATCTCATACATCACATATATCACATCATGTAATTGGCCATATCACATCACAACATACCCCGCAAAAACAAGTTAGACGTCCTCTAATTGTTGTTGCATGTTTTACATGGCTGCTATGGGTATCTAGAAAGAACAATTCTCATCTACGCAAAAACCACAACGGTGATCCACTAGTTGCTTTTCAACCTTCTCAAGGACCGCCTTTGTCGAATCCGATCCAACTAAAGTGAGAGAAATTGTCACCCGCAAGCCATCTAGGCAACAAGTTGCGTCGAGGGAACCGGTCTCTCGTAAGCGTACGAGTAATGTTGGTCCAGGCCGCTTCATCTCACAATCCCACTGAACCAAAATACGACCAAGGGAGGAAGCAATCTAAGCATCAACGCCCACAAACCTTTTGTGTTCTACTCGAGATCTCATCGAACCATCAACCTAGCTCATGATGCCACTGTTGGGGAACGTCGCATGGGAAACAAAAAATTTCCTACGCGCACGCAAACCTATCCATGGTGATGAGCATCTACAAGAGGGAGAGAGGATCTACATACCCTTGTAGATCGCTAAGCGGGAAGCATTAAGAAACGCGGTTGGTGTAGTTGAACTTCTTCGCGATCCAAATCGCCGAGCGTCCTGCGATCTCATCACGATCCGTCCCGCGATCCAATCACGATCCGTCCCGCGAACACATCACGATCCGTCCCGCGAACTCATCAAGATCCGTCTCACGATCTTGATCATGATCTGTCCCACGAACTCATCACGATCCGTTCCGCAATCTCATCACGAACCGTCTCGCGATCTCGATCACGGTCCTTCCGATCTAGCACCGAATGGACGGCACCTCCGCGTTCAACACACGTGCAGCTTGATGATCATCTCCACCGTCTTGATCTAGCAAGAGGAGGTGGAGAGGAGAGAGAGTTCACCGGCAGCATGACGGCGCTCCGGTGATGGTGGTGTAGCAATTCCGGCAGGGCTTCGCCTAAGCACTACAGAAAAACCAATCTAGAGGAGCACCGGTGGAATGGGTAGCACGTGGCCGTAAGTTGTGTCCCGTGTGCTAGCCCTGCCCCTCTATTTATATGTTGAGCCCTGGGGTCTAAACTTGGAGCAAATACCTCTACAAGGTCGATTTTGCCCGCACAAGGTCGGTTTGGCCCGCAAGAAAAGAGTCCAAGTCGGATCCATGCAGTCCCGTGCACAAGCGGTAGTACCGCTTCACGAGCGGTAGTACCGCTTGAGCGGTAGTACCGCTTCACAAGCGGCAGTACTGCTTCACAATCGCTAGTACTGCTTGAGCGGTAGTACCGCTTCACCAGCGGTAGTACTGCCTTACTGCTTAAGGCAGCAGCAAAACTTCCTTTTGCCCTTTCCAATACCTCGTGGGTTTTACCCCATTGGTCCATATAAAGTGTTGTTGTACCCGAACACTTCGGTAAACATCCGGAACCCCTTCCGGTTAATTCTAGAGCTCTTCCAGAGATCAAAACACTATTATCACATATATCAATCTTTATCTCCAGACTCTTCCGGAGATCCTCGTCATGTCCTGGATCGTATACTTCGAACATCCTTCGGTCACCACCATATATAACTCTATACTAACGAAACGTCACCAAACCTTAAGTGTGCAGACCCTGCGGGTTCAAGAACTATGTAGACATGACCGAGACACCTCTATGGCCAATAACCAATGGCGGGACCTGGACGTCTACATTGGTTCCTACATATTCTACGAAGATCTTTATCGGTCGAACCTCTATGCCAAGGATTCAGTTAATCCCGTACAACGTTCCCTTTGTTCTTCGGTATGTTACTTGCCCGAGATTCGATCGTCGGTATCTCCATACCTAGTTTGACCTCGTTACCGGCAAGTCTCTTTACTCATTACGTAATACAAGATCCCGCAACTAACAATTAGTCACATTGCTTGCAAGGCTTATTGTGATGTTGCATTACCGAGTGGGCCCTGAGATACCTCTCCGTCACACGGAGTAACAAATCCCAGTCTCGATCCATGCCAACTCAACAGACACCATCGGAGATACCTATAGAGCACCTTTATAGTCACCCAGTTACGTTGTGACGTTTGATACACACAAGGCACTCCTCCGATATCTGTGAGTTGCATGATCTCATGGTCATAGGAACACATACTTGACATGCGGAAAACAGTAGCAATAAACTGACATATTCATCAGCTACGTTTGTAGTTTGGGTCTTGTCCATCACATCATTCTCCTAATGATGTGACCCCGTTATCAAATGACATCTCATGTCCATGGCTAGGAAACCTTAACCATCTTTTAATCAACGAGCTAGTCTATTAGAGGCATACTAGGGACATGGTTTTGTCTATGTATCCACACATGCATGTAAGTCTCCGATCAATACAATTATAGCATGGATAATAAACCATTATCATGAACAAGGAAATATGACAATAACTAATTTATTATTGCCTCTAGGGCATATTTCCAACACTTTGTAAATGAACAAGTTGGGATGACCTTGAAGATATAAATGAGGACTATGAAGCGTGAAGACTTTTGTTTGTTGTAGTTTCATTTCCTTTCTTTGAGTCATAGGAAATACCGTACTGTTAAAGGGGGCCGAGATAATACTAAGGAAAATTTCCAACTGATGCTCAACTCCAAAAGCCTGAACCTATCCAATCCTTCGAGTGAAGCCTTTGGAAATCTTTGCAGTTCAGGCAAGTTCTTCAGTGACAGAGACGATGTTCTTCTGGTCTCTGATGAAATTGATCTGACTGAGGAGTTAGGATTTCACCAGTGCGAATTGCCTACAAGTGAGGAACATGATAAGCCCGAGGAATTTCATAGTTCGAAATTCTGATCGTTGCTGTGCTTAGCGCCAGCTGTCTCCAATCATAATATCCACATCACGGTCATATAATTGGGGGCATTTATGTCTTATCATGTCAGGTTGCACCCTGGCTATAAATAGCCACCCCCCCACAACCACTAGTTGGTTGGCTGCTCCCGAGAGAGAATTGACACTTGTCATTTGATAGCAACCCATCATCCGAGGACTTCGAAATAAAATCATCACTGAGGAAAAACCCAAACCACCAAACCCAAAGTGATTGAGCATCATTGAAGAAGTTGTTCCTGTGTGGAATCGACGCTTGTTACCTTTGAGGACTATGTATCCTCCAGACGGTTAGGCGTCATGGTCTAGTGCATCCAATAGTCAATTGGGGATCATGGAGTGACCTTAGTCTAGAGCATCCATTAGTCAATTGTGGATCGCCGGGTGTCAAGTTTGTGAGGGTTTTGGAAGTCTACCCTGAAGACTTACCACGAGTGTTGGGCGAGGACTTTGTGACCTTACCTTAAGGAGAATACGGTAAGGACTCTGTGTCCTGGGACTGTGTGTCCTCTGGTTTAAATACTAGGCCGCTCCAAACCAAACATACGACTGTCACAGCAGTTGGAACTGGGTCATCAAACCATTGTCTTCATCGAGCTACCTGGTTCTATTTCCTCAACCCTTCTATTCCTCGTATACTTGTTGATGAAATTGATCTTTACTGTTTGAAGAATTTGACTGAAGACTTTCACAGTTTTCTCACATCAAATTCTTCAAGTTACCTTATTCCTTACCTGGTTATCCTGTATCACGCTACATGTAATTTGTGCATGTTTCATTTCATCATGATGACTATGCTGTTGCTATGTTTCCCATGCACTTGAGTACTTAATCCGCTGCTAGTTATTCATCACATTTCAAATTCCTCAAGTGATGAATTTGTAAAAATCGCCTATTCACCCCCTCTCTAGTCAATATAACGCACTTTCAGTCTTGAGTGCCATGGATCTAGCAAGGCTTCTCCATGATTTTGTCCAACAGGGTAGGTCCGTCGCGATTGCCTTTAGGAGTCTTCTTCCGCTGCTCGGATTGATGGTTGCGGAAACCGGTGATAACTACCATGTCGTCGGCATCACTATTTTTGGGCTGGCATTTATTTTTGTTGCGTTGTGGTTTCCCGCTTCCATCCCGAGCTTCGGAGATGCCGGGGTCTTTGCGGTTGTGGCTCCCTCTAGCTAGCCAGTTATCCTCGCCCGCAAAAAAGTGGGTCATGAGTGATGTAAGGGCGGACATGGTCCTAGGCTTGTCCTGACCGATCTGGCGAGCCAGCCATTCGCCCCGAATATTGTGCTAGAAGGAGGCTATTGCCTCGGCGTCTAGGCAATCGACAATCTGGCTCTTCTTGGTCAAGAATCGATTCCAAAATTGTCGAGCAGACTCTCCTGCCTTTTGGACGACGTTGCTTTGGTCAGAGGAGTCCAATGGTCATACATAGGTGCCCTGGAAGTTAGATCAGAATGCATCCTTGAGATCTTCCCAGCTCCCGATAGAACTTTCGGGGAGGCTGTTCAACCAATGTCGAGCTGGCCCCTTAAGTTTTAGGGGTAGATACTTGATGCCGTGGAGATCTTCCCCTCATGCCATGTGAATGTTGAGGAGGAAATCCTCTATCCATACTGCTAGGTCAGTTGTCCCGTCGTATTGCTCTATGTTCACGGGTTTAAACCCTTCCGGGAACTGATGCTGCATCACCTCGTCGGTGAAGCACAGTGGGTGGGGAGCGCCACTGACCCGGGCTATGTCACGCTGGTAGTCGGTGCCTGTTCTGACCCAGTTTTGTTCCCGGCCTCTGTTGTTACGGTCGAGCCACGGTTGGTATCCGTCCCGTCTATCGGGGGAGTACCTTCTAGATCCATAGATGGATCTCGTATGACCTGTTCTATAATCCAGGTCGTGTCGCATGTCATATCTTTCCTCAGGCTCTATTAGCTCTTTTACCCTTCTGCGGGGTATCGCCGGTCCATAACCTGCGTTGCTAGCCATCCTATCTCATCCTTGGGGAGGGCGGTTTGGCTGGTCGTATGGAGTGTGCTTGGGAGATGGCATATTAGGGACCTCCTCATCGAATTGTGGCAGCAGCCGTCGGCGTGGATAGCTCTTGGGTTGGTCTAATAGACCGGTACCATATCCTTCCTCGGCACATAGGACCCTCATCCATCTATCATGGAGGGTATCTTGTTCAGCCTTAAGCTGCCGTTCTTTTGCCTTCAGGATTTGGGCAGTGGCTATAGGTTGTTGCCTAAACTGTTCCTGATCCTCCAGGTTTTTGAGGATGGTGAAGTCCTTGTCTTTTGGGATATCCTCCTCCTCTACAGGTGGGACGTAGTTGTCATCTTCGGCATCGTTTGGATCCTCAGGGTCACGCTAGTCCAACAGCCTCTCCTAGTCCTCTAGCGGCTGCTCAGGGATATCAGATTGCTGAGGTCTTCTGGGGTATCACTTTCCCTGGTGCCGACAATAGCTTCCCTTCCCTTTTTTGCCTTTGATGGTTTGCACGGTCTCCGGCGTGTTGACGGTGCCTCACCCGATTTATCGCCATTGTTTGCAGGTGTGTGCTTGTCATTATAGGCTGGAGTGTCCACCATGTAGACATCATAGGTGGAGGTGGCAGTCCATCGCCCAGTGTTGACGGGGGTGGGAGCGCCATCCTCTTCATCCATGTCTTCTGCCTCCTCGGAGGCGTAGTCCAACATATCAGTTAAGTCTTCGACAGTGGCTACGAAGTGAGTGGTGGGTGGGATGAAAAAATCCTCTTGACTCGCCTCAAGACCAATCTGAATGTTGATCGGGGTTGGATCGTTAGTAATTTTCATCGATAAGATTTGATCTAGAGCCTCGTTGAGTGTCGAGAGCTTGATCAGGTCAATCTGCTTAGAGCTTTCAGAGTTAACCTCCGATGCGACCGCACAAGAAGTGTGTTCAGTAGGAACTGGTCCCCGGCCATCCAGTGCTACGGCTAGATCCGGACTAAAAGCCAGATCATTGCTGGGGCTGGTCCCGTGGGCGGGATCGAAAGCGAAATCCGAGGTTTTAAGGCCTCGGAGTCCTCGATTGTCAGATGAAATTGCGAGCCCGGTGAGCGAACGATCGCCCCGAGAGTGTACGGAGAACTCTAGGTTCCCGAATCTAACCTCTTGATCAGGGGTGAAATTCCTGACCCGTCCAAGACGGCCAGTCGGGTCAGCCTACAGGACGGTGCTGCCGAAAGCGAAGATCTGTCCAGGACAAAAGAATCCATGTTACGATCTTCTTCATTAATGAAAACGCGAGCCATCGATTCCTATGGCAATTACATTGGAACTCTCAATGAAAGCACCAATGACCTCGAGTAGGGGGTCCCGAGCTATGAGTCTAGGATCGATGGTAACAAGGGGACGAAGGAGACGATGTTTACCCAGGTTCGGGCCCTCCTATGGAGGTAAAACCCTATGTCTTGCTCGATTATATTGATGGTATGAAGGTGACAGAGTTGATCTACCTTGATATCAGATAGCTAAAACCCTAAATGAGTTTCTATGCCCTATAATCTAAAACCCTCCCGCTTTATATATACACTAGGGGGTACCTACGGTTTACACATGGTAGGTCTTTTGTCGGGGATGGAGATGTCGATTTCCTCATCTTGACTTGGAGTGCACTACGCGCCTTCGGACATCCGTCTAGAACATGGGGTCTCGATGTATCCGGCCCTTCCTGCGATAGTCACAGAGCGGCCCACCAAGCCGGCCTATCGAAGATAGGCCAGCAGCCCGAGGACCCCTTAGTCTAGGACTCCCTCGTCCATAGCTCAAAAAATATTAGGTGAAGCATATAGAGCAATTCTAACAAATCATAGCATAATGTTGGCTCTCTCAAAAAGGTGTGTCCAACAAGGATAAAAAGCAAATCAAGCAAAAAGTCAACTGATACAAGACGCTCCAAGCACAACTCATGATATGTGACAAATAAGAATATAGCTCGAAGTAAAATACTGATGGTTGTTAGAAGAAAGAGGGGATGCCACTCGGGGGCATCATCAAGCTTGGTTGCTTGTCACTCTTTGGATATTATATTGGGGTGCCATGCGCATCCCCAAGCTTGGGCTGTTCTTAATCCTTATTCCTTCATCCATCGTGATCTCACCCAAAACTTGAAAACTTCAATCACACAAAACATAACAAAATCTTCATGAGATCCGTTAGTATAATAAACATATCACCACTCTAAGTACTATTTTAAACCCATTCATATTTTATTATTACATTATATCTACTGTATTTTAGTTTTACCATGACTTATACCCTCCAATGCGAGCCATAGATTCATCAAAACAAGCACATAATGCAACGAAAATAGAATCTGTTTCAAACAGAACAGTCTGTAATAATGTGTACTCTACCCATACTTCTGTAACACTAAATTTTTTGAAACATTATGACAGCGTAAAGGATCATTATATCAATATAGTGTTAAAATTTCAGCTCATTATCATGCTTGAGTAAAGAAGTAAAACTCATGCACTGGAGTCAAAGTTTCTGTTTCAGATTCAACATTTTTGCTACTCATCTTTTGAATCATCCTAAAGGCTTTACTTGGCAGAAACACTAAATAAAACATAAAAACACAATCATAACAGAGGCATAATTTTGTAAACACTCAAAAAAAGAAAGGAAAAGGTAAAATAAATTTTATTCATTGGGTTGCCTCCCAACAAGCTCTTTTTGATATCCATTAAGATAGACTTGAGATTTCAATGATGGATAATAATAGCAGCACAAGGAGAGCATAATGAAGCATATGGAAAACACACTTAAGTTTAACATACTTCCTATGCATAGACATTTTATAAACAAACAAATTATCAAGGCAAGCAAAAACTAGCAATGGAAGGAAGAAGAAAGAGACAATAGAAATCTCAACATGAAAATAGGTAATTTAGTATCATGAAAATTTCTACAACCATAATTTCTTCTCTCATAATAATTACATGTAGGGTCATAATCAAATTCAACAATATATCAATATATCTATCATAAACAATACTCTCTTTATGATCAACATGCATAACTTTTTTTCATCTTCCAAAATAGTAGGATTATCATCAACTAAAGTTATGACCTCTGCAAACCCACTTTTATCAAAAAGTCATAAGATTGAACACTCTCCAAATATGAAGAATTATTTTTACCTAAAGTTTACGCTCTTCCAAACCCACTTTTGAAACCATTTCAAACATTATTATCGATAACATATTCAACACGAGGCTTAAATAAATTTCAAGATCATAATAAGCATTATCACCCCAATCATGATAATTGCAATAAGAAGTGGGCATGAAAAAATTATCACCCCCAAACTTGTAGTTTTGCATATCATTAACATAATTGACATTAATAGAATTTATAGTAACATCATTGCAATCATGATTTTCAATCAAGGAGCTATCATGAATCACCTTATAAATTTCCTCTTTCAACACTTCATCAAAATTTTCAGATTCAAGATTTTCAAACAAAACTTCATAGAGATAATCAACTGCACTCAACTCACTAGCAATTGGATCATATAATTTGGTTTGTTGAAAATATTATCAACTGGATGAGGTTCCATATCAATAGGTTTTTAGCAAGCGAAGATGCAAGCAAATAGAGGGCACATGGCAACATGAGCAAGGATAACAAACAAACGATCTGACGAGAAAAAGGCAAACGAAAAAGAAGGCGAATAAAACGAAAAATTTCGTGAAGTGGGGGAGAGGAAAACGGGAGGCAAATGGCAAATAGTGTAAATTGAAGGAGATGATATTTGTGATTAGGAACCTGATAGATGTTGATGATATCTCCTCGGCGCTAGAGATCGGCACGCTAAAGAGATCTCTTCCTCCCCGACAAAAGCGCCAGAAATGCCTTTGACGTGGCTTGAGACTGCGTTAGTATTTCCTCAAAGAGGAAGGGATGATGCAGCATAGCATCGGTAAGTATTTCTCTTTGTTAAGAAACCAAGGTATCAATCTGTAGAGGAAGATCAATCACCTATGTAAACAACACCTGCACACAAATAACAAATACTTGCAACCCGATGCGTAAGAGAGGTTGTCAAGCTCTCAATGATAAAAAGATAGATTAGGTTATGATATTTGGGGCAAATGGATCTCGCAAGAACACAAAATTTAATAAGTAAACAATAAGTGCAACAAGGTCTTTTTGGGTTTTTTGATTAATAGATCTGAAAACAAACACATCAAAAAGATAGATCGGAAAGCAATATGTTGGAAAAGTACACCCGGGGGCTGTCGGTTTCACTAGTGGCTTCTCTCATGAGTATAGCACACGGTGGGTGAACAAATAATTGTTGGGAAATTGATTGAAGATAAAATAGTCATGACGATATCCAAGGCAATGATCATTATATAGGAATCACATCCAAGATAAGTAGACCGAAAAATTCTGCATCTACTTCTATTACTCCAGACATCGACCGCTATCTAGCATGCATCCACTGTATTAAGTTCATGGAGAAACAGAGTAATGCAATAAGAACGATGACATGATGTAGACAAGATCTATTCATGTAGGAATAGACCCCATATTGTTATCCTTAATAGCAATGATACATGTGTGCCTTGCGGCCCCTTCTCTCACTGGGAAAGGACACCGCAAGATCGAACCCATCACAAAGCACCTCTTCCCATGGCAAGAAAAATCGATCTAGTTGGCCTAACTAAACCAAAGATTCGAAGAAGAAATACAAGGATATAAGTAATCATGCAAATAAGAGATGAAAGCAGACTCAAATCATATTCATGGATAGAAATTGATCATGAACTCAAAATTCATTGGATCCCAACAAACACACCGCAAAATTCATTACATCAAATAGATCTCCAAGACACCATTGTATTGAGAATCAGAAGAGAGAGAGGAAGCCTTCTAACTACTGCCTATGGAACCATAGGTTTATGGTGGACTACTCACGCATCATCGGAGAGGCACCCATGAAGACGATGCACCCCTCCACGATGGTGTTAGATTGGGTCTTGAGTTTCTGGAACTTGTGGCGGCTAGAATTGTGTTTTGTCAACTCCCTTAGGCTTTTCTGAATATTTGGGTATTTATAGAGGCGATAGTCGGTGGAGAGGAGTCCCGAGGAGGGCACAACCCACCAGGGCGTGCCAGGGGCCTCTTGCACGCCCTGGTGGGTTGTGGCCCCTTGGCCCTCCCCTGTGGCACTTCTCTGGTCCCCTGGATGTCTTCTTGCGCAAAAAAAATCTCCAAAAAGTTTCACGGTATTTGGACTTCATTTGGTACCGATTTTCTGTGGAGTAAAACGCAAGCAAAAATAGCAAGTGGCACTTTGGCACTATGTCAATAGGTTAGTCTCGAAAAAGGATATAAATTTGCTATAAAATGATTGTAAAACATCCAAGATTGATAATATAATATCATGTATCAAGCAAAAATTATAAATACATTAGAGACATATCAGGTTCTCACATAATAAGCTATGTCCAATGATTCCGTTAGGGAACATATGCATGCCACATCTGCAGGTGAAATGACATCCGGTGTCTCTTGTCTCCTTGATTTTTTTCTAGAAACAACATAAAGAAATAGGTGTGTACTGCAAAAATATGAAATTATTAAGGGTTCATATGGCTTTTTTATACACTAATTGAGTTTTATATGCATTTAATTTACATAATTCAAATTTGAACTACAGTCACAAGGTCTATGTTGGGTAGGGCCTCATCATATAAAGCACAAATATGTTGTGGTATTTTTAGTGTCCACTTTGAGAGAAAGAGCAAGCATTATTAATTGCCAACAAAGGCATTTTGGAACAAAAATCTTTCACGTTACCATCGCAAACGAGTGTATTATTTATAATTTGTTCATGTTCTACAAATCATTTACTTGCGGCCACATGTCGCTATCTGTATTGGCAAGGAGGTAGTGTGCGGACATGTGTTTGAGTAGACGGGTGGCATGTGAGCAGTCTCCTACGCACGCTCATTGGGGTGGCATGTTCTTTTCCAGTCATCAAAGACGTTTTAGACTGAATACCCGTATGCAATATGAGGGCAATTGTTACTTCCCTCCTAGGTCAAGCGAAAGTCTGGCGCGAAGGAATTTTTCATTGCGTCATTGCAAAACTATTGTGAATGATGACCTATGTGCTCTTCCCGATGCTACACCTTGTACTGGTGCTAACTTCCAAGGTTGTCATGTATGCGAAAAAATCTTATCTGGGAAGGTAATTAAGGAGAGATATGAGTTTGGTGACTACATGAAGAAACAATGCCAAGCATGTGAACCTTGGCAAAACACTTAAATGAAGGAAACTAATCAATGCATGCAAGAGTTTAGTTGCTAAATCATCAAATGAAGGGACTTTAGCAACAATGCATTATGGACTTGAGTTGCTAAGACATTTATTACACTGAGCACCCCATGTAAGAACCAATCGATGCATTGGCAGCAGGAGTCAGGTAAGATTCAAATTTGTCATATTGGGTAAATTTTCATTTGTCAAATTGGAAAGACTGAGATCTGTCCAATTTTCTAGAAATAAAATCACTATTACGATACAATTTTGCAACTGAAATTGAGTAAACATAGATTGCATTCGTAGATCAAGCATTGGTGTTTGTACAAAATAGTTCAACTCGACAGCTGAATCGAACAAACTTGTCCCCATTTGTTGCCAACCACGTACTGAAATAGCTAGTTCAACTATATATACTAGCTAATTTAAAGCATGTGGGACAGTTAAACCATATCTATAGTTAGATGAACTGAACAAACTAGCCCCTAAATACTACTTTGGAGGGGCTTTGCGCTACTGCCAGCAGCATTCTCCTCTGCCGAGCGTGTTCAGTAAGAGGCAGAGGAGAAGAAGCCAACCGACGAGCTGGAGGAGTTGAATTCGCCGGCTGCCGATGCTGCCCTCCCCCGCTCCTGACGCGCCTCCTTGAAGTGGCGAGACTCGGCGTAGATCTCCTCATTCCGCGCCATAGCTATGGCATCTGCTGTGGCCACGGCGGCGGTGAGACTCTTTGCGTGCTCGACCTGGTGCTCCTCTTCCTCTTGTAGGAAGTTGATGTAGCGCTAGGCCATTGACAAAAAAGCCGAGCGGTTGTGCTTCAGCGGAGGCCTCCTCCTCTCGCCTTTGGGTCGCAGTGGTGCAGCGGGTGATGGCCCCGGCGGCTGACCATAGGGTGGATGCCAAGGCAGACGCTGGTATGGTGGCGGCCAAGGAGGTAGCTGGTGAGGTGGCGAAAACGGCGATCGGCGATGGGGTGGGGGCAACACTGGTCTTTGGCAGCAGCTGCCTTCGAGCAAAGGTGGAGGAGCGTGTGGTAGGTGTCATGCGCATAGCCAACAAGGACGCCACACGCACTACGTGCTTCCTAGTACTGCGCCACCGACGTGGTGCAGCCTCCCAGCTGGATCTGCCCTCTGGCGAAGCAAGGACGACAAACAAGTGGCATTGGCGATTGGGGGAGAAGCAAACTTGGGAAGTTAGGGGCACGGAGGGGATGAATGCAATGGAGGGGCTGGCTCTGAGGGTTTATAAAGCAGGCAGCCAAGGCGAGCCGGGCGGGAAGCGTGTGCGCGTTCCTATGAGGTTGCGCGGGAATGACAAGCCCAAAAGAAACAATGTGTGCTCCCGACACATTGGGTGTTTGGAGCATTTCGGCGAGCCAGACAGGAAGCTTGCACGGGAATCTATGCACTCCTGAAGCATGCAGTGGAATCCTCATGCGGCAACATGATGACAAGACAATAAGGAGGTGGGAGAAACAACAAGTATGCATACATTTAATAAAAAACGTTTACGTTTTATTACAAAGCAAACGGTTATTCTGTTCGCACCGTCGCGAATGAATGTACGCATGAGGCTGTTGGTGCGGCCGCGGCGCGCTGTGCTCGCTTTTGTGCGCGCCCGCTCTGCCAGTGTCCATGCGTGAATGGTCACACATTCGGGGAGTCATATGCAAGAGGTTGCGCCACTCCCGGCACAGCCATGCAGTTAAGTACTGTAAAAACTTCCATGCGGACGTGCCGAAATTCCAGGTCGTCCGGCGCAATTTATTCCCACAACCATTTACCTTCATATCTTCCACCGTCCGATTGCGCCACACAACACAAGAAGCACACCCACGACAACAAATAAAAGAGAGAGGGTGCACATATCTTCATTGCTTTAACCTTCATGTGCGGATCCAATGGCGGTTGTCGGTGCCGAGCGGTAGTTCGCCACTATTGTAAAATAGGACACACACATCAAGAAGACGAATCTCTCGGTGGTGTACACCAACGACCTGGTCGTTGTGGTGAACCCATCAACACGTTGGAGCAGCTTCTTGCTAAGGATGACAAGTACAAAGTGGTCGGCTTCGACCTCAAGTAAATCGGCGGTCATGTCGGGCATGATCAGAAGGTTGTCGTCGCCGAGTTGTGCATGCACCATCACGTGCTCATCTACCACTACTTCCTAGCCACAAGGCCTTGAGAGTGTTTGTCCAGGTTTGCCAACAACCCCGACTACAGGTTCACAATGGTGGACACCACAAATGATCTAAAGGTTCTCAAGACTTCGTGCTTGTCTTGCCAGAAGCTTGTCAACATCCAAGGTCAATACAAAGTCTAGGCAGCGAGAATAAGAAGTAGAAGGACTCCCTGGTTGACCTCGCTGAGTGCCACAAGGACAAGACTGCCTGGCACATGGCCTGGGTGAACGAACTAGATGAAGAACACATCAAGTACGCACCAAGGACACGTACACCAGCTATGAGATGTACATGAGGATCATTGACACGAGGAAGTTCCTCCATCATGCAGACGACTAGGGATAGCCACGAGCAGAGCAGTGTTAGAAACCATCATCAAAAGAACAGTATGATTTGGTGATCATCTACTTCTTTTAAATTTATATTGAGGAATGTGCATGTGTTGTTTAGTCACTTATGTAATAGTATGTTCAAGTTGGTTATGCAGCAATGATGTTGGTGTTCTGTAGACTGATCATATAGATGTTGTGCAAACAGAGCAAATCACATCTCATACAATTATTAGCAGCAACCGTGTGCCTACAACACACACACGTTGTCAGGATGAATCGTTTGGGTTATTATTGGTCTTCCCACACAGTTCTGATGAACGAACTATTTGTTGGGTACCCACAACACACGCACGTTGTCAAGATGAATCATTTGGGTTATTATTGGTCTTCCCACACAGTTCTGATGAATGAACTGTTGGCCGGGTACCCACAACACACACGGTTGTCAATATGAATCGTTTGGATTATTATTGGTCTTCCCACACAATTCTGGTGAATGAACTATTTGCCGGGTATCACACACACCTTCTTAGGCTAACTCGTTTGTGTTCTGCTGGATTAGCGCAAACGTTTTTCCGGGTGAAGTGTGTGCGGCACTATGCGCACATATATAGTTTGTTAACCGATTTTGTTATCTTCCATAATCACAAATAGTTCAGAAGAACAGACTGTATGCACCACATCACACATGCAACTATTTTTTGAACCGGACTTGTTCGTTCCTTCATCGCGCACGGTTTTTGTCATTGGCGGTGGAGCTTGAACTATATCATTTGCGATTGATGGATCACACATAGTTTGGTCGAAGGGTATCTGATTGATGTGTCGTCTTTGGACCATCCTGTAGTAGTGTTCGTTGTATGGAACTACAGTCCCCTCTAAAAGAAACAAGTTGAATGACTATCAGAGGGAGTACATGTGTACCTCTTCTAACCTCTTTGTCCATGTCTTTGGAAATAACTTCAATGCATTTACACAAGTGCACACCAGAAGCCTTCGAAAGAAAACAACTCCTCCTCAACAAACCAATTGAGGTCACCACCTCCCACCAAGATGTGGGTGGTAAAGTCTAACTAAACTTTCATGCAGGAATGTTGTCTCAGGGCTACACACTGCTTATGCCATGGCCCGAGATTTAATAGTTGGTACATAAACTCATTCGTATTGTCCAACTTTTTGTGTTTTATCCTTGTGTCATATCAAGTGTTTGGCTATTGAACGGTTTTAATCGCTCATGTCTTTTCATTCTATTTGTTGAAGTCACTTGACGGATTTCATGTTCTATCCGATGAACAATTCACTTACAACTATTTACATTTTTGTTTCGGTTGTGGATGAGTAATATGTCTCGGACCCTGTTTCCTCTCTATTCTTTCTTGTATAAATCTTTGATGTCTATCATAAGTATTGATGTCCTGCAAGTGCACAGTGCTGTTGTAGCACTTTCCTGTAATAAGTAGAGGGTCGAACCCATAGGGAGCTGATAGGAAGGCACCACAAACCCCGCAACTATGTTGCAACTTTCACGCAACCACGTACGCACCCAAATCGGAGTTTCAAAATAGTTACTCTATCGTTGCTAGGAAACTAGAATAAAGGGTAATCAACTAAGTTACTAATGAGAAGGTAAAACATGAATGAAAAGATGCTAAGTTAGTGGTGAAGGTGCTTGAGTAATAAAGAATTCTCAAGGTGAAGGATCACTAGAAGAGTGTCTAGAGGGGGGTGAATAGACTACTAGCAGTAATTTAAAACCTAACCTTTTCCAAAGTTAATTGGTTGGCAGATTTTTAACAGTTTTTAGCAAAGCTAGCAAGTCTAACAGCCCTACACATGCATGTCAACAAATATGGCAGCGGAAAGTAAAGACATTGCATATGAAGTAAAGAGTTGAGATAGGTAGATCAAACGCAGTTGTAGACGCAAGGATTTTTCCCGTGGTTCCGATAGGTGGCGCTATCGTACATCCACGTTTATGGAGTCTTCAACCCATGGAGGGTAACGGTTGTGAGAGTCCATGGAGGTCTCCACCCAAAAGGGTCCACGAAGTAGCAACCTTGACTATTCCATAACGGCTTCTGTCCACAAAGGACTAGCCTCACTATGGGTAGATCTTCACGAAGTAAGCAATCTCCTTGCCCTTACAAACTTCTTGGTTCACTCCACAACACGAAGTAGGAGGCTCCCAAGCGACACCTAACCAATCTAGGAGGCACCACCCTCCAAAAGATGACGATGAACTCCTTGCTCTTGTGCTTCAAGACGATAGACTCCTCAACAGACAATCTCTCTCTCATAGGTTTGGCTTGGTAGAAGAGATGGGATTGGTGGAGAGAAACTTGGGGAGGCTAGAAATCAAGATCCATATGATTGGAGTGGAAAATCTTGACCTCAACACAAGGGTAGGTGGTTCTCTCTCAAAAATTCTGATAGGATAGGTATGGAATAGTCCTGAGTGCTTCTCTGTCGAGCAAGTGGTGGTGAAGGGGTATATATAGGTGTGACAGCCCAAGTGCTGTGTCCCTACCTTTATTGGCATGTAATCTCTTGTATGAACCTTGTCTCATGAGCTTTATGAATGAATTGCACCTTGTGATGCCATGATTTGTTTTGAATTCATGCATCATGCATCATGCATTCACCATGCCATGCCTAGTTGTGAAGTGACCTTGTATCTATTGGTTTGATGTGGTTGTGTTCTTGTGTTGTGTGATGTGCTTGGGGATTGGTGATGCAACCCTCCTTCCTTTTCCCCTCTCTTTTATTTTCAAACAACCCTTCCAATACCCCCCTTTTTATTTCATGTTATTTGATAAACAGAATTAAGTTGCTATTTAAATTATTTAAAAATGTTCAAGTGCTAGCCTAATATGTTTTGAGCATGTGAGTGTTGGTCTTTTATTGTTTTGAGCTTTATGTATTTGTGGCATTTAAATAACAGGGGGCTGCCTATTTTAAAAATATATTTAAATTACTTGTCCTAAAATTCATCTTAATATTTTTATTAAATAGGGCAATTTATTTTCTTTGCAAAAGTAATTTTGTTCTGCACAAAAATCCTTTCTATTCTCTCTGGGGTTTTCCCCTTGTGTTGTGGTGTTTAAAAAAAAGCTTTTCTGTTTGTTTGATTTACGAGAGTGTGTGCATGTGGGCCTGCCTCCCCCGCGGCCCAGCCCGCTCGCGGGAGACGGCCACCTGCCCCGTCCATCATCTCCGTCAGTGAGAGCAGAGAGAGAGCGCCTTCACCGTCTGCTTTCGCGCCATCCGTCACCGTCAGCCCGTGGGTATTTAGTCCCCCCTCGGCGTGCGTGCCCCCTCCGCTACGGTTCCTCTCTTCCCTCGCGCCACTGTAGCTCCCATCTCCCTCTTAATTCCTCTCTCCTCTCTTCTTCCCCCTATCAGGTAAGGAATTCAGAGCGCAGTGAGGTTTAGAGAGAAGCAGAGTCCCCGCCAGTCGTCTTCGCCGCCGTCGCCGCGTCTCCGGTGGGTCTTGTCCCGGTGGTGATGGCGCGGAGCTCGGGGATCCTCCCTGCATTCCATTCCCGTCGCTAGGAGCCCCGGAGAGGCTCCGCAACGATGGCCCTGTCTTCATCTTCGTCGGAGACGTCCGCTCCGTCATCCTCTTCCCTTGCTTCGACTCCGGCGTGTGTCTCCGACCCCCTCCGTCGTCTCCTTCCCGCCCGGCTTGTCGTCGCCTTCCCCTCGGTGAGCAGTCGGTCCCCGTAGCTCCCTTCTTCCCCGCGTAGGACGTCGGGTAGTTGCCGCCATGTCAGTCGCCCTTGGTCGCAAGGTGAGCGCTTGCCGCTCACCTCCTTCCTCCTCATCGCAAGGTGAGCAGGGGAATGGGACCCCGGTTGTTCCCTCTTGCATGAGAGCCGTTTGCATCGCCAGATCCACCGTGTGCTTGCTGGAATTGCCGCTGCCGTTGCTCTGTCGCCGTAGTGTTCTGCGGTTCAGTTTCGTCAATATAGCGTGAGTGTGCATGTATTAGAAGGCCTGAGCCCCTCCTCTGTTAAGTGTCGAGCATGTAGCACAGTGGTGGGCGCTAGGGGAGATGACCAGGTGGTCATGGGTTCGAGCCCGATGCCTCCCCCATTTTTGGTTGTTTTTCTTTTTCTTTGTTTTATTTTTGTTTTTCTATTTTGCAGTGTGTATGTGTGTGGAAGCAAGTATGGGTGGCTGTTTTCCTTTTCTGTTTATTTTAGTGAGTGTGTGTATGTATGTGAGTGTGTGTGCTTCATGCATACACACTTATGTGTAGTGTGTGTGGTGGTTCTCATGTGCATGTGTATGTGAGTTTGCAAGTGCAAGTATGTGTGTGTAGGGAGTGCATGTGTGTATGTGGTATGTATATAGATGAGAGGTGTGTAGTGCATGTGTGTATACATATATGTTGTATATATGTATGAGTTCTTGTGTGAGTGTGTGTGTGTGTTTCCATATACATATGCATATGCATATATGCATTGTGCATTTATGTGAGCATATGTGTGTGGATGACCACCCACACCCATGAGCATGCATGTGAGTAGGTGTGTGGATGAACACCCCCTCTTGGGTGGTATGATCATGGTGGTATTTGTGCTCATATGCCCTTGGGCATATATAGAGCATGTGTGTGCTTGCCTTGTAGTGGTGTGTGTAGGGTGTATGTGTGTGAGGTGACAAGTGGGTCCTTTCCCCACTTGCCATACCCTTTGTGTATATGCATGATTGTAGGTTTGTAGTTCATTTCCATGTTAAACTAAGTTTGTAAATCTGGTTATGATCATATTTGCTCATGTCCATTTAGAGTATTATTCCACTTATAAGAGTGGATGATGTTTGCTTGCTAGTAATTTGTGCCATGTTGTTTCACATGAACATATGAGTATGACACATGTTTTTGGGGTAGGAAGAGCCAATGAATCCATTGGAGATTTCATATTCCACCTTTGAGCAAGTTTAT
The DNA here is from genome assembly GCA_022496015.1 of Hordeum marinum. NCBI lineage: Eukaryota > Viridiplantae > Streptophyta > Magnoliopsida > Poales > Poaceae > Hordeum > Hordeum marinum. Next base: position 333,295,566 of record CM039678.1, on the reverse strand, counting down.
AAAACTGTCATTTTTCAGCTGTGATGCTACTTTGTCATGTTTGCATGATTTAATCCATGCTTGCTTTGGGGCATGTGCCAACTAGGAAGTGCTAGTGTTTTATATCTATTACGCTATGGTATTTTTGTTTAACATGATAATCAACCATATAAGTGGGAAACATGCTGCAAAGTAGCCAACTTAATGTTTCTATTTTCAACATGCTAAATATTTCTAAGTTTGAGAATCTGCTGTTATTTTTATGCCATGTAGAGTGGTTGGTATCTTGTGATGTGTTGTGAATTAGAACATGCTCAGTGCTAGTATTTTGGATTAGATGTTGTCTACTACCACCTTGTTAATTTTCATGCCAATAGGTGGTCTCTAGCACCTTTAACTTATGCTGTCAACATGCTACCAGATTAATTCAGATTCTAGAAAACTGTTATTTTCACTAAGTCCCAGAAAACTGTTTCATCATGCCAACTTGATAGCTTCATGCTTAGTGATGTGTGCCTCCTTTGCAGATTGTGTAGTTGGATAGTTTGATAAGCATATTATGTAGTTTTTGTCAATACCTTGTTTGTGACCGTAGGATTCCTATAGCTCAAGTTGTGGGATGTGTAAGTTGCTATGTCGCTGTTTTGTGGCAGATTGTTGTTTTACTGTTTTGTGACTTGTGGGAGCTATACTCCATGGATTTGATTGATCTTTGAGTCTATTGTGGTTGGTTTTTTCATTGTCTAACCACTGGCTGCCTTGGAATGCCAAGAATTAGCCCCTGGTATTGGTTGTCTTGTGTTTTGCCTTCGTACCTTGTCGTGAGCGTATCGTGAGAACCGTAACTCCGTTTCTTGTGTTGTTTATTTGCATTTCTATCGATTCTGCATGATGCATCCATATTTGCCATGTTCATGCATATCTAAATAACTTAACATGAGGTTATGCCCAGTTTCATAAATAACAAATCCTTGCATGTGAAACATGAATAGTTCTGGATTGCCAGGTTTAAATCTTCATAAATGAATCATGCATCATCTTGGTTGTGCATTGCATCTTGGTTGGAGGTTTATTGTTGTTGTTTCTATTGGGTAGACGCGATTGTTAATACTGAGTACGAGGACCCAGGAGAGTACCACTACGAGGATCCCACTACTTGTTTCGCTGAAGAACCAAAAGGCAAGATGATCGTACCCGGATCCCGATACTATTTTCGCTTGCTAGTATCTCGCTCTTATCGTTACAATTGCGCTACCTACCACTTGTATCAGCGTCCTAATTGCCATGCTAGCCTCTAACCTCCACATCCTAACAAACCTTTGATTGGCTAAGTTAGCACTGCTCAGCCCTCTTATAGCGTTCTTAGTGGCAGGTGCAGGTTGTTCCATGTGATAACATGGATTTGGCATATCACTATATTATCTGTTATTGAATTTAATGCACATATATATCTTGGTATTGGTGGAAGGCTGGGCTATTTTCTAGGTGTTTTGTTCCGCTGTTACCGCCATAGGTTCTTGTTACCGGTGTTATGTTTTCCATATTTTGCGCTCCTAACATGCCCGGGGTAGTTATGGGGACCCCCTTGTTTATTCGGTTGAGATTAAAACTTGTCTCGCAAGACCCAACATTGGTTCCACATTTTCTTATTAACTTAATAAAATTTGCATAGGGCTTTGAAACTCCATGGATAATTAATCAACCCCCAGGCCAGTGCTCCTCATGAGTGTTGGTCCAAAATAGAGCACTGTGCGAGACTAACCCAGGGAAACTTGGGAGATTTCTATCAGGCCTCCATACGCGTCTCTTATCCGTCGTGTCCTGAGAACGAGATACGCGGCTCTTATCGGGTTCGTCGACACGTCGGGTGGTCTTGCTGGATTTGTTTTACCTTTATCGAGTGTCTTGCGTGTGGACTCTCACTTTCTTTGGGTTTTCTCGAGGTGTTGGAACTCCTTTGGAATTACCTATGATGACGACGAGATCCGTGGTCGAGGCTATTCCCGCGGACTGTGGTTAATTTGTGATGGACTAGTTGGAGCACTCCTGCAGGGTTAAATCTTTTCGAGAAGCCGTGCCCGCAGTTATGTGGCAACTTGGATATTTGTTTAACACCCGGTTATAGTAAACTTGAAGTAAAATCTAATAAAATACACCAACTGTGTGAGTAACCATGATCGTCTCTGCTGGTGAACATGATCCGAGAGAGAATACGGTGGGGTTATGATTGATGTGAGTAAGTGTTCAAGATCTCATAGAGGTCATTCTAGATTCGATCGTTCATCGTAGGCCACTCATATTTATCTTCATGTTATGTAAGTTTAGCCACCATAAATGCTTAGTGCTGCTGCAAACTAAACACATACCACATCCCAACCTTTAAGCTTGAATAGTCTCGATACCCGGGCGTCCTTGTGGCTCATAGATTACTACAACACTCCAGGTACAGGTACAGATGAGTACGTGCAGGATGATCTGACGCAGCTCTAGTGGGAGTATGACGAGGAAAGAGGCAGGATGTACGTGACTTACCCGGATGAGCAGAGGACCATGGTCATGATCTTTGGGATAGCGAGATAGTTCATTTGCATCTGTTTTTATCGTTTGATTTCGTCCGTAGTCGGACCCTGTCTTCATCTTGATGATTTGAACTCTGTGTGGAATTGTAATTTAACATGTGGCCAGTGTAAGCCAACTTGTATGCTCATCTCTTCTGTAATGTATGATGCAATGATTCTATACTTGTGAACGGAAAGATGCGCCTCTATCCCTTGCGAGGCCCTCGTGCCTTAAAACGGATAGGCGCGCATCTTGGGCGTGACAATAGGCATCCCCAAAAATCCAACCGTTACATACAAAATGACCAACTCAGTGACACCGATGTGTTAATCTCGGTGGTACCAAACTGACCAAAAGGTGGCAACTTTTGAATCTCGAAGGGACCGATATACAATTCTTGGTTTCACCGATAAGGTGACCAACGGTCAGATTTCCAATCTCGGTGACGCCGATCCAACATTCTCGGTGGGACCAAAAATGTGAATTTGCGTAACAGAAAGTTGGCAACCTAAACTTGGTGGCACCGGTATGGAATCGGTTGCACCGAAGTGGCTAGGGTTTGGCAGAGTCTGTCTAGGTTCTGGAATCGGTGGCACCGAAGTGGGAAAGTTGGTTGCACCGATTTTGAGTGTTGGGTATAGAATAGACTTTGGTGGGAGAGTTTATGGATGTTTTTGGTAACTATCACTTGTGCACATTTGAGCATATTGTTCACCAACAACACCTTACCCCCTCTTAATAGTATTGGCTTTCCTATGACTCAAAGTGATTTCTCACAAATATAAAATGTAGAGTCCTCTTGCTTGAAGCTTGGCCAACCTATTTCCTTGCATCTTAGGGTTTGTCCACAATCTCCTTTTGCCAATCCTTTCACTTAACATTTCCTGAAATATACTTGCTGGAAACATTAGTTCAATGACTTATATGTTGTTATTAATTACCAAAATGACTAAGGGAGCATGTTGTGCTTTCAATCTCCCCCTTTTTGGTAATTGATGACAACATACAATCAAAGCTTCAAATAAGGATATGCATGGTTATACTGAAGACATTGAAAGATACATGACTTAGACTTGCTCCCCCTAAATGTGTGCAGTCCTTTAAAGGATAGTTGCTTTTGAATGCATGAACACACAAAAGGTAGAAGGGATATAACAGGTCATGTGCATCTTGGTTGTATGCATAAAATATATATGAATGACAGGTATCTTTGTTCAAGACATCACTCTTGCAAACAATATGTGCAAGAAGCAAGAGATCATCTTGATCAAGGATACGATGCATATACTTACCTTGAGTTATTGAGCATCCTAATAATAGAAACACACTTGAGAAAACAGTGTTAGGAAACACAAGAGTATTCTACCAAACCATAGAGCAATAGAACTCAAAATTGCCAAGATATGGAGGACATATAGAAAATAGTATTCCTTTCAATTGATATGTCTCTGAAATCATCTAGAATTTTCTCACCGTGGATATGAAAATAGGTTATCCTCTCCCCATGTATCTTAGCATGTAGATATTAGGATTGGATAAGGTGAGAAGGGTCAAAGATTTTATTCTCCCTACTCTGATATTCTCCCCCTGTTTATAAAGAGATGGGTATTGATATTGTCTCTCCCTCTTGATCATATCTCCCCCTTTGCATAAGCATGTATCTCCCCTTTAACATGAAGCTTTGGTCTTCTCCCAAATGGTTGAAGCTTTGGTCTTCTCCCCCTTTGGCATTAATTTCCAAAAAGGCTAATAACAGGGACAGATATAGGGATCATTGACTCAGATGGGATCCTGGAGAACAAGGGTCATCGAAATATAGGGATCCTTGAATAAAGAATTTCTCTCCGCAAGATTACTTTTAGTTCTTCTCCCGCTAAGTGTTTTTTTCGAAGGGATCATCGAAGTAACAAAAGTATTAAAGATTACTGAGGGAACACAGAATTTGTAAAAGCAAATTCAAATGAAACAGAAAGAAAATCGGTGACTCTGAGATAGATAAATTGGTGGTACCAAGATGTTGCAGTGTAACTTGTACGCAATTTCGGTAGAACCGAGATATCTGAGTCGACTGCTCCGAAAGAGAAACCAAGTTTCTGTTTTTACAAAATCTAGAGAAATATTTCAGCGAAATATGAAGTTTTTACAAGGGACATCAATTAGATAAGATTGGAGTAGTTGTGAGAAATCATGCAATTTAGAGCAAAGCACACCATATTCTTAACTAGATGATGGGCGGTGACTAGGTCACCTATATTAGAGTATGTCGACTTAGGAGCCAAGCAAGAATACTTGATCATAGGTCATACTCTACTTTAAGCTCAAAATGGGGTTACCATTTTTCGATAAAGCATCTTAATGTCTTCATATCACTTGAGTTGCTTTAGCTCATTTCTTGGAGTACAACCTTTTGAAGGACATGAGTACATACCTTTGAGTGATGTTGGCGACTTAGCTTGTAGATGAACTTGTTGTGGATGCTTGAGGTTGATGAAGATCATCTTGCGTTTTGATCAATCCTTCTTGTTCTAGTTACCTACAAAGATTAGTCATGCAAGGAAGAACAATAGATATATCTTATTGACCTGATACCAATTTAGAGTGTGCAAATTGATCAAGTATATGTCAAGGATATGGTCGAGTGGCCTTCTTCCTTCCATCATCAAGAGGGGTTGTGGATGCTTGGTAATGACAAGATTTCTTATGATTGGAGTTGATGGCAATCTTGTGGAATGAAGTTTTTCAAGTTCCTACAAGAGATTAGATGCAATACAAGGGAGCATAGAATTCCATGGCATAAGATGAAATGTTAAGATACATGGAAATATCAAGAAAGCTCATGCCCTTGCATGCAATCGAGTGAGTCTAGCTCAAGTTTGAAGCATCGATGATGTTCAACTCGCTCCTCAAGTGACAAAAAGTCTTCTCATCAAGTGGCTTAGTAAAGATATCTGCCAATTGCTTGTTAGTACGAACATGCTTAAGATTAATATCTCCTTTGGAAACATGATCACGAATGAAATGATGTCGAACTTGAATATGCTTAGTTCGAGAATGTCGCACAGGATTATGACCAATTTTAATAGCACTTTCATTGTCACAAAGTAATGGAACATTTTTAACATGAATTCCGTAATCCTTAAGTGTTTGTGTCATCCAAAGTAATTGCGCACAACAAGATCCAACAACAATATACTCAGCTTCGGCAGTCGATAGAGATACCGCGTTTTGTTTCTTAGAGGACCAAGATACAAGAGATCTGCCCAAAAATTGACAAGTACCTGAGGTGGATTTTCTATTAACCTTGTCACCCGCATAGTCCGAATCAGAATATCCGACAAGGTCAAAGGAAGATCCCTTGGGATACCAAATGCCAAAATTTGATGTTTGTATCAAGTATCTCACAATGCGTTTAACAGCTGAAAGATGACATTCTTTTGGTGCAGCTTGATATCTAGCACACATGCAAACATTTAGCATAATATCAGGGTGAGATGCACATAGATATAAAAGTGAACCAATCATTGATCGATAAACTTTTTGATCAACCAACTCACCCTCTCTGGTAAGATCAACATGTCCACTAGTAGGCATAGGAGATTTCATACCTTTGCATTCCTGCATGTTGAACTTTTTGATCAAGTCCTTGGTATACTTAGTTTGAGAGATGAAAGATCCTTCTTTTGATTGTTTGATTTGCAAGCCAAGTTTGAATTTCAGATCACACATGATAGACATCTCATACTTCTCGGACACCAACCTTCCAAATCTTTCACTAAATTGAGGGTTAGTGGAACCAAAGATAATATCATCCACATAAATTTGGCACACAAATAGGTCACCATTAACTCTCTTAGTGAATAAGGTTGCATCAATTTTACCAATTTCAAAACCTTTTTCGATGAGAAACTTCGTTAAACATTTGTACCAAGCACGAGGGGCTTGCTTAAGACCATAAAGAGCTTTACGAAGCTTGTAAACATGATTAGGTTTCTTAGGAATTACAAATCCAGGTAGTTGCTTAACATAAACTTCGTCTTCAATCTCACCCTTTAAAAATGTACTTTTAATATCCATTTGATAAAGCATGATATCATGGTGATTGGCATAAGCAATAAGAATGCGAATAGCTTCAAGTCTAGCGACAGGGGCGTAGGTCTCACCATAGTCCATACCTTCAACTTGCATGTATAATTGAGCTACGAGACGAGCCTTGTTGCGCACGACTTGACCATCTTCGTCTTGCTTGTTCCGAAATACCCATTTGGTTTCGATGATGTTATGTTCATCCTCAGGCTTCTCCACGAGTGTCCACACTTCATTCCTTTCGAAGTTGTGAAGCTCTTCATGCATAGCATTCACCCAATCTGTGTCTTCAAGAGCTTGTTATACCTTCAAGGGTCAATGCTAGAGATGAAAGAATAATGCTTGTAGAAGTTTCCTAGACGAGTTTTAGAGCGAGTGATTCTCCCTGTTTGTTTATCACCAAAGATTTGATTTAGGGGATGGTTCTTGGTCACTTGTGCTCGAACTCGGGTCAGCTTCCGATTGTTGGTTCGTGGAGCTTCTTCTTCATCATCATCTTCTTCATCTTCATTGTTGTTGAAGGTGTCGTTCCCTTGAGGTGGTGGTGAAGGAGGTTGTGGTGGATCTTCATGATGCACTTCCTCCTCTTCATCATCTTGCTGTGTACCGCTTGTGGATGCCTCCATATCATGTTGTGGTTCACCTTGTTGTGAAGTAGGGGTTCCACTTGAGTTGATGATGTACATTCCTTCACCTCCATGGGACGAATCTTGCCGATGGGTAAATCTAGGATAGCTTCCAAACGGTTCTTATCACCTACACCATTTGGCAATTGTTCGACTTGCGGACCATTAGATTCATCAAACTTCACATCTACCGTCTCTTCATCTTTTTGAGTGAAATTGTTGTAGACACGGTAGGTGTGAGAGTTCGATCCATAACCAAGTAGGAATCCTTCATGAGATTTAGGAGCAAATTTGGTACGGCGATGCTTATCAAGAATGTAGCACTTAGAACCGAATACCCGAAAGTATCCAACTTGGGGTTTGTTACCGGTGAGTAGCTCGTATGCCGTTTTACCGAGAAGCTTGTGCAAGTAAAGTCGGTTTGTGGCATGACATGCTGTTTCCACGGCTTCTGCCTAAAAGTGTTTTGGCCTCTTGTATTCGTCAAGCATCGTTCTTGCCATCTCAATGAGTGTCCGGTTCTTCTTATCAACAACTCCATTTTGTTGATGTGTGTACGTGGCCGAGAACTCATGTGAGACACCTTCTTCATCAAGAAAGGTATCCACATGGGTGTTCTTGAACTCAGATCCGTTATCGATCCGAACCTTCTTGATCTTCACTTCAACCTGATTTTGCGCTTTGCAAGCAAAGTTCTTGAAGATCTTTTGAACCTGTGACTTATCATCAAGGAAGAATACCACGTAAATCTGGAAAAATCATCAACTATAACTAGACCATAGGAATTTCCACCGAGAGTCTTGTAAGAATTGGGACCGAAAAGATCCATGTGAAGTAATTCGAGTGGTCTCCTAGTAGTCATGATATTCTTAACAGGATGACTTCCACCTACTTGCTTTCCAGCTTGACAAGCACTACAAAGTCTATCTTTGTCAAAGATAACATCTTTAACACCAAATATATGAGCACCTTTGATAAGTTTGTCTAAGTTGCGCATGCCAACATGTCCTAATCTTCTATGCCAAAGCCAACCTTTAGAAGATTTAGCAATTAAACAAGTGCGAGGTTTGGATTTCATGTATAGATCACCTCTACGGATACCGCTAAAGACAACTTTATGATCATCTTGACGAAACACTTGGCAATCTACTTTCCTGAATAGAACATTGAAACCGAAATCTGCAAGTCTAGATACGGAAAGAAGATTGTAACCAAGGGATTCAACAAGCATAAAATTTTGAATAGAGCTATCATGGGATATGGCGACCTTACCAAGGCCAAGTACTTTACCCTTAGAGTTGTCTCCGAAGGTCAAGTACTGTCGAGGACCTTGATTAGGCATGATTTCTTGGAACATGTCTCTATCACCAGCCATATGATTCGTACATCCACTATCGAGAATCCACTCTTTTCCTCCGGACATGTAGTCCTTAAGGTTTGCCATAAGACTTAGATTCTTCATGATCTTCTCATACTCGGTGTCAAACAACTCATCTTCTCATAATAGCCATGTTCCACATTGTCATCATCAAGTGGGAAACCCTCATCATAAAGAACAAGAGATTCATTAAAATTGTGATCATGACAATGTTCAAGTTTATGAGTGCGAATGGCTTCAAAGATAATGTTGTTGATAGTGGTGACATCTCCTTTAGCACGCATAAGATCACAAACTTCTAATAGGCATTTATCAAAGTTTGGATCACTAGGCTTCATTTTTTGAAAAGCAATGGATTTATGAAGAATTTCATCTAGATTCCCGAGGGAAAGATTTGGATATCGTTTCTCCAAATCAGTCCATAAGGTATATGCACATCCAAAGTTCTTCATTTGATAAAGTACGAATCTTGGTAAACCTCTAATGATAAGATTGACAGTTCTTAGGTTACCAAACATGTTAATTTCCTCTTTGTGTGTGGGATGCAATTCATCAATAGGAGGCTCATAGGGGCACATAACATATTTGCTCAACTGAAATTCATTAAACAGCTCAAGCATCAAGGATTTCCATTGACTATAGTACTCTTCATCAAGAATGGGCACTCTACAACTCAAACTCCCTATACTAGACACATCCATCTTCCTCCTTGGTGATTAAACCGAAGCAATGGAGACCAATGCTCTGATACCAATTGAAGGATCACTGGAACAGTGTCTAGAGGGTGGTGGTGAATAGACTACCAGCAGTAATTTAAAACCTAACCTTTTCCAAAGTTAATTGGTTGGCAGATTTTTAACAGTTTTTAGCAAAGCTAGCAAGTCTAACAGCCCTACACATGCATGTCAACAAATATGGAAGCGGAAAGTAAAGACATTGCATGTGAAGTAAAGAGTTGAGATAGGTAGATCAAACGCAGTTGTAGACGCAAGGATTTTTCCCGTGGTTCAGATAGGTGGCGCTATCGTACATCCACGTTTATGGAGTCTTCCACCCATGGAGGGTAACGGTCGCGAGAGTCCACGGAGGGCTCCACCCAAAAGGTTCCATGAAGTAGCAACCTTAACTATTCCATAACGGCTTCCGTTGACAAAGGACTAGCCTCACTATGGGTAGATCTTCACAAAGTAGGCGATCTCCTTGCCCTTACAAACTTCTTGGTTCACTCCACAACACGAAGTAGGAGGCTCCCAAGCGACACCTAACCAATCTAGGAGGTACAACCCTCCAAAAGGTAATAGGCTCGATAATGATGATGAACTCCTTGCTCTTGTGCTTCAAGATGATAGACTCCTCAACACACAATCTCTCTCTCACAGGTTTGGCTTGGTAGAAGACATGGGATTAGTGGAAAGCAACTTGGGGAGGCTAGAAATCAAGATCCATATGATTGGAGTGGAAAATCAATGACCTCAACACAAGGGTAGGTGGTTCTCTCTCAGAAATTCTGATAGGATAGGTATGGAATAGTCCTGAGTGCTTCTCTGTTGAGCAAGTGGTGGTGAAGGGGTATATATAGGCATCCCCAAAAATCCAACCATTACACACAAAATGACCAACTCGGTGACACCGATGTGTTAATCTCGGTGGTACCGAAGTGACCAAAAGGTGGCAACTTTCGAATCTCGGAGGGACCTATATACAATTCTCGGTTGCACCGATAAGGTGACCAACGGTCAGATTTCCAATCTCGGTGACACCGATCCAACATTCTTAGTGGGACCAAAAATGTGAATTTGCGTAACAGAAAGTTGGCAACCTAAACTAGGTGGCACCAGTATGGAATCGGTTGCACCGAAGTGGCTAGGGTTTGGCAGAGTCTGTCTAGGTTCTGGAATCGGTGGCAGCAAAGTGGGAAAGTTGGTTGCACCGATTTTGAGTGTTGGGTATAGAACAGACTTTGGTGGGAGAGTTTGTGGTTGTTTTTGGTGACTATCACTTGTGCACGTTTGAGTATATTGTTCACCAACAAAACCTTACCCCATTTTAATAGTATTGACTTTCCTATGACTCAAAGTGATTTGTCACAAAAATGTAGAGTCCTCTTGCTTGAAGCTTGGCCAACGTATTTCCTTGCATCTTGGGATTTGTCCACAATTTCCTTTTGCCAATCCTTTCATTGAACATTTCCTGAAATTTACTTGGTGGAAACATTAGTTCTATGACTTATATGTTGTTATTAATTACCAAATCCACCAAGGGAGCATGTTGTGCTTTCTTAAGTGTTTCGGAATCACTGCCACATATATGAACTATCGAATACTCTATTTACTGGTCAAATGCATAAGTGGGTGGAGTCGGGTACAGAACACGATCTACTCGAAGTAGACTTCATGCCATGCACGCCACCATCATAGTCTCCCCCATAGGGTTACAACTAATGATAATGAAGGGTTACCCCGTGGATGCAGCCTCTCTAAGGGTTCTTTGTAACTCCCCTATAAGTTGTGAAGGCAAAGAATCAAACGCTTTTACTATCACCTCGATTTACCCAAATGCCCCAACCCTTCACAATGACAGTAGTTCCTCTACGACCTATATGGCAATAGTGCAAGCTAGGATTCCTCTCAACACTCGTGAGAACACGAACACGAATCATGAGCAGAAGATATTAGATCACATCAAGAATCACAAATTTTATAGTCATGTTGTGAGCTGCCTACCATGTGATCCGAACAAATTTTATAACATATTACTACTAATATCAATTTAAATGGAACTCACAACCTAAAACTTTGACAGTGTATTAATCACATCCATAATCAAATAGCACACGGGAAGTGTACAAATCACATCTAATATAACAAATGATTTCTAACAAGGAGAGTTAGGGTGACCTTGTTTGCACGTCCCAGAAACTTCCTCCCACTGTACATAGATTCAAAATCTCATAACTGCACAGATGGGAATTGATGTTGACCATGAATAGGCAGGTCTTCAGCTACCCCGCTCCATTCCTCGGAAGTGATTGTCCTAGGGAGCTACAAGAGAAAGAAATGGCTCAAATCTCCCTACCGCTTTAAAATCTCCAATTCCAAACCAAAACCCTAAGCCTAGTTGATCCAGAGAGAAGTGAGAGGAATACCTGGCTGGGGAGAGATTCCCCATCCAAGGAGATACCACTTGAGGGGTCATTCGAGGAGACCATGGCATTCGCGGCGGTCAGATGCGAGAGGGAGAGATGTGGCAGCGGGAGAAGGGGGTGGTAACAGGGGAAATGTGTCCCTTGGGGGGAGCAGATATTTTTTTGCTAGGTGTAGGGAAACTTGGCGCGCAAAGATTCATCTGACACAGTTTTTCTGCTTTTAGCATGTGCGATGATATAGAACATACAAAATTTCGCCCCTCCTTACGTATTCCCTGGTTATAGTGCAAATCCACGTCATTGCATAAATCAACATCAACTTCTAACTTGGGTATACAAATTAGCGGACACATAGCTCGCAGTTATTAAACTGAGCAAGTTCACTAAATAATCAAGTTGCTTTAACTAGACATAGCCATAAAAAATTCCGGCTCTCTAAACAAAGGCTATTAGTACTACACGTAATTTTAACAAAGGCGTTGACAAGCCGCCGCCCTATGCCTTGTCGATGTTTGAGCAGATGTCAACGACTTGTCTGGGAGACATTCCGTTGGTGCCAAAATCCGGGTCCCCCAGGCTGAACTCGACCACGGCGATGTCCTCATCCTTAGCGTTGCCCTCGTCATCGGCGTTGCCCTCATTATTGTAGTACTCATAGTACTGGTGCCGCCAGAGCTCACGTTGGTACTCCACGACCGATTCCTCGATGGGCATGCGCTTCTCGACCTCCTCCCGAGGCATGCGCACTTCCTCCCAATGCTCAACGCTCTCCGATGGTTCCCGCATCTCCAGCTCTTGCTCTAAGATCTCGTGGCGAAGGGGCTCCATGGCCTCCAGTGCCGCATCGTCGGCATCCGCAACAGCCGCCTCTTCAAACGTGTGGTGCATGCTGGATTCAGAGCAAGTCTGGAGTATCTTGGCGTGGGCATTCTCGATATTGTCTTGGATGGCCTCGGCCTAGGCCAGGGCGACCTCCATGGCACGATACACTGCTCAAGCGCTCTTGGTGTTTGCATCCATCGTCGCAGCAGCTGCAACTGTTGTCTCCGCATCTACAGATGCCCTTTCGGCCACCGCAAAGGCCCTATCGTCCGTCATAGAGGATCTTTCTGCATATGCGGTTGCGTTCTCCACTCAGGCGGCCGCGTTCTTGGCAGAGGCCAGAGCGCTCGAGGATGAGGGTGCGGTCATACGCACCCTTACAAAGTGTTCCCATTGCGTCATTCTTTGTAGAAAGGGTTTATTAGGGAATGGGGATCGAGGGTGAACGGAGTCCGAGCTAGATGAAGCTTCGCTCGTAAGACGTAAATAGATTAGTGAATTTTCATCGCAAATGGTTCCTATATAGAATCATGTGTATGCAGTTCACTTTTTGTGTTGAATTGTAAAACTATTATGGGGTACAGTGGTAACGGATACGATTTTATTGTAAGAAAAATATCCCTACCGTGACAATGCATGAACGACATCCTAAAATTTGGAAATTTGAGGGGTTCAATTTTCATTTTTGTACATCAAGTTAGTTTCTAGACATTTAATGACCATAATTCAAAACTTAAACACATGAACGTGCAAGATGAGGCAAACCTGCTGAAAAATCATATTTATGTACTACTTGCTTCCGTATATATTCCACATGTAATAAATTTGACGGAATTCTGAACATCTTGAGTAACAGTTTGGACACAAGCATTGAGAATCTAGGTTCGTAAATTCAAAAAATGGAAAAAAAACTACTCTGAAGTACATGAAAATTTGCATGATTTCCTAACATGGGGCTAAGATGTCGTGGTTATAGTAACGGCTTGTTCGAGATAACCCTTGAAACATGCCTCTCACAATCCGGAGCATCACACGAAGGCTCGTGGTTTTGAGAGGGAACATGAAGCCTTGTTTGATGATGAACCACTAGTCGCTACCTAAGCTAGATTAGTTTTTTTTCATCGTTACAATGCACGAGTATGACCGATATCCTAAAATTTGGAAAATATCGGGGTTCAGTTGACATGCTTATACATGAAGTTAGTTTCTTCAAATTTAATGGCCATAATTCAAAACTGAAACACCTGAGCATGTGAGATGAAGCAAAAACTGATGAAAAATCATATTTATGTACTACTTGCTTCCGTATATATGCCACATGCAACAAATTTGAAGGAGTTCCAAACATCTTGAGTAACGTTTTGGACACAAGGAATGGGAGTCTAGGTTTTTGAATTCAAAAAAAATAAAAAATGCTCTAAAGTACATACACATCTACATGATCTCCCAATATGGGGCCAAGATGTCGTGGTTAAAGTAATAGCTTGTTCGAGATAACCTTTGACACATGCCTCTCTCAAACAGGAGCATCACACGAAGGGTCGTGGTTCCTAGAGGGAACGTGTGGCCTTGTTTGATGACGAACTACTAGTCGCTGCCTTATTCGGCCTAACTTTTTTTTCATCGTTACACACGAATACAACTGACATCCTAAAACTTGGAAATTTTTGGAGTTCAATTGGCACTTTTATACATGAAGTTGGTTTCTTGAAATTTAATGGCCATAATTCAAAACTGAAACACATGGACATGTAAGATGAAGTAAAAACTTCTGGAAAATCATATTTATGTATTACTTTCTTCCGTGTATAAGCCACATGTAATAAATTCGAAGGAATTCCAAACATCTTGAGTAACAGTTTGGATGGAAGTATTCAGAATCTAGGTTTTTAAATTAAAGAAAAATAAAAAATTCCCTGAAGTACATGAAAATATGCATGATTTCCCGACATGGGGCCAAGATGTCGTGGTCAAAGTAACGGCTTGTTTGAGATAAGCTTTGACACATCCATCTCACAAACTGGAGCATCATACAAAGGCTGGTGGTTCCAAGAGGAAACATGGGGCGTTGTGTGATGATGAACCTATAATCGCTGCCTCATTTGGCCTAGTTTTTTTCAACGTTACAATGCACGAATATGATCGACATCATAAAATTTTAAAAAATCGACGTTCTATTGGATTTTTACACATTAAATTAGTTTCTATAAATTTCATGGCCATAGTTCAAAACTGAAACAAATGAACATGCAAGATGAAGCAAAAACTGCTAGAAAAAATCATATTTACGTATTACTCATTGTTGTATATATGCCCCATGCAATAAATTTAAAGGATTTCCAAACATCTCGAGTAACGGTTTGGACACGGGCATTGAGAATCTAGGTTTCTAAATTCCAAAAAAATCTGAAGTATATGAAAATTTGCATGATTTTCTGATATGGGGCCAATATGTTGTGGTCAAAGTGCTACACTTTCTTACGCAACACAAAAATCATATTAAATAATATAGGTTTTCAAATTTGAGATAATAGAAAATGATCTGAAATACATGGCACCAAGATGACATGGTATTTTTTCTTCATATTTGAGTCACACAAAACTATTTATTTATTAGATTTTGCAATATTATCAGAATATAGTAAGTTAGTCATTTGGCACACATAATTGTAAATATCTGGCAAGACAACCGGGTCCCACATAATTGGCACTCTGTTGCGTGTTTCGAGTTTTGGAAAAAAAATCGCAGGCTAATAATCCCACGCGGGCATGCATTGGGATTTGGTAACCGTAGGTGATGTTAAGTCACACACGGCTCTTGACTCAGCAATCGAGGATGTAAGTGCAGCTAGTGGCACCTTTTTTGGTTTTGGAGTATTGAAGACAAACGTGGTTGAGGGACTAATGTGTTTGTGAGAGTTCACAGCTTAACACGGATATAAGTCCCTGGAGTTTCGGTCTAGCCGTTGAAGACGACCCCCGAAAATGTCCGAAGACATTGATGACGGCTGAAGCCATTGGTGGGATGCGAATACATTCATCCGAAGACAATGAAACGCGAAGACGAAGTCTTTTGGTAGTTTTTGTTTCTTCTTCCCTTATTCATAAGAACCACTTTACTGTTAAGTGGGGTCGAAGTGATTAAAGTTAGATGCTGACGTGATGCTTAACCCATACCTATGTCTTCGAGTGAAGACAATGAGAGGAAAACTCTTCCAGAGTTGGTTGAGTTAGCTTTACTTGTAGACCAAGTAAAGTTGTCGCATGCGTTCAAACTCCAACCGTTGTGACACATGTCGGTTTGCCATTGACCTAGGGTCATTTCGGTCATATCAGGTAGGGTTGCCCATTGGCTATAAATAGCCCAACCCGTCCACCATGAGAAGGTGGCTACTCAAAGAGAGATTCATCTATTGTCATTTTGGAAAAACCCACCTCGAATACATTGAGAGAGACACATCCTGTGAGGACACGCCTAAACACCTAAGATAGAGTGTTTGAGTATCATCGGAGACTATCTATTCCGAGAGAACTAAAGACTTATTACACTTGAAGACTATGATCTTCCAAACGGTTAGGCGTGTGGGTCTAGAGCGTCCAAGAGTCATTGTGGACTGCCGGGTGACCAAGTTTATACGGGTTTTGGAAGTCTCCTCTGAAGACTTACCTGAGTGATTGGGCTTTGTCTAGGTGAATTCGGCTCAAGAGGAATAAGGTGAAGACGATGTCTTCTGAGTTCAATCTCAGCCTTCCTAACTAGACGTACAGTTGTAAAAAGCAACTAGAACTGGTCCAACAAATCCCGAGTCTTCGTCAAGCAATTGGTTTTATCTTTCACTCTCTTGCATTCCTATTCTGAATTGTGAAGTCATTGCTTGCACGTTGCCTGAAGACTTTCTATGAAGACATTCATATCTACTGCCTATATTCATATTGTCTAAGTTTGTCTTCGACTCATCTTAGTGTGCATGATGATGATGCTTGATTTGTCTGTATGTCTTCACTGTGTTGCATGCCTAGAGTAGATCCTTGATTACTATCCCTACTTGGTCCTGGTTATGTTTCCGCATTATTCGAAAACATTCACTATTTCGAAGACTTTCATAAAAATTGCCTATTCACCCCCCTCTAGTTGATAACTAGCACTTTCAATTGGTATTAGAGCAAGGTTCTCCCTTCTTCTTTGTTTCGGTTTAACCACCTGGAGTTTTAGCTATGTCGACTGCAGGGATAATCAAGGTCTCTGCTGCATGCCCTATCTTTGATGGCACCGACTACCCCTTCTAGAAGAACAACATGCGCATGCATATCAAAGCCATTGACAACGACATATGGTACGTCGCCTTGGCGGGCATTCCTGAAGTTGGTGAAGGCGTTGCTGCTATTGATGTGAAGAGATTCGTGCAACTAGACTCCACTGCCAAGAACATCATATGTGGTCATCTGACAAGGGACAATATGGTTGTGTGAGTGCACTCAACACCTCCAAGCAAATCTGGGAATGGCTGTCCAAAGTGAATGAAGGTGTCTCATCTCAAAGAGACTCGTGTTGATGTGATTCGCAACCTGTTCAACCGCTTCAAGAGACTCAACAACGAAAATGTCCATCTCACCTTTGGTCGCCTCACTAACATCTCAAATGAGCTGAATGCACTCTTGAAGTCGTGAAGAAGCTACTCAGATCACTTGACAGATCCTTTGACACTCTCGCACTCATGATCCAAGAGTGCCCTGACTTCAAGAGTTTGGACCCAACTGACATACTCGAGAGGTTGAATACACACGTATTTCAACAAGCTGAGAAGAGAGATATCTACGGACCAAGCTATAGTCGCTCCCAAGCATTGAAGGCCAAGGTTGTGTCTTCATCTGAAGACAACTCTGAATGCAGTTCTGATGTTCTTGAAGACTTTGGAAAAGAACTTGCTTTGCTTGTTAGGAAATTTCAGAAATTTTCCAAGTCAAAACGCTATGAAAAATATTCAAGACGTGATTCCAAGAGATCTAGTGAAATGTCTTCAAAGGACAGCAATAAGCAAACCTGTCACAAGTGCAAGAAAGCTAGTCACTTCATTGCTGATTGTCCTTGATGGGAAAAGGAGTCCAAGAAGAAGAGCAAGGACTATGACTCCGATGAAAAGAAGAAGAAGAAGTATGCAAAGTCTTCATCACATAAGAACTCATCTGGCAAAGCACATGCCTTCATCAAAAAAGAGATGGATTCATAGTCTGAATCTGGCTCTGAGGCAAAGGAAGCATCTTGGGGGGAATCTGACGCTAAAGTAGCTGGACTGGCAATGGTTTCGGCATATCTCTCCAAGTCTGTCTTTGAACCTGAAGACAATGGCTCCTCTTCCACCCAAAGCCAGTGACAATTATGTTACTCCTGCTTACTGCATCATGGCGAAAGTCTCCAGGGTATCCTCAAAGTCCTCACGTCATGACTCTGAATCTGAAGCTGAATCTGATAATGACATGAAACCAAGATATGCTAAACTTGTAAAAATTGCCACCAAGCAATAAAGTTCCATAGAGAAAATGCGAACTACTCTTGACAAAAGCAATGATCTATTACGTGAAAAGATGAGTCTGAACGAAACTACGGTTGAAGGCATGTGTAGTCTTCATTCAAGGTTTGAGGATCTCCAAAGTCATCATGATGCTCTCTCAACCGATCATGAGAAGCTTTCTATTCAATATCTTCAGAAAAAGATTGATCTTGGTAAGTTGAGGGAAGCACATGATGATCTACGGAAGGAAAACAACTCACTCCTAGCAGAGCAGGTCAGTACCGCTCAGGGTGAATTTGATGTTGCATGCTTAAGATTTCTTGCTAGAGAACAGAATGACTCAATTGTTAAATGTTCTAATGCCTCTGGGAATGCTTTATCTTCAACTGTATCTATGTAACCTAACTCCTCTTCCGAGGAAGCCATTGCTATCACTGATGATAATGACAGGTTGAAGACATTGCTTGAGACTACCGTGTGCAAGAGTCTGAAAGGACACCAGATTCCCTATGATGTCTTGAAGAAGACTATATTGAACAAAAACCCTAGGAAAGAGGGTGTGGGTTTTGAAGGAAATCTCAATGTTGATGGATCCTACTGGACACCTGAGCAGTACCCCAAAACCACATGGGTTGCTGCAAAAGGCCCTTTAGTTGATCCTTCCACATCATCAAGCTTTAAATGTGCGAATCCTCTCATTCCAACTATAAACTGTTCAAATGCCAAAATGGTGAAGTGTTTGCTAGGTTTAGTAGTACTATGTGCAGGAATGGTTCTCCTTTGAAGAAGATCTGGGTTCCCAAAAGTCTTCTTGAGAAGCTTCGTGTGAATGTCCTGAAGACATCTGTCAAGAAGAAGACAAACCCCAAATCAATGTGTTCAAGAAGACAAAGGCCTTCACATGATCACTCTAACAAATCTATTTTGCGAGGAAGGACTCAAATGACACATGAATATGTGCATTATGGAATGAACCGTTATGTTCATCCAACCAAGAATTTCTGAGCCTATTCATTTGAGTACACTAACCATTCTGTGAAACATGCTATTAGGGCTTCTTTGCCTAAATTTTCTCATGTTGCCTTATGTCTCATTGCTTCTAAGCCACCACTTCGCATGTGGGTGGTTAAGAAGAACTAATATCTTCATGCAGTATCAGGTCTCCACATAGGAAGAAGCCTATCCTGAAGATTATCTCTAGAGACCCGAAAACAAACTTGTTTGGACGCAAGATAATTTATGTGAATGTTATCATTCTTATCATCTAGTGTCTCATTCAACTATGCACTGCTATATCATCATCAATGCATGTTACAGCTACATACCTTGGTGAACCATACTAATTCTCAATGCAGGAAGACAAATCCAATGCTAATGAATGGATCATGGATAGTGGTTGCACCAGTCATCGAAGCCTATCAATGGAGCAACCTCTTTGACCTCCAATAAAAGACCACACAGTCTTCGCTGACAAGAGCAGAAGCACGGTATTGGGGTTAGGTAGAGTTGCTATCTCAAGGGACCGGCACATGGAAAATGTCATGCTTGTCGAATCCCTTGGTTACAACTTAATGTCAGTCTCAATGCTCTGTGACTTCGATATGCTTGTGATTTTCGGCAAATTTCGATGTGTGGTACTAATGTCCTCTGACAAAAGCAAAGTCTTCAAAGGTTTTTGAAGAGTTCATTTGTACATGGTAGACTTCTCTGTGGGACCACAGGTTGCCTCATGTCTTCTAGCAAAAGCTTCGAAGTGCTGGCTTTGGCACAGAAGGCTAGGACATGCTGGGACGAGAAACTTGCACACACTCGCCAAGAAGATGCTCATCATTGGCGTCGAGGGTGTCAAGTTCAAGAAGGACCACCTTTGTGGTGCCTGTGAAGCTGGGAAGATGACCAGGGCGAAACGCCCCTCGAAGACAATCATGACGACCTCACGTCCCTTCGAGCTACTACACATGGACTTATTTGGCCCTACTTAGTATTCCACCTTCTCTACCACTGCATATCTATATGGCTTCGTGATTGTTGATGACTATTCTCGATTAACTTGGGTGCATATCATTCTTTACAAAACAGAAGAGGAGGATGTCTTCAGGCGCTTTGCAAATAGGTGCCTGAACAACTACAACATCAAGATCAAGCACATCAGGAGTGACAATGGCATTGAATTCAAGAACCCAGGCTTGGACACCTATCCTGATACTCTTGGCATCACTCATGAGTTCTCTGCTCCATACACTCTGTAGCAGAATGGCATCATGGAGCACAAGAATAGGACTCTCATTAAGATGGCTTGCACTATGCTTGATGAATACAAGATACCACGGAAGCTATGGCCTGAAGCCATTGACACTGCATGCCACATCATCAATAGAGTATATATTCATAAGTTCTTCAATAAAACATGTTATGAGCTTCTCACTTGTAAGAAACCCAATGTAAGTTACTTTAAAGTCTTCGGTGCAAGATGTTGGATAAGGGATCCACACCACACTTCAAAATTTGCACTGAAAGCACATCAGGGTTTCATGCTTGGTTATGGAAAGGACTCGCACACCTACAGAGTCTTCAACACCTTTCACAAAAAAGTTGTTAAAACTGTAGATGTGCGATTTGATGAAACTAATATCTCGCAAAGAGAGAACTTGCCTCTTGTGCTAGATGAATTACCTCCTGATGAAGCTATCCGATTGATGGGCACTGGAGAAATTGTGCCTGAAGAACACGTGGTTGAAAAAGTGATCATTCCTCCATCCACTCAGCGCGAAGACAATGTTCAACCTGAAGATAATGCTACTGACGAAGACAATGCTGAGTAGCCAGAACAAAGTCTTCGCCCTGCTCATCCATGTGTGGTAAATGAAGTTCAAATTGAAACAATGCTTGACAACATAAATGCACCAGGTCCACTTACTCGCTCAAGAGCTACTCAATTGTCTAACTTTTGTGGGCACTTTGCTTTTGTATCTATCACAGAGCCCACAAAAGTAGATGAAGATTTCAAGGAATCAGAATGGATTCAAGCCATGCAGGAAGAGCTTCACCAGTTCGAGCTGAACAATGTGTGGGAGCTCGTAAAGCGTCCTGATCCAAAGAAACACAACATCCTTGGTACCAAGTGGATCTTCCGCAACAAGCAAGATGAGTCCAGGCAATTCGTTAGAAACAAGGCTCAACTGGTGGCCCAAGGTTACACACAACTCGAGGGTATTGACTTCGGTGAAACCTTTGCCCCTATAGCTAGACTCGAAGCCATTCGCATACTTCTTGCTTACGCTAACCATCATGACATGTGTTTGTATCAAATGGATGTGAAAAGTGCGTTCCTCAATGGTAAGATTGAGGAAGAAGTATATGTTGCTCAAACACCAGGGTTTGAAGATCCAAAGCATCCTCACAAAGTCTTCAAGCCCAACAAGGCACTCTATGGCCTCAAGCAAGCACCAAGATCTTGGTATGACACACTCAAGGAATTCCTCAAGAAGAAAGGTTTCAAACCTGGTTCACTCGATCCCACTCTCTTTACTAAATCTTATGATTGTGAACTGTTTGTATGTCAAATATATGGGGACGACATTATCTTTGGTTATACTAACAAAAAATACAGTAATGAGTTTGCTTATATGATGCAATAGAAGTATCAAATGTCGATGATGGGAGAACTGAAATTCTTCCTAGGGCTTCAAATTCGACAACAACCAAATGACATCTTCATATCTCAGGAGAAGTACCTAAAGGAATGCCTCAAGAAATTTGGCATGAATGAAGCCAAAGGCTACAAGACACCAATCCAATGGTCACCTCTACACTGAAGAAAATGGTAAAGATTTCAATCAGAAGGTATATTGCTCCATGATTGGGTATTTATTGTACTTTTGTGCATCTAGGATAGATATAATGCTGAGCGTTTCCATGTGCACCCGATTTCAAGCAACACCAAAGGAGTCGCATCACCTAGGTGTGAAGCGAATACTTAGATATCTGGCTCACACCCCAACGCTAGGACTATGGTATCCAAAGGGTTCGAAGTTTGAGCTGATTGGCTATTCAGATTCTGACTTCGCTGGCGAGAGAGTTGATTGCAAGTCTGCATCAGGCACATGTCACTTTTGCGACAATCCCTTGTACGTTGGTCTTCGAAAAAGCAGAACTATGTTTCACTCTCCGCTGCCGAAGTTGAATACATTGATGCTGGCGCATGCTGTACTCAGCTTCTCTGGATGAAGCAGACCCTTAAGGATTATGGCATCAACTAGAAGCATGTACCTCTCTACTATGACAATGAGAGTGCAATCAAGATCTCCTACAACCCAGTACAACACTCGAATATGAAGCACATTCAGATACGTCTTCATTTTCTTCGGGATCACGTGATGAAGGGTGAGATTAACATCAACCATGGAGACACTAAAGATCAACTGACAGATATCTTCACGAAACCTTTGGATGACAAGAGGTTTTGCAAGATGCGGTGTGAGCTAAATATCTTGGAATCCTCAAATGTTCTTTGAATGGGAACACATCCTAACACTTATGCATATTGATGACTTTTGATGCACAACACACAATGTAACATATGTCTTCAATTCATGAAGACTTACAATCTGAAAAAGAATACATTAACAAAGCATATGACTTTAGAGCGCAACGATAATTGTGCGTCATGTCTCGGTCAAACATTCTTATACGGTTGGTAACACCACCAACCAAACTCAAAGACATTGCTTTTATTTCATCCTTTTCCCATATCTTCAAGAGCTGGATGTCTTCGGAACAGATCTTTTGTTTGCACGTGTGTTTCGGTTGAAAACTATTGGCACATCTACTTTTGGATTGGAGCTTTGTCCTATACAGCATTTGTCCTATAGCTTTGTCTACAACTTTTTCCTAGGAAAATGTGATCCGATATTCTCTTATGTTCTTACCTTGTCTAAGTTTATTCTAATCCAGTCATATGCATTCTATATTGACACGTGTTGACTGTCTTCACTTTCTCCTTGTCAGTCAAAGACAAATCAACTACATATTTAATTCTCAGATCTCAACTGTCCCTATGTTTTTAGCAACAACTCCTGCGCTGCCGCTTCTATTATGGTAGTGGGTTGTCAGGTGGGTTGCATGGATGACACATGACCACTTAAACCGAGGAGTCAGGGGCATATCCATCCAACTGGTTTGGATCTTTCCACCCCTTATAAATAGAAGTTACCCCATAAATTATTACCTTCCTCCTCCTCTGCCGCCCACATGGTCAAACCCTAGCGCCGTTGCTAGATTCCATCGCCGCCGAAGACGAAGTGCTTAGCTGCCACACCTTCTCTAACGACGTACTCACGCCGGCCGCATACATCTCCTTCATGCCGCCGCCATAGTTGTCTGCCTCCACAGAGTTAGGGTGAGGCAGATCGAACCTCTCGGCTCTCCGCCTCGTCAAGCTATTCATCGCGTTCTTCACTATGGTAAATTAAATGCTATTTCTACCGTATGCTTTGATCTGAAATTCTTACCGCAAATATTTTGTTGTCATTTCTTCACTTTCCACACAACCACATCTAGATCTAGATCTCTCTTTGCCTAATACTTTCACTTTGTTGTCTAAAAATTGGTTTGATTCCTCACTTGTACAAATCCTTGGACTTGTAGAAATCTGAAATCACCATATGTTCTATAAAAGTGAATGTCTTCGGTAAAAAATGTCAATGTCTTCAAAACAATGTGTTACCTTCCAAATCTTATGAGAATGCATCTGACCTCTCCTCTTCCCTCGCGTCTCTAACTCTTTTAGAGGTACATGTTCACAACAAAATCGCTCGGATCTCATAGTCTGAATTCATTTCCACACTATTTGCAGATACATCTGGTGCTTGTTCATATTTGCGCAACCCTGTGAAGTCTTTGTCAAGCCTATGACAGATAATAAACCAGTGAAGAAGGGAGGAAAGCAAAGGTGCAAGAATACTGCTAAAGATCTTCCTCCAGAGCTGTATGAGTAATACAAGTCTGATAGGGAAGAATCATATCGCCAATGCAAGAATCGGATCCAATGGATTCAAAGATATTGGAATATGGAGTGGTTTTACTACCGCCTCGTGACTGACGAGTATGCTAAGAAGTGTTGAAAGGATCGATATGGTTGACTAGAGGGGGGTGAATAGGCAACTGCCAGCTTTTAACTTTTCTCTAACAATTTAGGCTTAGCAGCAAATAGGTTGGCTAGATATGCAACTAGGTGAGCAACCTATATGACGCTAAACACAATAACAACACAAGCAAGCAAGATAAACAAAATGCGTAGCTTGCACAAAGTAAAGGGAAGGAGTAACCTCAAGAGGAACCGATGGAGACGAGGATGTGTTATCGTAGTTCCTTCCCGGTAAAGCGATGTACGTCTCCATTGGAGTGGTGTGGAGGCACAATGCTCCCCAAGAAGCCACTAGGACCACCATATTCTCCTCACACCCTCACACAATGCGAGGTGCCGTGATTCCACTAGTGGTGCACTAGAAGGCGGTAGACGGACCTTTACAAACAAGGTTGGGGCAATCTCCACAACTGAATTGGAGGCTCCCAGCAACACCGCGTAGCTTCACCACTATGGACTTTTGCTTCGAAGTTACCTCTTCTGTCTAGGGTGCTCAAACATCCAAGAGTAACAAGATCTGTAAGGGATTAGTGGGAGGAATCAAATTTATCTTGGTGGAAGTGTAGATCGGGGCCCTCTCAACTAAACCCTAGAGTATCAACAAGTTTTGTTGGCTAGGGAGAGAGATCGGGCAAAAATGGAGCTTGGAGTAACAATGGAGCTTTTGGAAGGATAAGAGGTGAGTCTTCTTGGGGAAGAAGACCCTTACATAGTGGGGAAGGGAATCTGCCCGTTACCCACCAACCAGCCGCACTTCAGCGGTACTACCACTCCGATGAGTGGTACTACCACCCAGTACTAGGGGTAGCGGTAGTACCGCTTGGTACTACCGCCCGTACTACCGCTTTGGTGGTGCATGTCACCATACAACTTGGGAGGAAATTTTTGGTGCATCGCGTGGGAAACCTAGCCTGGTCACCCCAGCTGAGGGAGTCCTAGACTAAGGGGTCCTCGGGCCGCTGGCCTATCTCTTAATAGGCCGGCTTGGTGGGCTGCTCTTTGACTATCGAAGGAAGGGCCAATACGCCATGACCACATGTCCTAGAAGGAATTCTTGAAGGCGCGTCATGTACTCCAAGTCAATATAAGGAAATTGGCATCTCCATCCCTGACAGGAGACCTATCATGTGTAAACCCTAGGTACCCCTGGTGTCCATATAAACCGGGAGGGTTTCAGATTGTAGGGTAGAGGAACTCATCTAGGATTTTAGGTATTCTATCTCATGGTAGATTAACTCTGTAACCTTCATACACATCAATATAATCAAGCAGGACATAGGGTTTTACCTCCATAGGAGGCCCCGAACCTGGGTAAACATCGCCTCCTTCGCCCCCTGTTACCATCAATACTAGACTCATAGCTAGGACCCCCTACCCGAGATCCGCCGGTTTTGACACCAACATTGGTGCTTTCATTGAGAGTTCCGCTGTGACCACCAAAGGAATCGATGGCTCGTGTTTTCATTAGCGAAGAAGTCCGTAACTTGGACCCCTTTGTCCCTGGGCAGATCTTTGCTTCCGGCAGCATCGTGTTGCACGCTGACCCGACCGTCCATCTTGGCCGGGTCAGGAGTCTCGCCCCTGATCAAGAGGCCATATTCGGGAACCTAGAGTTCCCCGTAGACTCTCGGGGCGATCTTTTGCTCACCGGTCTCGTGATCTCATCTGACGCGCTCGAGGACTCTAAGGCCTTAACCTCAGATTTCTCTTTTGACCCCACGTGCGGGACCAACCACAATGATGATCCGGCTTTTAGTCCGGATCCGGCCATAGTACCAGATGGTCGTGGGTCAGCTCCTGCCGAACATACTCCTTGTGCAGACGCATTGGAGGTTAACTCCGAAAGCTCCGAGCAGATTGACCTGACCAGGCTCTTGACACTGAACGAGGCTCTAGATCGGATCCTATCGACGAAAATCACTAACGACCCAACCCCAATCAACGCTCAGCTCGTCTTGAGGTGGGTCAAGAGGAATTTTTCATCCCACCCACCACCCACTTAGTAGCCACTATCAAAGACTTAACCGATATGTTGGACTATGCCTTTGAGGAGGCAGAAGACATGGATGAAGAGGATTGTGCTCCCTCCCCCGTCAACACCGGGCGATGGACTACCACCTCCACCTACGACATCTACATGGTAGATACTCTAGCCGATAAGGGCAACCACAGACCCGAAAATAATGGTGATAAATCAGATGAAGCATCATTGAGGCGCTGGAAACAGCCCAAACGATCAAAGGAAAAAAGGGAAGGGAAGCCATTGCTGCCACCAGGGAAAACAATACCCCGAATGACCTCGGCGATCCCGACAACATCAAGCAGCCGCTCGAGGACCAGGAGAGGCCGGAAGATCAGCACGACCCCGAGGATCCAAACGATTTCGAGGATGACAACTACCTCCCCCTCCATGTAGAGGAGGAGGATAGCCTGGAAGACGAAGAATTCACCGTCCCAAAAACCTTGAGGATTAGGAACTTCTTAGGTAACAACTTATAGCCACTGCCCGAAGCCTGAAGGCAAAAGAACAACAACTTAAGGACGAACAAGATACCCTCAATGATAGATGGAAAAGGTTCCTATCGGCCAAGGAAGGATACGGTACCGGACTATTGGACCAACCCAGGAGCTATCCACGCCGACGGTTGCTGCCGGAGTTCGAGGACGAGGTCCCTAATACACCGTCTCCCAAACACACTCCATATGACTAGCCGAACCGTCCTCCTTGAGGACGAGATAGGACGGCTAGCGATGCTGGTTATAGGCCGACGAAACCCCGTGGGAGGAAAGGTACGACCTGCGACACGACCTGGATTATAGAACAGGACGCACGAGATCCATCTACGGATCTAGAGGGTACTCCCTCGACAGACGGGACAGATACCAGCCTTGGCTCGACCGCAACAATTGGGGCCAGGAACAAACCGGTCCAGATCAGGCGCCGACCACCGGCGCGACATAGCCCGGGTCAGAGGCTCTGCCCACCCACTATGCTTCATCGATGAGGTTATGCAACATTAGTTCCCGAAAGGGTTTAAACCCGTGAACATAGAGCAATACGACGGGACAACTGACCCAACAGTGTGGATCGAGGACTTCCTCCTCCATATTCATATGGCACGAGGAGATAATCTCCACGCAATCAAGTACCTGCCCCTAAAGCTTAAAGGGCCAGCTCGGCACTGTTTAAACAACCTCCCTGAAAATTCTATCGGGAGTTGGAAGGATCTTGACGACGCTTTCCGATCTAACTTCTAGGGCACCTATGTACGGCCACCGGACTCCTCCGACCTAAGAAATGTTTTCCAGAAATAAGGTGAATTGGCTCGACAATTCTGGAATCGGTTTTTAACCAAAAAGAACCAAATTGTTGACAGCCTAGACGCCGAGGCAATAGCCTCCTTTCGGCACAATATTCGGGATGAATGGCTGGCTTGCTAGCTCGGTCAGAACAAGCCTAGGACCACGTCCGCCCTTACATCACTCATGACCCGCTTTTGCGTGGGCGAGGATAACTAGCTAGCTACACGAAGCCACAACCCCGAAGACCCCGGCACCTCCAAAGTCTAGGATGGGAACGGTAAACCACGATGCAACAAAAGTAAACATCGACACAACAACAGCAACACCAATGACACGACCATCAACACCGGTTTCCACAACCCCGGATCCGGGCAGCAGAAGAAGCCTTCCAAATTCAATCGTGATGGACCTACCCCGCTGGAAAAAATCATGGAGAGGCCTTGCCAGATCCATGGCACCCAAGACAAGCCCGCCACCCACACACACCGTAATTGTTTGGTGTTCAAACAAGCTAGCAAACTCGCAGCCGAAAACCAAGGCAAGGGCCCACACAGCGAGGATGATGGCGAGCCCCACAGTCCAAACAACGGAGGACAAAAGCAGTTCCCTCCAGAGGTAAAGATTGTAAACATGATATACGCCACTCACATACCCAAAAAGGAGAGGAAGCACGCCCTTCGATAGGTCTATGCCGTAGAGCCAGTAGCTCTGAAGTACAACCCATGGTCGGCGTACCAGATCACCTGTGATCGACGAGACCATCTGACCAGTATACATCATGGGGGTTTAGTAGCACTCGTCCTAGACCACATTATCGCTGGGTATTACCTCACTAAAGTCCTAATGGATGGATGAAGTAGCCTCAATCTGATTTATTCAGACATGGTATAAAAGATGGTTATAGATCCGCCAAGGATCAAACCTAGCAACACTACCTTTAAAGGAGTGATCCCACGCGTTGAAGCCTGGTGCACGGGCTCGGTGAGCATGGAAGTAGTGTTTGGTTCGCCCGACAATTTCCACAACAAAGACTTGATCTTTGACATTGTCCCTTTCCGTAGCGGTTATCACGCCCTGTTGGGCCGCACAACATTTGCTCACTTTAATGTCATCCCACACTACGCATACCTCAAGCTCAGGATGCCCGGGCCCAAAGGGGTGATTACTGTCAATGGCAACACTGAGCATTCCCTCCGAACCGGGGAACATGCATTGGCCCTGGCGGACGAATTCCATAACGGTGATGATCAGCCAACATCAAAATCTGCCATAAAGGCACATAAGGTCAACAATCAAGCTCGGTCTCAGTCCGAACTCCCGAAATCTTATTCTACCCAGAAATAGGGACACACTCCTCACTACAAAGCCCTAGTGCCCATCAAACATGTGTCAAGATGGCAAAACTTCACACTCAAGATTCCATGGGCAGCAGTGGGGGAAAACAATCAAAGGGAAAGTATTCAACTGGACCAAACTACTAGCAGTACATGTCCTTGGACATACCACAGGCACCATCAAGGACATGCTAAAGCGTAAAGCTCATCCATACTTTGACGACTCCTCAAGATCTTCTTCCCAAGGTCCTCTCACCGACACCATCACCCTTAAAGGAATACAACTCCCTAGGAGGCGCGGGAGTGGACATGCGACCTGGCACATCAAGGATATCAAGCCACGCATCGAAGACCACGGGTACAACCTCTCCTCTATAAACTTTATATTTCTTCGACAAATACCTGTAAACAGTGGCTTCGGCAATTTGATTTACAAGAATTAATGAGCACATAATAGACTATTTTACATGGTTTCTTCACTGTATTTTATGATACATACTCTGTTCTTCCCTCATCAAACGCTTCTTGCGAAACTGTTCGGTATACATTACGATGCAACAGGCTAATAGACCGGGGTATTGAATTTAAAATATCATCATAAGCATCACCCCAACACAATTGATCATTTGTTTTGCATCTTGGATTTTGCTTTATATGCATTGGATCCGAACTATGTCTTGGGTCAATAGTTGGGTTGCTCGGCTCCTGTGTTTTCCCTCTTACCTTCCATTCGTTCGGCTAAAGGGGAAAAGGGAGAACCACTGCGATTGTCCTTCCAGCTTGCCTGGTAAAGCACCTTAGGGGAGAAAGCCGAAAAATGATCATCATAGTAAGCGAGAACCGGTATGCAAATCTAAGCATCAGTGTCATACTAAAAAAATCAAAAGAGGTTATTCCGTGTCATATGATGGGTTTCGTACTTGTACAAACCATGTGATGCTGGCTTTAGCCACGGTTCATCCGACCATCATAAACCACTGGGGGCTAGTCATCAGCCCCCACAATTTTTTACACTCCTACGGCTAAGTGAAAGCGATAAAGCATCATAATCTGATTGCCTTGTCCCCCTTGCACTACCGCCTTTGGGCACCGATACCTCGGCTAAGGGTCACGGTGCGGAGGTAGAGACACCTCGCGTAATATAGACATGGTGGCTGAAGCCGACGACTCACAACTTTCAGATTAAATGTCCACATGGGAATCACAATAAATACAAAACTCAGAAGACATGATAAACCATGCAACATCATAATAAAGTGTTAATAGTCTTCGGACATATTACAACATGCTCACTCATAAAATACATCCTTAGAGCATTGGGCCTCTATCTCCCGAGAACCCTCCATCACTGCGGAGAAGTATTGCTCGGGGCACCTATACTCTTTTCTAGGGGGAGGAGGTGCGGTGGCCATCTCGGTCGGCTTGAGCTTCGGCCAGTGCATCATGGTCCTTGCAAAGGCCATCCGAGATCCCTCGATGCATGTAGAATGCTTTAGTGCGTTAACCTGAGATGCGACATCGCATAGTTTCTCCATCATGCCGAAGTAGCTGCCTGGCAACGGCTCTCCAGGCCACAGCGGGATGCAGAGATCCTTCATGGCTGGCTCCGCCATCCTGTGCAGCTCCATAGGTTGTTTCATCTGCTCGATCAGAAGAGGAGAGCGCTTGAGGGATTCAAACTGTGCCCAGAATAGACGAGCCTCATCTTCTTCATCTCGCAAAGCATAAAACGTGTTCGCGTTCGCTGCACTCTTTTGGAGGTCCGCATAGGCGCCTGAGGAACGCCACACCTGGGTGAGCAATGCAAACCTGCTACCACCAAAGGCACACTGTACGGCTTACCATCTGTGAAAACCTTGACTTGGCGGATTTATTCTTCAAAGAATCGCCTGTCCACCCACTCCTTTTGGAGCTCGGATTCCAATGCGGTGGTTTGCTCTTTGCCTTTCATCTCATGGGCCTCACACTTTGTGCTAGCATTCTTGAGCTCCTGCCGCACCTCCTCCACCAGGGCCTCATGCCTATGGCTTGCAGTTTTTAAGGCAGATAGTGCAGCTGCTGCTTGTTCGGCCCTTGCCTTCTCATCCGCGGCCTCCTGCTTCATCTTTTTCAGCTCGGCCTTGAGTTTCTCGACATGTGCATCCAAAGCTGTGGAAGCAATAAATATATAATTACACTAGGTCAGCAGTGTGTATCACTAATGATAGAAATCTCGGATACTACAATTCGCCTTAGCTTGCGCCTCATCGAACCTCTTGTTCAGGGCATCAAGCTCCTCTTCGAAGCTTTTGAGCTTCTGATTTAGCTCGACAAGCTCCGTGGCATTGACGGCCACTACCGATTACGAGGCCCACAGAAATAAATATATATATGATTATGTACGTTCAATCTCCCGAACTGTCAAGAATATGACCTTGTGCTCGGTCCTCTTAAGCGCTTTTAGAACAGTAAGGGACAAATGGTGTCTTGTGCATCGTTGGTTACTCCTAGGTATTTGACTCCCGGGTGAGATTTCTCCAAACCCACCCATGGCTCGGGGGCTGCTATATATAAAAAATAGCACAAACCTAATAAATTAAATTCTTGGGAAAAGGGTATTACGTGGTTCACCTTGAAGCCCGTCAAGAGATCATTGAAGGCATCTTTCAGTTTGCTATCAATGGACTGAATGCCTTGCAAAACCGCACCATAAGAGTGCGGTGATCCTCGGAGATGGAGGCGATTGATAGAGCCTCCCCCATCATGACCGGCTACCCAGTCATGGGTGGCACCAGTGGTGACTGGCTAACCCCATCTCTGGCCGGGGATTGAGCCGGTAGCTCTAGAGGCACACTGCGCTCCGGAGATGACCTCAGAGGGGACTGGACATTCCTTTGTCCTTCCTCCTCAACGTCCAGGAGGGGCTCCTCTGCTAGTCTTCGGCGGTCGAGGCATTAACCTTGGCCATGACATCATCGCCCCCACCGCCTGTGTTCGGCTCTGAAGGAGCCTGGCGCGACTACACCTCCGTGGCCTCTTTTGAAGACCCTGGAGGTGTGGGGTGCAATGTGGTCCCACTTTCCGCCTGCTCGGCGGGTGGAGACTCCCGATACGATATCTGGTCAGTGGCATTCGTCCATTTAAAATATCGAAAGCCTCACATAAATAACCCAATGGGTCTTTGGATTTGTACCTTTGAGCTGGGGGCTTGACCGATAGATTCCTTGGGGGAACCCTCTCCAAGTCCTCGGACTCAGCGTCGGAGTCCGAGCTATCTAATGACCCACAAGTATAGGGGATCTATCGTAGTCCTTTCGATAAGTAAGAGTGTCGAACCCAACGAGGAGCACAAGGAGATAACAAGCGGTTTTCAGTAAGGTATTTTGTGCAAGCACTGAAATTATCGATAACAAATAGTTTTGTGATAAGATAATTCATAACGAGTAGCAAGTAATAAATGTAGAAAAGGTGCAGAAATGTGGCCCAATCCTTTTTGTAGCAAATTACAAGCCTGGACAA
The DNA here is from genome assembly GCA_022496015.1 of Hordeum marinum. Taxonomy (NCBI): domain Eukaryota; kingdom Viridiplantae; phylum Streptophyta; class Magnoliopsida; order Poales; family Poaceae; genus Hordeum; species Hordeum marinum. Next base: position 333,263,184 of record CM039678.1, on the reverse strand, counting down.
ACTCTTATATAAAAGCAAAGCGCTCCTGAGGACTACTACTTCTCGAGCATGCGTTGGTTTCCATGAAGAGGAACGAGTGATGCAGCAAAGTAGATAAGTATTTCCCTCAATTGTTGAGAACCAAGGTATCAATCCAGCAGTAGATACAAGCAAGTCCCCAATAGGTGTACCTACACAAGGAATCAAACTCTTGCACCCAACGCTATAAAGGTGTTGTCAATCCCTTTAAGGTTCCTTGCAAGGATGAGATATGATAGAAATAGATTACTTGAATGGAAAGTAAAACAAAAGGTAAAAATAATGCAGCAAAGTATTTTTGGTATTTTTGGTTTTAGATCTGAAAGTATAAGATTGAAAATAGACCCGGGGCCATAGGTTTCACTAGAGGCTTCTCTCATGATATCAAGTATTACGGTGGGTGAACAAATTACTGTCCAGCAATTGATAGAAAAGCGAATAATTATGAAGATATCCAAGGCAATGATTATGCATATAGACATCACGTCCGTGTCAAGTAGACTGAAATGATTCTGCATCTACTACTATTACTCCGCACATCGACCGACTCCTGCTTGCATCTAGAGTATTAAGTTCATGAAGAACAGAGTAACACATTAGGTAAGATGACATGATGTAGAAGGATAAACTCAAGAAATATGATGAAAACCCCATCTTGTTAACCTTGATGGCAACAATACAATACGTGCATGTCTACCCCTACTTTGTCACTGGGTGAGGACACCGCAAGATTGAGCCCAAAACTAAGCACTTCTCCTATTGCAATAATTACCAATCTAGTTGGCCAAACCAAACCAATAACTCGAAGAGACTTGCAAAGATATGAAATCATGCATATAAGAATTCAGGAAAGACTCAAATAATATTCATGGATAATCTGAACATAAACCCACAATTCATCGGATCTCGACAAACACACCGCAAAAGAGTGTTACATCGGATAGATCTCCATCAAGATCATGAAGAACATGGTATTGAAGAGCAAAGTGAGAGAAGAAGCCATCTAGCTACTAGATATGGACCCAAAGGTCTGTGGTGAACTAATCACACATCATCGGAGGGGCAATGGAGTTGATGTAGATGCCCTTCGTGATCGAATCCCCCTCCGGTAGATTACGGAAAAGGCTCCAAGATTGGATCTCTCGGGAACGAAGGCTTTTGGCGACGGAAAAGTGTTTTCGTGGCTCCCCCTGATAATGATGGAATATTTGGGAATTTATAGGCCGAAGATTAGAGTTGGGAGAGCTGCCGTGGGCCCACAAGCCTGCCTGGCACGCCCTACCCCCCGAGCACGCCCCTAGGGCTTGTGGCCCCACGTTGGCTCTCCTGACTTGATTCTCAAGTCTCCTGGTTTCCTTTCATTCTAGAAAAAATCATTTCGAAGGTTTTATTACGTTTGGACTCCGTTTAATATTTCTTATCTGCAATTCTCGAAAACAAGGAAAAAAACAGAAACTGGCACTAGGCTCTAGATTAATAGGTTAGTCCCAAAAATAATATAAAATAGCATATTAATGCATATAAAACATCCAAAAAGATAATATAATAGCAAGGAACAATAAAAAATTATAGATACGTTGGAGACGTATCAAGGACACATGGGAATTTCTATCAATCTAGTTTTCATCATGCTCATATGATTCACGTTCGTTACTTTGATAATTTGATATGTGGGTGGACCAGTGCTTGGGTGTTGCCCTTACTTGGACAAGCCTCCCACTTATGATTAACCTCTCTCACAAGCATCTGCAAGTATGAAAGAAGAATTAAGATAAATCTAACCATGGCATGAAACATATGGATCCAAGTCAGCCCCTTACGAGCAATGCATAAACTAGGGTTTAAGATTCTATCACTCTAGCAACCCATCATATACTTATTACTTCCCAATGCCTTCCGCTAGGCCCAAATAATGGTGAAGTGTCATGTAGTCGACATTCACATAACACCACTAGAGGAGAGACAATATACATCTCATCAAAATATCGAACGAATACCAAATTCACATGATTACTTATAACAAGACTTATCCCATGTCCTCAGGAACAAACGTAACTAGTCACAAATCACATTCATGTTCATAATCAGAGGAGTATTAATTATCATTAAGGATCTGAGCATATGATCTTCCACCAAGTAAACCAACTAGCATCAACTACAAGGAGTAATCAACACTACTAGCAACCCACAGGTACCAATATGAGGTTTTGAGACAAAGATCGGATACAAGACAAGAACTAGGGTTTGGAGAGGAGATGGTGCTAGTGAAGATGTTGTTGGAGATTGACCCCGTCTCGATGAGAGGATCATTGGTGATGACGATGGCTTCGATTTCCCCCTGCGGGAGAGAATTTTCCCTGGCAAAATAGCTTCGCCTCGAGACGGCGACGCTTCGTCTCGAAATCTCTCCTATGATTTTTTTCCAGGTCAAAACCCTCCATATAGCAGAAGATGGGCATCGGAGGGCTGCCAGGGGGCCCACAAGCCACAGGGGCATGCCCTGGGGGGTAGGGCACGCCCCCAGGCTTGTGACCTCCTGGTGGGTTCCCTCTGGTATTTCTTTCGCCCAATATTTTTTATATATTCCAAAATAATTCTCCGTTACCTTTCAGGACTTTTGGAGTTGTGCAGAATAGGCCTCTCATATTTGCTCCTTTTCTAGTCCAGAATTCCAGCTGCCGGCATTCTCCCTCTTCATGTAAACCTTGTAAAATAAGAGAGAAAAGGCATAAGTATTGTACCATAATGTGTAATAACAACCCATAATGCAATAATTATCAATATAAAAACATGATGCAAAATGGACGTATCAACTCCCCCAAGCTTAGACCTCGCTTGTCCTAAAGCGAAAGCCGAGATCGATACATATGTCCACAAGTTTAGAGATAGAGGTGTCGATAAAATAAAATACAGACTTGAGAGCATCATGATCATCTTAAGAACAACAATACTTATTGATATATAATTTAAAATACTACATTGACAAATCATTCACAAGGTAAATTATGAACCAGGAACTCTATTGAGAACCAACAAACTATGCTCTCAGTCATTGAAGCAATTCCAATTTATCATAACATCAGAAATAGCCAACATAAGAGCTTCTAAAGCAAATTCACATACTCGGTCATCTTTTAGTCTTTCATAATTGCTAACACTCACGCGATACTTGATACGTCTCCATCGTATCCACTTTTCCAAACTCTTTTGCCCTTGTTTTAGACTCTAATTTACATGATTTAAATGGAACTAACCCAGTCTGACGCTGTTTTCAGCAGAATTGCCTTGGTGTTATTTGTGCAGAAATAAAAGTTCTCGGATCATCCTGAAAATTTACGGAGAATATTTTTGGACTTAATAAAAAAATACTGGTGCAAGAATCAACCATAGTGGGCCACTTGCAGGATACAAGCCTGCTAGGCGCTGCCACCCCCCTGGCAGCACCTAGCGGGCTTGTGGGGCCCTCGTGGCTCCTCCGAACTCCTCTCCAGCTCCATATAACCCTATTCGTGGAGGAAAAAATCAGAGAGAAGAGTTCATCATGTTTCACGATATGGAGCCGCCGCTACCTCATGTTCTTCCTCGGGAGACCAGATCTGGAGTCCGTTTTGGGCTCCATAGAGGGGAAATTGACGCCATCGTCATCACCACCCATCCTTCATCACCAATTCAATGATGCTCTCTGTTGTTCGTGAGTAATCCCATCGTAGGCTTGCTGGACGGTGATGGGTTGGATCAGATTTATCATGTAATCGAGTTAGTTTTGTTAGGGTTTGATCCCTAGTATCCACTATGTTCTGAGATTGATGTTGCTATGACTTTGCTATGCTTAATGCTTGTCACTAGGGCCCGAGTGCCATGATTTCAGATCTGAACCTATTATGTTTTCATGAATATATATGTGTTCTTGATCCTATCTTGCAAGTTGTAGACACCTATTATGAGTTATGATCCGCATCCCCCAGGGTGACAATAACTGGGACTCTTTCCGGTGATTACCATAGTTTGAGGAGTTCATTTATTCACTAAGTACTAATGCTTTGGTCCGGTTCTCTATTAAAAGGAGGCCTTAATATCCCTTAGTTTCCATTAGGACCCCGCTGCCATGGGAGGGTAGGAGAAAAGATGTCATGCAAGTTCTTTTCCATAAGCATGTATGACTATATATGGAATACATGCCTACATTACATTGATGAATTGGAGCTAGTTCTATGTCACCCTATTTTATAAATATTGCATGATGAATGCTATCCAACATAATTATCCATCACTGATCTGTTGCCTACGAGCTTTCCACATATTGATCCTTGCTAAGTTACTTCTTTGCTGCAACTGTTACAATCACTATAAAACTGCTACTGTTACTATTGCTACCGTTATCGTTACTTCCATACTACTTTGCTACTGATACTTTGCTGCAGATATTAAGTCTTACAGGTGTGGTTGAATTGACAACTCAGCTATGAATACTCCAGAATGTTCTTTGGCTCCCCTTGTGTGGAATCAACAAATTTGGGTTGAATACTCTACCCTTGAAAACTGTTGCGATCCCCTATACTTGTGGGTTATCCAGACCTTTTTCTGGCGCCGTTGCCATGGAGCATAGCTCTATTCTCTGAGTCACTTGGGATTTATATCTGTTGATCACCATCAAGAATCTGAAAGATCCAAAAACTAAGATATATCCCTCTACTACGAGGGGAGGTAAGGAACTGCCATCTAGCTCTGCACTTGATTCACCTTGTGTTATGAGTAAGTTTGTGACACCACCACCTGCTAGTAATTCTGATATGCTGCAAGTAACTGATGATGCCACTTCTACTATGCATGATTCTTATGATGATACTTTTCTTGATAATACTGTGCCACTGGGTGAATTTCTTGATGAACAAATTGCTAGAGTCAATGCTAAGAATTATGATACTTCTGAAACTGATGAAATTATTGAAACGGAACACTTTGAGACACCTGCTAGACCTAGCTCTCCTAGATATGAATTGCCTGATATTCCTGAGGGTTATGTTATGGAAGGAGAGGTATCTAGGGACTTTCTTTCTTGTAATGATAGAGATGATGTTAAGAAGTTACTATGCAAGTGGAAAGAAAAATCCTTGAATGCTAGAATGAAATATGATCCCAAGTTTGCTACTTCATCTATCTTTGTACTGATAAGGATTATGAATTCTCTGTTGATCTTGAGTTAATTACTTTGGTTGAATCTGATCCTTTCCATGGTTATGAATCTATAACTATTGTGGCACATCTTACTAAACTGAATGATATAACCACCCTATTTACTCATGAGCAAAAATATCGTTATTACTATATCCATAAGTTGTTTCCTTTCTCATTAAAGGGTGATGCTAAGATATGGTTTAATTATCTTACTCTTGGTTGTCTATGTAGCCCCCAGGATATGATTTATCACTTCTCTAAAAAATATTTTCCTTCCCATAAGAAACAAGCTGCCTTGCAGGAAATATTTAACTTCGTGCAAATTCAAGAAGAGAGTCTCCCACAAGCTTGAGGAGGCTTCTCCAATTACTTAATGCTTTGCCTGATCATCCTCTCAAGAAAAATGAAATACTTGATATCTTTTATAATGGACTAACCGATGCTTCTAGGGACCACCTAGATAATTTTGGGCAATGACATGATCACCAAAGCATAAGAGATGTGCCGTGTCATTCATGAAAACCTCAAAGCAGCTCAATCCCGACAGAAGAGTTATTACGATAACAAACATCGGGATGTCTCCTTTCACATTGAAGATCTAGTCTATCTCAAAGTCTCTCCCATGAAGGGCACTCGGCGGTTTGGAATTAAAGGGAAGCTGCCTCCTCGCTTTGTGGGTCCTTTCAGAGTTCTTGGCAAGAGAGGTGAACTTGCCTATCAACTAGAGCTTCCTCCGAACTTTGCAAATGTGCATGATGTCTTCCATGTCTCTCAACTCCGGAGGTGCTTCAAGACTCCCGAGCAGACCATTGACCTCCAAGACATTGATCTCCAAGAAGACCTATCTTATCGTGAGCATCCAGTGGCTATTCTCAATGAAACTGAGCATAAGACTCGCAACAAATCAATTAAGTTTCTCAAGGTGAAGTGGTCTCATCATTCTAATAAAGAAGCTACATGGGAACATGAGGATCTTCTCCGTTCCGTATTTCCAGAGTTTGTTCATTCTTAGATCTCGGGTCGAGATCCTCTTGTAGTGTGGGAGAGTTGTAACAGCCCAAGTGCTACCCTTGCCATTTATGGTCATGTACCCATATGAACCTCTTGCTTGCCATGTTCTTGAATGAATTATGATTGTGCTTCATTGCCATTTCCATCTCATGCATCATGCATCACGCCATCATGCTCATCATATCAACTGCATATCTCTTATTGCTTTGCTTGCTTGTGAAGTGTTGTGATGTGAGGTGTGTATGTGCGTGATCGATGTGTGCGTTGTTGGAGTGTTTCTCTTCTTCCTCCCATTCCAAGACTATTCCTATCTCTCCCTATTCAATTCAATTGCAACTTGTTATTTTTCTTGTGTTTATAAATTCTGTAAAAATGTTCCAACTCATCTAAATAACCTGATGTGTATGTTTTGTTTTACCTCAAGTTTGTTCTTTGGGTTTCTGGTTTTTAAATATAATAAACAAGGCAACAGAATTTATGTTATTTCAAATATGTGTAAATTTTACTTGTTCTAAAAATGCCAAGGTCATTTTTATAAACTAGAGTGCATTTTTCTCTTTCAAATATATAATTTTCCCTCTCTATATCCTTGTCAAACATGCTTGGTTTTTATTTATTGTAGCTGTTATTTAAACAAAAGAAAAACCTTTCTTTTTTTCCTATGCGTGTTAGCTGCCCACCTAGGCCTTCCCTCCCTCGCGGCCCAGCTAACCCAGCCGAAGCCAGCCCAGCCCGCGCGCTAGACAGAGACCTGCTCCGTCTCCTTCCTCCGTCAGTCGGCAGAGAGAGAGAGCAGAGCACGTGGCCTCCACCACTGGTGCAAATGTCGAAACACCGTCATGCCGCGCCTATATATCCCCCTCGACGTTCGTGCCGCACCCTAGGGTTCCCTCTCCCTCCTCGTTCCGCCGCCATCCACCTCTCCTCCTCTTTCGTCTCATGTAAGGGAGGGTTCAAAGAGGTTTAGAGAGGCTTCAGAGAGGAGCTCATCATCGCGGGAGCTTCTCCGGAGAGTCCCTCGGGCAGGCGGGCGTCGGGATCGCTTCGCCAGCATCATCTCCTTCCCCGATGTCCTCTGCATCCTCGTGGGACACCAAGGCCGCGCTTCTGCAGCATCTTCTTGCCCTTCGGCCGAGCTCTCCCTCCGCAGCAATTCGCTGTCGTCGATCCCCCTCGAACTCAATTGGCTACGCAAGCGGATCTCTGTGAGCCCCTCGTCCATCCCCGCTAGATCTCGTTCCCTCTACCCTCATGTAGTGCGTGGCCGCATGTAGAGCGTTTTGCCACTGTCGGACCACATCGCCAATGAGTGCTCCATTGATCCCATACTTGTGTGTGTAGCGTGCGAGTTCCTGCTTCTCGCAGGGCTCCATTTTCGCTCTGCCCCATCCGTTTCCTTCCCTGTGGCGTCGTCGTGCGTAGCTGCCGCAGGCCTCCGTCGTCGTCGCTCTGTCGTCGTTGCTGGTGTCGTTTTCATCCACCTTAGGTGGCTGTTCTTGTGCGTGCATGTGCGGGCAGGAGTAGGGCATCCAGTGGAAGCCTCCGCCGCTCGTTTGGTCATAGGAGTCCTCCGGTGCATCGCGTCTCTGGTGTGGCTTTCTTTCAGTTTCGTCAGTTATCTCGTGGAGCAGTTAGTAGTAGAGGGGCAAGGCCTTCCCTTGGTCAGTAGCGCGCTGCGTAGCGTAGTGGCCGTTTGAACCGCGGACGACCAGCAGGTCACGGGTTTGACCCCCCCCCCCCCCCCGCCCCTTTTTAGTTTCATTTGTTTGCGATTTTGTGGGTGCTCTGTGGTGTGCCAGGATCCAAAGTGGCTACACAGGATCTGGTGTGTGCCTGTGTGTGTGTGAGTAGGAGTGGATCCCCTGTGGACAGCAGGATCTAGTGTGTGGTGTGTGTGGCTGTGTGTATGTGTGTTAGTGTGTGTATGGCAAGTGGGCCTTGGCCCCACTTGTCATCCACTAGAGGGGCCCTCGTGTCTATGCCAGGTGGGCCCCTCCTATCTATTTGTTTTCTTTAGTTTTAATGTTTTATTGTTTTTAATTGGATTATTTCCTTTTTCGGTAATTTTCTAAATCTGTACATGAGCATATTTAGACATGAGCAAATATAGCAAGTTTTGACTTATGGGAATGGCATGTTATTTTTGAGCATGATTTTGAGAGTTGTGCAAAAGCTTATATATGAGTATGATACATGAAACTGGGGTAGAATTTCCCAATGAATCCATTGGTGCAATTGGTTTGGTCATTTGAGCAAGTTTGGAAAAAATGTCATTTTGCTTCAAAGTGCCATTTTGTCATTTTAGTTAGAATTAATCCATGCATGCTTTGATATTGGTGTCAACATGGAAGTGGTAATATTTCATGAGTAGAATGCCATGATATTTACTTTTGACATGATAATCTTGCATATAAGTGGGAACCTTGCTCCAAAGTGGCTATTAAAATGTTGCTGTTATCAACATGCTAAATAATTCTAAGTCTGAGAATGTGTTAATATTTTTATGCCATGTTAAGTGGATGCTACCAAGTGATGCATTGTGTTTTAGCTCAAGATCAGTGCTAGTGTTTTGAAGTAGATGTTTCCCTCTACCATCATGTACATTTTCATGCCATGAGGTGGTCTCTATCACCATTATTTTCTGCTGTCAACTTGCTATCAGCTTAACTCAGATTCTAGAAAACTGTGATTTTCACTAAGTCCCTAGATTTTGTTTCATCATGCCATCTTGTGAGCTTCATGCTTATTGATATGTGCTTCCTTTCCAGTTTGTGTAGTTGGATGATTTGATAAGAATGTTATGTAGTTCATGTACATGTTTTGTTTGAGGTTGGAAACTTCCTGTAGCTCTAGATATTTGCTGTGAAAGTTGTTATGTTGCTGTTTTGAGGCAGATTGTGTGTTTTAGTGTTTCGTGGCTTGTGGGAACTATGCTCCATGGTTTTGCTTGATATTTGGCTCTATTGTGGTTGGTTTTTCATTGACTGACTAGTGTCTCACTTGGAATACCTAGGAATAGCTCATGGCCTTCCATGTCTTGTATTTTGCCTTTGTAATTTGCCGTGAGCTTAGTGTGAGATCCGTTACTCTGCTTCCTACATTCTACATATGCATTTGCATCGATTTTGCATGAAGCAACCATATTTTCCGTGATCATGCATGTTCAAATAATTTACATGAGGTTTTGTACATAATTGTAAATAACTTAACTATTGCATGAGAAACATGACTATCTTAGGATTGCCATGCTAAATACTTCAAATGGATCATGCATCATCTTGATTGTGCATTGCACCTTGGTTTGTTGTTTATTGTTGTTGTTTCTCTTGGGTAGATGCGAGTGTTGAAACTGAGTACGAGGATCCAGGAAAGTACCACTACGAGGACCCCGCACTTTGTCCCTCTGAAGAACCAACAGGCAGGATGACCGTACCCGGATACGGACACTATTTTTGCTTTGCTAGATGTCTCGCTCTTATCGTTTCATATGCGTTACCTACCACTTGAATGTCAAGCCTCCTACATTGCCATGATAGCCTCTAACCCCTCCACATCCTAGCAAACCTTGTTTGGCTAAGTTACCGCTGTTCAGCCCCTCTTATAGTTTTCCTAGTTGCAGGTGCAGGTTGTTTCCATGTGATAACATGGATATCTGGTGATATCACAATATTTACTGTTACTTAATTTAATGCACATATATATCTTAGTATGGTGGAAGGCTTGGCCTTTTGCTCGGTGTTTTGTTCCACTTTTATCGCCATAGTTACTTGCTACTGGTGGTATGTTTCCATACTTTGCGCTCCTAACATGCTCGAGGTTGTTATGGGGACCCCCTTGATTATTCGGTTGAGATTAAAACTTGTCTGCAAGACCCAACATTGGTACTATTTGCTTAAACAACTTAATGAAATTGCATAGGGCTTTGCAACCCCGTGGATAATTAATCAACAACCCGGGCCAGTGCTCCTCATGAGTGTTGGTCCAAACTAGAGTCATGTGCGGGGCCAACTCGGGGCAACTCGGGAGATTTCTATCAGGACACCGTATGCTGCGCTCATCTGGTCGTGTCCTGAGAAAGAGATACGCGGCTCTTATCGGGTTCGTCGACATGTCAGGTGGTCTTGCTGGACTTGTTTTACCTTTTTCGAATGGCTTGCATGAGGGACTCTGATTATCTTCGGGCTATCTCGAGGTGTCGGTTTTCCCTTTGGAGTTGCCTAGGATGATCACAAGATCCATGGTCGAGGTTATTCCCGCAGAGTGTGGTTAATTTATGATTGACTAGTTGGAGCACCCCTACAGGGTTAAATCTTTTGGAAAGCCATGCCCACGGTTATGTGGCAACTTGGATATTTGTTTAACACTCAGTTATAGTTAACTTGAAGTAAACTCCAATAAATACACCAACTATGTGAGTAACCATGATCGTCTCTGCTCGTGAACATGATCCGAGAGAGAACACGGTGGGGTTATGATTGACGTAAGCAGGTGTCCAGGATCTTTTAGAGATCATGCTAGTTCTCGACCGTTTATCGTAGACCACATATTTACATTCATATTCTCGTAAGTTAGACACCATAAAATGCTTAGTGCTGCTACAAACTAAACACTTACCCCCATCCAACCCAACAAGCTTGAATAGTGTCAGTACCCGGTTGCGAGATTGCTGAGTCCTAGTGGCTCACAGATTACTACAACAAATACAGGTGCAGGTGCAGACGAGATCGTGCGAGATGATGTGACGCAGATCCAGTGGGACTATGATGAGGAACGTGGCAGGATGTACGTCACATATCCAAACAAGTAGAGAGGCCTTGGTCATGATCTTTGGGGCGAGCAAGACAGTTTCATCGCATCTTTTCTCATTTGTTTTTCTCTGTAGGCAGACCTTGTGTTTTGAATGATGTTTGAATAAACTGTGTGGATTGTAATTTAGCATGTGGCGAGTGTAAGCCAACTCATATAATCCACTCTTCATAAATGTATGTGATGATACTGAACTTGCGAAATGACTAGATGCACCTCTATCCCTGTCGAGGCCCCCATGCCTAAATATGGATAGGCACGCATCTTGTGCGTTACAAGTTGGTATTCAGAGCCATACAACCACAGGAGCCCTTTGCTTGATCGAACTTGGCCGAGTCGAGTCTAGTAAAATCTATTTTGAGTCTAGTTATATTTGAAAGTAGGTTTGTTTTTACTCCTCTTCTATACTCTGGTGAGGTATTAGACTTAGGAATTTTTGATTCTACTCCTCTTCTCGCTCAAAAAAATTTAGGATCATCTGGATATTTCAGAAACTATATGATACCGATGTGACGGAGTTCTGTCTTGGTGCCTCCTGTCTGACTTGATTTGTTTCGGGGAGTTGAGCTCCAGGGAATTCTTGGCACGTCGTTATCATTCAGCTTCCTTAGTATCTCAAGACGGAGGGTGTTCGGAATTGCATCAATAATTGTCGTGGTGAGATAAAGTTGGAGTCACCTAGTACTAGGGAGGCGTCCGGGGTACCACCATGGTTAATATCGTTGTGTCTTCGAGGATCTGAGTTAGACGGACTTGTGAAAGCCTCTGGTTATGTGTTGAAGGATGGATATAGTTGGGGTGTAGGTTGGTTAGTTGTGTGAGATATTTCCTCCTTGAATCCCCAACACCGGATTGCATAACCAGAAAGTTTTCGGAAGTTCTTAGTTGGGAAATCATGTATATATCTAGGATCATCTTCTTCAGATGTATGAGGGCATATACATTTGTTCCGAGCAACATTAGCTCAATACTTTTGTGTTATTGCAAGTGGCTTCTAATATCTGATGATGTTATCACAAACCCGAAGAAGGCGTTCTTACTAATTTTTCAGTAGGAAGGCTGTTTGTGTTATTCGTTCAATTTCTTTCAAGTCATTTGATCTAGCCGGTTGCTATCATCTTTGCCAATAAGGTGCTGATGTTCTTGTCCATCTCCAAGATGGCTCCAACAACTCACGGGAGTTCAGGTCATGATGGGGAGCAGTCTGATCCCCCACCACGCCCACCACTGCCTCCTCCTCTAGAAGCTTGGCAAGCTGTGATGGCCACAACCAATGCGGATACTCGGATGTTGCTCAGGCTGTTGCAAGAAAGAGATCAGGGTCAGTAAGGTTGTCAAGGGAATTTTTAGAATAAACCTCAGTTCGCGATGCTCAACCAGTTCCTTGTCAACCAGCCCAAGTCTTTCACCTATTGTGAGAAGCCTTTTGATGCTGATGATTGGCTCCGTGACATGAGTAAGCATTTTGAGTGCAGCAATGTCAGGCCAGAGGACTTTGTTAGATTCTCGTCGTTCCAGCTCAAGGGTCAGTTAGCAGATTGGTGGCATCAATACAAGGACTCCAGGGGCGTTCGTGTTGTCACTTGGGACGATTTCTGTCATGACTTCAGGGCCCATTACATTCCGACAAGCTTTGTCGAGGAGATGCGCGAGAAGTTCAGGCACCAGAAGCAGGGAAGCAAGTTTGTCTATCAGTACAACATCGAGTTCAAGAATCTGGCTCGCTATGCTAAGCAAGATGTTCCAGATGACAAGTCCATGATTTATTAGTTCAGAGGTGGTCTCTAGGATGAGCTTTTGCCAGGCCTGGTCCTTCAAGAGCCTCATGAGTTTGATCAGTTCTACAACATGGCTTTGAAGGTCAAGGCATAGCAGCTCAAGTTGGAAAACTCAAGGAAGTGTTCCAGGGATTCCTATTCTTCTTCTTCCAGCTCTCAAATGGTACCTAAGCAGCAGAAATATTGGGTTCCTAATCCGCCTTCATTTCATCCTCCTCAGTAGCAGAGACAGCTCGGTGGTCATGGTTCTTCCCACCCACTCAACCCAGGATATCAGCAGAGGCCCCAGGCACCCAAGTGAGCTAATGTTCCTCCTCCAGGCAACTTCCATGCGCTATCATAGGTTACTTGTCACAAGTGTGGTCAGAAGGGTCACTACTCAAACAAGTGCAACCAGCGGCGTCTTCCGCCTCCTCCTCCAGTCAGACCTCTAGGCAATGCTATGGTGAAGCATAATCCCAAGTCAGCAAGGGTAAACATGGTGAATGCAGCTGAAGCAGAGCAGTCTCATGAAGTGATTATGGCTAATCTCTCAGTTAATTCTATTCCTGCCAAAGTTTTGTTTGATACTGGTGCATCACATTGTTTCATGTCTCGTCCATTCTTTGTCAAGCATGAGTTCGATTATCAAGATTTGCATAGGTCCTTGTCTGTTGTTTCGCTCGGTAAGATGTCGAATTCTAATCGCATTGTTCCGGATGTCTCTATCAAGATGGGCAATTATTCTTTTCTGACCTCCCCAATTGTTCTCGGTAATTACGATATTGATCTCATTCTTGGCATGGACTTCCTGGCTATGAACAAGGCATATATTGATTATCAAGCCAAAGAAGTCAAGTTGACTCATCCTTCAGAAGATGTGATTATTTTCACAGCTCACGATGACACAATCCGTCTCTTTGCCCTTAATGAGAAGGGTGAAATCTAGGCTATTTCTCAAATTCCAGTGGTTTGTGAGTATGAAGATGTCTTTCCAGAACAATTGCCATGAATGCCTCTGCACCAGCCAGTCGAGTTTGTGATTGACCTTGAGCCCGAAACTGAACCGGTTTGCAAGCGCCCTTATAAACATGGCCCCGAAGAGATGAAAGAGTTGAAGAAGCAGCTACATGAACAAGAACGTCTAGGTTTGATCAGACCAAGTTCTTCTTCATGGGGTTGTGGTGTTTTGTTTGTGAAGAAGAAGGATGGCACAGACAGACTTTGTGTCGATTACCGTCCATTAAATAAAAAGACAATCAGAAACAACTACCCACTTCCCAACATCAATGAGTTGTTTGAACAACTGAAAGGTGCCAAGGTTTTCTCGAAGCTTGATCTTTGCATGGGATATCATCAGATTCTCATTCGCGAAGAAGATATTCCAAAGACTGCTTTCAAGATGAGTTTTGGCTCTTATGAGTACACCGTCGTGTCGTTTGGTCTCACCAATGCTCCTCCAACCTTCTCAAGAATGATGAACTTCATACTCTCTCCTTTCAAGAATGAGTTCGTCTTGGTCTATCTAGATGATATCCTCGTGTTCTCGGAGACTGAAGAAGACCATGCAGAACATCTATGTCTTCTGCTTGACAAGCTAAGAGAGCATTGATTCTATGCTAAGTTTTCCAAATGTGATTTTTGGTTCAATGAAGTGGTGTACCTTGGGCATGTGATCTTTGTCGAGGGCATTAAAGTGCACCCTGAGAAAGTTGAGTCAATCTTGAAGTGGGAGCCTCCTTAGAATGTGAAGCAGCTTCGTAGCTTCCTCGGGCTTGCTAGTTATTGCAGAAGATTCGTGGAGAACTTCTCTCAAATTGCTAAGCCTCTGTGTAATCTCCTCCAGAAGAATGTCAAGTATGTCTGGTCTCCTGAGTGTGATGTGGTGTTCAATACGCTCAAGCAGAGACTGACTTCAGCTCTAGTTCTTGTTCCCCCAGAAAAATCGAAGCCTTTCCAAGTTTTCTGTGATGCTTCTCTCCAAGGTCTTGGTGGTGTTCTCATGCAACATAAGAAGATAGTTGCTTATACCTCGCGTCAGTTGAAGCCTGCTGAGAAGAACTACCCCACTCATGATCTTGAGTTGGCGGCAGTTGTGCATGCTCTGATGACTTGGAGGCATTTGTTGTTGGGTAGACCAGTTGAGGTGTACACAAATCACAAGATCTTGAAGTACATTTTCACTCAACCCAATCTCAATCTTCGGCAGTATCGTTGGGTGGAAATTCTTGAGGACTTCAATCCAAGCACTCAGTATACTCCCAGAAAAGCAAATGTCATTGTAGACGCGCTCAGCCGAAAGGCGTACTGCAACTGTCTTATCCTGAAGCCTCTTCAACCCGAGCTTTGTGAAGCCTTCTGCAAGCTCAATCTTCAAATGATTCTGCATGGATTTCCTGCCAATCTTCAAGTCTCTCCGAGTTTGGAAGATCAGGTTCACCAAGCTCAACTTCTTGATGCAATGGTGAAGAAAGTGAAGAAAGGTGTGGCGAAGGGAATTCCGAAGTATAAGTGCTTCCGCGTTGATGACAAAGATACCTTGTTCTTTGGGCACCGTCTGGTGGTTCTAAAAGGTGATCTTAGATAGGTTATCATGGACGAAGCACACAATTCACTCCTATCCATTCATCCAGGCAGCTCCAAGATTTATCAGGACCTCGGCAAACCTTCTGGTGGACTCACATGAAAAGTGAAATTTCTCAGTTCGTGAACGAGAGTGATTTTTGTCGGAGAGCGAAGGCGGAACATCAACGTCCAGCAGGTCTCCTTCAGCCTTTGCCTATTCCAAAGTGGAAATTCGATCATGTGGAGATGGATTTTGTCACTGGTTTTCCTAAGTCCAAGAGGGGTAACGATGCCATCTTTGTGGTTATCGACAAGCTGACCAAAGTTGCTCATTTCCTTCCGGTCATAGAATCTATCTCGGCAGCTCAGCTAGCAGAGTTGTATACGTCAAGGATAGTTTCTTTGCATAGTATTCCTCAGCTCATCTCATCTGACCATGCAAGCCTCTTCACTTCCAAGTTTTGGGAGTCCTTCCAGACTACTATGGGTACCAAGATCTGTTTCAGCACTGCATTCCATCCGCACATAGGTGGTAAAGTTGAGAGAGTCAATCAAATCCTTGAAGACATGCTCAGAGCCTGTGTGATTTCGTTTGTCATGAAATGGGAAGACTGCCTTCCATACGCTGAATTTTCATAAAACAACAGCTTTTAGGCTAGCTCAGGCAAGTCCCCTTTCGAGATTCTCTACGGTAGGAAGTGTCGTACCCCGCTCAATTGGTCTGAAACCGGTGAGCGTGAAATTTTGGGCAATGACATGATCACCGAAGAAGAAGAGATGTGCCATGTCATTCGTGAGAACCTCAAAGCAGCTCAATGCCGACAGAAGAGTTATTACGATAACAATCATCGGGATGTCTCCTTTCGAGTTGATGATCTAGTCTATCTCGGAGTCTCTCCCATGAAGGGCACTCAGCGGTTTGGAATTAAAGGGAAGCTAGCGCCTCGCTTTGTGGGTCCTTTCAGAGTTCTTGGCAAGAGAAGTGAACTTGTCTATCAACTAGAGCTTCCTACGAACTTCGCAAATGTGCACAATGTCTTCCATGTCTCTCAGCTCCGGAGGTGCTTCAAGACTCTCGAGCGAACCATTGACCTCCAAGACATTGATCTCCAAGAAGACCTATCTTATCGTGAGCATCCAGTGGCTATTCTCGATGAAACTGAGCGTAAGACTCGCAACAAATAAATTAAGTTTCTAAAGGTGAAGTGGTATCATCATTCCGATAAAGAAGCTACTTGGGATCATGGGGATCTTCTCCGTTCCGTATTTCCAGAGTCCGTTCATTCTTAGATATCGGGTCGAGGTCCTCTTGTAGTGTGGGAGAATTGTAACAGCCCAAGTGCTACCCTTGCCATTTATGGTCATGTACCCATATGAACCTCTTGCTTGCCATGTTCTTGAATGAATTATGATTGTGCTTCATTGCCATCAGAAGCCCCGCTACTCCCCGTACTCAGGGAATACCGGATCAGGGACCGGTAAGTTTGGAAGGCACACTCATGCCGTGCACAACCATGGAGGCCACAACGATGGAGGAAAAGGGAATGCCCGTCCCAACCATGGCAACTTCAAGACTGACAATGGGAATGGGAACAACAACCAGCACCGTCACGCTCCTACTCAGAAGGATCTGAGCCACATCACCTGTTTCAAGTGCCAGAAGACAGGGCACTATGCTACTGAGTGTCCCCAGAGCAAGCAGGGAAATGGAAATGGCAACAACAATGGCAACTCCGCAGCCAAGAAGCCAAATCCATTTCCTCGTGCCCAGGTGAACCACCTCGACGTGGAAGAAGTCTATGATCAACCCGAGACTGTGGTTGGTAAGTTTTTATTGCATTCACGTCCATTTACAGTACTTTTTGATTCCGGTCCAACTAATTCATTCATATCAAGGGTAGTTGTGGATAAGTATGGTTTGCCCACCAAAACCCTTAGTCAGCCCATTAAGGTCAGTTCCCCAGGAGGTATGATGATGGCAGGGATAGGATGCCATGCCTTAAAGCTCAATATAGGAAACCATGTTTTTCCCACCGACCTTATCGTCTTAGAATCCCAGGGATTGGATGTAATCCTAGGCATGGATTGGATGACCAAGTATGAAGGAAATCTTGATTGCCCCAGCAAGTCTGTTTCACTCACCACCCCGGAGAACAAGAGGATTAAGTATGTATCCCGACGCACATGTATGAGTGCTCGGTTAAATTCCCTCATAGGAGTTGTTTAGGAGGAAGTACCTGTGGTAAAAGACTTTCCGGATGTATTCCCGGAAGAATTACCAGGCATGCCACCAGATAGGGAGATTGAGTTCCTAATAGAGCTCCAACTAGGGACAGACCCAATTTCCAAGGGACCCTATCGGATGCCCGCAAATGGTCTAGTGGAAATCAAGAAGCAAATTAAGGAGTTATTGGACAAGGGATATATTCGCCCAAGTTCTTCACCTTCGGGAGCCCCAGTTCTTTTGGTGGAGAAGAAGGATAAAACCTTGAGAATGGTAGTCGATTATCGTGCCTTGAACGAGGTGACTATCAAGAACAAGTACCCTTTGCCGATGATTAATGACCTGTTTGATCAGCTAGTAGGCGCCAATGTATTCTCCAATATCGATTTTCGATCGGGGTATCACCAACTGAAGATTCGTGAATAGGATATACCCAAAACAGCTTTCACCAGAAGGTATGGCTTGTATGAGTATACTGTCATGTCCTTTGGTTTGACTAATGCTCCTGCCTACTTAATGAATTTGATGAACAAAGTGTTCATGGAATATTTGGACAAGTTTGTCGTGGTGTTCATCGATGACATTTTGATATTCTCCAAGAACGAGGAAGAACACAAGGAACATTTGCGTTTAGTTCTGGAGAAGCTGAGAGAGCATCAGTTATATGCCAAGTTTAGCAAATGTGAATTTTGGCTGACGGAAGTCGGATTCCTTGGACATGTTATTTCCGGAGATGGAATAGTAGTGGACCCCGCTAAGGTTGAAGCCGTCACTGAGTGGAAATCACCCACCTTAGATAAGGAGATCCGCAGTTTTCTTGGACTAACCGGATATTACCGGAGATTCATTGAGAATTTCTCAAAGATTGCCAAGCCCATGACGGATTTGTTGAAGAAAGAGTCTAAGTATATTTGGACTGAGGAATGTGAAGCCAGTTTCTAGGAGTTGAAGAAACGTTTGGTCACAAACCCAGTGTGATGCTTCACGTCAAGGACTTGGAGGAGTACTCATGCAAGATGGAAAGGTTGTAGCTTATGCATCCAGACAACTACGACCTCATGAGTTGAATTATGCCACCCATGACTTGGAACTAGCAGCCAGTGCACGCACTCAAGACCTGGAGACATTTCCTTGTCGGGAATAGTTGTGATGTGTACACTGATCATAAGAGCCTGAAGTATATCTTCACACAGAAAGAGTTGAACCTCAGACAGAGGAGATGGTTAGAGTTAATCAAGGACTATGACATGAGATTACACTACCATCCAGGTAAGGCTAATGTTGTAGCCGATGCCTTGAGTCGGAAAACTTACGTAAACACACTCACAGCGGGAGGATTACCCCAGGAGTTAGCCGATGATCTCAGAGCTCAGGCTAGAGATAGTTCCAAGCGGATATGTTGCCACACTGGAGATCCAGTCCACCTTGACCGAAAGAATTCGTGAAACCCAGAAGACGGACAAGGAAATAGCTAAGATTAAGCAAAGAATGAAAGATGGTAAAGCCAAAGGTTTTCGTGAGGATGAACAAGGAACTCTGTGGTTTGAGAACCGAATCTATGTGCCCAATGACCCAGAGCTCAAGAAGTTGATACTTCAAGAAGCCCACGATTCCCCTTACTCGATACACCCAGGCAACACCAAGATGTATCTAGATTTGAAGGAAAGTTATTGGTGGACAGGTATGAAGAAAGATATTGCAGAACATGTTGCAATATGGGATGTTTGTCAGCGAGTAAAAGCGGAACATCAGAAAGCAGCAGGGTTACTCCAACCTTTGCCGATACCCGAGTGGAAATGGGAAAAGCTTGGTATGGACTTCATCACAGGATTACCCAGGACCCGTTCAGGCTATGATTCCATCTGGGTAGTGGTAGACCGCTTGACCAAGGTAGCTCATTTCATTCCAGTGAAGACCACCTATACCAGTGCTAAGCTAGCCAAGATATACATGACCAGGATCATGAGTCTGCATGGAGTTCCAAGGAGTATCGTGTCAGATAGAGGAACCCAATTTACCTCAAAGTTTTGGCATCAGTTACATGAAACTTTGGGTACAAGGTCGGAGTTCAGTACAACTTTTCATCCGTAGACCGATGGACAGACTGAGAGAGTCAACCAGATTTTGGAAGACATGTTGAGAGCTTGTGCGCTAGATTATGGATCTAGTTGGGATGACAACTTACCTTATGCAGAATTCTCGTACAACAACAGTTATCAGACCAGTCTGAAGATGGCCCCTTTCGAAGCTTTATACGGAAGGAGGTGCAGAACACCATTGACGTGGGATGGTGTTGGAGACCGACAACTTTTTGGTCCCGACCTTATCCGAGATTCTGAAGAGAAAGTCAAGCTGATTCGTGACAGACTCAAGATAGCTCAATCTCGACAGAAGAGCTACGCTGACAACAAACGCAAGGAAGTAACGTATGAAGTGGGAGACCGAGCATATCTTCGTGTGTCCCCACTTCGAGGAATCAAGAGGTTTGGTGTTAAAGGAAAATTAGCACCCAGATTCATAGGCCCATACAAAATTCTTGAACGTAGAGGCGAAGTTGCATACAAGCTGGAATTGCCGGAAGGATTATCCGGAGTTCATGATGTTTTCCATGTTTCCCAGCTGAACAAATGTCATGCTGAGATGACTGATATTCCCTTGAGAGACACAGTGCCCCTAGAGGCCATACAACTTGACAGTGATCTGACCTACGAGGAGAAGCCTGTCAGAATCCTCGAGACTGCCAACAGAGTTACCCGCAGCAGGATCATCAACTTCTGTAAGGTTTTGTGGAGTCACCACACCGAGGAAGAAGCCACCTGGGAACGCGAAGAAGATCTTCGGAGAGACCATCCGCACCTATTTTCTAGCCAACCCAAATCTCGAGGGCGAGATTCATCTTAAGGTGGGTAGGTTTTTAACATCCCAAAATTCCATTTTGGAATGTTATGAAATATAGCTATGCATCCATCATCATCATTGCTTGAATGTATGAAATAGTTGAAATGCTTATTCTGAATTTCTCAAACCCCTTTCTACTTTCAATGTGTTGCTTTCACCTATTTGAAATTCTTGGTAAAAAGTTCAAATAAGAGAGGAGGAACATGACACACCACACCAGGACCTAATTGGTGATTTATTTGAACAATAAAAACCAGGGGTTGTTTTGAAAATATTTGCAAAAAGGATTTAAAAACAATTAGGCAATTTCCAAAAATATTTTTTTTTCAAAGTATTCAAATGACAGAATAAAAATGTTCAGTAAAAGGCATTTATTATTCTGTTAATTTTGATATATAATACTCCTATATTTGGAAATGTTTTGGATGCTTGTAAAGAGGTTTTATTGCTCTGAATATTAAAAAGAGTAACGGATTTGTATTCAAACGGGCCGGCCCACGGGAAGTTACTCGCGAATTCATTTCGAGCCGGCCGACTGACGTGCAACTGCTGCTCTCTCTCTCTCTCTGACAACGGGCCCCACCCCGACCGCCCGATGACCACGCGCGGTCATCACTCACCTCGCGCGCGCGCGCCGCCGTCGCCGGGAATCTCGTCACCGGATCTCTCTCTCCTCTCTTCCCCGACCCCACCCGCGGCCCTATAAATAGTGCCCCTCCTCCGCACTTCGTTTCCACCCTGAGCCCCTCTCTCCCGTCACCAGACCGCCGCCAAAACCCCTCACCGGAGTCCTGCCCCCACCGAACCTTTCCCCGCTCGTGCCCGTCGCCTCGGACGTCCCCGCGCCTCTCCGCCGCCACCACCCATCGCCGGAGCCCCGCCGCCGTCATTTGCAGCCTTACGACATTGCCAACAACCACCGGAGCGCCGCCCCGTCGACCTCGCCGCTTCGGACCGCCAGAGATCTCCATCGCCGGCGACCCCATCCACTGTGAGCCCTCCCATCCATCCGATCTAGATCCGATGGCCAAGATTAGAACGTTTTTATTTCGCGAACCGGAATCCTCTTAGGCTCGGTTCACCGCTCGAATCGCCTGCTCGCACGCGCTAGCCAGCCAATCACAACCCGCCACGTAGCCCCTGGCCGTCCGGTAGGTTTCTTTTCTTTTTGTGTTTAGTTTTAGTTAACAGAATGTTTTAGAAATTTGTTTTGCTTGTAACTTTTTATCTGTTTAGTGTTTTGAGCTAATTCTTTTTGCAATAGCTCACATTTTTCATGTAGTTTCACCCTGTAGCTTTAGAATTTAAATTTGAACTATAAAATTTGAACTTAATCAAATTTTCTCAAATCATTCAAATCTGAATAACTAGAGTTTAAAAATAGATTTTGATATGAATCTTTTTGCTACTGCTTGGTATTAGTTAGGACTAGCAGATTGCTTAGTTTGAGGATTTTTAGGATGATTTTTCTTAGTGTTTTAGCTATAAACAGATTCTGCCTATTAGTTAGTATAGTTTTATTTATTTAGTTTTTAGTTAGTTTCAATTAGATTTAGTTTTAATTTGTTTAGTAGGTTCTGTTGCTTAACCATTTAGTGTTTTACTTACTGTTAATAAAAATATAAAATTGTTTAGTTTATTTCTTTGTTAATATAGGAATCACAACTTCTTTTCAAATAGGTTTAATTTGATTAAAACAACTAGTTAGTAATAGTTTTTCTTTCAACAAAGTTTTATATAATTTAATTATGTTTTCTAAGACAAGTTTATTTGTAAATTTTTTCTGTTAAGAACATGTTTTGTTAATAAATAATAAGTTTTGTTTTGCTCTTTTGTTAGTAAAACTATAGTTGTTGCATATACTGTTTTTCAAAACTTTTAAAAACTTTACTAAAGTTTTTCCCAAAAAACTTTAATGAATTTAATTGTGTTATTAATAAAATATTTTATTGTTTTTTTGCTGTCAGCTATTGTTTTGTTATTACAAAATAGTTTTGTTATGTTAGTAGTGGTTTACCCATCACCTTTTTGAAAACAAAACTTTGTGTGTTTTCTTGCTTGTGATTTTGTGCATTGTTTTGTCTTGATTGTTTACTAGTTCATTTATGATTTTGTGAGTTACAAATAATTTTGTTGTATGCTTATTGAGTGCTCTTGTTTGCTTAGTTAGATTATCTGGAGTGCGAGGCTTGTTACCTAGAGTCACTCACGTACGAAGATCATCAATCAGGCAAGTCACTTTGATCATCTTTACCCATGTTTTTATTGCATTAGTTCTTCCATCACCCCAATTGCATGCAAAGTAGGTTAGTTGGAAATTTGGTTACTTGATGTAGTATCATGTGGTAGGTACCCCAATCCTTTGACACTTTGGCCCCGAGAAACGTTCAATTATTTTGCTATGCTATTAGTAGACGGGGTTGGATGTGTGATTCATGAGAGTTGTGAGGTAATAACTTCAAGACCTATGATGAGCAAGACTTCAAGATTTCCAAATTTTCAACATACTACTGGGTGAGGGATGGTTGGAACGGCACCCTGGAGAAACCAGTGGATTTGCCTAGGTGTTGCTGGAGATGGCCAGTATTCACGCGGAAAGCCTCACCCAGGCACAAAGGGATGGAAGGATGCGTCAAGACCCAAGGCTTACCTGCACAGCCACAAGTCATTATGAGCTATGGCTTGGTTGGATATCATGGTGACCCTGGACAGGCAGTGCTACGAGATGTAGAAGAACGGTAGGAAAGGATGGGCACCGACAGAGTCGCAGGGAAACCCTTTGGAAGACCATGTTTTGGTCATCCGTTTCTCAAACACCCTGAAGTGCGAGAAATCAAATGGAGGCGACCAAATTTTGTGGGGAACGTGTGCAAAACTCTGCAGAGTACTCAAACCTAATCGATTAGCCGTGTCCACGGTCATGGACGACTTGAGCCAAAGGAACTGAAACTTCCGGAATTCTCAACACAATTAATATGATGATGTGGGTATTAATAACTTGGGAATTAGATTTGGTTGGTGGAACCATCTCATTAATCAACCAACTTAGTAATAATTTTTATTAGCCCTCCTTTGATGTAGGAAAAAATTGGCTTTACGCAAAAACTTACTACCCCACCTGCCATATATGCATGTAGAATTGATGATTATCTTTTTCACCCCCTCTTGTGACTTTTCCGGCATATTCCATATGCTGACATACACGGCTGCAACGTATCATGTTGCAGATTACTTTTCCGACCAGGAGTGAGAATATGCTCTACGCTCAGTGAGATGCCCTTGGAGTCAGATGGACTCATCTACTTTCGATGCTTCCGCAAGATTTAGATATTCTCATGAGTTGGCCTTCAGCCACTTTATTGTAATATTTATTGTAATAAAGGACTCGATATGAGATTTCGATTAATATAATGCTGTGTGATTTCCCTTTGATATATACATTGATGTACCGTGTGTGTACCAGCATGATCTTGGGATGGTACGGAAACACCGGAGATTCAACCTTTCAGGTCGGGTCGCTACATGATGTGAGGTGTGTATGTGGGTGATGGATGTGTGCGTTGTTGGAGTGTTGCTCTTCTTCCTCCCATTCCAAACTATTCCTATCTCTCCCTATTCAATTCAATTGCAACTTGTTATATTTCTTGTGTTTATAAATTCTGTAAAAATGTTCCAACTCATCTAAATAACCTGGTGTGTATGTTTTGTTTTTACCTCAAGTTTGTTCTTTGGGTTTTTGGTTTTTAACTATAATAAGCAAGGCATCATATTTCATGTTATTTCAAATATGTGTAAAATTTACTTGTTCTAGAAATGCCAAGGTCATTTTTATAAACTAGAGTGCATTTTTCTGTTTCAAATATAGATTTTCCCTCTCTATATCCTTGTCAAACATGCTTGGTTTTTATTTCTTGTAGTTGTTATTTAAACAAAAGAAAAAACTTTCTTTTTTTCCTGTGCGTGTGAGCTGCCCACCTAGGCCTTCACTCCCTCGCGGCCCAGCTAACCCAGCCGAAGCTAGCCCAGCCCGCGCGCTAGGCAAAGACCTGCTTCGTCTCATTCCTCCAGCAGTCGACACAGAGAGAGAGTAGAGCACATGGCCCTCACCGTTGGTGCAAACATTGAAATGTCGTCATCTCACGCCTATATATCCCCCTCGATGTTCGTGCCGCACCCTAGGGTTCCCTCTCCCTACTCATGTTGCCGCCATCCACCTCTCCTCCTCTTTCGTCTTAGGTAAGGGAGGGTTCAGACAGTTTCAGAGAGGCTTCAGAGAGGAGCTCGTCGTTGCGAGAGCTTCTCCGGTGAGTCCCTCGGGCAGGCGGGCGTTGGGATCACTTCGCTAACATCATCTCCTTCCTCGACGTCCTTTGCATCCTCGTGGGACACCAAGGCCGCGCCTCTGCATCGTCTTCTTCCCCTCTGGCGGAGCTCTCCCGCCACAGCAATTCGCCGTCGTCGATATCCCTCGAGCGCAATTGGCTGCGCAAGCACATCTTTGTGAGCCCCTCGTCCATCCTTGCTAGATCCCGAGCCCTCTAGCCTCGTGTAGTGCGTGTCCGCGTGTAGAGATTTTACCACTGTTGGACCTCGTCGCCGATGAGTGCTCCGTCGATCCCACGCTTGCGTGTGTAGCGTGCGAGTTCCTGCTTCTCGTAGGGCTCCGTTTTCGCTCTGCCCCGTCCGTTTCCTTACCTATGGCGTTGTCATGCGTCGTTGCCATAGGCCTCCGCCGTCGTTTCTCTCTCGTCGTCACAGGCATTGTTTTCGTCCACCTCAGGTGACTGTTATTGTGTGTGCGTGTGCGGGCAGGAGCAGGGCATCCAGTGGAAGCCTCCGCCGTACGTTTGGTCATCGGAGTCCTCCGGTGCATCGCATTGCCGTCGTGCCTGTTGCCGGTGTGGCTTTCTTTTAGTTTCATCAGTTATCTCGTGGAGCAGTTAGTAGTAGAGGGGGAAGGCCTCCCCTTGGTTAGTAACGCGCTACGTAGCGCAGTGGTCGTTCGAACCGCGGACGATCGGCACGTCGTGGGTTCGATCCCCTCATGCCCCCTTTTAGTTTCATTTGTTTGCGATTGTGTGGGTGTTGTGTGGTGTGCCAGGATCCAAAGTGGCTACACAGGATCTGGTGTGGCTATGTGCATGTGTGGTGTGTGCCTGTGTGTGTGTGAGGAGGAGTGGATCCCCTGTGGACAGCAGGATCTAGTGTGTGGTGTGTGTGGATGTGTGTGTGGATGTGTGTTAGTGTGTGTATGGCAAGTGAGCCGTGGCCCCACTTGTCATCCACTAGAAGGGCCCTGGTGTCTATGCCAGGTGGGCCCCTCCTATCTATTTGTTTTCTTTTGTTTTAATCTTTATTGTGTTTAATACGAAGGAATAGCCCATGGCCTTCCATGTCTTGTATTTTGCCTTCGTAACTTGCCATGAGCATAGTGTGAGATCTGTTACTACATTTCCTACGTTCTACATATGCATTTGCATTGATTTTGCATGAAGCATCCATATTTTCCATGATCATGCATGTTCAAACAATTTAACATGAGGTTCTGTACAGAATTGTAAAAAATTAAACTATTGCATGAGAAACATGACTAGCTTAGGATTGCCATGCTAAATACTTCAAATGGATCATGCATCATATTGGTTGTGCATTGCACCTTGGTTGGTTGCTTATTGTTGTTGTTTCTCTTGGGTAGAAGCGAGTGTTGAACTTGAGTACAAGGATCTAGGAGAGTACCACTATGAGGACCCCGCTCTTTGTCCCTCTGAAGAACCAACAGGCAAGATGACCATACCCGTATCACGACACTATTTTTGCTTTTCTAGATGTCTCGCTCTTATCGTTACATATGTGTTACCTACCACTTCAATGTCAAGCCTCCTACATTGCCATGATAGCCTCTAACCCCTCCACATCCTAGCAAACCTTGTTTGGCTAAGTTACCGCTGCTCAGCCCCTCTTATAGCGTTCCTAGTTGCAGGTGCAGGTTGTTTCCATGTGATAACATGGATATCTGGTGATATCAGAATATTTACTGCTATTTAATTTAATGCACATATATATCTTGGTATGGTGGAAGGCTTGGCCTTTTGCTCAGTGTTTTGTTCCACTTTTACCACCATAGTCACTTTCTACCGGTGTTATGTTTCCATACTTTGCGCTCCTAACATGCTCGGGGTTGTTATGGGGACCCCTTGATTATTCGGTTGAGATTAAAATTTGTATGGCAAGACCCAACATTGGTACTATTTGCTTAAACAACTTAATAAAATTGCATAGGGCTTTGCAACCCCGTGGATAATTAATCAACAACCCGGGCCAGTGCTCCTCATGAGTGTTCGTCCAAACTAGAGTCGTGTGCGGGGCCAACCCGGGGCAACTCGGGAGATTTCTATCAGGCCACCATACGCTGCGCTCATCCGGTTGTGTCCTGAGAACAAGATACGTGGCTCTTATCGGGTTCTTCGACACATCGGGTGGTCTTGCTGGACTTGTTTTACCTTTTTCGAATGGCTTGCGTGAGGGACTCTGATATTCTTCGGGATATCTCGAGGTGTCGGTTTTCCCTTTGGAGTTGCCTAGGATGATCACGAGATACGTGGTCGAGGTTATTCCCACAGAGTGTGGTTAATTTATGATGGACTACAGGGTTAAATCTTTTGGAAAGCCGTGCCCGCGGTTATGTGGCAACTTGTATATTTGTTTAACACTCGGTTATAGTTAACTTGAAGTAAACTCCAATAAAATGCACCAACTGGGTGAGTGACCATGATCGTCTCTGCTCGTGAACATGATCCGAGAGTGAACACGGTGGGGTTATGATTTACGTAAGCGTTCGGGATCTTTTAGAGATCATGTTAGTTTTCGACCGTTTATCGTAGACCACATATTTACATTCATGTTCTCGTAAGTTAGCCACCATAAAATGCTTAGTGCTACTGCAAACTAAACACTTACCCCGATCCAACCCAACAAGCTTGGATAGTCTCGGTACCCGGTTGCGAGATTGATGAGTCCCCATGGCTCACATATTACTACAACAAATACAGGTGCAGGTGCAGATGAGATCGTGCCACATGATGTGACGCAGATCTAGTGGGAGTATGACGAGGAACGTGGCAGGATGTACGTCACATATCCAGATGAGTAGAGAGGCCTTGGTCATGACCTTCGGGGCGAGCAAGACAGTTTCATCGCATCTTTTCTCGTTTGTTTTTGTCTGTAGGCGGACCCTCTCTTTTGAATGATGTCTGAATAAACTATGTGGATTGTAATTTAGCATGTGGCGAGTGTAAGCCAACTCATATACTCCTCTCTTCATAAATGTATGTGATGATACTAAACTTGAAAATCGACTAGATGCGCCTCTATCCCTATGGAGGCCCATGTGCCTAAATATGGATAGGAGCGCATCTTGGGTGTTGCAATCTTTTATGATTGTGAGCACTCATTAAAATATTATATGCAAAGAAGTTGATGTTAGACAAGGAATACACTATAATGGGTTATGTTTGCTTATTTCCGAATAGAAGTTGTATGGTTATAGATCCTTTAACGTGTGACGCTTGCTTCCACCCCATATCAGCCAAAACTTCTGTACCAAGTAGAGACACTACTTGTGCATCCAAACACCCTCAACCCAGTTTTGCCACGAGAGTCCACCAGACCTACCTATGGATTGAGTAAGATCCTTCAAGTAAGTTGTCATCGGTGCATAAGGCAATAAAAATTTCTCCTAAATATGTATGATCTTTTATTGTAAGGGAAATAAGAGTTGTATGAACTTGTGATGGTAAACAAATAAAAGTGACGAACTGCATAATAAAGGTTGCTATCACAAAGGGCAATTCAACGCGACGTTCCTTTGCATTAAGGGTTTGCACATCCAAAAACAAAATGCACATGACAACCTCTGCTTCCCTCTACGAAGGGCCTATCTGTTACTTTTACTTTCTAATACTTACCTTTATGCAAGAGTCATGGTGATCTTCACCACTTCCTATATTTTGCCTTTCTCCCTTGGCAACCGCCATGTGTTGCGGAATGATCTAGACACATATATCCACTTGGATGTGGGTGATAATGAGTTATTTATGTTGACATTACCCTTGAGGTAAATAGTTGGGAGGCAAAACTACAAGCCCCTATCTTTCTCTATTTCCAATTGAAGCTTTAACCTCATGAGTACTGATAATCCAGAAGTATAGGGGATCGCAACAGTTTTCGAGGGTAGAGTATTCAACCCAAATTTATTGATTCGACACAAGGGGAGCCAAAGAATATTCTCGAGTATTCGCAGCTGAGTTGTCAATTCAACCACACCTATAAGACTTTATTATCTGTAGCAAAGTATTCAGTAGCAAAGTAGTATGGAAGTAACGATAACGGTAGCAAAGGTAACAGTAGTAGTTTTATAGTGATTGTAATAGTAGCAGCGGAGAAGTAACTTAGCAAGGATCAATATGTGGAAAGCTCATAGGCAACAGATCAGTGATGGATAATTATGTTGGATAGCATTCATCATGCAATATTTATAAAATAGGGTGACACAGAACTAGCTCCAATTCATCAATGTAATGTATGCATGTATTCCATATATAGTCATACGTGCTTATGGAAAAGAACTTGAATGACATCTTTTCTCCTACCCTCCCATGGCAGCAGGCTCCTAATGGAAACTAAGGGATATTAAGGCCTCCTTTAATAGAGAACCGAACCAAAGCATTAGCACTTAGTGAATACATGAACTCCTCAAACTACGGTAATCACCGAAAAGAGTCCCAGTTATTGTCACCCTGGGGGTTGCGGATCATAACTCGTAATAGGTGTCTACAACTTGCAAGATAGGATCAAGAACACATATATAATCATGAAAACATAAGAGGTTTAGATCTGAAATCATGGCACTCGGACCCGAGTGACAAGCATTAAGTATAGCAAAGTCATGGCAACATCTACCATCCGAGTGGATGGGACGTTCCTTGTCCGAGTAAATGGTATGTATGTATTTGTCTAGACCCACCTTACATGTGAACCCATGATTCTATGATATTTAGACCCTTCATGGGCCTACCTATTTTGTGTATCCCCGAAAGTAGCCCCTGAGAGTTTGACAAACTGCTAGCGGTCAGTTGGAGTCTGCAGAGTTTGTTAAACTTGAATGTTGTTGTCGGACCTGACCAAGCAGAATGTTTCTTTTATTTATCTTCCATTGGGGGCATGTTGAGTGCACCCACTGGGTGTAGTCCTCGAGCCTCTATCGGACTGGACGAGTCGGGCAGAGGGTTTATGTCTTCTAGTGCGGAACTAAACTAAATAGGTGAACTCTGATGCGCTTGGTGTAGTAAATTGTTGCAATCCGGAGTTGAATCAGTCGGACTGATCCTTGTTTGCTAGGCACGGTAAATAGATATCACCTGGAAATAGGCCAATCGGGTAAATCTTCGTGTGGTTGGCATGGTGAATGCTTATTGAGTCTGCCTTATATGATTTCTGGATTAGAGATAAGTACCCGAGTGTGGATGACATCCTCACTCTGAGTAGTTTCTAACTTAGGCGAATCAGGTTCGCAACTAAGCTCCCAAGTGTGGATCATGTCCTCACTCACAATAGTTATTGACTTAGGCGATACGAAATTGCATCTAAGCCCCCGAATGTGGAAGATGTCCGCACTCAGAGTAGTTTTTGACTTTAGGCGATACAGAATCGCAGCTAAGCCCCCGAGACTGGAGGATGTCCGCACTCGGAGTAGTTTTTGACTTAGGCAATACGGAATCGTGGCTAAGCCCCCGAGTGTGGAGGACGTCCACACTCGGAGGAGTTTTTGACTTAGGCAATACAGAATCGCAGCTAAGCCCCCGAGTGTGGAGGATGTTCGCACTCGGAGTAGTTTTTGACTTAGGCGATACGGAATCCCAGCTAAGCCCCTGAGTGTGGAGGATGTACGCACTCGGCGTAGTTTTTGACTTGGGCGATACGAAATCGCAGCTAAGCCCCCGAGTGTGGAGGATGTCCGCAATCGGAGTAGCTTTTGACTAAGGCGGTATGGAATCGCAGCTAAGCCCCCGAGTGTGGAGGATGTCCCCACTCGGAGTAGTTTTTGACTTAGGTGATACGGTATCGCAGCTAAGCCCCCGAGTGTGGAGGATGTCCGCACTCGGAGTAGTTTTGACTTAGGCGATACGGAATCACAGCTAAGCCCTCGAGTGTGGAGGATGTCCACACTCGGAGTAGTTTTTGACTTAGGCGATACGGAAGCTAAGCCCCCTAGTGTGGAGGATGTCCGCACTCGGGGTAGTTTTTGACTTAGGTGATACGGAATCGCAGCTAAGCCCCCCGAGTGTGGAGGATGTCTGCACTCAGAGTATATTTTTACTTAGGAGACACGGAATCGTAGCTAAGCCCCCGAGAGTGGAGGATGTCCGCACTCGAAGTAGTTTTTGACTTAGGCGATATGAAATCGCAGCTAAGCCCCTGAGTGTGGAGGATGTCTGCACTCGGAGTAGTTTTGTACTTAGGCAAAGTCAGGTTCCCTAACTTGAGCGATGGCGTATGGGGCGGTCGAGTGATGAAGACGTGCCACACGGAGTGGCGATGCGTGGGCATCCAAGTGATGTAGACGAGTCTGGCCGAGTGGCAACGCGCAGGGCGACCAAGTGTTGTATGTTGAGGAGGCGTCTGACCCAGTGATGGTACACGGGGCCGCCGTGTCCAGTATGTCATCAAGGGGGCATCCGAACACATGACGATGCGCGGGGAGACCAAGTCGAGCATGTCGTCGCAGAGGCATCCGAACAAGTGATGGCATGCGGGACAGCGAGACTAGCATGTCGTCGAGGAGGTGTCCGAACAAGTGGAAAAACACGAACGACCGTTGCGGCGACTGAGCCTGATTAGCGACGAAGATGGAGCACAGATGCGTCGAGTGATCTCGTAACCTATGTATGAAAAATAGCACAAGCCAACATAAGAAATTATCAAAGTAATTTAATCTTTTGCTGAAATGATTTGTGTAAATAACACCCATAGACACCCATTGGGTGTGCTAGGTGCTTGTTGGTTCGGGACCAGCAAGGGTCTAACGGAGTGCAGGATCCGACTGTACTTGTGCAAATGAAGGATCCGACTGAACTCATTTGAGTACTGGACCCAAACGAAGCGGAAGTGAAGAGTTCCCACATAAAAATAAACAACCGAGCACAGAGGTATACTCGATGGCGTGCCCTCCGAGTGAACGTCATGTGCGACTTCCTCGACACTCGGTGATGCGGAAACAACTATTTAATTGAATGCAGCGTATGAAGAATGACTTAGCTTTCTGATGGCGCAGGAGCGGCCGAGTGATGAAGAAGCATCTGGCTGAGTGACGGTGCGCGGAGCGACGGAGTGACGAAGGAGCGTCCAATTGAGTAATGGTGCGCGGAGCGGCGGAGTGACGAAGGTGCGTCCAGTTGAGTGACGGTGCGCGGAGCGACCGAGTGATGCAGGTCTGTCCAACCGACTTGCGACGCGTGGGGCGGCCGGGTGATGAATATGTGCTGCATGGAGTGGCGATGCACGGGGCATCCGAGTGAAGTAGATGTGCCTAGCTGAGTGGCGACGCGTGGGGCGACCAAGCAATGTAAACTCGTCCAGAATAGTGGCGATGCGCGGGGCATCCGAGTGAGGTCGATACGTCTCATTGAGTGGCGACGCACGGGGCGGTCAAGTAACGACGTGCGGGGCAACCAAGTCAAGAATGTTGTCACAAAAGTGTCCGACCAAGTGATTGCGCGCGGGGCGGCTGAGTGCAGCATGTCGTCAAGAATGGCACACGGAGGCATCCAAGTAACCTGTGTATGAAAAATAACCTAAGCTAACATAAAAAATTCTTGAAGTAATTTAATGTTTGTTGAAATGATTCGTGTAAATTACACCCATAGACACCCGCTGGGTGTGCCAGGTGCTTGCTGGTCCAAAACCAGCAAGAATGTAAAGGGTGAAGGATCCGACTAACCTTGTGAAAGTGAAGGATCCGACATGAAGATAAAGAACCGAGCGCAGAGATACACTCGGTGGCGTGGCCTCTGAGTGAACGTCATATGTGACTTACTTGACACTCGGTAATGCATAAATAATTGTTTAATTAAATCCAGTGTGTGAAGAATTTCTTAGCTGTCTGACGACGCGCGGGGCGGTTGAGTGAAGTAGATGTGCCGCACTGAGTGGCGACGCACAGAGCGTCCAACTGATGTAGATGTATCTCATGTAGTAGCGATGTGCGGAGCGGCTAAGTGATGAAGACGTGCCACATAGAGTGGTGATGCGTGGGTCTGCCGAGTGATCACGTCACATCCGACAGAGTGACGGCATATGGAGCGGCCGAGTAACGAAGGAGCGTCTTGCCGAGTGGTGATGTGCGGGGCGTCTTGTCGAGTGGCGATGCGCGGGGCGTCTCTCCGAATGGTGATGTGCAGACCTGCCTAATGACGAACGAGCGTCCCGCCGAATGTCGATGTGCGGCGCTGCCGAGTGACAAAAACTTGTCTCACCGAGTGACGGCACGCGAAACGGCCGAGTGACGATGGAGCGTCTGACTGAGTGACGATGCACAGGGCGTCTCACCGAGTGGCGATGCGCGGAGCTGCCGAGTGATAAAGACTTGTCTTGCCGAGTGATGTCACGCGGAATGGCCGAGTGACGATGGAGCGTCCGGCTGAGTGATGATGCATGGGGCGTCTTGCCAAGTGGCGATGCGTGGAGCTGTCGAGTGATGACGATGCGTCCATAGAGTGACGGCACGCGGAGGGGCCGAGTGAAAATGGAGCGTCCGGCTGAGTGACGGTGCGTGAAGAGGCATCTCGCTGAGTGGTGATGTGCGGAGCTGCCGAGTGACGAAGACGTGTCTCTCCGAGTGGCGATGCATGGATCCCCCGAGTGACGAAGACGTGTCTCACCGAGTGGCGATGGGCGGAGCTGCCGAGTGATGATGACGCTTCTAGTAGAGTGACGTCGCGCGGGGCTGCCGAGTGATGACGACGCGTCCAGTAGAGTGACGTCGCGCGGGGCTGCCAAATCAGGCAAGTTGATGATGACCCGCCCAACCAAATAATGGCGCATGGAGCGGCCGAGTCGGGCAAGTGGATGAGGACAATGAGTGGCCGAATGAAGGTTCGTCGAATGCTAGACCCCTCCGCCTGGAACCCGAATGAATGCAATCCGAGTTGACGAGTTTGTTCGGCTGAGCTTTAACCCTGTCCAAGTGAACCTAGACCTGCCCAAGTATATCAATGCGGTGGGGAGGAAGTGCCTTGCGTGGGGACACGCTGACGTCTTTGTAGACGAGACCAGAGATGACAACGGGACGAACAACGCCAGTGGTCGTCGCTCATGCATGCTTGACGAAGGTATCGTACGCAAGGTCTTCGACGGCAACGAGCCAAGTGACCCTGCAAGTTAGCAAGTATAGGCACGAATATTTTTCGCCATACGAGCACTTCCCTAGAAGTTAGCAAGTATAGCTAGTATAGTCACGGAGTTAACAGCATGCATGCATGCACTAATTAATTAGCGTTGAAGCAACACACTTATGGCCGCAATAATTAGATAACTCACATTGTAAATCCTCACCAATCTGGCCGCTTAATGAGGCGATTATACCTTGACAAAGTGAAGCCAGCGGGGTTGCCTATTGGTGGTAGTCGTTCTTCCATTTCCTTTTTTCCTTGCATGCAGTCAATTGACCATGCAAGTGGTCATGTTATGCATGCACTTACAAGGGAGTTTACGAGGCATTGACTCTTTTGACCCCGAACGGCGATCGGTTGCAGGTTGTGGCTGTTTTGCAGGTCGTCGCTGTAGCGCGCATCCGACATGGAGACCGTCACTGGCGACTGACGCTGGAGGATGGACCGATGCGCGCTTGTGCCGTGTCAGGCTTGCGCCTCCAACGCGGAGGTCGAGAACACGAGGCGGAGTCGACAGGCGTGCCCGGGTGCTCAATGACAAGGTTGACAATGACGATGAAGCGGACAATGCTGGCGGCCATGCGTGATGACGACGAGGTGGACAGCACCGACGGCCATGCGAGAAGACTCAATGACGACATCTCAGACGAGGTGCAATTGGTTGCACAGAGGTGCAGCCGGTTTCTTGTAAGTGCTTGGATTGATGTGTGTTTCCTTCAACGGGAATCGGTCTGCAGCCGGACCAGCGTCTTTTGTTCCTTTGATTCTTGTACATGCATGTAACGATCGACATAAGTGCATGAACGTGTGAACATGCAAAAAAGAAGCAACAACCAAGTATCACATCATCGATTAATTGTTAGATTGTAAGCGGATAGCACTCAGCAGAGAGAAAACTCACGATCCATTCGTTTGTGATCCATTAGGTGAAGATGTATCTTTTTCCTTTCTTTTCGTGATGCTTCAGTTACTAGCTGTGGAGACAAACAATATGAAATGTAAGAACAAGAAATTAAACATAGATGAATAAATAAAAACCATTTGCATCATAGCTCGATAAACGCCATGCCCCAAGGTGGGTGCCAAATGTCGTGGGAACGATTCCGACATTAGAGAGGGGTAGGATAAAGGAGCATGATCTATCAAGATGCAGATGGGTGACACAGTGGTTTTAGCGAGTTTCGGCCACTCACGGTGGAGATGACAACCCTACCTCTCGTGCTCAGGAGAGGCTTTGCTTATTTGTCATGAACACGGAGTTACATGGTGTATTTGAGAGAGAGAGAACGGATCTTCATGCCTGAGCTAAATCCTAAGACCAGTAGAGAGAGATAGAAGAAGGAACCCCCTGGGTTATGTGGTGTGGTGGCTTATATAGAGTGTGCCACCCCCTCACCTCCTATTTTACAAGATGAGGCATTGATGCCATAATGTCATCCCACTATGAAACCTCTGATGATGCTCCGACTACTCTGTTGACTGTTACTCTTCGCATATCCGAGTGGGTCATACGTCCGATTGGTCGACTGCCATCTGAGTGGATGAGACATTGCTTGTCCGAGTGAATAGTATGTATGTATTTGTCTGGACCCACCTTACGTGTGCACCCATGCTTCTATGACATTTCGACCCTTCATGGGCCTACCTATTTTGTGTATCCCCGACAACAGGTGCATTGCATAAACTAAAAGGCATACGTCTATAAGAAAGGTATCCAAAGGTAGTAAAAGTTTTCTTTTGTTGATCCTCTATTGACATAGGTATTTGAGAGAAACCAGAATAACCATCTAGAAAGCCGAAGTGTGTGTGTTTAGATAGTCTTTCTAGCATTTGATCAATAAAAGGTAGAGGGTAATGATCTTTCCTAGTATCTTTATTTAATTTCCTAAAATCAATTACCATTCTATATCCTGTAACAATTCTTTGTGGGATCAATTCATTTTTATCATTAGGAACAACGGTAATACATCCCTTCTTAGGGACACAATGAATAGGACTAACCCATCTACTATCAGCAATAGGATAAATTATACGTGCCTCTAGAAGCTTTAATATTTCATTTATTACCACTTCTTTCATTTTAGGATTTAATAGTCGTTGGTGATCAACAATTGGTTTAGCATCAGGTTCCATATTAATTTTATGCTGAGATAGGGTGGGACTAATGCCCTTAAGATCATCAAGAGTATATCCAATAGAAGCATGGTGCTTCTTCAGAGTTTTCAATAATCTATTTTCTTCATGCTCTGAAAGGTTAGCACTAATAATAATAGGATATATCTTATTTTCATCAAGATAATCATATTTCAGAGTATCCGGTAATTTTTTAAGCTCAAAAACGGGATCACCCTTGGGTGGAGGAGGATCCCCAAGTATTGCAACAGCCAAGTTGTGTTTCAAAATAGGATGCTGATCAAAGAAAATCTTATATATTTCTTTCCTTCCATTCATATGCATATCGTTTTCATGGTCTAGCAAATATTGTTCTAAGGGATCAGTAGGAGGCACAACAACAGAAGCAAGACCAATAATTTCATCCTTACTAGGCAATTCTTTATCATGGGGTTGTCTACGAAATTTAGAGAAATTAAACACATGGACACATCCCCAAAACTCACAGTAACGGTTTCTTTCTCACAATCTATCTTAGCATTAACAGTATTCAAAAAAGGCCTACCAAATATAATGGGACAGAAATCATCTTGCAGGGAACCAAGAACAAGAAAATAAGTGGGATATTTTATTTTCCCACACAAGACTTCAACATCTCTAACAATCCCAACTTGTGCTATAGTATCTCTATTAGCAAGCTTAATAGTAACATCAATTTCTTCAAATTCAGCTGGTGCAATATCATTCATAATTTCTTGATATAAGGTAAAGGGAATGGCACTCACACTATCACTCACATCACATAGGCCATGATAACAATGATCTCCTATTTTAAAAGAAACAACAGGTGCGCCAACTATAGGTCTATGTTTATCTTTAGTATCAGGTCTAGCAATTCTAGCAGCTTCATCACAGAAATGAATAACATGCCCATCAATATGATCAACCAAGAGATCTTTAACCATAGCAATAATAGATTCAACTTTAATTTGTTTAGGGGGTGTAGGTGTTCTAACATAGCTCTTACGAACCACATTTGAAGCTTTAGCATGTTCCTTTATTCTAATAGCGAAAGGTGGTTTCTCAATATAAGCAGCAGGAATAACATGATCAACATTATAAATAATAGTTTCTTCTTCAACTTTAATAGGTTCAAATATTTTCACTTCAATGGGAGGATGATATTTAAACTACTTCTCCTTAGGGAGATCAACATGAGTAGCAAATGATTCACAAAAAGAAGCTACTATCTCATAGTCAAGTCCATATTTAGTGCTAAATTCACGAAAAGTATCGGTGTCTATAAAGGATTTAACACAATCAAACTTACGATTTATACCTAACTCCTTACCTTCGTCGAGTTCTCAATCTTCAGAGTTGCATTTAATTCTGTCCAATAAATCCTATTTGAATTCAATATCTTTCTTCATAAAGGAACCAGTACAAGAAGTATCGAGCATGGATTGATCATTACAAGAAAGTCGAGCATAAAAATTCTGAAAAATAATATCTCTGGAGAGCTCATGATTGGGGCATGAATATAACATTGACTTAAGCCTCCCCCAAGATGAGCTATACTTTATCCTTCACGAGGCCAAAAATTATAAATATAATTCCGATCACGATGAACCAGATGCATAGGATAAAACTTATGATGAAATTCCAATTTCAATCGGTTGTAGTTCCATGATACAATATCATCACATAGCCTATACCATGACAATACCTTATCCATAAAACATAAAGGAAATACCTTCTTATTGACATCAACCTCGGGCAAACCTGCAAGCTTGAATAATCCACAAACTTCATCCACATTGATTAGATGCAAATCAGGATGTAGTGTTCCATCTCCTGCATAAGGATTAGCTAGCAGTTTCGCTATCATACCCGAAGGAATTTCATAATTAATATTTTCAGTAGGTTCGGTAGGTTGAGGATCAACTCTTTGTGCTTCCGGTCGAGGTGAAGATACCCCGAACAAGCCCCTCAAAGGATTATTTTCCATAGTAACAAGTGACAGTAAACTTCAGCACACTATATAAATTTTTCCTTGCCAAATTCCAATCACAAAAGGCACTTCACTACCCGGCGTCAGGGCCAAAAAATAGTCTTGATGACCCACAAGTATAGGGGATCTATCGTAGTCCTTTCGATAAGTAAGAGTGTCGAACCCAAAGAGGAGCCGAAGGAAATGACAGGCGGTTTTCAGTAAGGTATTCTCTGCAAGCACTGAAATTATCGGTAACAAATATTTTTGTGATAAGATAATTCGTAATGGGTAGCAAGTAATAAATGTAGCAAAGGTGCAGCAAGGTGGCCCAATCCTTTTTGTAGAAAAGGACAAGCCTGGACAAACTCTTATATAAAGCAAAGCGCTCCCAAGGACACATGCGAATTTCTGTCATGCTAGTTTTCATCATGCTCATATGATTCACGTTCTTTACTTTGATAATTTGATATGTGGGTGGACTGGTGCTTGGGTGCTGCCCTTAATTGGACAAGCCTCCCACTTATGATTAACCTCTCTCACAAGCATCCGCAAGTATGAAAGAAGAATTAAGATAAATCTAACCATAGCATGAAACATATGGATCCAAATCAGCCCCTTACGAAGCAACGCATAAACTAAGGTTTAAGCTTCTGTCACTCTAGCAACCCATCATGTACTTATTACTTCCCAATGCCTTTTGGTAGGCCCAAATAATGGTGAAGTTTCATGTAGTTGATGTTCACATAACACCACTAGACGAGACACAACATACATCTCATCAAAATATCGAACGAATACCAAATTCACATGATTACTTATAACAAGACTTATCCCATGTCCTCAGGAACAAACATAACTACTCACAAAGCATATTAATGTTCATAATCAGAGGAGTATTAATTATCATTAAGGATATGAACATATGATCTCCCACCAAGTAAACCAACTAGCATCAACTACAAGGAGTAAACAACACTACTAGCAACCCATGGGTACCAATCTAAGGTTTTGAGACAAAGATCGGATAAAAGAGATGAACTAGGGTTTGGAGAGGAGATGGTGCTGGTGAAGATGTTGAAAGAGATTGACCCCCTCTCGATGTGAGGATAATTGGTGATGACAATGGCTACAATTTCCCCTTGTGGGAGGGAAGTTTCCCCGGCAAAACAACTCTGTCGGAGCGCTAGATTGGTTCTGCCCAAGTCCCGCCTCGAGACGGCGACACTTCATCCCAAAACCTCTCTTATGATTTTTTTTCAGGTCAAATCCTTCATATAGGAGAAGATGCGCACCGGAGGGATACTAGGGGGGCCACAAGCCATAGGGGCATGCCTTGGGGGTAGGGCACGCCCCCCGGGCTTGTGACCTCTTGGTCGGTTCCCTATGGTATTTCTTTCATCCAATATTTTTTTTATTCCAAAATAATTCTCCGTGACTTTTATGGACTTTTGGAGGTGTGCAGAATAGGTCTCTCATATTTTCTCCTTTTCTAGTCCAGAATTCCAGCTGTCGGCATTCTCCCTCTTCATGTAAACCTTGTAAAATAAGAGAGAAAGGCATAAGTATTGTACCATAATGTGTAATAACAGCCCATAATGCAATAAATATCAATACACAAACATGATGCAAAATGGACGTATCACTGTCATCGGCTAGGATTAAGCTCGGCCGACACGCCCTCTTCGGGGCAGGAGGAGGTAGATCCTCCGCGGCGTCCGGCGACGCCGCCCTCTTTATTGTGATGGGGGAATCGCTTCCCCCCCCCCCGTCCGCATGCTCTTCCTCATGAGTAGATTAGGCATGGGTCTCCTCGGACACAATGTCCGGAAGGTCCCTTATGCGAAGGCCTTCCATGGAATTCTTCTTCCTCTTCTCCTTCTTCTCTGGCGCCGTGTACGGCGCCACGACGAGCATCGCCGTCAACAAATCTGACCCAGGGCCTTCAGGCTGTGGGGCTGGGCAGTCCATTTTGACGGCCTTGCTTAGCCACTTCTGTAAAGATAAGGGAAAGGTTGTTCAGCTCTTTCTTAAACAACGGGGCTAGAGTGTCAAAATAATATTATACCTGGGTAGGACGGTTATCGGTGCTCGGGCCGGTGTCCTCCTCCTCGTCTGGCCAGCTCTTCTGGGGCTTGAATAATGCCTTCCATAACTTCTCATGGGTAGTGCGGAAGAATCCCTGCACCGTAGGTTCGTCCTCGAGCTGATAAGCCCACATTGGGGAGGTCCGACGCCGGCACGGAAGAATACGGTAGTGGAGCATGACCTCGACCACATTAACCAGCTCGATCTTGGCCTTGACCATTGAGCAAATGCACTTATCCATCAATTTCACTTCTGCATCCGACCCCCAGTCGAGGCCCTACCTAAGCCACGAGGTTAATCTCGTAGGGGTCCGGATCTGAACTCGGCAGGTGCCGCCTAGCCCTCGTCCCTTGGTTCGGTGATATAGAACCATTCCTTCTGCCAGATCTTGATTGTGTCGATGAAGGTACCGGCCGGCAACTTGACCAGGGGAACCTTACTGATTACTGTTGGAAATATGCCCTAGAGGCAATGAATAAAGTGTTTATTATTATATTTCCTTGTTCATGATAATCGTTTATTATCCATGCTATAATTGTATTGATTAGAAACACATTACATGTGTGGGTAAATAGACAACACACTGTCCCTAGTATGCCTCTAGTGAACTAGCTCGTTGATCAAAGATGGTCAAGGTTTCCTAGCCATTGACATGAGATGTCATTTGATAACGGGATCACATCATTAGGAGAATGATGTGATGGACAAGACCCAAACTACAAACGTAGCATATGATTGTGTCAGTTTATTGCTATTGTTTTCTTCATGTCAAGTATGTGTTCCTATGACCATGAGATCATGCAACTCACGAACATCGGAGGATTGCCTTGTGTGTATCAAATGTCACAACGTAACTGGGTGAATAAGCCTTGCAAGCAATGTGACTAAGTGTTAGTTGCGGGATCTTGTATTACGGAACGAGTAAAGAGACTTGCTAGTAACGAGGTTGAACTAGGTATGGAGATACCGACGATCGAATCTTGGGCAAGTAACATACTAAAGAACAAAGGGAACATCATACGGGATTAACTGAATCCTTGACATAGAGGTTCGACCAATAAAGATCTTCGTAGAATATATAGGAACCAATATGGGCATCTAGGCCCCGCTATTGGTTATTGACCGTAGAGGTGTCTCGGTCATGTCTACATAGTTCTCGAACTCGCAGGGTCTGCACACTTAAGGTTTGGTGACGTTTCGGTAGTATAGAGTTATGTATGGTGGTGACCGAAGGTTGTCCGGAGTCCCGGACGTCATAAGGAGCTCTGGAACGGTCCGGAGGTAAAGATTGATATATAGGAAGTCCTATTTTGATCGCCGGAAAAGTTTCGGGCTCATCGGTAGTGTACCAGGAGTGCCGGTAGTGTACCGGGAGACCATCGGGAGGGGTATTTCGACCCAAGAGGCAACATGGGCTGTGGGAGAGTGAATACCAGCCCTTAGTGGGCTGGTGGAAGTCCCACACAAAGCCCATGCGGCTAGGGAGAAAAAAACCAAAGAGAAAAAGTGGAAAAAGGCAAAAATAGGGTGAATCCTAGTCCTACTAGGATTGGAGGTGGATTCCACCTCTCCCACCTGGTTCAGCCGACTCCTAGAGGCTTGGACCTTGGGAAAAGCCTCCTCCTCTCTTCCTCTTATATATGCTGGAGGTTTTAGGGTTTTTGCACAGAATTTTCAGCCACGTGTTGCCCGTTCCGCGAGTGCATAGTTTCTCCTCTAGATCGGTTTTCTACAGCGCTTAGGCGAAGCCCTACCGGAATAGCTCCACCACCATCGCCGGAGAGCCGTCACGCTGCCGCAGAACTCTTCTTACAATTTTCTCCTTCTTGCTTGATGAAGACGGCGGAGATCGTCATCAAGCTGTACGTGTGCTCAACGCGGAGGTGTCGTCCGTTCGGCGCTAGATCGGAAGGATCATGATCAAGTTCGTGGGACGGATCGTGATTGGATCGCGGGACGAATCGTGATTGGATTGCGGGACGCATGGTGATTTGGATCGTGAAGACGTTTGACTACATCAATCGCGTTTCTTAACGCTTCCCACTTAGCGATCCACAAGGGTATGTAGATCCACTCTCCCTCTCGTAGGTGCCCATCACCATGGATAGATCTGTGTGTGCGTAGGAAAAAATTTGTTTCCCATGCAACGTTCCCCAACAATGGGATCATGAGCTAGGTCTATCTATAGATGAGATCTCGAGTAGAACACAAAAGGTTTGTGGGCGTTGATGCTTAGATTGCTTCCTCCCTTGGTCGGATTTTGGTTCAGCGGTATTGTGAGATGAAGCGGCCCAGACCAACATTACTCGTACGCTTACGAGAGACCGGTTCCCTCGACCACAACTTGTTGCATAGATGGCTTGCGGGTGCCAGTTTCTCTCACTTTAGTTGGATCGGATTCGACAAAGGCGGTCCTTGAGAAGGTTGAAAAGCAACTAGTGTATCACCGTTGTGGTTTTTGCATAGATGAGAATTGTTCTTGCTAGATAACCGTAGCAGCCATGTAAAACATGCAACAACAATTAGAGGACATCTAACTTGCTTTTTGCAGGGTATGTTGTGATGTGATATGGCCAATTACATGATGTGATATATGTGATGTATGAGATGATCATGTGATGTATAGATTATCACGACTTGCATGTCGATGAGTACGGCAACCGACAGGAGCCATAGGGTTGTTTTAATTATTATATGACCTGCGTGTCAATCATTAAGCGCTATGTATTGCGTTACTTTATCGCTAAACGGTAGCAATACTAGTAGAAGCATGTTGGGCACGACAACCCCGATGGCGACATGTTGATGGAGATCATGATGTCTTGTCGGTGACGATGGAGATCATGTCGGTGCTTTCTAGATGGAGATCAAAAGCACAAGTTCATGGCCATATCATGTCACTTATGATTTGCATGTGATGTTAATCCTTTTATGCACCTTGTTTTGCTTAGGACGATGGTAGCATTATAAGGTTATCCCTCACTTAAATTCAAGATAAATTGTGTTCTCCCCGAGTGTGCACCGTTGCGAAAGTTCATCTTGTTGAGACACCACGTGATGATCGGGTGTGATAGACTCTATGTTCACATACAACGGGTGCAAGCCAGTGTTGCACATGCAGAACACTCAGGTTAAACTTGACGAGCCTAGCATGTACAGACATGGCCTCGGAACACAAGAGACCGAAAGGTCGAACATGAGTCATATAGTAGATATGATCAACATAATGATGTTCACCGTTGAAGCCACCTCAACTCACGTGATGATCAGACTTGAGTTGGTGGATTTGGATCATGTGACACTCAGATGACCTGAGGGATGTCAATTTGAGTGGGAGCTTTAGTAATTTGATTAACTAAACTCATTATCTTGAACAATAGTCTAATAAACTTTGCATATTTATGTTGTAGATCAATGGCTCACGCAGTAGCACCCCTGAGTTTTAATGTGTTCCTAGAGAAAGCTAAGTTGAAAGATGATGGAAGTAACTTTGTTGACTGGGCCCATAATCTGAGGATGATCCTCACGGCTTCCTAGAAATCATATGTCCTTGATGCACCGCTTGGTAAACAACTAGAAGACATGACCACCGAAGACGTTAAGAACGCTTGGGAGGCACGTACTGGAGATTACTCAATAGTTTAGTGTGCAATATTGTATGGCTTAGAACCGGTACTTCAAAGACGTTTTGAACGTCATGGAGCATATGAGATGTTCCAGGAGTTGAAGGTTATCTTTCAGAAGAATGCCCGAATCGAGAGGTATGAAAGCTCCGATAAGTTCTATGCTTGCAAGATGGAGGAGAACGACTCTATCAGTGAACATATACTCAGAATGTCTGGATATTCAACTCGTCTAGCGGAGTTGGGAATTGCCCTTCCGGCAGAGGCGATCACTGACAGAGTTCTTCAATCACTGCCACCTAGTTACAAGAGCTTTGTGATGAACTATAACATGCACGAGATGAACAAGTCGGTCGCCGAGCTGTTTGCGATGCTAAAAGTCGTTGAGTCTGAAATCCAAAAAGAACATCAAGTGTTGATGGTCAATAAAACCACTAGTTTCAAGAAAAATGGCAAGGGCAATGGCAA
Source organism: Hordeum marinum (assembly GCA_022496015.1). Classification (NCBI taxonomy): domain Eukaryota; kingdom Viridiplantae; phylum Streptophyta; class Magnoliopsida; order Poales; family Poaceae; genus Hordeum; species Hordeum marinum. The sequence continues at coordinate 333,219,004 of CM039678.1, read as the reverse complement.
GGGCAAGAAGGGTAAAACCAAGAAGGATGGCAAAGCAGTTGCTACTCCTGTAAAGAAGCCCAAGCATGGACCCAAGCTAGAAACTGAGTGCTTTCATTGCAAGGGAACTGGTCACTGGAAGTGGAACTGCCCCAAGTACCAGGCTGACAAGAAGGCGGCCAACGACAAACAAGGTATATATGATATACATGTTATTGATGTGTACCTTACTAGCTCTCGTAGTAGTGCCTGGGTATTTGATACCGGTTCGGTTGCTCACATTGCAACTCAAAGCAGGAACTACGGAATAAACGAAGGCTAGCGAAGGACGAAGTGACGATGCACGTGGGAAATGGTTCCAAGGTTGATGTGATCGCCATCGGCACGCTCTCTCTTCGATTACCATCGGGATTAGTGATGAACCTGAATAATTGTTATTTAGTGCCTGCGTTAAGCATGAACATTATATCTGGATCTTGTTTATTGCGAGACGGTTACTCATTTAAATCGGAGAATAAAGGTTGTTCTATTTATATGAGTAATATATTTTATGGTCATGCACCCAATGTTAGTGGTTTATTCATATTGAATCTTGATAGTGATGACACACATGTTCATAACATTGATGCCAAAAGATGTAGAGTTGATAATGATAGTACCACTTTCTTCTGGCACTGCCGTTTAGGTCATATTGGTGTAAAACGCATGAGGAAGCTCCATGCTGATGGACTTTTGGAGTCACTTGATTTTGAATCACTTGACACATGTGAACCATGCCTCATGGGCAAGATGACTAAACGCCGTTCTCTGGAACAATGGAACGAGCAAGTGACTTATTGGAAATCATACATACTGATGTGTGTGGTCCAATGAATGTTACAGCGCATGGTGGATATCGTTTTTTTCTCATCTTCACTGATGACTTAATGAAACACAAGTCTGAAACGTTTGAAAAGTTCAAGCAATTTCAGAGTGATGTTGAGAATCATCATAACAAGAAGATTAAGTTCCTGTGATCTGATCGAGGAGGTGAATATCTAAGTTATGAGTTTGGCAGTCACTTAATACAGTGTGGAATTGTTTCACAGTTGACACCGCCCGAAACACCACAGCGTAATGGTGTGTCCGAACATCGTAATCGAACCTTATTAGATATGGTGCGTTCTATGATGTCTCTTGTTGATTTGCCACTATCGTTTTGGGGTTATGCATTAGAGAGAGCTGCATTCACTTTAAAAAGGGCACCATCAAAACCCGTTGAGACAACGCCATATGAACTGTGGTTTGGCAAGAGGCCAAAGTTGTCCTTTCTTAAAGTTTGGGGATGTGATGCTTATGTCAAAAAGCTTCAGCCTGAAAAGCTGGAACCAAAGCGAAGAAATGTGTCTTCATAGGATACCCAAAAGAGACAGTCGGGTATACCTTCTATCTCAGATCCAAAGGCAAAGTGTTTGTCGCTAAGAACGGAACATTTCTTGAGAAAGAGTTTCTCTCGAAAGAATTGAGTGGGAGGAAAATAGAGCTCGATGAGGTTATTGAACCTTTACTTCAACCAGAAAGTAGCGCAGCGCAGAAAGATGTTTCTGTGGAACCTACGATGGTAGAAGAGGAAGTTAATGAGGATGATCATGAAGCTTCGAATCAAGCTACAATTGAAACTCATAGGTCGACAAGGCCACGTACTACTCCTGAGTGGTACGGCGACCCTGTCTTGGAGGTCATGTTGTTGGACAACAATGAACCTACAAGCTATGGAGGAGCAATGATGGGCCGGATTCCGAAAAATGGTTAGAGGCCATGAAATCCGAGATGGGATCCATGTATGAAAACAAAGTATGGACTTTGGAAGTATTACCTGAAGGGCGAAAGGCCATTTAGAACAAATGGATCTTGAAGAAGAAGACAAACGCGGACGGTAATGTCACCGTCTATAAAGCTTGACTGGTGGCAAAGGTTTTTTCACAAGTTCAAGGAGTTGACTATGATGAGACCTTATCACCCGTAGCGATGCTTAAGTCTGTCAGAATCATGTTAGCAATAGCTGCATATTTCGACTATGAAATTTGGCAGATGGATGTCAAAATAGCGTTCCTCAACGGTTTCCTTGAGGAAGAGTTGTATATGATGCAACCAGAAGGTTTTGTCGATCCAGAGAATGCTGACAAAGTTCGCAAACTCCAGCGATCCATTTATGGGCTGGTGCAAGCATCTCGGAGTTGGAATAAGCGCTTTGATGAGGTCATCAAAGCGTTTGGTTTTATACAAGTTTATGGAGAAGCTTGTATTTACAAGAGAGTGAGTGGGAGCTCTATAGCATTTCTAATATTATATGTGGACGACATATTGCTGATTGGAAACAATATAGAAACACTGGAAAGTGTGAAGGAATATTTGAACAAGAGTTTTTCAATGAAGGACATGGGAGAAGCTGCTTTCATATTAGGCATTAAGATCTATAGAGATAGATCGAGACGCTTAATAGCACTTTCACAGAGCACATACCTTGATAAAGTTTTGAAGAAGTTCAAAATGGATCAGTCCAAGAAGGGGTTCTTGCCTGTGTTACAAGGTGTGAAGTTGAGTAAGACTCAATGCCCAGTGACTGCAGAAGATAGAGAAAATATGAGTGTCATCCCCTATGCTTCAGCCATAGGCTCTATCATGTATGCAATGCTGTGCACAAGACCCGATGTCAGCCTTGCCATAAGTATGGCCGGAAGGTTTCAAAGTGATCCTGGAATGGAGCACTAGGCAGCGGTCAAGAATATCCTTAAGTACCTGAAAAGGACAAAGGAAATGTTTCTCATTTATGGAGGTGATGAAGAGCTCGTCATAAAGGGTTACGTCGATGCAAGCATTGACACTGATCCGGATGACTCTAAGTCGCAAAACAGATACGTATTTATTCTCAACGGGGGAGTGGTAAGCTGGTGCAGTTCCAAGCAAAGCGTGGTAGCCGATTCTACATGTGAAGCGGATTACATCGCAGCCTCGGAGGCGGCGAAGGAAGGTGTCTGGATGAAGCAGTTCATGACAGGTCTTGGAGTAGTGCCCAGTGCACTGAATCCAATGAACCTGTTCTGTGACAACACTGGTGCCATTGCTCTGTCCAAGGAACCAAGATTTCACAAGAGGACTAGATACATAAAGCGACGCTTCAACTCCATCCGCGATTACATTGAGGAGAAGGACATAAATATTTGCAAAGTGCACACGGATCTAAATGTTGCAGACCCGTTGACTAAACCTCTTCCAAGGGCTAAACATGATCAACACCAGAACTCCATGGGTGTTCGATTCATTACCATGTAAATCGCATAGTGATGTGAACTAGATTATTGACTCTAGTGCAAGTGGGAGACTGTTGGAAATATGCCTAGAGGAAATGAATAAAGTGTTTATTATTATATTTCCTTCTTCAAGATAATCGTTTATTATCCATGCTATAATTGTATTGATTGGAAACACATTACCTGTGTGGGTAAATAGACAACACACTATCCCTAGTATGCCTCTAGTGAACTAGCTCGTTGATCAAAGATGGTCAAGGTTTCCTAGCCATTGACATGAGATGTCATTTGATAACGGTATCACATCATTAGGATAATGATGTGATGGACAAGACCCAAACTACAAACGTAGCATATGATCGTGTCAGTTTATTGCTACTGTTTTCTGCATGTCAAGTATGTGTTCCTATGACCATGAGATCATGCAACTCACGAACATCGGAGGATTGCCTTGTGTGTATCAAATGTCACAATGTAACTATGTGACTATAAAGGTTCTCTACAAGTATCTCTGAGGGTGTCTGTTGAGTTGGCATGGATCAAGAATGGGATTTGTTACTCCATGTGACGGAGAGGTATCTCAGGGCCCACTCGGTAATACAACATCGCAATAAGCCTTGCAAGCAATGTGACTAAGTGTTAGTTGCGGGATCTTGTATTACGAAACGAGTAAAGAGACTTGCCAGTAATGAGGTTGAACTAGGTATGGAGATACCGGCGATCGAATCTCGAGCAAGTAAAATACCAAAGAACAAAGGGAACATCATACGGGATTAACTGAATCCTTGACATAGAGGTTCGACCAATAAAGATCTTCGTAGAATATGTAGGAACCAATATGGGCATCCAGGTCCCGCTATTGTTTATTGACCGTAGAGGTGTCTCGGTCATGTCTACATAGTTCTCGAACCCGCAGGGTCTGCACACTTAAGGTTTGGTGACGTTTCGGTAGTATAGAGTTATGTATGGTGGTGACCGAAAGTTGTTTGGAGTCCCGGATGAGATCCCGGATGTCATGAGGAGCTCCGTAATGTTCCGTTTGTAAAGATTGATATATAGGAAGTCCTATTTTGGTCGCCAGAAAAGTTTCGGGCTCATCGGTAGTGTACCGGGAGTGCCGGTAGTGTATCGGGAGACCATCGGGAGGGGTATTTCGACCCAAGAGGCAACATGGGCTGTGGTAGAGTGAATACCAGCGCTTAGTGGGCTGGTGGAAGTCCCACACCAAGCCCATGCGGCTAGGGATAAAAAAACCCAAAGAGAAAAAGTGGAAAAAGGCAAAAATAGGGTGAATCCTGGTCCTACTAGGATTGGAGGTGGATTCCACCTCTCCCACCTGGTTCGGCCGACTCCTAGAGGCTTTGCCCTTGGGCCAAGCCTCATCCTCTCGTACTCTTATATATACTGGAGGTTTTAGAGTTTTTGCACAGAATTTTCAGCCACGTGTTGCCCGTTCCTCCAGTGCATAGTTTCTCCTCTAGATCGGTTTTCTACAGCGCTTAGGCGAAGCCCTGCTGGAATAGCTCCACCACCATCGCCGGAGCGCCGTCATGCTGCCAGAGAACTCTTATTCCTATCCGCTCCTTCTTGCTAGATCAAGACGGCGGATATCGTCATCAAGCTGTACGTGTGCTGAATGCGGAGGTGTCGTCCGTTCGGCGCTAGATCGGAAGGATCGTGATCAAGTTCGTGGGACGGATCGTGATCAAGTTCGCTGGAAGGATCGTGATTGGATCGCGGGACGGATCGTGATTGGATCGCGGGACGCACGGCGATTTGGATCACGAAGACGTTCGACTACACCAACCGCGTTTCTTAACGCTTCCCGCTTAGCGATCTACAAGGGTACGTAGATCCACTCTCCCTCTCGTAGATGCTCATCACCATGGATAGATCTGCGTGTGCATAGGAAAATTTTTGTTTCCCATGCAATGTTCCCCAACAATTACCACCCCTCCACAATCTGCGTGCTCGCCCGCGATTGTCTTAGGATTGATGTTGAATACTTGGAGCCACAGGCCGAAGTGTGGATCGACCCGTAGGAAGGCTTCACAAACAAGGATGAATGCCGAAATATGCATGAAGGAGTTCGGGGGAAGATTGTGGAAATCCAACCCGTAGAATAACATAAGGCCCCTAACGAAGGGGTGGAGTGGAAAACCCAGTCCCAGATGAAATAGGGGACGAATACCACCCTCTCACCTGGCTTAGGGGTGGGGACCACCTGGTTCGCCTCTAGAGCGTGGTGGAAGATGTTGGCAGGGAGGTAGCCGGCGAGCTTCAACTCCCAGATGTCCTTGTCAGTGACTATAAAGGCCTCCGACTTGCCCATGGAGCCTGAACCCGCCATGGCTAAGCTCGGAGGAGAACTGGAGGAGGAACTTGGAGCTTGGGGAGATTGAGGAAGCAAGGGATGCAAATGGGAAGCGTGAATAGGCCTCGGGTTTTTTCCCTTTTATGAGGCATGACACCGATTAGCCTCCCTTTACTACACCGTAAATCTCTCCGCTTCCCAAGATGTTTGTGTCATTATGAACGTGTGAAGGAACCTAGGGCATTAATCGTATCCCGTGTGAAACGGAGCACGATATACACATTGATGAGTCATGCCAATGTAAAAACAGCCTTGAACCGCGAATCAAGTTTTCATAACCGGTTCAGCAATTGTGATAGGCTGCGAGCCTTCGTCAAAAAGGCTGTTAGAAAACACTATTTACACTTTGGCGTTTGGCATTCACGGCTAAGCGACTCATGATGTCTGGACGATCGTATGATCGGAAAAATTATGCGTCATCGGAAGCCGGACTAGTCTCAGCCGATCATTAATGGGAATAAGAACTCACCCCGCAAGCCGAAGACTCCGATCACGTGAAGCTGCCAGTGCTCTGACCCTTGGCATTGGGGGCTAGTTCAGGGGCTACTGAGGGAGTCCTGGACTAAGGGGTCCTCGGGCTGCTGGCCTATCTCTTAATAGGCCGGCTTGGTGGGCCGCTCTCTGACTATCGAAGGAAGGGCCGAATACGCCATGACTCCATGTTCTAGAAGGAAGCCTCGAAGGCGCGTCGTGTACTCCAAGTCAACATAAGCAAATCTGCATCTCCATCCCCGATAGGAGACCTATCATGTGTAAACCCTAGGTACCCCTCGGGGTCTATATAAACCAGGAGGATTTTAGGTTGTAGGGTAGAGAAACTCATCTAGGGTTTTAGCTATTCGATCTCGTGGTAGATCAACTCTGTAACCTTCATACACATCAATATAATCGAGCAAGACGTAGTGTTTTACCTCCATAGGAGGGACCGAACTTGGGTAAACATCGCCTGTTTTGTCCCCAGTTACCATCGATAGTAGACTCATAGCTCGGGACCGCCTACCCGAGATCCGCCGGTTTTGACACCGACACCAACGGTACTACCCATGTTCCCAGCGGTACTACCGCCCTCACAGAAGTAGCAGCTTCTGCTTTGGAGACGCACGACCTCAGACACTTGTCAAACGAGTGTCTGATACCCTGCGTGAGGTGTCACAAATACATAGAAGTGCTACCATGGATATGAGCGGTGGTACTAGGCAGTACTACCGTTCATGTCAGCGGTACTACCGCGTGGATATTTCTGAGGCAGCCAAAGGCATAGGACTAAGGTCCAGTTGCAGAAATGGACACATGCCAAAGTGTCCATGTTGATTCCACCCAGCCTTTCCAAATGCGGACCCCTCTTGATAGTATGGATTTTCCTATGACTCAAGTCCACCAACACTAAATCATCGGAAAATAATCATCATCCCTTTTATCATCTGGCGGGGGAAATAACCATCTCATGCCACCTAATAATCTCTGAAAGCTTAATGCACACGATTAGTCCGCAAAAGTATTGTCATCAATCACCAAAACCATTAGGGTATAAATATGCCCTTACAATCTCCCCCTTTTTGGTGGATTGATGATAACACGAGATTTACATAGTGAATAGTATAAAGGTAATAGCAAACCCCAAAGTCTTAGAAAATATAGACGGGCCCCCCTAGATGTGTGCACTATCTTGGATATGCTTTTGGAATGCAAAGTGCACACACTAGGATCAACAGTCCCCCAATATTTTATAGACAGAACACTACTCGCAATAAGAGATATAAGAGAGACGTATGATTGCAAGGTAGGATATGTGAGTAAGGTAAAGAGCACAAGATAGGGATGACTCACATGATATCGAAGATATAAAGGATACTAGGGATAGCATATGTCTCACACCATACGACATGTTCTTAAAAGATCTCACAAGCATAAAACAAAGCAAAGCTAATGATAAAAGAGTACACGAGTGGATAAACACCAACAGCTAAAACATGCGCTCGTGACTCAGCAAATTCCCAACACTCTCCCCCTTTGGCAGCAAGACACCAAAAGGGAAGAGATAACTAAAATGTCCCGAGGTGGCAGCAGCTTGTAGAACCATCATCAATATTCGCCGGACACAGGGGACAAAGTGGTGGAGCCTGGAGGAGTAAACAAACCAGGCACAGGCACATCATCATCTGTAGTCCACCTACAATGGCGAGAAATACAAACATCCTCACCTGTGATAGAGTCCTCAGATCCACTAGAAATCCTCATTCCCACATGCCTACCAAGCGCCTTGTGCCGACTCAGAGCCTTCTTCTCATTAGCATGATCCACATACTGATTGTGAGCCTGCAGACAAAAGAGCATCTTCATCTTTTCCTTCAGTTGCTTAGCCCAAGATGGCTCGGCAGTAGGAGGTGCATAATGAGGAGCAGCACCACTTTGAACCACAAAGTCCTCATCATCTTCATCATCCTCATCCTCAGCCAAGTCAGCCTCGGGGGCAACATAGTTTGCCCATTTGTCCTTCTGACAGAGCTGAATAACCTTATGAGAAAGCACCTCACCATGCTAAAAGGGGATGCCTGGATGGGTCCTAGCACACGTGCTCACAAGAAGAAGCATCAAGTACAGGCTATAAATCGGGACCTTACGATCAAAAATAGCAGTGTGGAGTTTAGACCACATGATGTTAGAGATATCCAGAGCAGGCACCTCAGCAGAGTCCTTCATATGCTAACAGAAGAGCAATAGATCCACCAGATATGAGTGCACCATGTCCAAGTTGCCAACACGAGGAAATAGGGTGTTCCGGAATATGCGGTGCATAATATCAAGGAATGGTTGCAGAACATGAATAGCTTTACCGGTAGTGGAGGATACCTTCTCAATGGAGTATGGCCAGAGATTGCACTTGTCCGTTGCGTGAGTTTCCTTGTGTGGGCAGAAACTGATGGGTCATCAAGCCCCTTATCCTCCATGTGAAGAAGGTCCATGAACTCCTTCCATGTGGTAGTGAGCTTCCTTCCATTGGTCACCCAAGTCGTAGTCCGGTCATCATCAGTCCTAAAGTGAACGGTAGCATAAAACACGGGAATCAGCTCAGCATCAAAGTCCTTGTTGAATTCCATGAGATGGGTGAGCTGAAGCTTCTGACAAAGCTCAATATCCTGGCCAAAGTATTGGGCATTCTTTTCCAAGAACTCCATATCAATCAACTTGACATTTGGCACAAAGAAGTTTTCCTTACCCAGAAGCACTTCATTATAGATACGTAGTTGTTGCTTGGTCCAGAAGGGACGGTTGCGAACATCATTTTCTTGATGAGTGACATATGGATCGAGAAGGCGAATGGCCTAGTAATCTTTGAGAGGGGTCTTATCTAGGGATGGCCCTGACTTCTTGGAAGCAGACCTATTTGAATGTTGCTTGGGAGGAGCATTGGGGTTGGTAGAGCTCTCCTCTTCTGAGATGCGAGGGCGCTTGGTTCCAGTGTGACGACTGGGATTCCTCCTACTACCACGTGGAAACCAAACGAGAGAAGAAGAGTGTAAACCAGTTTGCATAAGCCAAAAAAAATGAAGCAATTCTGAAGATTTAAATATAAAAACATGGGCAGCTGGCATCATCAGCGGTAGTACTGCTATCAGCAACGGTAATACCGATGGTACTACCACTTAGTACTACCGCTCTAACGGGCGGTAGTACCGCATCGGCGAAAACTGCAGGCGAACCTATAGCCACTTGTGAGATCTGGTACTATTGGAGATGTCAAATGCACATATTTGACTGCTAAACCGTGAGAAATACTTCCTAGCAACCTTGTATAGAAGAAACACAACCCGATTTGATCGAAAATAGATGGAAGCAGCACGCATTGTCAAGATCTAGATTCAAAACAACGAGAACCTAGAGAGAGAAAACAGGACAATACCGACGTCCATGGCGAGAGTAGAGGTTGGAGAACAACTCCTCCGGTCGGTTTTGTGAAAACTTGGACGGAATCAGAGAACCGGCGATGACCTTTGTGGCCTTGGAGTCGCCCTGGAGAGATAGAGCCATGAGAGAGAGGGGTGAATGGGTATGGGGAAGTGGTAACTTCCCCTATCCGGCCCCAAATCCCTTCGTGGAACCTCATGGGCGGTAGTACTGCGGTCCCTAGCGGTAGTTCCGCTTAGTACTACCGCCCAAGACAGCGGTAGTTAAGGGAGTCCTGGATTAAGGGGTCCTCGGATAGCCGACCTATTTCTTATGGGCCGGACTGTATGGTCCACAAAGTGAGCACTGGATGATCAAGGGCCCCGTCGCCAGGGTGAAAGCTTCAAGGAGTCGTGGCATATCCTCCGAGTTGTCGACCGTAGATAGGCATGTTTCTTCCTTCTATATGCAACCGACCATGTGTAAACCCTAGATACCCTCGGCGTCTATATAAGCCGAAGGGTTTTAGTTTGTAGATATAGAACAACTCATCTAGGGTTTAGCTATTCGATCTCGAGGTAGATCAACTCTGTAACCCACATATCATCAATACAATAAAGTAGGATGTAGGGTATTTGTTGGAGAACGTTGCATGGGAAACAAAAAAATTCCTACGCACACGCAAGATCTATCCATGGTGATGAGTATCTACGAGAGGGAGAGTGGATCCACATACCCCTATAGATCGCTAAGCGGAAGTGTTAAGAAACGCGGTTGATGTAGTCGAACGTCTTCGCGATTCAAATCGCCGAACGTCCCGCGATCCCATCATGATCCATCTCGTGATCCAATCATGATCCGTACCGCGATCCCATCATGATCCATCTCGCGATCTTGATCACGATTCTTTCATTCTAGCACCGAAAAGATGGCACCTCCATGTTCAACACATGTGTGGCTTGATGATGCCTTCACCTCCTCGATCCAGCGAGCGATGGTGAAGTAGTACATGAGTTCCGGTGGCACAACGGCGTGGTGACGGTGGTGGTGAAGAACAATCTCTGCAGGGCTTTGCCAAGCACAACGGAAACTATGACGGAGGATAAACTAGAGGGATGGGGTTTCCGGCACACGGCTTGGGGATTATTGATGTGTTGTAGGTGATAGCCCTGCCCCTTTATTTATATGCTGAGCCCTGGGGTCGAAACTTGGAGAAAAATCCTCCTCAAGGTCGGTTTGCCTGCAAGGCAAGAGTCCTCCTCGGACTCTAGGACTAGACGCTAAGGTCCTCGACGTCTGGCCCCAGACTCTAGGGTCCCTGGCGTCTAGCCCCTCGCCTCCACAAAACACCTTTTGCACCTTCCTAAAGCCTCATGGGCTTTACCCCTTGGCCCAAATAAAGTGTTCTTGTAGCCCGAACATTTCAGGAAACATCTGAAACTATTCCGGTGAATTCCAGAACTCTTTCGGAGACCAAACACTATTATCCCATATATCAATCTTTACCTCTGGACTATTTAGGAGCTCCTCGTCATGTAAGGGATCTCATCCGGGACTCCGAACAACTTTCGGTCACTAACATAACAACTCTACTATACTTATATTGTCACCAAACGTTAAGTGTGTAGACCCTGCGGGTTCAAGAACTATGCAGACATGACCGAGACACCTCTATGGTCAATAACCAATAGAGGGACCTAGATGCCCATATTGGTTCCTACATATTCTACGAAGATCTTTATCGGTTGAACCTCTATGTCAAGGATTCGGTTAATCCCGTATAATGTTCCCTTTGTTCTTCGGTATGTTAGTTGCCCGAGATTCGATCGTCGGTATCTCTATACCTAGTTCAATCTCATTATCGGCAAGTCTATTTACTCATTCCATAATACAAGATCCTTTGTTTAACACATTAGTCACTTTGCTTGCAAGGCTTGTTGTGATGTTGTATTACCGAGTGGGCCCCAAGATACCTCTCCGTCACACGGAGTAACAAATCCCTATCTTGATCCATGCCAACCCAACAGGCACCCTCGGAGATACCTATAGAGCACCTTTATAGTCACCGAGTTACGTTGCAACATTTGATACACACAAGGTACTCCTCCGGTGTCAGTGAGTTGCATGATCTCATGGTCATAGGAATAGATACTTGACATGCAGAAAACTGTAGCAATAAACTCATACGGTCATATGCTATGTTTATGGTTTGGGTCTTGTCCATCACATCATTCTCCTAATGATGTGATCATGTTATCAATTAACATCTCATGTTCATGGCTAGGAAACCTTAACGAGCTAGTCTACTAGAGGCATACTATGGACACAGTGTTGTCCATATACCCACACATGTATTTAGTTTCCAATCAATAAAATTATAGCATAGATAATAAATGATTATCACAAACAAGGAAATATAATAATCACTAATTTATTATTGCCTCTAGGGCGTATTTCCAATCGTCTCCCACTTGCACTAGAGTCAATAATCTAGTTCACATCACCATGTGATTTGCATTGTTATGAATCTAACACCCAATGAGTTCTGGGGTTCGATCATGCTTTATATGTGATAAAGGTCTTTAATCAACGGGTCTGCGACATTCAGATCCGTGTGTACTTTGCAAATCTCTATGTCACACTGTGGACACTGCTACCGCACTCCACTTGGAGCTATTCCAAATGGTTGCTCCACTATACGTATCCGGATTGCTACTCAGAGTCAGCCGGATTGGTGTTAAAGTTTGCATCGATGTAACCCTTTACGACAAACTCTTTATCACCTCCATAATCGAGAAATATTTCCTTAGTCCTCTAGTTACTAAGGATAGTTTTGACTGTTGTCCAGTGATCAACTCCTGGATCACTCTTGTAACCCTTGATGGACTCATGGCAAGCCACACACAGGTGCGGTACATAGCATGACATACTATATAGAGCCTATGCATAAAGCATAGGGGACGACCTTCGTCCTTTCTCTTTCTTCTGTCGTGGTCGAGCTTTGAGTCTTACTCAACTTCACACCTTATAACTCAGACAAGAACTCCTTCTTTGACTGATCCATTTTGAACTTTTTCAAAATCTTGTCTAGGTATGTACTCATTGAAAGTCTCATCAACCATCTTGATCTATCTCTATAGATCTTGATGCCCAATAATTAGGTAGCTTTATCCAGGTGTTCCTTTGAAAAAACTTTTTCAAACAACCGTTTATGTTTTCCAGAAATTCTACATCATTTCTAACAAATAATATGTCAACCACACATACTTATCAAAAATTCTATAGTGCTCCCGCTCACTTTATTGTAAATATAAGTTTCTCATAAACTTTGTACAGACTCAAAAACTTTGATCACCTCATCAAAGCGTATATTCCAACTCCGAGATGCTTGCTCCAGCCCATAGATGGATCACTAGATCTTGCAAACCTTTTAGCATCCTTAGAACTGACACAACCTTCTGGTTGTATCACATACAACCTTTCCTCAAGGAAACCGTTAAGGAAATGATGTTTTGACATCCATCTGCCAGATTTCATAATTGAAAAATGCAGCAACTGCTAACATAATTCCAACAGACTTTAGCATCGCTACGGGTGAGAAAGTCTCATCATAGTCAACTCCTTGAACTTGGCAGAAACTTCTTTGCGACAAGTCGAGCTTTATAAATGGTGGCATTCACCATTAGCGTTTGTCTTCATCTTAAAGGTCCAGTTGTACTTAACGACCTGTCGTTCAACGGGAAAGCCTACCAAAGTCCATACTTGGTTTTCATACATGGATCCTTTCTCGAATTTCATGGCTCCTAGCCATTTGTTGGAATCTGGGCCTACCATCGCTTCTTCATAGTTCGTAGTCTCATCGTTGTCTAACAACATGATTTCCAAGACATGATCACCGTACCACTTTGGTGAAGTACGTACCATTGTCAACCTAAGAGGTTCGATCGTAACTTGATCCGAAGCTTCATGATCATCATCATTAACTTCCTCTTCAACTGATGTAGGCTCCACAGAAACATCTTTCTGCGTTGTGCTACTCTCTGGTTGAAACAAAGGTTCAACAACGTCATAAATTTCTATCTTCCTCCCACTTGATTCTTTCGAGAGAAAGTATTTCTCGAGAATGGACCCGTTTTTAGAAACAAACACTTTGCACTCAGATCTGAGATAGAAGGTATACCCAACTGTTCTTAGGGTATCCTATGAAGTTGCATTTTTCCGCTTTTGGTTCGAGCTTATCAGACATAAGTCTCACATTCCCAAACTCTGAGAAATGACAGCTTAGGTTTGTATCAAACCATAATTCATACAGTGTCATCTCAACGGATTTACATGGTGCCCTATTGAAAGTGAATGTAGTTGTCTCTAATGCATAAGCCCAAAATGATAGTGGCAAAACGATAAGAGACATCATAGTTCGCACCATATCCAATAGAGCACGACTACGACGTTCTGACACACCATCACACTATAGTGTTCCAGGTGGTGTGAGTTGTGAAACAACTTTCACATTGTCTTAAGTTGTATACCAAACTCGTAACTCAGATATTTTCCTCGATGATCATATCGTAGATATTTTATCTTCTCGTCACGATGATCTCAAACTTCACTATGATTTTGCTAGAACTTTTCAAACGATTCACAATTATGTTTGATTAAGTAAATATACACTATATCTACTCAAATCATGAGTGAAGGTAAGAAAATAACGATATCCACCGCACACTACAACACTCATTGGTCCGTATACATTGACATGTATCATTTCCAATAACTCACTTGCTTGTTCCATCAAGCCGGAAATGGGGGTTTAGTCATCTTCCCCAATAGGCATGGTCTGCATGTCTCAACCGATTCAAAATCGAATGAGTCCAAAGATCCATCAGCATGGAGTTTCTTCATGCGCTTTACACCAATATGACATTTAGCAGCAATGCCACAAGTATGTGGTATTATCATTATTAACTTTGTATCCTTTGGCATCTATGTTTTGAACATGTGTATTACTACAATCAAGATTTAACAAACCATTCTCATTGGGTGCATGACCATTGAAGGTATTATTCATGCAAACGGAATAACCATTATTCTCTAACTTAAATGAATAACCTTATTGCAATAAACACGATCTAATCATGTTCATGCCTAACGCAAACACCAAATAACATTTATTTAGGTTCGTCACTAATCCCGAAGGTAGAGAGAGCATGCGACATTGATCACATCAACCTTGGAGACTTTTCCAACACACATCGTCACCTCACCCTTAGCTAGTCTCCGTTTATTCCGTAGCTTTTATTTTGAGTTACTAACATTTAGCAATCGAACCGGTATCCAATACCCAGGTGCTACTAGGAGTACTAGTAAGGTACACATCAATAACATGTATATCAAATATACTTCTATCGATGTTGCCAGCCTTCTTAACTACCAAGTATCTAGGGTTGTTCCGCTTTAGCGACCGCTCTCCTCATAATAGAAGCACTTAGTCTTAGTTTTGGGTTTCTTCACTAGAGCAGCAACTGACTTGCCATCCATGAAGTTTCCCTCCTTTCCCTTGCCCTTCTCGAAACTAGTGGTTTCACTAACCATCAACACTTGATGCTCCTTCTTGATTTCTACCTTCACGGTGTCACACATCGTGAATAGCTCAGGGATCATCATTTCCATCCCTGGTATGTTCATAGTTCATCACGAAGCTCTAGTAGCTTGGTGACAACTTGGAGAAACATATCAACCACTGTCTTATTTGGAAGATCAACTCCCACTCGATTCAAGCGATTGTAGCACCCGGACAATCTGAGCACGTGCTCACCAATTTAGCTATTCTCCTTCATCTTGCAGGCAATGAATCTTGTTGGAGGTCTCATACCTCTAACACGGGCCCGAGCCTGAAATCCAATTTCAGCCCTTGGAACATCACATATGCTCTGTGACATTCAAGACATATTTGAAGCCTGAATTGTAAGCCATAATGCAAGGCGCACTGAACTATCTAGTACTCATCAAAACGTGCCCGGCAGATGTTCACAACATCCACAGACGACGCTAGAGAGGGTGGCGCATTGAGTGGTGCATTAAGGGCATAAGCCTTCTATGCAGCAATGAGGACAATCCTTAGATCACGCACCCAGTCCGCAATATTGCTACCATCATCTTTCAACTCTATTTCTCTAGGAACATATGAAAATTCAAGGGAGCTACAACATGATCTAGTAATCTACAACATAATTCCAAAGACACTACTCACTATGTTCATGATAATGAGTTCAATTAATCATATTACTTAAGAACTCCCACTCAAATTGACATCCCTCTGGTCATTCAAGTGTCACATGATCCAAATCCACCAACTCAAGTTCGATCATCACGTGAGTTGAGGTGGTTTCAATGGTGAACATCATCATGTCGATCATATCTACTATATGACTCATGTTCGACCTTTCGGTCTCTTGTGTTCCGAGGCCATGTCTGTACATGCTAGGCTCGTCAAGTTTAACCCGAGTGTTCTGCACGTGCAACACTGGCTTGCACCCGTTGTATACGAACGTACAGGTCTATCACACCCGATCATCGCGTGGTGTCTCGACACGACAAACTTTCGCAACGGTGCACACTCGGGGAGAACACAATTTATCTTGAAATTTAAGTGAGGGATCACCTTATAATGCTATCGTCGTCCTAAAAAAAATAAGGTGCATAAAAGGATTAACATCACATGCAAATCATAAGTGACATGATATGGCCATGAACTTGTGCTTTTGATCTCCATCCTTAAAGCACCGGCATGATCTCCATCATCACCGGCATGACACCATGATCTCCATCATCTTGATCTCCATCAACGTGTCGCCATCAGGGTTGTCGCGCCCACCATGCTTCTACTACTATTGCTACCGCTTACAGATAAAGTAAAGCATTACAAGACGCTTAATGATTGACACATAGGTCATACAATAATTAAAGACAACCCTATGGTTCCTGTCGGTTGCCGTACTCATCGACATGCAAGTCGTGATATTCTGTACAAAACATGATCATCTCATACATCACATATATCTCATCATGTAATTGGCCATATCATATCACAACATATCCTGCAAAAACAAGTTAGACGTCCTCTAATTGTTGTTGCAAGTTTTACGTGGCTGCTATGGGTATCTAGCAAGAACAATTCTCACCTATGCAAAAACCACAACGGTGATACATAAGTTGCTTTTCAACCCTCTCAAGGACCGGCTTTGTCGAATCCGATCCAACGAAAGTAGGAGAAACAGACACCCGTCATCCGTCTTTTGCAACAAGTTGTAGTTGAGGGAACCGGTCTCTCGTAAGCATACGAGTAATGTTGTTCCGGGCCGCTTCATCCCACAATACCGCTGAACCAAAACACGACCAAGGGAGGAAGCAATCCAAGCATCAATGCCCAGAAACTCCTTTATGCTCTACTCGTGATCTCATCTACACATAGACCTAGCTCATGATGCCTTTGTTGGAGAATGTTGCAAGGGAAACAAAAAAATCCTACACACACGCAAGATCTATCCATGGTGATGAGTATCTTCGAGAGGGAGAGTGGATCTACATACCGTTGTAGATCGCTAAGCGGAAGCGTTAAGAAACATGGTTGATGTAGTCGAACGTATTCGCGATCCAAAGCGCCGAGCGTCCCACGATCCCATCATGATCCATCTCGTGATCCAATCACGATCCGTACTGCGATCCCATCACGATCTGTCTCGCAATCTTGATCATGGTCTTTCCGATCTAGCATCGAACGAACGGCACCTCCGCGTTTAACACACATGTGGCTTGATGATGCCTTCACCTCCTCAATCCAGCGAGCGATGGTGAAGTAGTAGATGAGTTCTGGCAGCACAACGGCGTGGTGACGGTGGTGGTGAAGAACAATCTCCACATGGCTTCACCAAGCACAACGGAAACTATGACGGAGGATAAACTAGAGGGACGGGGTTGCAGGCACACGGCTTGGGGATTCTTGATGTGTTCTAGGTGCCAGCCCCGCCCCTTTATTTATATGCTGAGCCCTAGGGTCGAAACTTGGAGAAAAATCCTCCTCAAGGTCGGTTTCCTCACAAGGCAAGAGTCCTCCTCGAACTTCAGGACTAGACACTAAGGTCCTCGGCGTCTGGCCCCAGGCGCTAGGGTCCCTTGCATTTCGCCCCTAGCCTCTACAAAACACCTTTTGGACCTTCCTAAAGCCTCATGGGCTTTACCCCTTGGCCCAAATAAAGTGTTCTTGTACCCCGAACATTTCAAGAAACATCTAAAACTATTCCGGTGAATTCTGGAACACTTCTGGAGACCAAACACTATTATCCCATATATCAATCTTTACCTCCAGACTATTCTGGAGCTCCTCGTCATGTGCGAGATCTTATCCGGAACTCCGAAAAACTTTCGGTCACCAACATAACAACTCAACTATACTTGTATCGTCACCAAACGTTAAGTGTGTAGACCCTACGGGTTCGAGAACTATGCACACATGACCGAGACACCTCTACGGTCAATAACCAATAGCAGGACCTGGATGCCCATATTGGTTCCTACATATTCTACGAAGATCTTTATCGGTTGAACCTCTATGTCAAGGATTCAATTAATCCCATATAATGTTCCCTTTCTTCTTCGGTATGTTACTTGCCCGAGATTCGATCGTCGGTATCTCTATACCTAGTTCAATCTCATTACCGGCAAGTCTCGTTACTCGTTCCGTGATACAAGATCATGTGGCTAACACATTAGTCACTTTGCTTGCAAGGCTCGTTGTGATGTTGTATTACGAGTGGGCCCCGAGATACCTCTCCGTCACATGGAGTAACAAATCCCAGTCTTGATCCATGCCAACCCAACAGACACCCTCGGAGATACCTATAGAGCACCTTTATAGTCACCCAGTTACGTTGCGACGTTTGATACACACAAGGTACTCCTCCGGTGTTAGTGAGTTGCATGATCTCATGGTCATAGGAATAGATACTTGACATGGAGAAAACTGTAGTAATAAATTGACACGATCATATGCTACGTTTATAGTTTGGGTCTTGTCCATCACATCATTATCCTAATGATGTGATCCCAATATCAAATAACATCTCATGTTCATGGCTAGGAAACCTTAACGAGCTAGTCTACTAGAGGCATACTAGGGACACAGTTTTGTCTATATACCCACACATGTATTTAGTTTCCAATCAATACAATTATAGCATGGATAATAAATAATTATCACGAACAAGGAAATATAATAATAACTAATTTATTATTGCCTCTAGGGCATATTTCCAACAGTATTACCTCCATAGGAGGACCCGAACCTGGGTAAACCTTGTCTCCCTCGTCTCCTGTTACCATCGATCCCAGTCTCACAGTTCAGGACCCCTTACCCGAGATCCGCCAGTTTTGATACCAAAATTGGTGCTTTCATTGAGAGTTCCACTGTGATCGCTAAAGGAATCGATGGCTCACCCTGTCACCAGCAACGAGATCTGCATCCAGGGGATTCTCACCCCCGATTAGATTCTCACGGGCGACAACATCTTGTCGCACGCCGATCCGATCGGCCATCTTGGCCAGATCGGAAGCTTTTCCCGTGATCGGAGAATCAAGTTTTGAACCCTAGTGTTCGCCGCTGACTCATGGGGAGAACCTATCTTTATGGAACCCTCAACTGTTGAGAAGGAGCCTATAAGTCTTGACGCTTCGATGCCGAAGACGTTGGGCCCCGCTTCCGACAAAGTCGTCACCCCTGTTAGTCTTGAACGCCCAATCTGGCCGATATAACCGGATCCACCATAGTTAAACAGAACCCAGATCCATTCATGGGCAGTTCCGGAACTATGACGCCTCATATCGACTCCAGTCGCCTCGGCGACATGCATCCTACCATCGCCTCGTTTTTTAACGAGCTGTTCAATAGGATTGAACCATGCGTATGTCTAATGACCAGGTTCCGGTCTATGATTGGCTCGGTCTTAGATCCGACGACAGGGAGATTCACGTCCCCACGGTCACCCACCTAGTCACCACCTTCGAGTGTCCGGCCGGGGGCTCGTCCCCCCAACAACTGGAATTAAAAACAGTTTATACCCCGGTTTCCACTCATAGGGACCCCGTCTGTAACCCAGACGCCGGAGTTCGCTATGACGAACCAGTGTTGGTCCCTATTAACAGATAGTTCAGAGTCTAAGATTCCGAACTCACGACATGGCATGGAGTCAAAAAAATTCCCACCCACCACCCAAGCCGATCATCCATGTATCACGCCAAATCCCAAGTCTTCGGACTTACGGGACATTACACAACTACCAGGAGAGTTAGTTCATCAATTTTGGGCTAGACTCCTGCTCGCTAGAAGCGGAGAAAAAGGTGTCAGCAACCAAGATATAATGGCAACGTTCAAACGCAATTGCCAAGATGAAGGGATTCTTAACGCCCTGGCTCGCCGGCACGTTCGTGACTTCACCAAGCTGTCAGACTTGGTACAAAAATATTGTGCCATGGAAAGCGCTTGGCAGGCCGAACGGTTATTTTAGGAACCAACCTTTATCGAACACGCTAGAGGAGATCGAAAAAAGAGGATACCTCCAAAACGGCCAACTAGATTCGAACCCGCCGAAAAGAGGAACAAGCCCCTTAGGGGTCAGTATTGTCCTTGACGGGCTATTGGAAAGCCATGCCCTATACTTTCATGTTGCTGAAAACAAACCCGGCTCATAGCCTTAGAGCTTCCTGGGTCGTCAGGCAAGTCACAAAAAGTGGTGAGGCCATTCTTGAGGCTCTACCGCCAAACAAGTGCTCCACATCGTCATCCGAATACAGTGACGAAGTCCTCACGATCTACAAAACATTTCCCTCAAGGAATAGGAGGAAAAGAGCTCTTAAAGAACTCGAACAGGTCTATCACATGGCAGCAACAAGTGCATCGGCAGACATACGCATTACCTTCAGAGATACTGACCGACCAACCATTCTTCCCGGTCATTCACCGACCGCACTAGTCCTGAACCCCATCATCGATGGGTACAGGTTGCACAAGGTGCTAATGGATGGTGGCAGCGGTTTAAACCTGATCTACGAAGACACCCTGGAAAAATGCAGTTCGACCAATCTCGCATCAAACATAGCAACACGACTTTTCGGGAAATTATCCCGGGGAAGGAGGCACGATGTTCGGGACGTATCGTCCTGGAGGTAGTGTTCGGCACGCTCGAAAAGTACCGATCCGAAGAGCTCCTCTTCCATATCGTACCCTTCCCCAGCGGCTATCACGCCCTATTGGGACGTGACGCCTTCACAAAATTCCAGGCTATACCCCATTATGGGTATATGAAACTCAAAATGCCAAGACCAAATGGAGTAATCACAATTGCCAGTGATCCGAACACAGCCCTTTGGGTAAAAAATAAAACAACAGTGCTCGCCCTTGAGGCATTAGCCAAAACCTTCACTTCAGAAGAATTGACCGCACTAAGGTCAATAGTTGACAAAGACGATGTGATCCTTAGGAAAAGGCCAAAGTCTACGTCCTACAAACCCACAGATAAAATTGTTAAATTTCAAGTGCACCCGACGGACCCCAATAAAACAACGTCCATCGAAGCTCAAGTCGACCCCATAGTGGATGAAGCACTGCGAACATTTTTACGGGAAAACTTGGATATCTTCGCCTGGCATCCTTCCGATATGCCTGGAATCCCGCGGCGGTTGGCAGAACATAGTCTGGACGTCATTTCAGGCTTCAAGCCCATTAAGCAGACTCTGTGCCGCTTTTCCAAACCCAAACCCGTTAAGCTATGGGTGAAGAATTAGCTAAACTACTAGGGGTCGGATTCATTCGGGATATTAAGCACCCTGAATGGTTGGCAAACTTGGGCATTGTACCAAAGAAGGATAAATCCTGGCGGTTATGCGTCGACTTCAAAGACCTTAACAAGGACTGCCCCAAGGATCCTTTCCCCTTACCACGCATAGACTAGATCATTAATGCCACAGTCGGACACGACTTGTTGTGTTTCCTCGACACTTACTCCAGATACCATCAGATCAAAATGAAGGAATCTGACCAACCGGCAACCGCATTCATCACCCTCTCTGGGCCATTCTGCTTTAACATGATGCCCTTTGGGCTAAAAAAACGTTGCGGCCACGTACCAGTGCATGATCCAAACTTGTCTCGCGACACAGGTCGGTAAGACAGACGAGGCATACGTGGACGATGTGGTAATCAAAACCAAACACGTCAGCCGGTTGATTGACGACTTGCGGCAAACCTTTGCCAGCCTACGCGAGTATGACGTAGGACTCAATCCGAAAAAATGTGTATATGGAGTTCCTTCCGGAAAGCTGCTTGAATTCATCGTCTCCCATAGAGGATAGAAGTGAATCCAGCTAAGATCCGTGCTTTATCCGAACTTGCAATTCCCATAAGTCTAAAGCATGTCCAGATTTTGGCCGGTTGCATAGCGGCATTAAGCTGCTTTATCTCCCGCCTTCGATAAAAAGCTTTACCACTCTATAAGCTGCTGAAACGGACCAACAATTTCGAGTGAACCAACGAAGCAGCGGCTGCGTTAGAGGAAATTAAAACACTACTCGCAAACAATCCCATACTCATGGCACCAGGCGCCAGCGAGCCCATGTTATTATACATATTGGCTACCAACCAAGTCATCAGCGCAGTGCTCGTTGTCAAATGAGATGAGCACGGACACAAATTCTGAACTCAGAAGCCGGTCTATTACGTGTCAGAAGTACTAACGCAGTGCAAGTCTAGGTACCCACACTACCAGAAGATAGCCTACACTATATTCATGGCCTCATGGAAACTCAGACACTACTTCCAAGAGTGTGCGGTAACGGTGGCATCCGAAGTATCCCTGAATGACATAATTAACAACAGGGACACCATCGGCCGCATAGCCAAGAGGGCTATTGATCTCCTTCCTTTTGAAATAACCTACAAGCCATGTCGTGCCATAAAATATCAGGTACTGACAGATTTTCTGGCTGAATGGACAGAGGCCGAGCTCCCCAAAGAATAAAATACATACTCCCATTGGATAATGTACTTTGATGGATGCCGACGCCAATAATGCAGCCGAATACGAAGAGCTCTTACACGGTCTTTGGATGGCAGTATCAATGGGTATACGACAGCTAGAGGTACGGGGAGACTCCAACTTGGCCATCTCCCAAATCAATGGCGAATTGGACGCCAAAAACACGAAGATGGCGGCATACAGAAATGTCATCCTAAAAATATCCTCACGGTTAGAAGGGTTGGAATTTCACCACGTCGCTCGTGACAACAACCAAGCCGCTGACATACTGGTCTGCATGGGGGCTAAGCGTGACACTGTCCCAAAGAACACTTTCCTAGAACGGCTTTTTAAGCCATCTGTGGTTTGGCAGGATGACCATAAGTCTGTCGATCTAAATCCAGTGAAAGATGTTACCCCCCTATAAACGAACCAGACGATGAAATCATTGGTGCCTTTGTAATGGATGAAATGCCTTCGACCCATGAGGTTATGGCAGTAATCACGCCATGGACCAAACCCTTCCTCGCCTACCTTGTTCGCAAGGAACTCCCCAACGATTAGACAAAGGCGCGGCGCATAGTTCGGCGATCAAAGCCTACAAAGTGCATGAGGGGGAGTTATACAAGAAAAGCACCACTGGAATATTACAGCGGTGCATATCCAAGGAGGAAGGACGGGATCTCCTAGTCGAAGTCCACGCAGGCATGGGCAGCCACTATGCCTTGGCAAGAGACTTAGTTAGCAAGGCCTTCCGAGCTGGTTTCTTTTGGCCCACTACTCGGGCAGATGCCCAATCACTTGTCAAACACTGTATGGGATGTCAACTTTTTTGCAAATCAGAGTCACATGCCCCCAACAGCTCTTCGGACTATTCTGATCACCTGGCCTTTTGTGGTGTGGGGACTGGACATGGTCGGACCACTTAAAGAGGGGACCAAGAAGAATAAATATTTACTGGTCATGGTTGATAAGTTCACCAAATGGATAGAGACAAAGCCCGTTAAATCGGCCAAGTCCGGACTAGTAATAGATTTCATATCCGGCGTGGTACACCATTACAGTGTCCCGCACAGTATAATAACGGATAATGGATCCAACTTCATGGCCCAAGAGGTCAAGTACTGGTGCGCAACAATGGGCATCAAGCTCGATTACACATCAGTGTATCATCCACAGACCAATGGACGAGTTGAGCGAGCAAACGGTCTCATCATGAGCGGCATTAATCCATGTCTAATCCGATCTCTTCATGAGTCCGACTGTCATTGGGTGGAGGAGCTCAACTATATTTTATGGGGCTTGTGCACCACCCCGAACAGATCAACGAGATACACATCGTTCTTCATGGTCCATGGGGTAGAAGCAGTCCTCCCCTGCGATATCATTCATGACGCACCAAGGGTGTACATGTACGAGGAAAAAGAAGCCAAGTTAGATCGGTAAAACGACCTGGACGCCTTAGAAGGAGAGCGCGACATAGCTCGGGCCCGCTCTACTTTATACCAATAGCAGGCCCGGCATTACCAGAGCAGGGAGGTCAGGGCAAAAGCGTACAACATGGGCGAACTCGTCTTACGGCTCCAGAAGAAACAGAAGCACAAACTCAAACCCAAATGGGAGGGCCCCTTCATAATCGACGAAGTACTCACAGGAGGAGCTTACCGTCTTCGGAACCCGTTGGACAATCGCCTTTAATCAAACCCATGGAACGTAGCTCTCCTTCGATGCTTCTACGGATAAACCGGTGTCGTCACACTTTTTCCCTCTTTTGTTTTTACTTTTTCTTCTCTTTTTCTTTCCCCTCCCACTCTGTTGTTTTGTAGGATCGAATTTTTTCCTCTTCTTTCTATGTTCGGTTCAACCGATCTTGTACTAAAATTCTCAGTCTACACCTTTAAGTGTCAAATCCTAACATAGTACCTCGGGGCTTTTTTCCGAAGCCAACGCTTTTATATCATAAGCATTTATTCACACTTCTTGTGTGTACACGTTTCCTTTGTTGCACTCGAGCCATCATATTCATCAATTCGAACTAAGACTTTGCCAAGCTGGGTTGCCTTGCTCCTGTGCTTACCCTCTATCTTCCCGATTGTTCGTCTAGAGGGTAAAGGGAGCACCTCTATGATTCTTACGACCGGGTCATCCGGGTACGTACCTCACACGGGTGAAACCAAAAGCTAGCTATCTTACATAGACAATTGGTCGGCTGTGACGGAAACAATTAATACGACTATGGTTGTTATCACCATTCCTTGGGCTTCTTTCCTCTTAAAAGCCCCTAGCCGCATACTAGCACTATACGGACTTCTACCTACGATTTTCGTAGAACCCCGAATAAAGGTATTGATAGAGGTACTATTTTCTTCGGAAGATGTTTCCTACACTAAGCAGTAATATAACATATCTCCCTGTGTGCTTTTTGTCTGTTTGCACCAAATGGACGGATTGCCTGGTTCCCCGAACATTGTAGCGACCCGACCTGAAAGGCCGAATCTCCGGTGTTTCCGTACCATCCCAAGATCATGCTGGTACACACACGGTACATCAATGTATATATCAAAGGGGAATCACACAGCATTATATTAATCGAAAACTCATATCGAGTCCTTTATTACAATAAAAATTACAATAAAGTGGTTGAAAGCCAACTCATGAGAATATCTAAATCTTGCGGAAGCGTCGAAGGTAGATGAGTCCATCTGACTCCAAGGGCATCTCACCGAGCGTAGAACGTGTCCTCACTCCTGGTCGGAAAAGTACTCTGCAACATGATACGTTGCAGCCGTGTAGGTCAGCATATGGAATATGCTGGCAAAGTCACAAAAGAGGGGTGAAAAGATAATCATCTAGTCTACATGCTTATATGGCAGGTGGGGTGGTAAGTTTTTGCGTAAAGCCAATTTTTCCTACATCAAGAGAGGGCTAAGCAAAATATTACTAAGTTGGTTGATTAATGAGATGGTTCCACCAACCAATTCTCATACCCAAATTGTTAATACCCACATCATCATATTAATTGTGTTGAGAGTTCCGAATGTTTCATTTCCTTTGGCTCAAGTTGTCCATGACCGTGGACACAGCTAATCGATTAGGTTTGAGTACTCTGCAGAGCTTTGCACACGTTCCCCCACAAGATTTGGTCGCCTCCGTTTGATTTCTCGCACTTCAGGGTGTTTGAGAAAACGGATGACCAAAACATGGTCTTCCAAAGGGTTTCCCTGCGACTCTGTCGGTGCCCATCCTTTCCTACCGTTCTTCTACATCTCGTAGCACCGCCTGTCCAGGGTCACCACGATATCCAACCAAGCCAGAGCCCATAATGACTTGTGGTTGTGCAGGTAAGCCTTGGGTCTTAAAGCATCCATCCATCTCTTTGGCCTGGGTGGACCTTTCCGCTTGAATACTGGCCATCTCCAGCATCACCTAGGCAAATCCACTGGTTTCTCCAGGGTGTCGTTCAACCATCATCCACCCAGAGGTATGTTGAAAACTCGGAGTCTTGAAATCTTGATCATTATGTAGGTCTTGAAATTATTAACTCTCTCAACTCTCATGAATCACACAACCAACCCCGTCTACTAATAGCATAGCAAAAAGTAAAACAACGATTCCCGAGGCCAATGTGTCAAAGAGTTTGAGGGGGTACCTACCACATGATACTACTACAATGTAACCAAGTTTCCAACTAACCTATCTTGCATGCAATTGGGGAAGATGGTAGAACTAATGCATATAAAACATGGGTAAACATGATCAAAGTGACTTGCCTCATTGATGATCTTCGTACATGAGTGACTCTAAGTAACAAGCTTCGCACTCCGGATAATCTAACGAAGCAAACAAGAGCACTCAAATAAGCATACAACAAAATATTGTAACTCACAACCATCAACCAAGAACTAGTAAACAATCAAGACAAAACAATGCACAAAAGTCACAAGCAAGAAAACACACAAAGTTTTGTTTTCTAAAAGATGATTGATAAAACACTACTAACATAATGAAACTATTGGTATTAACCAAAAAAATAGTTGACAGCAAGAAAACAATAAAATATTTTATTAATAAACAGAATAAAACCAAATTAAGTTTGTTGGGAAAACTTTTAGTAAAGTTTTTGAAAGTTTTGATAAACACTATATGAAACAACTATAGTTTTACTAACAAAAGAGCAAAACAAAACTTATTATTTATTAACAAAACATGTTCTTAACAGGGAAGAATTTACAAATAAACTTTTCTTAGAAAACAAAATTAAATTATATAAAACTTTGTTGAAAGAGAACTATTACTAACTAGTTGTTTTAGTTCAAATTAAACCTATTTGAAAAATGTGTTGAGATTCCTATGTTAATAAAGAAACAAACTAAGCAAATTTATATTTTTATTAACATAAGTAAAACACCTAAAGTTTAACTAACAGAACCTATTAAACAAATAAAACTAAATCTAAGTTAAACTAACTAAAACTAAGTAAATAAAACTATACTATAATACTAGGCAGATTCTGTTTATAGATAAAACACTAAGAAAAATCATCCTAAAAATTCTGAAACTAAGCATGAAGGTAGTCCTAACTAATACCAAACAGTAGCAAAAAGATTCATCTCAAAATCTATTTTCAAACTCTAGTTATTCAGATTTGAGTGATTTGAGCAAATTTGATTAAATTCAAATTTTATAGTTCAAATTTGAAATCTAAAGCTATAGGGTGAAACTAGATGTAATATGTGAGCTAATGCAAAAAGAATCAACTCTAAACACTAAACAGATTAAAAGTTATTCACAAAACAAAATCAGAACAAGTTCTGTTTTCTAAACAAAATCAGAAAAGGGTGAAATATCTACCGGACGGCCAGGGGTGACGTGGAACTATCCTATTGACTAGCTAGCGCGTGCGTTGGATGGTTGCGGGCGGTCGACCAGACCGAATAGGAAAACGATTCGGGTATTAAGGGTTCTAATCCTAGCCGTTGCGTCTGGATCGGAGGGAGAGGGTGAGCTCGAAGATTTTACCGAAGGGGGAGGTGGACTCCGGCGATGGTGACGACGGCCGGTGGTCGAGGACGCCGCTGGAGGTGGCTCCGGTGGTTGAAATGGAGCGTGGACGGGCTCAGACGGCGGAGGAGGTCCTATGGTGCCGATTGGTGGTGTCGGAGAGGGGCGAGGATGACCGAGCGATGGCTACGGGCGATGGGAGCTCCGGTGGTGGAAGCAACTCCGACGAGGAATTTGGCAGCGCCTCGGAGAGGGAGAGAGGGGGCTCAGGGGGAATGGAGAGAGGAGGGGCAACGCTACTTATAGGATGCTCGAGGGGTGCTGGGGAGGAGAGAGGAGAGAGATCCGGGGGGAAGAAACTGCCGGCGGCGGCGCGCGCGGGAGGAAGAAGGCGACCGCGCGGGGCGAACAGTCGGTCGGGGTGGGACCCAGTGTTAGAGAGAGAGGGAGCGAGGACTGCGCGTCGGTCGGCCGGCTCGTATTAATTTCGCGAGTAACTGCCATGGGCCGGCCCGTTTAATACTAAGACCGTTACTCTTTTTATTAACCAGAGTAGTAAAACGTCTTTAAAAGCATTCAAAACATTTTTAACAATAGGAGTATTATATATCAAAATTTACAAAATAGTAAATTCCATTTATTGAACATTTTTATTCTATCATTTGAACACTTTGAAAAAAATAATATTTTTAGAAATTGCCTAATTGTTTTTAAATCATTTTTGCAAATATTTTCAAAATAACTCCTGGTTATTTTTGTTCAAATAGATCACCAAATGGGTCCTGGTGTGGAGTGTCATGTTCCTCCTCTCTTATTTGAACTTTTTACCAAGATTTCAAATAGGTGAAAGCAACACATTGAAAGTAGAAAGGGGTTTCAGAAATTTAGAGAAGGCATTTCAACAATACATGTATATATTCAAGCAATGATGATGATAGATGCATAACTATATTCATAACATTCCAAAATGGAATTTTGGGATGTTACAAACATAGTCCACTCTTTTAGGGTGATAAATAAATAGAAACACTCCTGAGCTCTTAGCACAGGACGCTGAAGCTGATGGCCGGTTAAGACAAAGTTTACAACACAGATGGAGCAACAACTCGATTGTTTGTACATAGTTATATGTAATTATACATTTGGCTGCTGATCGATATTGTCGATTATAGTGTCTAGGGAGTAGTCTTCTTGTGAGAGATGAGCGGCAGGCATCACCTGGTCGTACACCAGGTGGAGCGGCACTTCTTGTCCATCTGACCCTACCGGACCAACCCGAGCCATACACTTGGAATTAAATCTGGTATAGCGGGTCTTGATCATCGCCCACGCTTCCCTTGCTCCCTCCTTGCAAGCCGATGTCTTCCACAACTCGAACCTACTTAGGGCTCCTTTGAATCGATTGACTAGTTCGGTCATTCCTTCCAAAGGTTGTTCGGCCGACCATAGTACCTTTACCATGCTTTTCATAGCCTTCCGAGCACGCTCATAAAGAGTGGAAAGCTCCTTCTGAAGGTTCCCCCGGTCGGATCCGATCTCTTCTTTGGGCCGCCCAGTCAGAAGACCTACACATGAATCAAAGGCATGCCCATTATGCTTCATTTATAAGAAGTACTTCTCGATGGTAGAATCGCACTTACCAAACATGCCCCTTTGTAGTTTCTGGTTTTCTCCTTGGCCCTGGGCCAATTAAGTTTTTAAACTCTCAATCTCTTCGGCCTATTGTTTATTCTCCGCCTGGAGATGGTTCAAAACACGACAGCCGGCCTCATGCTGGGACTCGGCATATCGCTGAGATTCTCGGGCTGCATCTAAATATTTTTGCATTTGCCCTATTGATTCAGCTGCTAAAAGTATCCTTGCGTCCTCACAGGAATATAATAAGAATAGCAGCACAGACATACTCACCATGAGCCTCCCGAGTAATGCTCTTCACTTGCTCCAGCTCGGCCTTCACAGATTCAACCTGTGTTCGGCTGTTTTCTAGCTCCTTGGCCAGTTGCTTGCTTTGCTGCTATGAAGCCTGCACTAGCAATAAACCAAGTCAAGGACCCTTAATTTGGTTGTTCCGAACCAATTTAAGGCTCAAGGGCTACTGGGTTTACACGAGTGTTCCGATTCTATAAAACTGATTACTTACCTGCATGCTAGCCGATATCAATTTCATGGCCTCTCCGAACCCAGCTCGGGCAGCACCGATGTGCGCGTTCGCTGTGCTTAGAGCACCGAACTCTTGTTCGGAGAATACTAGGTGGTGCCTGGCCTCTCGTCGTCGCCGATGATTCATGGTGCTTCCTACTTCTGATCCGGTAACATACATAGCATCACCGGAATCGGTAGGAGCAGGATTGGCGATAGGGACCTCCATAGTGGGTTTGGCATGTGTCGTAGCCGTAGAATTTTGAGCACCGCCAGACACTCTGGCAACCTCTCCAACAGGAGAAGTCTGGGCATTTCACCTGAGTATTTCCTTATAATAACTGTTGTAACTCACTATCGTTTGTGATAGTAGGCAAACAACCGAACAAAATACCTTTGGGTTGGGCGAGTAGGCGAATTCGTCCTCGCAGCCGGCTATTCGTTGGGCCCCTGTTGCTTACCGATTCGGGCACTGCTTCCTTCGACGCATGACGCGCGGATTGATGATGCTTAGGAGTGGGAGCCAGCATGTTCAGAGCATTGTTGGATGCTTGCCTTTTGCGGGACGAGTTTTTCTTCTTGTTGTTTGTTGCGGGAACGGGGAACGATCCAGGGTAATCGGCTATGATAAACACCTTGGAGTGGTCGATACTCTCCTGGTAGAATACTCCATCTTCAAATTCAATTAAAAGATTTGGGTCTTCATGAAAACCTGGTTCATCATCATGGGATTAGTCTTTGGGCTGAGGAGTCGGACAGTTAACTATCTCGATGCAGCTTCTCCAATCTTGTTCACGTGAAGTTAATGACTTCGGTGAAGTAAGGGACGAAATGAAACCCCGAACTATGTTAACAGAGGAGAAGGTCTTACCCATTCGATGGGATTGTGGCTTGAATATCCTTCCTTGGTCGATCGCCAAATAAAGTCTTCTTGCTCTCCTTTATATAGGTCGGCAAGTGCGGTGGCCAACGTCGTCTGATCGGCAGGACCCAGTTTTCGGGAGCGGGTGGTATCGCTTGTCCCATTATAATGCCACAAGGGGTGTATCCTCTGTTGAGGAGGCTGCACACACCGGGTGGTAGCGGCGGCCATGACATCGATCATGGTTAGATTATGGTGGGCTAGTATCCTCACCTGGGCCGCCAAGCGTTGCACTTCAACGCTGTCCTCTTGGGATGAACTCTTCAGCCGCCAGTTTTATCTTTTCTTGAAGGGGGCATCGGAGTACTCAGGCAGACCCCTCTGAGCTGGATCGAAAAGGGGGACATCTTCAATATAAAACAATTCCTAAGACCATTCTTTGGAGTCCTTTGGTGTTCCCAACGGATACCCCGTCCCCGCTATACGGCATACTTCAGCTCCGCTGACCTCCAAGATTGTCTTGTCCCGAGTTCGAGGGACAAGGCAGAAGTACTTTCTCCATAGTTCTAAATGCTCCTCGCAGCCCAGGAACATCTCACAAAGGGATACGAAGCCCAAGATGTGTAAGATAGACCCTGGGGTGAGGTGGTGGAGATGCATCCCATAAAATTCTAGCAACCCCCTCAAGAACGGGTGAATGGGAAACCCGAGTCCCCGCAAGAGAAAGGGCACGAAGCATACGCGCTCCCCCCTTTGAAGTTTGGGGAAATTCTCCATGAAAACTTCATTGTTGTAGGAGGATAAACCTGCGCGTGTTACCGCCAAATCCAAAGAAGGGAGGTACCCCTGGGTCTCGAGATTGCGCAGTCGCAGGAGCGATACAGAGCAACTGGTCCAGTCCCCAGGACGAGAGCCGTAGGGGCACGTGGTAGAGCTGGGGGCGCTCGCCATGTTTTTCGTGGTGACCTTCTGCTAGGAGTTTTTTCTGATGGGTAAGTGGAGGATGTGGTCTAAAACCACGATTCTATTTGTCCAAATGGGTGGTGCCTCCCTTGCGGAGGGGCAGTATTGTAAAAAATACGGAACCACTCGTCTCCCCTCGATGCGTGAAAATCGAGGAACACGGGCAGTTATTATAATGGACCCGGAGAACTCGTGACGCTTGGGATTTCACTGATGACTAGTCGGTGGACGAATAAGAAGGAGTAAGGGACTCGCCTTGCAAGCATAAGGTTTTAACACGCGAGGATTGTCCAGATATACATCGGCGTTGAAGGCTAGTCTGGGGGCTACTGAGGGAGTCCTGGATTAAGGGGTCCTCGGATAGCCAACCTATTTCTTATGGGTCGGGCTGTATGGGCCACAAAGTGAGCACTGGATGATCAAGGGCCCCGTCGCCAGGGTGAAAGCTTCAAGGAGATGTGGCGTATCCTCCAAGTTGTCGACCGTAGATAGGCATGTTTCTTCCTTCGATATGCAACCGACCATAAGTAAACCCTAGATACCCCCGGTGTCTATATTAGCCGGAGGGTTTTCGGTTGTAGATATAGAACAACTCATATCGGGTTTAGCTATTCGATCTCGAGGTAGACCAGCTTTCTAACCCACATATCATCAATACAATCAAATAGGACGTAGGGTATTACCTCCATAGGAGGGCCCGAACCTGGGTATACCTTGTATCCCTCGTCTCCTGTTACCATTGATCCCAGTCTCATAGTTTGGGACCCCCTACCTGAGATCCACCGGTTTTGACACTGACAGCAGTACCGCCCAGGGTGACATTGGGACAGAAATACAGCAAGAAAAGGGCTTATGCAAGAGTTTCGTTTGGAAAATAGGTTGGAGACATCAAATCTTTCAGGAACCACCAGAAAAACATTTTGAGGGAGCCGATCTTAATCAAAACAAGTAGGTTGGAGAGACTTTTGAACCACAAAAATGCGCTTCTCAAAAACAAAATGCCTCGCTAGGAGGGGCAGTGGCCGAGGCCACCTATGTTTGAGTCAATTGGTATGGCACCGCAAAGATTTGAACCTTGGACCCATGACCAAAACTCGTCTTTGAAGCATAGTAACCATCAAAAATGGCGGATGTGAAAGACTTTGATTAGTTTATGCATAATAGGAGGAGGGATAGTTCATTGAAAGAAATAGACTCCCCCTAAGTCCATGCCTATATCTAAACAAGACATAATGATGAGTGTGGTGGGGTGTGCACTAAGTCAAGTCACACTGCTCGAATCAATGATATTTAGCTCATGCCTTAACCCGTGAAATCTTGCTTCATCCAATGGCTTCGTGAATATATCTGCAAGTTGTTCCTTGGTATAAAGATGAATGAGATCAATTTCCCCACACTTGATGTGGTCCCGGATGAAGTGATGACAAATCTCAATACGCTTCGTCTTGTAGTGTTAACCGAGTTGTTGGAGATCTTCATCGTGCTTTCATTGTCGCAATAAATAGGCACTTTGTCACAGTTGACACCATAATACTTTAGGGTTTGCCTCATCCAAAGAATGTAAGCACAACAGCTTGCGGTGCCTACATACTCGGCCTTGATGGACGAGAGAGAAACACAATTTTGTTTCTTTGAAGACCAACTTACCAAAGAGAGGCCAAGAAATTGGCAGCCTCCGGAAGTCGACTTCCTTTCCACACAATCTCCCGCCCAATTTGAGTCTGTATATCCAATGAGATCAAATTAAGCACCCTTGGGATACCATAAGCCAAAGTTTGGGGTATGAGCTAAATATCGAAACATTCGCTTGACAGCCACATAGTGACTCTCCTTAGGTGCGGATTGAAATCGTGCACAAATTCCCACACTCAACATGATATCCGGTCTAGATGCACAATGATAAAGCAAGGATCCAATCATGGAGCAATATATCTTTTGATCCACTGCTTTACCATTAGGATCACTGTCAAGTTGGCATTTGAGTTGCATAGGAGTGTTGGCCTTGGGAGGATTGAGCTCATCCATCTTGAACCTCTTGAGCATGTCTTGAGTGTATTTAGCTTGGTTGATGAAGGTTCCTTGGCTTTGTTGCATGACTTCCAATCCAAGGAAGAACTTCAACTCTCCCATCATGGACATCTCAAACTCTTTGGTCATTGGTGCAGCGAACTCATCATTAAAAGCTTTGTTAGAAGAACCAAATATAACATCATCTACATATAGTTGGCATACGAACAAGTTCCCGTTAACCCTCTTAGTAAAAAGAGTGGGATCGATTTTCCCAATTTCAAACCCACGATCTTGCAACATCTCGGTAAGATTCTCATACCACGCACATGGGGCTTGTTTAAGGCCATAGAGTGTCTTATCAAGAATGTATACATGATTGGGGAACTTGGGATCCTCAAACCCCAGGGGTTGCTTGACATATACCAACTCCTTAAGTGGACCATTAAGAAAATCACTCTTCACATCCATTTGATATAACTTGAAATCATGATGAGAGGCATAAGCAAGCAACATGCGAATACATTCAAGGTGAGCAAGAGGGGCAAAGGTTTCACCGTAGTCGATACCCTCAACTTGGGACTAGTCTTGAGCCACCAGTCTTGCCTTGTTGCGAATAATGATACCATGTGCATCTTGCTTGTTATTAAAGATCCATTTGGTTCCACTGACATTGTGATTCTCCTTTAGCCTTGGCACCAATCGCCACACCTTGTTGCGCTCAAAGCTGTTGATTTCTTCATGCATGGCTTCAAGCCATTCCTAATCTTAGAGTGCATCTTGTACCTTGAGGGGTTCAAAGAAACAAACAAACATAGGATGTGCACAAAAGTTTGTTAATTGATGACGAGTAGTTACCCCTCTCTTCAAGCTTCCATAAACATTCTTTAAGAGGTTTTGCTTGACTATTGAGCAACCATGAGACTCCACCAGAAGCAAACTCCTACAATAGATCAAGGCTTGAATTTAGGTACCCATTATTTAATGGGTCCTTTCATGTTAGAGACAATGATCTTAGGAACCCAAATAGCCCACTCAATGTACTCATAAGAAGACCCAACACATTTGGCATAAACATGCCCATCACTGGCACGACATAAGATATAAGAGGGGTTAAAGTCCCCGGCCCTGTTGGAGCGAGTGGTCTTGCCCTTCTTGCCACTACCACCCACACCCTTGTCCTTCTTCTTATCATGAGTAGATCCCCTTGCTTTGACAAAAGTTTCCATGAGCGGGGGAGCTTGCTTGGTCTTCACCTTCTTCTTCTTTTTGGACTTGGGTGCAAACCCAACTCCTTCCTTTGCAACCACTTCCTTTTGATTGCTCAAAAGATCATTGAGGGTCTTCTCACCTTGGATACACGTCACAAGGCCTTTCTCAAGCTGTTCTTTCATCTTAGCATTTTCCTCCACAAGATGTGCATGCTCACAAGATGGGTTAGTAGCAGATGCATTATCAATTAGAACAAAAGGAGGACACGCGGCAATTTCGTTACTGAGTTTTACTTGGAGTTGATCATGTGACTCCTTAAGAGAAGCATGAGCACTCTTCAATGCCTTGTGAGCATTGTCAAGTGATTGAAGTTCATCCTTGAGTCGATCATGGCCAATCCCAAGTGCAACCTTTTCATATTTGAGCACACGGTTAAGAACGATAGCATGATCATAATATTTACGTAATTTAGCAAGGTCATCATTTTGTGACTCCTCAAGAGTCTTACGAAGACCTTGCTCTTCTTCAAGAGAAATAGAAAGATCTGCTATCTCGTTGGCATAATCATGACTATGTCCCCTCAAGTCCTCAAGGTATTCTTATTGAGACTCAATAGTGTCATTGGCCTCACCAAGTTGTTCCAAGAGAGCAACGAAGTGCTTCTTGGATTCTCCCTTGAGTTTACACAAGAACTTTTCAAACTCATTCTCACCCTTCTCGCCTCCTCATGTTCATCCACACAATCTAACAAAGATGGAGTGGCAGAAATAGAAGTTTTAATGTTTGAGGTTTTGGCGTTGGAGGTTACCTTGGTGATACCTTTTGCCATGAGGCACCTAGCGATGTGGTTCTCGTTGGGGGCGTCGAAGAGTGACACCTTTTTGGGGGTAGAGGATGCAATTGCCAAAGATGCCATTTCCATTCCTTCACCACTTGTTTCTTCGTCATCAATATCATCATCTGAGGCATACTCTTCTTGAGCCACCAACACTTTCTACGGAGCCTTCTTGGTGAAGTTGGTCTTGTTGGGGAAAGACTTGGCCTTATCTTGGTGGATGATCTTGCCACCATTATATTCCCTCTTCTCATAAGGACAATCCACCACAAAGTGACTCACATTACCATAGTTGTAGAAGGTCCTCGCACGTTGCTTGCCCTTTGACCCGCTTGAGTTGTTCTTGGAGAAGTTGGGCCTTGTGTTTCTCTTGTTGCCCTAAAATTGCCTGGATGCTATAGCCATATGCTCATGGTAAGCATATTTGGTGTCCCCGGGGAAACCCTCTTCTTCTTCGTCTTCTTCTTCTTGACTAACCTTGGCCTTCAAAGCAAGGTTGGGAGATGATTTATTTAACCATTGCACATGAGCAAGAGCATCATCTGTTGTCGTGTTCAAGATGTTCATTGCAATAAATTCATCCAACACGTCACCAAAGGACAAGGTGTGAAAGTCTGGTCTTTGAAGGCTGACGGCGGACATGGCCTTATTGTAGGGCATGATGGCCTTAGGAAACTTACGCTTGACCCAGGTGTCATCCACATCCTTGCTGCCATGATCTCTGAGGGCGGCGGCAAGAGTATTCACCCTCCTATAGAACTCACGCGGTTCCGCATCTTCTATCATTACAAACTCATTTGACTGATCAAGCACAACCTCATAGTTTAACCGTTAAATGCTTGAGCTGCCCTTGTACATGGTGATAATGTGTTCCCAATAATCTTTAGCAACAATGAAGGGACACAGATGAGGTTGGTCGTCGATGGGAACTGCAGCTTGGAGTATGAACGAGGCGGAGGAATTTAGTTATTTCTCCTCCTCTTCTCTTGGAGTGAGGTTGTGTGGATCACGAGGATAGTATCCATCTTCAATGACTTGCATGAGTTGAATTGAGATGTGATCCAAATGAGACTTGATACGAAAAAACCAATTAGCAAAATCATTCTTAACAAGTTTAGGAGGAGGACCGAGATTAACTATATGAGGTGGGTGCACCGGTCCTCCATAGACCAAGGGAGGGGGAACCGAGGCAAAGGTCCCTGGCCTATTAATTCCTTCACAACGATTATCCTTATCAGCACTATCCCCCTCCTTAGTGGAGTTGACATCCGATGTCGAGTTAGTGGGATTAACCACTTGCACCGCATTGGTGGAAAGTTTAAGAGTATCAAGGAATTCTTTGAACATGGATTTGACCTCGGTCATCATGGAAGATTTGAGAGAGGTTATGGCATCATTCAAATCCTCACAAGAGACCGTGTTCACACCCACGGCCTCGGGTAGTTCGCTATACCGCACCTCTTTGCCAGCCATACTCTTCGGGTGGTGAAACCCTTAATAAAGAGGCGAGGCTCTGATACCAATTGAAAGGATCGATATGGTTGCCTAGAGGGGGTTGAATAGGCAACTACCAGCTTTTAACTTCTCTTTAACAATTTAGGCTTAGCAGCAAATAAGTTGGCTAGATATGCAACTAGGTGAGCAACCTATAAGATGCTAAACACAATAACAACACAAGAAAGCAAGATAGACAAAATGTGTAGCTTGCACAAAGTAAAGGTAAGGAGTAACCACAAGAGGAACCGATGGAGATGAGGATGTGTTACCGAAGTTCCTTCCCGATAAAGGGAAGTACGTCTCCGTTGGAGCGGTGTGGAGGCACAATGCTCCCCAAGAATCCACTAGGGCCACCGTATTATCCTCACGCTCTCACACAATGTGGGGTGTCGTGATTCCACTAGTGGTGCACTTGAAGGCGGCAGCCGAACCTTTACAAACAAGGTTGGGGCAATCTCCACAATTGAATTGGAGGCTCCCAACGACACCACGAAGCTTCACCACTATGGACTATGGCTTCGAAGTGACCTCTTCTGTCTAGGGTGCTCAAACACCCAAGAGTAACAAGATCGGCAAGGGATTAGTGGGGAGAATCAAATTTCTCTTGGTGGAAGTGTAGATCGGGGCCCTCTCAACCAAACCCTAGAGTATCAACAAGTTTTGTTGGATAGGGAGAGAGATCGGGCAAAAATGGAGCTTGGAGCAAAAATGGAGCTTTTGGAAGGATAAGAGTTGAGTCTCCTTGGGGAAGAAGGCCCCTTATATAGTGGGGAAAGGAATCTGTCCGTTACCCACCAACCAACCGCAATTTAGTGGTACTAACGCCCCAGGGAGCGATACTACCGCCCAGTACTAGGGGCAGCGGTAGTACCGCTTGCTACTACCGCCCCTACTACCGCTCTGGAGGCGTAGGTCACAAGACAACTCAGGAGGAAGTGTCTGGTGCCCCGCATGGGAAACCTGGTCACCATAGTAGTACTACCACTGTTCCCAGTGGTACTACCGCCATCACAGAAGCAGCTGCTGCTGCTGTGGAGAAGCATGACCTCAAACACTCGTTAGACGAGTGTTGATGCCCTGCGTGAGGTGCCAGAAATACACAACAATACTACCGTGACCACGAGCGGTAGTACCAGGCGTTACTACTGTTCATGTCAGCGGTACTACCGCGTGGATATATCTGAGGCAGCCAAGGGCACAGGGCAGAGCTTTAGTTGCAGAAATGGATGGGTGCAAAAGTGTGCGTGTTGATTCCACCCAGCCTTTCCAAATGCGGACCCCCTCTTGATAGTACGAATTTTCCTATGACTCAAGTCCACCAACACTAAATCATCGAAAAATAACCATCTTCTCTTTTATCATCCGGAGGGGAAAATAACCATCTCATGCCACCTGATAATCTCTAAAGCTTGGTGCACACGGTTAGTCCACAAAAGTATTGTCACCAATCACCAAAACCATTAGGGTATAATTATGCCCTTACAAGTGTGTTGACAAAGCACCCTCGACTGACATCGTCTACAGAAATCTCCATCTGAATACTAAGGCAGATGCTATCAAGATGGGATTCTACTCATGCATGTTCAGACCCCCAATGACTGAGAATACTCATCCATCAAGCATTCTTGGCTGCCCAGAACGAACAGAGTCGAACTCTGATGAAGAAGAGGAAGAAATTCCTCCAGAACCGCAGTTGAAGCCTTTGAAGAAGTCAGAGGCTTCAAAGCCAAAAGCTTCAAAAGCTCTCAAGCCTACTGAGTCTTCACCACAAGCTTCAGGCTCTCCCTCCACTAATCCTGAAGAGTCTGAGCATGAAGGTCGCCTTCACAGGAAAATGAAAAGGAAAGCTGCTGCCTCCATAGGTCCAAAGCCAACCATGTCGTTGATTGATGCAGCCAATATGATTGAGTTGTCTGGTGATGATTTTGATGATGAAGCCTTAGCCGGGCTCATCCAGCAGAAAGAAGAGGAAGCCAAGATGCTCGAAGACTTACCTCTGTTCGACCCTGTCATCTTTGAACACTTCATTAATGAATGGTTTGTTGATCCCTCCCTCTCCATTGATGCCCTCCAACTTCCAATTGGACTGAGTATCACCTTCCAAGGGCTGGTGAATGAGGAACTGAATGTGGCTCAGAAAGCCAAGCACATGAAGGCCAAGATCAGCCATGAAAAGGAGATATTCAAGTAGAATGTGCACAGACTCTTTGCCGCTCAGATACAGGGATATCAATTGATGATGGCAGATCTCAAAGTTGAGTTTGAACAAAAATGTGAAGCTGTCAAAGGCGCCCTAGCGTGCCTCAAGATAAAGACTTCGATTATGGTCCAAGCTCACAATGACATGCTAAAGAGAAAGGCACTTGGCCAGCCTGCACTTGCTCTTCAAATCATTGAATGCTCAAGGCAAGCTTCAATGTCTTCGGATCAACCAGCTCCTGCATGGTCTGAGCACCATGGCATTGTCTTCCTCGTTGGGTTTGCCAACCTGCAAACGCACCCCTCTACCACTACTACATCTAGCAAGAAGACAAAATAAGTCGAAGCTGAAGCCAAGAAGCGCAAGGCTGCTGCCTCTAAAGCCCAACCTCCGAAGAGGTTGAAGACAAAAAAATCCAGGCCTTCTAAACCTGCACAAGAACCTGAGCCCCCTATAGCTCCGTCATCAACCCCTGCTCCTCAACAAGATCCACTGCAAGTGACACCATCTCCATGGCGCCTTCTGCCACTGAGAATCAAGAGAGGCATGTGATGTTACATGAGCCTGCTACCATAGAGGCTCCGCCTTCTGAAGACATTCGAGCTGCCGACACCACTGCAGCTGAACACATTGCTCCTGAAGACAATATTGACAAGGCCATGGTGCCTCAAGAGGATGCACGGATGGTATCATCGCCCAACCAGGAAAGAGAATGTGTGGATATTGGCACTCCCCTTAGACCATAGATTCCTGAAGTTGGACAAGGAAATCCCTCTCCACCATTTGTTCCGCCTGCTCCTCATTCTCTTGAATCGCCATTTGTTGCCAAGGAGACTGACACCACTCCTCTTATGTCGCCTCTCAAAAGGCTTTGCCATGTACCAAGACCGGATATGGCTTCAATGCATATTTCTTGAATATGAAGCTCATGTCTCACCAACTGCACCAGTTGATGAAGTTCTGATGATTGAAGACATTCCTAGAGATCAATCTGAGGCCGTTGCCACTACTGGTGAAGACATTGCAGCAGACACCACTCTGGGTCATGTGCATACCCCTGATGGTCCTCCTGTCCCTGCCATGTCGTCAAACAATGACAATGAGGAAAATATTGTCATGGCTCACAATAGGGAAGGAGAAATGGTTCCCACCAGATGGCCCCGACTCATTGCACCACCAAGGATGGGGCCTTAGTATGAGTTCAACCTTGATCGACGCCTGTCACACGCTGTGTTTATAGCACATTGTTATGTTTGGGTTTATAAAATTTTGGAGCCAACTAAAACTTTTTCAAAGTGCTTGTGCTTGTTTGCTATGTTGTTTGCTTGCTTGATGATTGTGTTATTTGGCACTACTAGGTTCTATTCCACTTCATATCTCATCTTCCTTGTTCCAAACCTCTTGCCTAATGATCATGCCATGTGAATAGTGCCCAAAACTATTTTTATCAAATTTTGTTTTTACTAAAAGTGATTTATTCAAATTAGGTTTACAAAAACCTCTGAATTGAGGTTTGCACTGCAAGTCCTCAAATTGGGTGGATTCTTCTTTCCCACAGGCTTTATTTCAAACCCACTATATATAAGACTTCCCAAAACCACAAAATATTATTTTTAAAAGATTATTTTCACATTTTATTTAAAGGCTTTTCTTAAGGTCAGAAATGGTTTTTCTTAGGGTAAAATTATTTAAATGCTTTGAAAATATTTGAGAAAATTTAGAGAAACTCAGTGGACATATATTTTCCATATATATGAGTTCCAACACAAGGGCATGATCATATCATGGGCAAAACCCCTCAAAACCCTTTCTGTTCAAATCAAACTTTTGGAATATTTCTATAAGAAATATTCCCAATAAATTCCAGGAAAATTCCAGCAAGTCAACACTATCATAGGTGATGATCTTGCAAAGTTTCATCTCAATACAAGATGGTTTGGTCCATCAAACCATCCCAAAACCATTCCTGTCCAGAATCAAATTTGAGCAACTTTACATTGTGAAGTGTCTCCCCTTGGCCTCAAACTTTGTGGGCATGATCTAATGGCCAAATAGTGATCATACACTAAGTGGTGCATCAAGGGTAAATGCCTAGCATCAATGGATCTACAGAAACCCGGTTCTGCTAATTTCTACGGTTTATGAAATCTCCAATGTCAACTTTTCCCCTTAGGCTCAAACTTGGTGAAACCTCACATTTCTACCTAGCCTTTGACCCTGGTAAGTATCTCAGTAAGATGGTAACATCTTCTTGCCCAAAACACCACCAAACACCTTCTGGAGATTTGGTAAAACCCCCATTTTCACCCTCTTCTCTTTTACCCTTGCCCTCAACTTTCTACCACAACCTCACATGGATACATTTCACATCCAGTAAAAGTTCCAAGCCATCAGGCCACTGTGAGGTGGGGTAAAACCCCTATTTTCACCCTTGGGCAGCATCTTTTTCTATCTTTCCCTTTCCCTTTCTTCTCTCCTTAGCCCTACTTAGCCTCTAAGGCATCCAAAGAGCATCTTTAGGCCCTCCAGGTGCTAGTGGACAAGGTGGGGCACCCCAGAGCGCGCACGCAATGGCAATGCCGGCCATACACACGCTCTGGAGAGTGCTACAGTGCGCTCCCGCACTATAGCCATCACCCAATGGTCGGCCCCGACAACCTTGGGCCTCCCCCACGTGTCCCCCGAGACGCCCTCGGTGTCCGTGACACGCCACTCTGTCGGACCCCTTCTCTCTCCTCCTCCTCCTCGGGCCTCCTCCCGCGCGTGCCCGACGCCACTCGAGTCGGCCAATGCGCGAGCTTGGACGCGTGCCCTCCCATCTCTCTCCCTTGCTCCCACTCATCGTCGACCACCCCCAGGAGCGCCCCAGAATCACCCCCGTCTCCCACCGTGCCCTCTGGCCTCGGCCACGAGCTCGCCGGTGCACCAGCGTTCGGTGGACTCGTCCTCATCTATAAAAGGGCCCCCCGAACCCCTCTCTACCCTCTGGCCTCTCTCTCCTCTCCCTAATAGCCCTCCTGCGCGCTTTGAAGACCGCCCGAGAGCCCTGTGCTCGGGATCGACCCGAGGATCGTCGCGGCCATCTCCCCGTCGATCTCCGGGTACGGAGCCTCTCTGGCCCTCATTTCTCTCCCGTTGGTCCTCCCTTGCCCCTCTAATGTGATCCCCCCTCCTTCTCGTCCTCTTTGCAGTTTGAATCAGCCCCGACGACCACCTCCCAGAACCACCTCCGCCATGGGTGCTCACCACCAGCGACTCCGGCCACCTCCGGCCTCCATTCCACCTCCAAGAGACCGGCGACTCTTCCCCAAGCCCGTTC
Organism: Hordeum marinum; assembly: GCA_022496015.1. NCBI lineage: Eukaryota > Viridiplantae > Streptophyta > Magnoliopsida > Poales > Poaceae > Hordeum > Hordeum marinum. The sequence continues at coordinate 333,176,377 of CM039678.1, read as the reverse complement.
CCACCATCGCTTGTCGTTGTTGTGCCCAGTGCTGCCGCCGGTGAGCAGCTCGCCTCCCTGTCCCGAGGTGGGAGAAGGACCAGACAGGTGGGGCCCACCTGTCGGCCTCTCTTTCCCTCTCCCGCGCCCTCTCTCCACCGCGGTCGCTGACGGCTGGGCCCCACGCGTCAGCTTAAAACCTGACCGCGTGTATCGCCGCCTCTGGCCCAGGTCCCAGTGGCTTTTCCCTTTTCTTTTTCTTTTTCTTTACTGTGGAATTTTGCAAAAATCCAACAGAGCCCAAATAAAATCCTGTGACAAAACTTTTTGCACCAAAATTCTTAGAATATTCCATAGAATATATTAGTGCCATTTGTAAAAATGTTTGAAATTAGTTTTAGTGTTGTTTTATTTTAAAAACCTACATTTGGGCACCTTTTTGCCTCTGTTAATTAATTTCAAAATGTTTTTAACAAAAAAACCCTAGGAGAATATTTTAGTATGGCATTTCGTATTTATCAGAGTGGATTGACATTTTTGTTAAGTAGTTGAGTGCTCTGTTTTTGTGTGTTGCTTATTTTTATCGCTTTATTTTGCAATGATAGATTGCGCGATTGACGAAGAAGTTGAACCCAAAGACTTAGAAGACCTCAGAGACTTTGTTGAGCCAGGCAAGTAGCCCTTTGACCGGGATGAGAAACCATTTTTATTGCATGTCATATAGCACTATACTTTCATCATATTTGATCATGTGATGTGTGATCCCCTTTCGGTGGGATGCCTTCGTTACTTTTCCGTTGACACTTGTGCATGACCCTACCACCTTATGAGGGTTATGAGGGTGGGAGTAGATAGGAGGCTAGTAGATGCTACGCAAAGGGATGGGATCTATGCATAGTGATGGAAAGAAAGAGATGATTTCAAAGACTTCTCCAAAAACCCGTCGGGTGGCACTAATGCCCGAGGGAGATGATGATGAGATGGGTGACCACTTGAGAAAGAAGCGGTGTGTCAGAGCAAGATGAGGATGTGTTTTCGAAAATGGAGGGTTTAAGATTTGTCGACCGTCCTAACCTTACATGCGCAACCACGATACCCCTTATGGGACGGGGCTTTGTTGATTACCTTGGTGGGTACTGGCAAGGAGCCCGCATTACTAGTGGCGGGAGTGGCGTGGTCACTCTCAATACGGGGTCGTACCGGCATGTATGATCATGCGTTGTCTTCATAGGCACCAGGCACACCATTGGTCCCCTCATGGATGGTACGATTAGAGGGAGGCTTGTGTGATGTACATCATGAGGGCTGGGTACCAATCGAGTGGACTCGTTGTTTAGTATCGCTCGGGGAAAGGCATTGTTTGGGTGCTTACCTCGAGTATGTTATATACCACGAGTCGTGGATGACACGGAAGTTCCCCGAGTCTTGTGGGTAAAGTGTGCAACCTCTACAGAGTGTAAAACTATTCGAATAGCCGTGTCCACGATCAAGGACAGTTGGGTGGTGCTGCTTATGCCACGTCCAAGTGTTTTCATAAACCTTGGCATGAGTATGGGTGTGTTGGTGACAAGAGGCCACATGAGCTAAGTCCGATGACTTAGCGTGAGGATTGAACTAAGTCCGATGCTTAACGTGATGAGTGAACATGAGATGTTCAACCAATACTTATGATGATACCTGCAATTTGTTCACATGGATACCTGCTAGTTGTTGATGCATGCTCACTAGTTACTTGATCAGGTCATTTGCATAAAATTAGCTTTCCGAAAATTTACCTACTTAGTGTTATATCATGCATCATTGTTACCTTGTTCCACAATCTTGGGTTGCTTGCAAGTACATTCAAAGTACTCATTGGCTTGCCACTACTTATTTAATTGGCCAGGCATGGAAGAACAGGAGTATGTTGAAGAGTTCGTTGGAGACGAACATGCGAACTAGGACGCTTCCCAGTCAGAATGCCTGTAGGTTAAGGCAGATGGCATGGGTTCACGCTATCGACCAAGATTTCCGTTGCTTGTTCTATTTTAAGTGTTTGTCCCATGTGGCCCTATCTATGTAAGACTTGACCTTCATGGTCCTTATTGTGTAAGACGCTAAATGTAGATGTAAGACTCTTGTTATTCAGCTTCTGTGTGTTCAGTGAGCATTGATCTCTGGGATCACTGTACACATGCATTCGGTGATCATGACTTATGAGTTGCGGTCCCCACAGAGCTGGTATCAGAGCCATCCTGACTGTAGGAAGCCCTTAGTTAGCATGGACGTTAGACAGGATAAAATTCGTTTTCAAAACTACACCTAGCATTGGAACTTAGGAATTCTGCACTATTTACCTCTCCTATTCTTCACACAACACTTTGCTGAATCTCCCCCCCCTTTCAAACTTCCGTAGATGGCCGTCGTACCCGAAGCCTTCCTAACATCCGGCTTTCCCTTAGTCCTTGGGGATAGCCTAGAGAAGTGCCAGTTTCGCCCACCACCCATTTTCCTCTACCAAGAGTACTGGGTCGATGCCGTCATGAAGGAATACCACATAGATGTGGTCGTGAAGGCAAGCGACTCCCCGACCAGTTGGTTCTTTGAAGGACCACGGATGGAGACCATGATGTTTGTCGTCGAGACAACTGCACGCAAGGCACTCCTACACCTTCGGGACATCATTCCAAAGGGGGGTGACGAGCCGGCTAATCGCTACCTTCCCTTCAGGAAGGATGACTTTGGCAAGAGTTGGACGCTGATTCCGACCAAGGAAGATGGCACACCACTCAGGTTCCAGAACTACTTCAACCTCTCCGCCGATAGCCTGGTTCATAACCTGATGAAGGAGTCCGTGAAGCTCCGCGAGGAACTTCACCACACCCGAGAGCAACTTCGACAAGCCAAGACGAAGCCAGACAAGATCAAGAAGGATGGATCCCTCGAAGGACGTCTAGCTGTCGCTTATAGAGAAGGAGTACCCCTAGCTAGTGATACACCCACACGTCGTCGTCGCATGAGTGCGAACGAGTACCATGCGCTCTTCACCGTCATGCCAGCAAAGCATCGTCGGGATGGACCTCCTCATTCCCCCACCCCTTCAACCGGGAACAATGCCCATTCAGATGATGAACAGAAACAAGACCCAGAGGAGCATGACTACGAGACCAAGCACTCCACCACCTGAGTCCAAGAACCCCTAGGGTAGGATCAGTCATGTACCCCTCATGCGAAGTCGAGTCCGTGTAATGGTTCATATGAAACCATGTGTGCTTGTTGTTTGTTTTGTTGTTTGTGTTCTGATGCAAGTCGCTCTTTTGCCTTAAGCAACATGTAAGCGACTCCATCGTCTATCTTAATATATGTTGGTCTTTCGACCTTTGTTTAACACACTTGCACTTGACTAACCCCCTTAGGCACGCTTTTCCGTTATTGCTTATCCTATTGTCAATCCCAGTTGTTTGACTTGGCTGCTCTAAACAGGATGGTGACTGCTACCCGGAATAGCTCCTTCACCAACCCTGAAGCCGACAACTCGAGCCAGCAACAGGGAGCTGGTGGGGCTACTCACGCTGGAGGACACCAGGAGCAGCCACAAGGCAATATTCCCCCGCCACCACCTCCGTCGGAGAACATGACCATAGCTCAATTTCTCCAAGTTCTCCGGGAGGAGCGCCAAGCCAACAATGCTGCTATCTAGCAGATGGCTCAGGCCCTTGTGAACAACCAGCAGCAAGGCAGGAACGGCAATGGCCGCTCCACACTGTCTGAGTTCATAAGGAACTCACACTCAACCTTCACCGAGACTGCAGAACCATTGGATGCTGATGACTGGATCCGCACTATCGAGGACCTCCTTGCATTGGTCAACTGCAATGAGGATCGTGAGAAGGTGCTTTATGCCTCTCACTACCTCAAAGGTACCGCCCGAGCTTGGTGGGATGGATTCAAGGTCATGCAAGGAGAGCGTGTGATCACTTGGAATGACTTCAAGGAAGGATTCCGCACTGCCCACATTCCTTCTGGGATCATGGCTATCAAGAAGAGAGAATTCCGAGCGCTGAAGCAAGGAAGTGGCTCTGTCAAGGAGTACCTATAGAAGTTCAACCTACTGTCAAGGTATGCACCTGAAGACATCGGCATAGAGGCTACCAAGAAGGAACGCTTCATGGAAGGGCTTCAACAGGTCCTGCAGTATCAGCTCATCGTCTGCGACTGTCGTACCTTCTTCGACCTGGTGAACAAGGCCCTCATGCTGGAAGACAAGCGTCATGCCATAGATGACACTCGCAAACGCAAGATGATCAGCAAGGGAAGCTCAAGCAACCAGAAGCCTCGCCCCTGGCAGCCAGCCCCAGCCAAGCCAACCTATCAGCCACAGCAGGCTAGACCTCCTGCACCTCGTCCCAGCTACCAGCCTCAGCAGTATGCCAATCCCAGGCCAGCTTACAACAACAACCCCAATAACAACAACGGTGGCAAAAACTTCAACAACAACCCTGGACAAGTCGCTTGCTTTGGATGTGGTCAGCCATGACACATCTCTAGGCTGTGTCCCAACAAGAAGCTAGATGCACCACGCCCCGATGCGCCAGCTCAAGGTCCAGCCATGGAGCACCACCAAGGAACCCCGCTCCCCGCAACTAGCCCAACAATGGCAAGGGTCATGTGAATCACGTCACCGCAGAGGAAGCCCAGGAAGACCCGGATGTCATACTGGGTACGTTCCTCATCAACTCAACCCCATCAACAATATTGTTTGATTGTGGAGCTTCGCATTCTTTTGTCACCCAAAAGTTTGCATTAGAGAGTGTCATGGAGCCTACACCCTTGGGTAGCCGTATGTTGATACAAACCCCCTAGTTCAGTTATGAAGTTTGGGATAGGGTGTAAGGGAGTTCAGATTAACATCAACGGGGTAGACTTCCTAGCGGATCTTATCATCCTGAAGTCTGAAGGGTTGGATGTGATCCTAGGCATGGACTAGTTAACCAAGCACCAGGGCATTCTGGACTGTGCCAAAAGGATTGTCAGCATGACCAATAGCCAAGGAGTGGAAATCAAGTATGTGCCCAACCCTGCCTCCGCTCAAGCCCCTCAGGCTAACTGTCTATCGAGAGTTGAGTTGGATCAAGTGCCAGTGGTATGTGAGTACCCGCATGTGTTTCCTGATGAGCTGCCCGGAATGCCTCCTGACCGCGACATTGAGTTCATCATTGAGCTTATGCCCAGATCAAGGCCCATCTATAAGAAGGCCTACCGGATGGGATCCGAAGAGTTGGCTGAGTTGAGGAAGCAACCAGCAGAGTAGCTCAGAAAAGGATTTATTCGCCCTAGTGCCTCTCCTTGGGGATCGCATGTTCTATTGTGTCAAAGAGGAACGGAACTATCAGACTTTGTGTCGATTACCGTTCTCTCAATGAGGTCACGATAAGGAACAAGTACCCACTCCCCAAGATTGAAGACCTGTTTGATCAGTTGAGTGGAGCCAAGGTGTTCTCCAAGATCGACCTTAGGTCTGGGTACTATCAGCTGAAGATCAAGCCCCAAGATATCCCGAAGACGGCATTCGTAACCCGGTATGGCTTGTATGAATACATGGTCATGTCGTTCGGTTTAACCAATGCCCCTGCCTACTTCATGTACCTCATGAATAAGGTTTTCATGGAGTACTTGGAAAAGTTCGTTGTTGTCTTCATTGATGACATAATTGTATTCTCCAAGTCTGAAGAAGAACATGAGGAGCACTTGAGATTAGTCCTAGAGATGCTTCGAGAGCACCATCTTTATGCCAAGTTCAGCAGGAGTGAATTCTGGCTGCATGAAGTTGGATTCTTGGGTCATGTGTTGACTGCAGAAGGATTATCAGTGGATCCTGCCAAGATTGAAGCCGTGACTGAGTGGCAAACCCCAACCATAGTAAAGGAAGTCAGGAGCTTCCTCAGACTCGCGGGTTATTACCGCAAGTTCGTGGAAGGGTTCTCGAGTATTGCCCGACCCATGACCCAGCTTTTCAAGAAGGACAAGAAGTTCGAATGGACAGCCAAGTGCGAGGAAAGCTTCCAGGAGCTCAAGAAGAGATTGACCACAGCCCCAGTTTTGGCCACCCCTGATATTCACAAGGAGTTTGTGATTTATTGCGATGCATCAAGAACCGGGCTTGGACGAGTTCTGATGCAAGAAGGCAGGGTCGTAGCGTATCTATCCAGGCAGCTACGTCCCCATGAAGAGAACTATGCAACTCATGATCTCGAGTTAGCAGCCATGGTTCATGCCTTGAAAACATGGCGACATTACCTTCTGGGGAAGTGATGTGAGATATTCACAGACCACAAGAGTTTGAAGTATATCTTCACTCAAAGGGAATTGAACATGAGGCAGCGAAGAAGGTTGGAATTTATCAAGGATTATGACCTCAGTGTTCAGTATCGCCCCAGAAAGGCCAATGTGGTAGCAGACGCCTTAAGTAGAAAGGCTTGTTCCTTGAATGCTATGATCAAGGAAAGGCTACGTGCCTTGTATGAAGAACTTCAAAGCTTCGGCCTGGAGCTGGTTGCACCCAGATTCCTCACCAACCTCAAAGCAAAGCCTACCTTGATGGATGATATCAAGGAAGCCCAGAAGGGACACGAGAGCATTGAAGGCATCAAGAGGAAGATCAAGGCAGGCAAAGCCCCAGGATTCTCGGTGGACGGACAAGGAGTTATATGGTTTGGGAACCGCATTTGCATACCCAACAAAGAAGAGATCAAGAACCTGATCTTGCAAGAAGCTCATGGCACTCCCTACTCCATCCATCCTGGAGGAACCAAGATGTATCAAGACCTCAAGACAAGATTCTGGTGGCATGGCATGAAGCGAGAGATAGGTACGTTTGTTGCTAAGTGTGACATATGCCAGAGAGTTAAGGCTGAGCATCAGTGACCCGTTGGACTATTGCAACCTCTCAAAGTGCCTGAATGGAAGTGGGATAAAATCAGGATCAATTTCATCACCGGTTTACCGAGGTCAAACAAAGGACATGACTCCATTTGGGTCATTGTTGATCACATGACCAAGGTAGCCCACTTCATCCCCGATAGAACCACCTATGATGGAAGCCAGCTCGCGAACCTCTACATCAACCGCGTCGTGAGTCTTCACGGAGTTCCAAAGGAGATTGTGTCCGATCGAGGAATGTAGTTCACCTCAAGATTCTGGAAGAAGTTTCAAGAAGCTATGGGAACCAAGCTCTCCTTCAGCACTGCTTTTCATCCCCAAACCAGTGGACAAACGAAACGAGTAAATCAGATACTCAAAGATATGCTCCGCTCTTGTGTTTTGGCATATGGAGCCAAGTGGGAAGATTGCCTACCATTCGCCGAGTTCTCCTACAACAAGAGCTACCAGTCGAGTCTTCAGATGGCACCATTTGAGGTGTTGTATGGGCGCAAGTGTCGTACCCCCCTCAACTGGTCAGAGGCCGGAGAAGGATTGGTTTTTGGACCAGACATCCTTTGCAAAGCCGAAGAGCAAGTTCAACTCTTCCGGGAACGCCTGGAGGCCGCCAAATCAAGACAGAAGAGCCACGCCGACTCTCACCACCGAGAAGTGAACTTCTGTGTTGGTGACCCTGTCTACCTCTGAGTCACGCCTCTCAAGGGAACCAAGTGATTCCACATCAAAGGAAAGCTTGCACCAAGATATGTCGGCCCCTTCAAGATCAATGCTATGCGTGGAGAAGTTGCCTACTAGTTAGAGGTACCTTCCGAGTTGTCGGATGTGCACAACGTCTTCCACGTGTCGCAACTCCGGAAGTGTCTGTAAGTTCCCAACCGCCCCGACCTCTTCAAGGACATCGACCATCAAGCCATCGGTCCTCAGCCAGACCTCACTTATCGTGAGAGGCTAGTTCGTATTTTGGATGAAGCCAAGTGCTGCACCCGAAGCCGCACCATCAAGTACTTCAAGGTACAGTGGAGCAACCACACTGAAGCTGAAGCAACCTGGGAGCATGAAGATTATCTTAGATCGGAGTTCCCGTATATTTTTAGTGCTTAGCCTAGGAATCTCGGGGACGAGATTCTTGTAAGGGGGGAAGGTTTGTCACACCCTGTGTTTATAGCACATTGTTATGTTTGGGTTTATAAAATTTTGGAGCCAACTAAAACTTTTTCAAAGTGCGTGTGCTTGTTTGCGATGTTGTTTGCTTGCTTGATGATTGTGTTATTTGGCATTACTAGGTTCTATTCCACTTCATATCTCATCTTCCTTGTTCCAAACCTCTTGCCTAATGATCATGCCATGTGAATAGTGCCCAAAACTATTTTTATCAAATTCTGTTTTTACTAAAGTGATTTATACAAATTAGGTTTACAAAACCCCCTGAATTGAGGTTTGCACTACAAGTCCTCAAATTGGGTGGATTCTTCTTTCCCAAACGCTTTATTTCAAACTCGTTATATATAAGACTTCCCAAAACCATAAAAGATTATTTTCACATTTTATTTAAAGGCTTTTTCTTAAGGTCAGAAATGGTTTTTCTTAGGAAAAAATTATTTAAATGCTTTGAAAGTATTTGAGAAAATTTAGAGAAACTCAGTGGACATATATTCTCCATATATATGAGTTTAAACACAAGGGCATGATCATATCATGGGCAAAACCCCTCAAAACCCTTTCTGTTCAGATCAAACTTTTGGAATATTTCTATAAGAAATATTCCCAATAAATTCCAAGAAAATTCGAGCAAGTCAACACTATCATAGCTGATGATCTTGAAAAGTTTCATCTCAATACAAGATGGTTTGGTTCATCAAACCATCCCAAAACCATTCTTGTCCATAATCAAAATTGAGCAACTTTACATTGTGAAGTGTCTCCCCATGGCCTCGCACTTTGTGGGCATGCTCTAATGGCCAAATAGTGATGATACACTAAGTGGTGCATCAAGGGTAAAGGCCTAGCATCAATGGATCTATAGAAATCTGATTCTGCTAATTTCTAGGGTTTATCAAATCTCCATTGTCAACTTTTTCCCCTTGGGCTCAAACTTGGAGAAACCTCTCATTTCTACCTAGCCTTTGACCCTGGTAAGTATATCAGTAAGATGGTAACATCTTCTTGCCCAAAACACCACCAAACACCTTCTGGTGATTTGGTAAAACCCCCATTTTCACCCTCTTCTCTTTTACCCTTGCCCCCAACTTTCTACCACAACCTCACATGGATACATTTCACCACCAGTAAAAGTCTCAAGCCATCAGGCCACTGTGAGGTGGGGTAAAACCCCTATTTTCACCCCTGGGCAGCATCTTTTTCTATCTTTCCCTTTCCCTTTCTTTTCTCCTTAGCCCTACTTAGCCTCTAAGGCATCCAAAGAGCATCTCCAGGCCCTCCATGTGCTAGTTGACAAGGTGGGGCACCCCAGACCGTGCAGGCAACAGCAATGCCGGCCATACGCACGCTTTGGAGCGTGCTACAGTGCGCTCCCGCACTGTAGCCGCCACCCAATGGCCGGCCCACAGCCTCGGGCCTCCCTCGCGTGTCCCCCGTGACGCCCTCGGCGTCCGTGACACGCCACTCTGTCGGCCCCCTCCTCTCTCCTCCTCCTCCAGCCTCCTCTCACGCGTGCCCGACGTCGCCCTAGACGGCCAATGCATGAGCTCGCACGCGCGCCCTCCGCTCACTCTCCCTTGCTCCCGCTCGTCGTGGACCACCCTAGGAGCGCCCTAGACTCACCTCCGTCTCCCCCCGTGCCCTCTGGCCTCGGTCACGAGCTCGCCAGCGCACCAACGTTCGGTGGACTCATCCACGTCTATTAAAGGGCCCCAGGACCCCTCTCTACCCTATGGCCTCTCTCTCCTCTCCCCAATAGCCCCCATGCGCCCTCCAAAGACTGCCCGAGGGCCCTGTACTCGGGATCGACCCGAGGATCGCCGTGGCCATCTCCCCATCGATCTCCGGGTACGAGCCTCTCCGGCCCTCATTTCTCTCCCGTTGGTCCTCCCTTGCCCCTCTGATGCGATCCCCACTCCTTCTCGTCCTCTTTGCAGTCTGAATCGGCCCCGGCGACCACCTCCCGAAACCACCTCCGCCGTGGGTGCTCGTCGCCGGCGACTCTGGCCACCTCCGGCCTCCATTCCACCTCTAGGAGACCGGCAACTCTTCCCCGAGCCTGTTCCCGCCATCGCCCGTCGTCGTCGTGCCCCGTGCCGCCGCCGGTGAGTAGCTCCCCTCCCTGTCCTGAGGTGGGAGAAGGACCCAACAGGTGGGGCCCACCTTTCGGCCTCTCTTTCCCTCCCCCGAGCCCTCTCTCTCTCTCCCTCGCGGTCGTTGACGGCTGGGCCCCATGTGTCAGGTTTAAACCGGTCCGTGCATGAGGCCGGCTGGCTGGCCAGCTGGGTCGTCCCAGCCTCTAGCCCAGGTCCCAGTGGCTTTTCCCTTTTCTTTTTCTTTTTCTTTTCTGTGGGATTTTGCAAAAATCTCACAGAGCCCAAATAAAATCCTATGACAAAACTTTTTGCACCTAAATTCTTTGAATATTCCATAGAATATATTAGTGCCATTTGTAAACATGTTTGAAATTAGCTTTAGTACTGTTTTATTTTAAAAACCTACATTTGGGCACCTTTTTGCGTGTGTTAATTAATTTCCAAAATGTTTTTAATAACAAAACTCTAGGATAATATTTTTAGTATGGCATTTAGTATTTATCAGAGTAGATTGACATTTTTGTTAAGTAGTTGAGTGCTCTGCTTTTGTGTGTTGCTTATTTTTATCGCTTTATTTCGCGACAATAGATTGTGCAGTTGACGAAGAAGTTGGACCGAAGACTTCGAAGACCCCAGACTTTGTTGAGCCAGGCAAGCAACCCTTTGACCAGAATGAGAAACCATTTTTATTGCATGTCAAATAGCACTTTACTTTCATCATATTTGATCATGTGATGTGGTGATCCCCTTTCGGTGGGATGCCTCCGTTACTTTTCCATTGACACTTGCATCGTGCATGACCCTACCACCTTATGAGGGTAATGCGGGTGGGAGTAGATTGGATGCTAGTAGATGCTACACAAAGGGATGGGATCTAGGCATAGTGATGGAAAGAAAGAGATGATTTCAAAGACTTTTTGAAAACCCCATCGGGTGCCTCTAATGCCCGAGGGAGATGATGATGAGATGGGTGACCACTTGAGAAAGAAGTGGTGTGACGGAGCAATATGAGGATGTGTTTTCAAAAACGGAGGGTTTAAGATTTGTCGACCGTCCCAACCTTACATGCGCAACCACGATACCCCTTATGGGACGGGGCTTTGTTGATTACCTTGGTGGGTACTGGCAAGGAGCCCGCATGTAACGCCCCGGACACACCCGTCGGTAGTCGTTACTCCTGGCAGGATCTAGACTGGCCTCACAGATCAATACTAGTCTTTTCTGCGCACTTTGTCCTCACTCATGCGCACCCGGGACCAACTTCCCGGTCGGTCACCCATCCTAGAACTACTCCAAGCCAAGCACGCTTAACCTGGGAGTTCTGTTCGAATGGGCTCCTGGAAAAGAAGGAATTCCTTATTGATATGAGTAGTCTATCATCCCTAATAAGCCAGGCTATCACATACACCACCACTCAAAGGAACCGACGTCCTCGTCGGGTCATAGGAGCGTTCCCTCTTGGCACAACCGTCTATGCTTCCAGTCTGATACATGTGTCATTCCGTGTGCCATGATGGGTCACCAACTTCATGAACAACATGACCGCGCACCTGTCGGCAAACATCCGTTGAATCGCAAGGGTTGGCTCCGATACCAACTTGTAACGCCCCAGACACACTCGCCGGTAGTCATTACTCCTGGCGGGATCTAGACTGGCCTCACAGATCAGTACTAATCTTTCCTGGGCACTTTGTCCTCACTCATGTGCACCCGAGACCAACTTCCCGATCGGTCACCCATCCTAGAAAAACTCCAAGCCAAGCATGCTTAACCTGGGAGTTCTGTTCGAATGGGCTCCCGGAAAAGAAGGAATTCCTTATTGATATGAGTAGTCTATCATCCCTAATAAGCCAGGCTATCACACCGCATTACGAGTGGCGGGAGTGGCGTGGCCACTCTCGATACGGGGTCATACCGGTATGTACGATCATGCGCTGTCTGACAGGCACCGGACACACCGTTGGTCCCCTCATGGATGGTACGATTAGAGCGAGGCTCGTGTGATGTACATCATGAGGGCTGGGTACCAATCGAGTGGACTCTTCGTTTAGTATCGCTGGGGGAAAGGCATTGTTCGGGTGCTTACCTCGGGTATGTTATATACCGCGAGTCGTGGATGACACGGTAGTTCCCCGAGTCTTGTGGGTAAAGTGTGCAACCTCTTTAGAGTGTAAAACTATTTGAATAGTCGTGTCCAAGGTCAAGGACAGTTGGGTGGTGCTACTTATGCCACGTCCGAATGTTAACATAAACCTTGGTGTGAGTACGGGTGTGATGGTGACAAGAGGTCACATGAGCTAAGTCCGATGACTTAGCGTGAGGATTGAACTAAGTCCAATGACTTAGTGTGATGAGTGAACATGAGATGTTCAACCAATACTTATGATGATATCTGCAATTTGTTCACATGGATACCTGCTAGTTGTTGATGCATGCTCACTAGTTACTTGATCATGTCATTTGCATACAAAATTAGCTTTCTGCAAATTTACCTACTTAGTGCTATATCATGCATCATTGTTACCTTGTTCCACAATCTTAGGTTGCTTGCGAGTATATTCAAAGTACTCATTGGCTTGCCACTAGTTATTTAATTGGCCAGGCATGGAAGAATAGGAGTATGTTGAAGAGTTTGTTGGAGACGAACATGCGAACTAGGATGCTTCCCAGTCAGAATGCCTGTAGGTTAAGGCAGATGGCATGGGTTCACGCTATCGACCAAGATTTCCGATGCTTGTTCTATTTTAAGTGATTGGCCCGTGTGGCCCTATCTATGTAAGACTTGACCTTCATGGTCCTTATTGTGTAAGACGCTAAATGTGGATGTAAGACTCTTGTTATTCAGCTTCTGTGTGTTCAGTGAGCATTGATCTCTGGGATCACTGTACACGTGCATTCGGTGATCACGACTTATGAGTCGAGGTCCCCACAACGCCCAAATGTTATGGACCCCATGCCACGTCTTCCAAGTCCTCAATAGTCTGGCCCTGCTAGACCCACTGTCTTAGATATTGAAAGGTTCAGGCTGAACAACACTTTCTTCGCCTCCGAACGCAATCCATTCAAGCATGCAAGAATACAGTCTGACAGATTCTAGAGTGCTCCACAACGTCAGTACTACATATGTGTGATCTATGGTCAGAACAGGATCTTTCCCCACAGACATCTCAGCTTTGAAGCTATGAAAGGTCTTCCCTGCTCTAATCAAGCACTAGATTGTCTTCGAGATGTGGGATTACTGCCCTTTTGCACAAATCGTGAAGACTGGAATGAGCAACTCATCCTCCAGTTCTATGCAACGCTTCACATCTCTGGCTTCGGTCGTGACTTGAACACTTGGAATATGGACTTCATGTAAGGGATGAACACATTACTGCCTCCCCGCTGGAATTCTTTCCTGCAACACCACTTGTTGTCTCTAGTGAAGATTTGGATCCTCGCTCTGAAGCCTATGAGGCTGCCACTCGAAGCCTCTTCCATATGCGAGAACCCAATATGACTGAGACGCTCACCTTGATGAAGCCTTTGGCTCGAGATGCAGAGTTGCCCACCTCCTTCTTTGTTGATGATCTCCAATATGTGCCTAGAACCATCTACCATATACTTCGGCACACAATATGGCCGATCAAAGGGCACAACTCAACTCGCAAGATTGAAGGGCCTCTAAAAACATTGCTCTACAACATTTTTAATGGCATCAGGTTCAATATTCAAGATTTATTCCTTCGTAACCTTGCAGCCAATGGTATCAATGTCCTCGAGCCAAAGATATATGCTCCCTGGATCATGTGCTTCATCAAATACAAAACCAACACCGGGTTTCTTCCCTCTACGCGCAACCATGGCATTTATCTTCCGGATATTGAAGTTGTGCAAGCATATATGTATCCATCCAAGAGCAAGAATCCTATTGTAGAAGGCGCTAGTGGCACTGCTGATGTTGAAGGTCTTCACATTCCCTTTGATCCTTCAAGGGCAGGACTTAATGGTGCTCTTTGACAACCAAGATCTGGTGCTACCAACACTGAAGCCACTGCTAGCACCCTACCTCGTCAATGCCTGCCCAGAAGAGGTGTGCACTCACTGATCGTGAACTTCTCATTTCACTGATCCAGAAGCAAGATAGGCATCATGAGTGGACTCGATACCAGATGTAATCTGTTATGCAAGACCTCAATCATGTTCGCAATCTGGCCACCAAGAATGACTTTGTTGCCTATGAAACCAGTCGTCTCTCATTGAGGACCTTAACCATGCTGACACATGAGGATGAGCTTCGTGAAGATGGATATCATCCACGCTACAGATTTGGTGCACCACCTTTCCAGCGTGGAGAAGTGGCACAAGACTCCATCGCTCGAAGATAGTGACTGATACGTCTCGAACGTATCTATAATTTTTTATTGTTCCATGTTGTTATATTATTAATCTTGTATGTTTTACAATCAATTTATAGCAACTTTATATCATTTTTTGGGACTAACCTATTGATATAGTGCCAAAGTGCCAGTTGTTGTTTTTGCTTGTTTTTTTACTTCGCAAAAAATCAGTACCAAATGGAGCCCAAACACTACAGGGAATTTTTTGGAACTTTTATGGACCAAAATTAGAAAGATGGGCCAAACAACACGAGAAGAGGGGGCCCAGGGTGGCCACCCTCCACCAGGGCGTGCCAGAGGCTCCTGGCATGGCCTGGTGGAGGGTGGGCACCTCGGGCAACCCCCAACTGACTATCGAGCCTATAAATTCCCTAAAAATCCAAAAACCCTAGGAGAGTCGACGAAACACAATTCCAGTCGCCGCAAGTTCCATAACCTCGAGATCTAATCTAACAGCATCACGGAGGGGTTCATCTTCCTCATAGGTGCCTCTCCGATGATGCATGAGTAGCACACCATAGACCTAAGGTCTGTAGGCACTAGCTAGATGGATTCCTCTCTCTCTATGTTTCTCAACACAATGGTCTCTTGGAGATCTATTTGATGTAATGACTTTTGATGTGCGTTTGATGGGATCCGATGAATTTTGAGTTCATGATCAGTTCCTATCCATGAATATTATTTGAGTCTTCTTTGATCTCTTATTTGCATGATTACTTATAGACTCGTATTTCTTCTTCGAATCTTTGGTTTAGTTAGACCAACTAGATCATTTTTTGTTACCATGGGAAGAGGTGCTTTGTGATGGGTTCAATCTTGCAGTGTTCTTTCCTAGTGATAGAAGGGGCAGCAAGACCGCATGTATCGTTGCCATTAAGGATAACATATGGGATCTATTCCTACATGAATAGATCTTGTCTACATCATGTCATCGTTCTTATTGCATTACTCCGTTTCTCCATGAACTTAATACACTAGATGCATGTTGGATAGCGATTGATGTGTGGAGTAATAGAAGTAGATGCGGAATCGTTTTGGTCTACTTATCTAGGACTTGATGCCTATATAATGATCATTTCCTGGATATTGTCATGATTATTTTATCTTCTATCAATTGCCCAACAGTTATTTGTTCACCCACCGTGAGCTATACTCATGAGAGAAGCCACTTGTGAAACCTACGGCCCTGGGTCTACTTTTCCAACATATTGCTTTCCGATCTACTATTTGGAACTTTATTTTTCAGATCTGTTATTCCAAAAAACCAAAAATACCTTGCTGCACTTTTTGTTTATTTATTTTACTTTGTGTTCTTGCGAGATCTATTTTCCAAAACTATCACTACCTAATCTATCTTACTACCGTAGAGAGTGTGACAACCTCTCTTTCGCGTCGGGTTGCAAGTATTTGTTGTTTGTGTGTAGGTGATGTTTACGTCGGTGTGTGATCTTCCTCTACGGATTGATACCTTGGTTTCATAAACAGAGGGAAATACTTACCATTGTTGTGATGTGTCATCCCTTCCTCTTTGGGGAAATACCGACGCGGTCTCAAGCCATGTCAAAGGAATTTATGGCGCCATTGTCGGGGAGGAAGCAATCTTATCTACCAGGTTCCTAATAACAAATCTCATTTCCTTGCAATTTACATTATTTGCCATTTGCCTCTTGTTTTCCTCTCCCCCACTTCACCAATTTGCCATTTTATTTGCCCTCTCTTTGTCGTTTGCTTTTTTCTCGTCAGATCTCTTGTTTGCTTGCAATCTTGTTTGTGTAGTCACGATGACTCAAGAAAACACCAAGTTGTGTGATTTTTTAAATACCAATAATAATGATTTTATTAGCACTCCTATTTCTCCTCTCTTCACTAGTGATATTAATGCCTCTTTGTTGAATCTTGTCATGAAAGATCAATTTTTTGATACTCCTAATGAGGATGACGCGTCCCATCTAAATACCTTTGTGGAATTATGCGATATGCAAAATAAAAAAGATGTGGACAATGATATTGTGAAGTTGAAATTGTTTCCTTTATCTTTGCGGGATCATGCAAAAATTTGGTTTTCTTCTTTACCTCGCAATAGCATCGATTCTTGAGATAAGTACAAGGACACTTTTATTACTAAGTATTTTCTAGACGCTAAAATTATTTACCTTAGGACACAAATCATTAATTTTAAGCAACTTGAGCATGAACATGTTGCAAAATCTTGGCAAAGAATGAAGTTGATTCTAAGAAATTGTCCTACACATGGTTTAAATCTTTGGATGATCATACAATTTTTTTATGCGGGGTTGAATTTTGTCTCTAGAAATCTTTTAGATTCCGCCGCGGGTGGTACTTTTATGGAAATTACTTTGGGCTAAGCTACCAAATTTCTACATAATATCATGGCAAATTATTCACAATTGCATATCGAAAGAGCACCTACTAGTAAAAAGGTTAATTCGGTAGAAGAAATTAGCACTTTGAGTGAAAAAATTGATGCTCTTATGAAGTTGGTTGCTTGTAAAAATGCTCCTCTTGATCTTAATGATGCGCCTTTGTCTACTTTGATTGAGCAAAATAGTGATTCCGTAGATGTGAATTTCATCTCGCGAAACAACTTCAATAACAATGCTTATAGAGGTAATTTTAATCCAAGGCCTTTTCCTGGAAAAAAATTTGACTGAACATTGTAAGGGAATCCCCCCATAGCCTATTATATTTTATTGATCATAGAGAAAATATGTACATGATTACCTCGGTAACTAGAAGGAAGAAAAGAGAAACTAATGCATCTAAACTAGGGGGTAAAGAGAATTACATTAAGGGGGTAGGAAAGATATCCACTTCAGCAATTCTTCCTAAAACTTTGGCTTAATCTTGTGTGCCAGCAATAGCATATCAGTCACAAAACCTGATTTCCATTTAGAAAATCGAGGCTGCACGTTCTTTAAAACCTTGGCATTCCTCACCAACCAAACATTCCAGCAAGCAATGAACACCACCTTAGAGAAAAAAGGCTTCTGGAAGGAACTTTTGGCATGAGAAGCAGCAAGGGACATGTCATTACTCTCCCCAATCAATTTGCAAGTAATTCCAAACCCTTTGACTGAAAAGGCAGGAGAAGAACAGATGATCTCTATCTTCCCTCACTTGGGCATGGCATGTCCTGCAATTGACTCTGTCATTTATATGACATTGCCTTCTCTCTACCATGACCTTGGTATTTAACCTATCCATGATAAGCATCCAAGCACACACCTTGATCTTCAGGGTGTAGCAGCTAGCCCATATCCAATTAAGCAATGGATTGAAAGTGAGCTCTCCATGGGCATATGAATAAAAGGATTTTGGGGTATAGGGTTTATTAGTTCCAACCCAAGACCATACATCACATTGGTTTGGACTGTGATCAAGCTCTCCCAGAAGGTTTTGAAGCGATGAGAGTTCACCATATGCCTCCTCAGATAAAGGGAGATTAAACCGAGCGGATAGATCATTATAGTTCAATCCATCCTTCACCAATGTCCAACTATCCTTAACATAAGATAATAATCTTGAAAATCTCTCTTTTAGGGGTACAACTGAATTCCCAATATTCCATTTGTCCTGCCAGAACAATACAGTGTCCCCTTGGTTAACTTGCACCCAAGTCACTTCTCTGAAATTATCCATCAACTTTAGCACATTCTTCCACCAATATGATCCACATGGCTCCGTACCCTGAGGTACCCTCTCATGATAATATGTATTCCATATTAAATTAACCCATGGCAGATCCTTCATGTTCGGAAATTTATGAGCATGTTTCATTAATAGGGCTGCATTCTGTAACCCAAGATTGAGAATTCCAAGGCCTCCTTTATTTTTGGGTCTACAAATCAGCTCCCAAACAGCAAGATATGGAGAGTTCTCCTGCATGTTCCTTCTCCAAAAACACTGCCTCTGAATTCCAAGGCCTCCTTTATTTGGGGGTCAATATGGAAGTTGGCCATTGATGCAGCGGTTTTCGCAGGCGATGGAGGAGGAGGACTTGCTGTCGGAGGGCAAGACGGGGGTTTTGGTTGGTCACTGATTGGACTAGACAGAACAAGGGAGGAGGAGGAGCATGAAGCGTCAAGCGTAGGCCTTGTTGGAGTAACCGCTTCAATGAAGGAAGTGGGTCCCACCGATTTCGGTTGTGTTAATGGTTTCCTCCTCCAAACTAGACCTTGTTCCTTAGCTAGCGCCTCACAATCCTTTATAAGATGGCCTTCTCGTAGACATGCCGAGAAAATCATAACTGCAAGGCAATTAGCCGCAAAGTGTCCCACCTGGGAACAAACCTAACATGTTAGAATATCTGTGACCATGCTAAAAAACAGATTATTGAAAGAATTTTTAGCCTCTTGAGTCGATGGTATAATTAAATCATTTGTCCCCAACTAGGTCGAGTCTGATTTTTTCCAATTGGGTCGAATCCGATGATTCCGAAGAAGTCACGGGCCCATCAACTTGATCATCAAACATTATGGGATTTGAAAGTCCAACATTCCTGCCATGAATATCTGGCGTGACAGGCACGACAAGATCTGCACCTGCCACACCCATGGTAGTAGCCAAATTATGGAGATTCGAGATTCCTGGATCCCCGCTGGTTTAGACCTCTTTCCTAGGATTAACCAAGGTAGTTGGCGAAGATTGAGGAACCATCTCGAAAGTGATGTGTGGAGAGGCAATGGTCCACTGGAGTTCTGCCGACGGCGAGGGGTGGATGACAAGTCGCTCATGTGGTGGCAGATTGTACCCAACATATTAGAGAGCAATGATATCATCTTGCGAGGCATATTGTTATAGGATTGCAAAAGATAACTTCTTATGAGCCAAAGAGCCAGATTTCATTGCAGATGTGACAGGTCTGGAATGCATTGCCATCAGACCAAGAGCAGAACGTCACTTGGACGGGCTCACCAGAATCCATTCCGCATCACACTGTTTCTTCCACAATTTAAATTCACCACCAATTTGGTCCAGCATTACCCCAAATGTGGAGGAAACACTTGAAACAAGAACATTTGTAAGAACACAGATCAAGAATATGGAACCCAACTTGTTTGCAGGAAACCCTAAACGAAAAAACCTTGTCCTTAATACACTCAACCATAAGATCAATGGCTGAGCCACTAATCACCGACTCCAGAGCGGCAGAAAAAGAATCATCAGTCAAATGGAAAGCATGTCGGCTAAAGGAGACCAGCATGATGAAAGAACGCCAATGATCCATCGGGTGCACTAAAAGACCAGATTGCCTAAACACGTCATCCGCAAAAGCCGCCCCATGGGAGAAAGCCAGATACAAATTGGTGCCAGCACGAGAACCCATTGAGAAAGATGTTTCCGAGGTCAGGAGAGATCACCTGAGTTGATGGCTGGAGGGAAAAGTGAGTGAGCCAACTATAAATCCAGATCGCCATGGAGTTGTCGGTGGGGAGCATGCGCTGGTGGAGTCGCCATCTATCAAGCTCCGGTAATAATTATGGTAATTCCTCTGGTAATTATAATAATAATAATAATAATAATAATAATAATAATAATAATAATAGGAACATCTCTCATCTTGAGAATATTTTTACAGAATTTATCAATGCTCAAAAGTCTTTCAATACTACAACAGAAGAAAAGCTGAATAAGATTGATGATATGCCTAGAAGCATTGATAGAATTTCCAATGATGTTGAAAATCTCCAGTTGCATTCTTTTCCACATAAGATCAATGAATCAATTAAGGCTTTACATTTTTCTATGTATGAAAGTAAGAAAAGAACCGCTATGCTTAGAGCTAAAAGAGAATTTTTAGAAGAAAAAAAATGTTTTCTAGTGATTACTTTCATAACAATGATGAAGATCTGAAAATTATTGGTGTTTGCTCTATTGATTCCTTGTTTATTAATGTCAAATTTATGATAAAGGGACTGGAGAAGAGTCAACTTTAGTTAGAGGGCGTCCCAATGATTTGGAGGGTGAAAATCTTGATGAAAATTTTGATAAAAGTGGGTTTGGAGAGGTCAAAACTTTAACTAGTCATGTGCCCACTACCTTTGATTTCAAAGACTTTAATTATGATAGTTTCTCTCTGGTTAATTTTATTTCTTTGCTGCAATCTATGATAAATTCACCCCATGCTTATGAACAAAATAAAGCTTCTACTAAACATATCATTGATGCCATGATGAAATCCTTAGAAGAGAAGTTGGAATTAGAGATTTCAATTCCTAGAAAATTACATGATGAGTGGGAACCTAGCATTAAAGTCAAGATTAATAATTATGAATGCTTTGCTTTGTGTGATTTGGGTGCTAGTGTTTCCACAATTCCGAAATCTCTATGTGATGTGCTTGGTCTTACCAATATTGAAGAATGTTTTCTTAATTTGCACTTGGTGGATTCTACTATTTAAAAACCTTTGGGAAGAATTAATGGTTTTATTATTATTGCAAATAGGATCTATGTTCCATTGATTTTATTGTTCTTGATATTGATTGAAATCCGTCTTGTCCTATCATACTTGGTAGACCGTTTTTACGCACTATAGGTGTCGTGATTGATATGAAAGAAGGCAATATTGAGTTTCAGTTTCCTCTTAGAAAGGGTATGGAACACTTACCTAGAAAAAAATTAAGCCACCATATGAATCAATCAATAGGTCCTTCTATGGAGTTCAAACTAAGGATGACAATACTTGCATACTATGTGTTATGCCTAGCTAGGGGTGTAAAACGATAGCGCTTGTTGGGAGGCAACCCAATGAATAAATTATTTCTATCTTTTTCTTTCTGTTTTTGAGTGTTTGTGTCAAGTAATGCCTTTAGGATGATCAATAAGATGAGTAGAAACAATGTTGAAGCTGAAACAGAAACTTTGTTCCAAGTGCACGAATTTTAATTTTTACTGGAATTTTATATTGATCTGAAACTTTAACACATTATTTCTATACAAATTCTTTACGTTGTACTAATTTTTCAAAAATTTAGATTTATAGAAGTATTGGTAGAGTACAGATTACTACATAATATTCTGTCTGAAACAGATTCTGTTTTTGTTGCATTGTGTGCTTGTTTTGATGCTATGGCTTGTATCGGGGGGTATAACTCATGATAAAGTTAGAATACAGTAGGTATAATGCAATAATAGAATATGAATGGGTTTACAAAAAAACCTAAAGTGGTAATTTGCTTTATTATACTAACGGTCTCACGAGAATTTTGTCAAGTTTTGTGTGATTGAAGTTTTCCAGTTTTGGGTGAGATCACGATGGATGAAGGAATAAGCAGTTAGAAGATTCAAATCTTGGGTATGATACAGCACCCCAAGGTAATATCCAAAGAGTAACAAGCAACTAAGCTTGGGGATGCCCCGAGTAGCATCCCCTCTTTCTTCTAACAACCATCGGTATACTACTTGGAACTATATTTTTATTCGTCACATATCATGAGTTTTGCTTGGAGCGTCTTGTATCTTTGCTTTATTTTCTTTTATCCTTGCTGCACACACCTATTTGAGAGATCCAAAATATGCTATGATTTGTTAGAATTGCTCTTTATGCTTCACTTAAAACTTTTGAGCAAAGGAATTACTCTAGTGCTTCACTTATATCTTTTTGAGCACGACGTGCTTTTACATGTTTGGAGAAATGCTCTCATGTTCACTTATATTAATTTGAGAGTTAGTAATTTTGAATAAATTCTCTCATGCTTCACTTATATTATTTTGAGAGATGAAACTTGTATGCTCATGTCCTTCACTTATATCCATGTGAGCTTATCGAAAGCAATTACAATATATGAAAATAGTCCCAAAGTGATAGATATTCAAGAGGGATATAATAAAAACTTTCATGAAGATCATTGGACAAATTA
Organism: Hordeum marinum; assembly: GCA_022496015.1. NCBI lineage: Eukaryota > Viridiplantae > Streptophyta > Magnoliopsida > Poales > Poaceae > Hordeum > Hordeum marinum. The sequence goes on along the minus strand of CM039678.1, from coordinate 333,153,967 downwards.
AACTTGATTCTTCGTAATAGTTTTGAGACATGACAATAGTGATACGTTTGTTATGTTGATGAGTAATTATGCTTAGTAAGAATATTGGTGTTAAGGTTTGTGATTCCCTATGCAAGCACGAAAGTCAATAGTTGTGCTACGAAATTACATCCTACTTATGGTGCATTATTTAGTGTTAGTTATGCTTAATGCTCGATTATGTGATTTTTCGTTTCGTGGTTGGATGCTTCTCAATCTCTTGCTAGCCTTCAGTTGTACTAAGTAGAAATACTACTTGTGCATCCAAAATCCTTAAATCAAGTTTTGCCATATGAGTCCACCATACCTACCTATATACGCTATTTCCTTGCTGTTCCAAGAAAATTTGTATGTGCCATCTCTAGACTTTCAAAATAAATTTTCCTTTTTGTGTGCTCGTACCGCTCATGAAACAGTAGGGGGTGACCGATATTTTTTCATGCTATATGTGTTATTCTCAAGATGAGTGTTTATTCACTTGTCATTGCATAAGAGTATGGCGGTAATAGGGATGCCGAGTCCCAAAATAAAAATGAAAATCAAATTACTTTATGTTGTCAAATAATAAATTCCTTGGAAAGTGTTGGTATGGAAGGCAACCGTGGATTTGGCTAGCCACGGAAAGTGAAAGTTTGGTGGAAAATGTAATAAACTTTATTTTCTGTTTGGGAACCGCCTATGATGCATCTAGTGTGGAAAGATATTGAAATCTCTCAGTCGTTTTCATTGACAGGAAAGGCATGACACTCAAAATATTTTTCTCTATCAATTTAAACACTTGAGCTCTAGCACCTCTACAAATCTCTACTTCCCTCTGCGAAGGGCCCATCTATTTACTTTATGCAATTTTTATTTTCAATTTGAGTCTCCATCTTCTCTTATAAAGCACCAACTAGGGGGCACTATGATCGTACTTGAGCATTAGGTGTAGCTAATATTTGAGTGTGTATTGTGAATGGATCAATGATTAAGCATGATGGGCTAGGAATAACTTGCTTTAGTATTGATACTTTGAAAGACATTGCTTGTTGATATGCTTGAGTATTAAAGTTTTCATGTCAATACTAGACTATTGCTGTGAACCATATGAAAAGTCCAAATGTCCATGCTATCAAGAAAAGAATATGTGATGAACATGATAAGCAGCATTCCACATCAAAAAATCTGTTTTTATCATTTACCTACTCGAGGACGATTAGGAATTAAGCTTGGGGATGCTGATACATCTCCAGCATATTTATAATTTTTGCTGGTTCCATGTTGTTATATTATCAATCTTGGATGTTTTACAATTATTTTATAGCAACTTTATATCATTTTTTGGGACTAACCTATTGACATAGTGCCAAAGTGTCAGTTGCTGTTTTTGCTTGTTTTTTTTACTTCGTAGAAAATCGGTACCAAACGGAGCCCAAACGCTGCTGGGGAATTTTTGTGGATTTTTATGGACCAGAAGAAGAAAGATGGGCCGAACAACACCAGAAGAGAGGGCCCAGGGTGGCCACCCTCCACCAGGGCGTGTTAGAGACCCCTAGCACAGCCTGGTGGAGGGTGGACACCTTGGGCACCCCCCAACCGTCTATCGAGCCTATAAATTCCTTGAAAATCCAAAAACCCTAGCAGACTCGACAAAACACAATTCCAGACGCCGCAAGTTCCGGAACGTCGAGATCCAATCTAACACGATCACTAAGGGGTTCATTTTCCTCATAGGTGCCTCTCCGATGATGCGTGAGTGGTCCACCATAAACCTACGAGTCCGTAGGCAGTAGCCAGATGGCTTCCTCTCTCTCTATGTTTCTCAATACAATGCTCTCTTGGAGATCTATTTGATGTAATGACTTTTGTGGTGTGTTTGTTGGGATCCGATGAATTTTGAGTCCATGATCAATTTCTATCCATGAATATGATTTGAGTCTTCTTTGATCTCTTATTTGCATGATTATTTATAGCCTCATATTTCTTCTTCGAATCTTTGGTTTAGTTAGGCCAACTAGATACATTACTCTGTTTCTTCATGAACTTAATACACTAGATCCATGCTGGATAGCGGTCAATGTGTGGAGTAATAGAAATAGATGCAGAATCATTTTGGTCTACTTATCTTGGATGTGATGCCTATATAATGATCATTGCCTGGATATCATCATGATTATTTGATCTTATCAATTGCCCAACAGTAATTTGTTCACACACTGTGCGCTATACTCATGAGAGAAGCCACTAGTAAAACCAACGGCCCTCTGGTCTACTTTTCCAACATATTGCTTTCCGATATACTATTTGTAACTTATGTTTTTAGATTTATTGTTCCAAAAAAACCAAAAATACCTTGCTGCACTTTTTGTTTATTTATTTTACTTCGTGTTCTTGCGAGATCTATTTGCCAAAACTATCACTACCTAATCTATCTTATTACTGTAGAGAGTGTGACAGCCTCTCTTTCGCGTCGGCTTGCAAGTATTTGTTGTTTGTGTGTAGGTGTTGTTTACGTGGGTGCATGGTATTCCTCTACGGATTGATACCTTGGTTTCATGAACTAAGGGAAATACTTACAATTGTTGTGTTGCATCATCCCTTCCTCTTTGGGGAAATACCGACGCAATCTCAAGCCACATCAGTGACTTCTCCTTGTCGGCTCCTTCCACCAACGTCAGGCTTGCAGATGAAGCTGATGATGCAACCTCTCTGCCTCCATTGACTCGGCATCGTGACACTGCACCAGAACCCCAAGACTCCACTGCACCGTCTTCATCGACACCTGGTGGGGACGTGTAGTTTCTCAATGTCTTTGTTCCTTTTTGGTCATTCGATGACAAAAGGGGGGAGAAGCATTGGGTAATAGTCTTCAAACGGGTCTACTAATATGGACTGGGTGTTATCTCTTGCTAAGTTTGCAACTCCCGTTTTCTGAACATTTGTTGTTTTGGGTTGTAAAAACTTAAGTCCCGATGGACGTGTGCACTTTATGTTTACCATACTCTTTGGCGCTTCTTCAAGCTATTTATGTACCCAAAGTCATTCTGCAGACGCCCATTTTTCATTATAAATTTCATTATCTTTGACATATCTTTTAATGCATAGTGATTGGATTACAAGATATAGGGGGAGATCTCCACAAACTATAACCTGCCATGTGCACTTGCATTCAAAGCAAAATCTTCATATGCACATCTTCAGGGGGAGCTCTATATATCTTGTAATCATAATCTTTAAAACCTTATCTTCACATATGCTTGTCCCCGTTCAAAACTTCAACCAGTTTGTCATTAATCACCAAAAGGGGGAGATTGTAAGTGCATCTAGTGCCACCCTTTGTTGGTTTGGGAGTATTGAAGACAAAAATGGTGTAGGGGACTAATGTGTTTGTGAGAGTTCATAGGTTAACACAGATAGAAGTCCCTGGAGTTTCAGTTTAGCAGTCGAAGACGACCCCCAAAAATGTCTGAATACATTGATGATGGTTGAAGCCATTGGTGGATGCGAAGAGCTTCATCAGAAGACAATGAAATGCGAAGATGAAGTCTTTTGGTAGGTTTTGTTTTCTCTTTCCTGATTCATAGGAACCATCATACTGTTAAGTGGGGTCGAAGTGATTGAAATCGGATCCTGACGTGATCCTCAACCCATACCTATGCCTTCAAGTGAAGACAGTGAGAGGAGAACTCTTCCAGAGTTGGTTTAGTCGGCTTTACTTGTATCCCAAGTAAAGTTGCCGCATGCGTTTAAAATCCGACCATGGTGACACGTGTCAGTTGGCCGTTGACCCAGGGTCATTTCGGTCACATCAGGTCGGGTTGCCCGCTAGCTATAAATATCCCACCCCCTCCACCATGAGAAGGTGGCTACTTAGAGAGAGATACGCCTGTGGTCGTTTTGGAGCAACCCACCTCGAATACATTGAGAGATACACATCCTACGAGGATACACCTAAACACCTAGAGCTATAATGTTTGAGCATCACCGAAGGCTTTCTATTCTTAGAGAACTGAAGACTTATTACACTTGAAGACTGTGATCTTCCACGCGGTTAGGCGTTTGGGTCTAGAGCGTTCAAGAGTCAGTGTGGACTGTCGGGTGACCAAGTTTGTACGAGTTTCAGAAGTCTCCCCTGCAGACTTACTTGAGTGATTGCGCGTTGTCTAAGTGACTTTGGCTCAAGGGTAATAAGGTGAAGACAAGGTCTTCTAAGTTCAATCTCAGCCTGCCTAACCAGACGTACAGTTGTCACAACAACTACAGGTCCAACAAATCCTGAGTCTTCGTCAAGCAACTAGTTTTATCTTTCACTCTCTTGCATTCCTATCCTAAATTGTGAAGTCATTGCTTGCATGTTGCCTAAAGAGTTTCTCCGAAGACATTCATATCTACTGCCTATCTTCATACTGTCTAAGTTTGTCTTCGACTCATGTCAGTGTGCATGATGATGATGCTTGATTTTTCTGTATGACTTCACTGTGTTGCATGCCTAGACTAGATCCTTGATTACTATCCCTACCTGATCCTGGTTAAGTTTCCAAATTATTCGAATACATTCCCTCTTTTGAAGACTTTCATAAAAATCGCATATTCACCCCCCTCTAGTCGATAACTAGCACTTTTAGAAGCCATTGAATTCCGGTGAGCTGCACGTTCGTTGGAGTCTCCCCCCCCCCATTTTTTGCTCGCGTCGATCAAGATTTTGTCCGCCTATAAGTTCTGCCCATCAATATGTCATCCCAACTGCATTCTCTCATCTCTCTCCCCCATCCCTTGCACAAAACTCTGCCATGGCGTGACCAGTCTATGCACAAGCAGAGAAGGAGGTGCCACCCTACGAGGACAGGGCGCAGGGCAGCGATGACGATGGGGAACCCTTGGCGCTCCCAAATGAGGTCATGGCAGACCCCCTAACTGAGGCCAGTATAATATGGATTTGTGTAATGCAATGTCGTCGGCTAAGAGAGCCAGGCAGGTGGCGTTCAAGAATGAGTGGGCTCGGGAGCACGCCAGACACCTCGTGACCTGGAATGCCCTTAGTGCCGCATCAGAAAAGGAGGAAATGGAGCTTTGGCAGTGGGCGTGTCGACAAGCAGAGGAGGTGTACGAAGATGTTCGGTACCACGCAATGAAAGCCAGAGGCGCTAGGCCCCTCATCGCCGGGTGGGAGTGGGTCGATAAGCTCGAGTGTACCACTGCCAAAGAGCTTCGATGGTCGCCTAGTGAAATATCCTGCATGGTCATGCACCTCCGCCAACAAGAGGTTGATCGGCATGTCGAGCGTTGCAAAGCAGATGAGGCAGTGAACTCCCTCCGCGTTGGGAAGCCGCCACGCACTAGGGATCTGCTGGCGAGAGGTTGTCGCTTTACTGCTCCCTGCTCAAGGAGGGTGTCGGCGTTCTGGGACTGGGAGTACACAGACCTTCCTGCCTGCGGCCCAGCGAGTGGCCCATCACAACTGCGTGGTATAGCCCAGTGACAAATCCCCCAAGGCAAGACCCTCGTGAGAGCTCCCCGCCTCGCGAGGAAGACAACATCAAGACCTCCGGAGAATGGCATCCCCAGGCTGCCTCCCGAGGAACGGAGATTTCTATGCAAGTGCCCAACCTCCTGAGGACGGGATGACGTGGTTTCTAAAGACAAAGCCAGGCAGGCGCTAGCGGGCACAGGGGGAAGGAAAATTCCCTCTTTCGTGCTAAGGAGACAAGGACATGTGCGGGTTCCCAAGGAATCCCCCAATGGTTTCCTTACCGGTGCAATGAGGCCGAGACAACGAGCTTGGTAGGATGGATGTCATCATCGAGCCCACCACTCCGTCACCCCCCGAAGCTTGGCAAGAGAAGACCACCTTTAGTAAAGATAAGATGTACCTCTTGTCCCCTTTCAAATTTGGCCATTGTGGATCCCTTCCCGCCTGTGCAATAAGGGAAGAGAACCATGGCCCCTATAAATAGCCACTAGCTCCCATCGTAGAGGGCAGGTTGAGTAGAGTTAGTTCATGACCACCAACGGTCCTCGTGAGCCCACCCCGCCACTATGCTAGTTCATACTTAGCCTCCTCATGAGGCCAATCCACCACAAAGCAGGAGTAGGGTTTTACACCGCAAGGTGGCCCAAACCTGGGTAAATCTCCGAGTCCACCTTCTTCCTTGCTCGCACTTGATCATAGTAGATAGGTCGTAGGGTGACAAGCTTGAGACTTTGAGCGGGTTTAGATTCTCGCACACGCCTCGGTGTTCAAACCTTGTGGGTTTTGCAGAGCCCCGAATCCGACATTTGGTGTGCCAGGTAGGGGTGTGTCGAAATCTTCTCCTGTTCAAACCTGTCCTCGCTCTATTGCTCCCATGGCTGACGAGCGTTGGGCCGCCTGCACCGCCCTAGAGGTGCTTGCGGGCCGCAGTGTCCCGCACCGCTTCGTCTCTCCGGCGGCCAACGCGGCTACCGGTTTGGCTGCTTGAAAGAAGCAGAACCCATCGCCGCCACTTGCCATACAACACGGCGGCCGCTCCGCTTTCCCGCCACCACTTTCGCCATGGCATCAACCCCCCGCACTCGCCCCGGGACAGCAGGCACACAGGTCGCGCTGCTCAAAGCGCGTAAAAGGCCTTGTGGTCGTCTCGTCGCACGTCTCGCGACCCCCGGGCCTCGCGTGGTTGCTTGCATCCTCAGCAGGTTGCAAGCACCCATGTTTGGTCATCACGTCAACCAGCTCCTTCGCTAGGGGGCATAGCGCAGCCGCAGCTCGGGACCCTGCAGGCTGAAGGAGGGCCAACGACCGACATCACCTTCCACTCCAAGGACCGTCCTAGGACTACATTCGCCACTAGTGCAGTCCCCATGTTGTGCACCCCCACCATCAGCAATGTTGCGGTTACCAAGACACTCATCGACGATGGCACCAGCCTCAACGTCCTCTCCATAGAGACCTTCAACACACTGCAAGTGCCCTATGACCGGCTTGCGCCTACCAGGCCCTTCTCGAGGGTGCCTCAAGGCTCAACCGTCCCTTTGGGGCAGGTGCACCTCCCGGTCACCTTCGGCACTCGGGCAAACTACTGGACCGAGATGATTGACTTCGACGTGTCCCACATTGGCCTCCCGTACAACGCCATCTTGGGATACCCAGTCCTCGCCAAGTTCATGGCGGCAACGCACCCCGGCTACAACATCATCTTAGTGCCTTGGGACACCAAGTGTGCAGACCCCGACTCATAAGTCGTGATCATCGAATGCACGTGTACAGTTATCCCAGGGATCAATGCTCACTGAACACATAGAAGCTGAATAACAAGAGGCTTACATCCACACTTAACGTATTACACAAATAAGGACAATGAAGGTCAAGTCTTACATAGATAGGGCCACGAGGGCCAAACACTTAAAATAAAACAAGCAGCGGAAATCTTGATCGAAAGCGTGAACCCATGCCATCTACCTTAACCTCCAGGCATTCTGATTGGGAAGCGTCCTAGTTAGCATGTTCGTCACCAATGAAATCTTCAACATACTCCTGTTCTTCCATGCCTGGCCAATTAAATAAACAGTGGCAAGCCAATGAGTACTTTGAATGTACTCACAAGCAACCCAAGTTGTGGAACAAGGTAATAATGATGCCTGATATAGCACTAAGTAGGTAACTTTGCGGAAAGCTAATTTTGTATGCAAATGACATGATCAAGTAACTAGTAAGCATGCATCAACATTTAACAGATATCCATATGAACATGATACGGATAACATCATAAGTAGGGGATGAACATCTCATGTTCATTCATCACTTTAAGTCATCGGACTTAGCTCAATTCTCATGCTAAGCCATCGGACTTAGCTCATGTCACCTCCTTGTCACCAACACATCCATACTCACACCGAATTTCATGAAAACATCCGGACATAGTCTAAGAAGGACCTCCAACTGTCCAGGACCCTGGACACGGCCATTCAAATAGTTTTACACTCTACAGAGGTTGCACACTTTACCCACAAGACTCGGGGAACTTCCGTGTAATCCACGACTCGCGGCATTTAACATACCCAAGGTAAGCACCCGAACAATGCCTTCCCCTAGCGATACTAGACAAAGAGTCCACTCGATTGGTACCCAGCCCTCATGATGTACATCACATGAGCCTTGCTCTAATCGTACCATCCATAAGGGGACCAACGGTGTGCCCGGTGCCTGTGAAGACAGCACATGATCGTACATATGAGTTCGACTCCGTATCAAGAATGACCACACCACTCCCGCCACTAGTAATGCGAGATCCTTGCCAGTACCCACCAAGGTAATCAACAAAGCCCCATCCCATAAGGGGTCTCGGGGTTGCGCATGTAAGGTTGGGATGGTCAGCAGACCTTAGAACTCTACGTTTTTGAAAACACACACTCACTTGCTCCGGCATACCACTTCTTTCTCAAGTGGTTACCCAACCCATCATCATCTCCCTTGGGCATTAGTGTCACCCGACGAGGTTTTCAAAAAAAAGTCTTTGAAATCATCTCTTCCCTTCCATCACTATGCATAGATCCCGATCCCACTTGCGTAGCATCTACTAGCATCCTAACTACACACACCCGCATAACCCTCATAAGCCGGTAGGGTCATGCACGATGCAAGTGTCAATGGTTAGAGTGTCGGAAACAACCCACCGAAGGGGTCACTACTCCACATGATCAAATATGATGAAAGTAAGGTGCTATATGACATGCAATAAAAATGGTTTCTTATCATGGTCAAAGGGCTGCTTGTCTGGCTCAACAAAGTCTCCGGGGTCTTCGAAGTCTTCAGGTCCAACTTCTTCGTCAACCGTGCAATCTATCGTCGTGAAATAAAGCAATAAATTAAGCAACACACCAAACCAAAGCACACAAACTACTATCAAAAATGTTAACGTACTCTGATAAATACTAAATGTCATACTAAAAATAATTCCCTAGGGTTTTATTGTGAAAAATATTTTGGAAAATAATTAACAGAGGCAAAAAGGTGTCTAAATATAGGTTTTGAAATAAAACAGTACTAAAAAAATTTCAAACATTTTTACAAATGGCACTAATAAATTCTATGGATTATTGCAAGCATTTAGGTGGAGGAATTCTTGGATTTGGAATTAATTTGGCCTCTGGGGAACTTTTGGAAGTTTAACAGAAAAAGAAAAGGGAAAAGCCACTGTGCCCTCGGGCCAGAACACAGCAGCCGACTGGCCCACAGGGGAAACCGGCCCAGGCGAGGCGCCGCACACGGCAGGTTTGGTTTTAAACCTGCCCACGGGCCCGGCCTGCCAGCGAGAGAGGAGGGGGGCGAGGGGATGATAGGTGGGCCCCACCTGGCATCCCTCTCCTCACGACAGCAGAGGAGGAGGGGCTCACCGGAGGGCTCCAGGCCAGGGCGGCGGGAACAGAGGGCACCGGCATCCTCGCAGGGCTCTTGCACGTCGGTGGGTGGTCGCGGGGTCACCGGGGGGAGAGGGGAACGCCAGCAAGGGGGATGACCGACGGCGGCAGCAAGGGTTTGGGTCGGGAGAGGGCTCCCGACCACGAGGAAGAGCGCTTTGGGCACAGGGGAGCCGTAGAGGAAGGGGCAGCAAGGAGGGAGGAGCAGGAGGTGTGGGGAGGCCTATTTATGAGCGAGCGCCGGCTCACCATGCATGTTGTGCGCCGGTGAGCTCGGGGTGCTCGCAACAGGCCGTGGGGAAGGGAGAGGACGTGCCCGGGGTGTTCATGAGGGTGGTCTAGGCCAGGGGAAAGTGGATAGAGAGGTGAGGGCACGCGCGTGCGATCTCGCTGGTTGGCCAAGCCGTGCGGTGTCGGGCACGCGCGCAGGAGCCGCCGGAGAGACAGAGAGGAGGGGGCTGACCAAGCGTCGTGTTGTGAATGCCAAGGGGGGCAGAGGGGACAAGCGGAGGAGGCCCAAGGTGGTCGGGGCCGGCCATTGGATGGCGGCTACAGTGCAGGGGCGCACTATAGCACACTCCAGAGCGTGCATATGGCCGGCATTATCGTGGCCTGCATGCTCTGGGGTGCCCCACCTTGTCCAGTATCCTCTGGAGGGTCTGGAGATGCCCCTTGGATGCCTTGAGGCTAGGGAGAGATAGGGAAGAAAAGAAATGGGTAGGGAAAGGTAGAAAAAGATGATGCCATGGTGAAGAATGGGGGTTTTACCCCACCTTACAGTGGTTTGCTGACTTGGGATTTTTACACGGGGTGAAAGGTGACTACAAGAGGCTCTGGTAAAATTTTTGGGGCAAGGGTAAAAGAGTAAGGGGTAGAAATAGGGGTTTTACTAAATCACTAGAAGGTGTTTGATGGTGTTTTGGGCAAGAAAACTTTACCTCCTTACGGAGACACTTACCAGGGTCAAATGTTAGGTAAAGATGACAGGATTCACCAAGTTTGAGCTCAAGAGAATAAAGTTGACAATGAAGATTTGTTAAACCCAAGAAATTTGCAGAATCGGGTTTCTGTAGATCTATTGATGCTAGGCTTTTACCCTTGATGCACCACTTAGTGTATCATCACTATTTGGTCATTAGAGCATTCCCACAAAGTTTGGGGTCAAGGGGAGACACTTCACAATGCAAAGTTGCTCAAACTTGATTCTAGACAGGAATGGTCTTGGGATGGATTGATGAATCAAACCAGCTTGGATTGAGATGAAACTTTGCAAGATCATCACCTATGATAGTGTTGACTTTCTTGAATTTTCCTGGAATTATTGAGAATATTTCTTATAGAAATATTCCAAAAGTTTGATTTGAACAGAAAGGGTTTTGAGGGGTTTTGCCTATGATCTGATCATGCCCTTGTGTTGAAACTCATATATATGGAAAATATTAGTCCACTGAGTTTCCCTAAATTTTCTCAAATATTTTCAAGGCATTTAAATATTTTTTTCCCTAAGAAAACCCATTTCTGGCTTTAAGAAAAAGCCTTTAAATAAAATATAAAAATAATATTTTGTGGTTTTGGGAAGTCTTATATATAGTGGGTTTGAAATAAAGCCTTTCGGAAATAAGGATCCACCTAATTTGAGGACTTGCAGTGCAAACCTCAATTCAGGGGGTTTCGAAAACCTATTTTGAATAAATCATTTTGGGTAAAACAAAATTTGATAAAAATAGTTTTGGGCACTAATCACATGGCATGATCATTGGGCAAGAGGTTTGGGGACAAGGATGATGAATTTAAAGTGGAATAGAATCTAGGAGTGCCACAAATCACAATCATCAAGTAAGCAAACAACATAGCAAGCCAGCACAAGCACATAGAAAAAGTTTTAATTGGATCCAAATTTTATAAATCCAAACATAACAATGTGCTACAAACACAGGGTGTGACAGACCTTCCCCCTTACAAGAATCTCATCCCCGAGATTCCTAGGCTAAGCGCTAAAAAGATAAGGGAACTCAGATCTAAGATAGTCTTCACGCTCCTAGGTTGCTTCAGCTTCAGTGTGGTTGCTCCACTGGACCTTGAAGTGCTTGATGGTGCGGCTTCGGGTGCAGCGCTCAACTTCATCCAAAATGCGAACTGGCCTCTCATGATAAGTGAGATCTGGCTGAAGATCGATGGCTTGATGGTCGATATCCTTGTAGAGGTCGGGGCGGTTGGGAACTTGCAGACACTTCTGGAGTTGCGACACATGGAAGACGTTGTGCACATCCGACATCTCGGAAGGTAACTCTAGCTGGTAGGCGACTTCTCCATGCATAGCGGTGATCTTGAAGGGGCCGATATATCTTGGTGCAAGCTTTCCCTTGACATGGAAACGCTTAGTTCCCTTGAGAGGCATGACTCGGAGGTAGACATGATCTCCGACAGAGAAGTTCACTTCTCGACGGCGAGAGTTGGCGTGGCTCTTCTATCTTGACTTGGCGGTCTCCAGGTGCTCTCGGACAAGTTGAACTTGCTCTTCAGCTTCGTGGAGGATGTTCGGTCCAAAAATCACTCCTTCCCCGGTCTCTGACCAGTTGAGGGGGGTATGGCACTTGCGCCCATACAACACCTCAAATGGTGCCATCTGAAGACTCGACTGGTAGCTGTTGTTGTAGGAGAACTCGGCGAACGGTAGGGAATCTTCCCACTTGGCTCCATACGCCAAAACACAAGCGCGGAGCATATCTTTGAGTATCTGATTTACTCGTTCCGTTTGCCCACCGATATGGGGTGAAAAGCAGTGATAAAGGAGAGCTTGGTTCCCATTGCTTCTTGAAACATCTTCTAGAATCTTGAGGTGAATTGGGTGCCTCGATCTAACATGATCTCCTTTGGAACTCCGTGAAGGCTCACGATACGCTCGATGTAGAGACTGGCTAACTTGTTACCGTCATAGGTGGTCTTGACATGAATGAAATGGGCTACCTTGGTCAGGTGGTCGACAATGACCCAAATGGAATCATGTCCTTTGCTTGATCTTGGTAAACCAGTGATGAAATCCATCCCGACTTTGTCCCACTTCCATTCAGGCACTTTGAGAGGCTGCAATAGCCCAGCGAGTCGCTAGTGCTCAGCTTCGACTCTCTGGCATATGTCACACTTGGCGACGAAGGTGCCTATCTCCCATTTCATGCCATGCCACCAGAATCTTGCCTTGAGGTCTTGATACATCTTGGTCCCTCCAGGATGGATGGAGTAGGGAGTGTCATGAGCTTCTTGCAAGATCAGGTTCTTGAGCTCCTCTTTGTTGGGTACGCAAATGCGATTCCCAAACCATACAACTCCTTGTTCATCCATCGAGAATCCTGGAGCCTTGCCTGCCTTGATCTTCCTCTTGATGCCTTTGATGCTCTGTGTCCCTTTTGAGCTTCCTTAATATCATCCATCAAGGTAGGCTTTGCTTCGAGGCTGGTGAGGAATCCTGGTGCAATCAGTTCCAAGCCAAAGCTCTCAAGGTCTTCATACAAGGCAGGTAGCCTTTCCTTAATCATAGCATTCAAGGAACAAGCCTTTCTTCTTAAGGTGTATGCTACCACGTTGGCCTTTCCGAGGTGGTATTGAACACTGAGGTCGTAGTCCTTGATCAATTCCAACCATCTTCATTGCCTCTTGTTCAATTCCCTTTGAGTGAAGATATACTTCAAACTCTTGTGGTCTATGAATATCTCACATCGCTTCCCCAGAATGTAATGTCGCCATGTCTTCAAGGCATGAACCACGGCTGCCAACTCGAGATCATGAGTTGCATAGTACTCTTCATGAGGACGTAGCTGTCTGGATAGATATGCTACGACTCTGCCTTCTTGCATCAGAACACCTCCAAGTCCGGTTCTTGATGCATCACAATATATCACAAACTCCTTGTGAATATCGGGGGTGGCCAAAACTAGAGCTATGGTCAATTTCTTCTTGAGCTCCTGGAAGCTTTCCTCGCACTTAGCAGTCCATTCGAACTTCTTGCCCTTCTTCAAAAGTTGGGTCATGGGTCGGGCAATGCTTGAGAACCCTTCCACGAACTTGCGGTAGTATCCCGCGAGCCCGAGGAAGCTCCTGACTTCCTTCACGGTGGTTGGGTTTTGCCATTCAGTCACGGCTTCAATCTTGGCAGGATCCACTGACAAGCCTTCGACGGTCAACACCTGACCCAAGAATCCAACTTCATGCAGCCAGAATTCACACTTGCTGAACTTGGCATAAAGCTGGTGCTCTCGAAGCTTCTCTAGGACCAATCTCAAGTGTTCCTCATGTTCTTCTTCAGACTTGGAGAAGACAAGTAAGTCATCAATGAAGATGACAACGAACTTGTCCAAGTACTCCTTGAAGTTAATATTCATGAGGTACATGAAGTAGGAAAGGACATTAGTTAACCCAAATGACATGACCGTGTATTCATATAGGCCATACCGGGTTACAAATGCCATCTTCAGAATGTCTTGGGGTCTCATCTTCACCTGATAGTACCCAGACCTGAGGACGATCTTGGAGAACACCTTATCTCCATTCAACTGATCAAACAGGTCTTCAATCTTGGGGAGTGGGTACTTGTTCTTTATTGTGACTTCATTGAGAGAACAATAATTGACACAGAGTCTGATAGTTCCGTCCCTCTTTGACACAAATAGAACAGGCGATCCCCAAGGAGAGGCACTAGGGCGAATAAATCCCTTTCTGAGTTGCTCTGCCAGTTGCTTCTTCAATTCAGCCAACTCTTTGGATCCCATCCTATAGGCCTTCTTATAGATGGGCCTTGATCCAGGCATAAGCTCAATGATGAACTCAATGTCACGGTCAGGAGGCATTCCGGGCAGCTCATCGGGAAACACATTCGGGTATTCACATACCACTGGCACTTGATCCAACTCGACTCCCGATAGACAGTTAGCCTGAGGGGCTTCAGTGGAGGCGGGGCTGGGAACATACTTCACTTCCACTCCTTGGCTATTGGTCATGGTGACAATCCTTTTGGCACAGTCTAGCATGCCTTGGTGCTTGGTTAACCAGTCCATGCCTAGGACACATCCAAGCCTTCTGACTTCAGGATGATAAAGTCTGCTAGGAAATCTACCCCGTTGATGTTAATCTCAACTCCCTTACAACCTATCCCAGACTTCATAACTGATCCCGAGGTTTGTATCAACATACGACTACCTAGGGGTGTAGGCTTCATGCCACTCTCTAGTGCAAACTTTTGGGTGAAAAAAGAATGCAAAGATCCAAAATCAAACAGTACTATTGCTGGGGTTGAGTTGACAAGGAACGTACCCAGTACGACCGCCGGGTCTTCCTGGGCTTCCTCTACGGTGACGTGATTCACACGACCCTTGCCATTGTTGGGCTGGTTGCGGGGATCTAGTTTCCTTGGTGGTGCTCCACGGGCTTGACCTTGAGCTGCGCATTGGGGCACGGGGCATCTGGCTTCTTGTTGGGGCACAGCCTAGAGATGTGTCCTGGTTGACCACATCCAAAGCATGCGACTTGTCCAGGGTTGTTGTTGAAGTTTCTGCCGTCGTTGTTGTTATTGGGGTTGGTGTTGTAAGCTGGCCTGGGATTGGCATACTGTTGAGGCTGGTAGCTCGAACGAGGTGTAGGAGATCTAGCTTGTTGTGGCTGATAGGTTGGCTTGGCTGGGGCTGGCTGCCAGGGGTGAGGCTTCTGGTTGCTTGAGCTACCCTTGCTGATCATCTTGCGCTTGCAAGTGTCATCTATGGCATGACGCTTGTCTTCCAGCATGAGGGCCTTGTTCACCAAGTCGAAGAAGGTACGACAGTCGTAGACGATGAGCTGGTACTGCAGGACCTGTTGAAGTCCTTCCATGAAGCGTTCCTTCTTGGCAGCCTCCGTGCTGACATCTTCAGGTGCATACCTTGACACCAGGTTGAACTTCTGCAGGTACTCCTTGACAGAGCCACTTCCTTGCTTCAGTGCTCGGAATTCTCTCTTCTTGATAGCCATGATCCCAGAAGGAATGTGGGCGGTGCGGAATCCTTCCTTGAAGTCATTCCAAGTGATCACACGCTCACCTTGCATGACATTGAATCCGTCCAACCAAGCTCAGGCGGTACCTCCGAGGCAGTGAGAGGCATAAAGCACCTTCTCACGATCCTCATTGCAATTGACCAGTGCAAGGAGGTCCTCGATGGTGCGGATCCAGTCATCATCATCCAATGGTTCAGCAGTCTCGGTGAAGGTTGGGGGCGAATTCCTCATGAACTCAGATAGCATGGAGCGGCCATTGTCGTTCCTGCCTTGTTGATGGTTGTTCACGAGGGCCTGAGCCATCTGCTGGATAGCAGCATTGTTGGCTTGGCGCTCCTCCCAAAGAACTTGGAGAATTGAGCTATGGTCATGTTCTCCGATGGAGGTGGTGGCGGGGGAATATCGCCTTGTGGCTGCTCCTGGTGTCCTCCAGCGTGAGCAGCCCCACCAGCTCCCTGCTGCTGGCTTGAATTGCCAGCTTTAGGGTTGGTGAAGGATCTGTTGCGGGTAGCAGTCACCATCCTGTTTGGAGCAGCCAAGTCAAACAACTGGGATAGACGAGAGGATAAGCAACAATGGAAAAGCGTGCCTAAGGGGGTTGGTCGAGTGCAAGTGTGTTAAAACCAGGGTCGAAAGACCAACATATATTAAGATAGACGATGGAGTCGCTTACATGTTGCCTAAGGCAAAAGAGCGACTTGCATCGGGACACAAACAACAAAACAAACAACAAGCACACATGGTTTCATATGAACCATTACACAGACTCGACTTCGCATGAGGGGTACATGGCTGATCCTACCCTAAGGGTTCTCGAACTCAGGTGGTGGAGTGCTTGGTCTCGTAGTCACGCTCCTCTAGGTCTTCCTCTTGTTCATCATCTGAACGGGCATCGTTCCCAGTCGAAGAGGTCGGGGAACGAGGAGGTCCATCCCGATGACGCTTTGCAGGCGGGTCGGTGAAGAGCTCACGGTACTCCTTCGCACTCATACGACGAAGACATGTAGGTGCATCACTAGCTGGGGGTACTCCTCCTCGATACGCGACAGCTTGTTGTCCCTCGGGGGCTCAGTCCTTCTTGATCTTGTCTGGCTTCGTCTTGGCTTGCCAAAGTAGCTCTCAGGTGTGGTGAAGTTCCTCGCGGAGCTTCACGGACTCCTTCATCAAGTTGTGAACCAGGCTATCAGCGGAGTGGCTGAAGTAGGTCTGGAACCTGAGTGGTGTTTCATCCTCCTTGGTTGGAATCAGCGTCCAACTCTCTCCAAGGTCATCCTTCTTGAAGGGAAGGTAGCGAGTAGCCGGCTTGTCAGCCATCTCTGGAATGAGGTCTAGAAGGTGTAGGAGTGCCTTGCGTGTAGCTGTCTTGACCGCAAGTATCATGGTCTCCATCAGTGGTCCCTCAAAGAACCAACTGGTCGGGGAGTCGTTTGCCTTCACGACCACATCCACGTGGTACTCCTTTGTGACAGCATCGACCCAATGCTCGTGGTAGAGGAAAATGGGTGGTTGGCGAAACTGGCACTTCTACAGGCTGTCCCCAAGGAGTAAGGGAAAGCCGGATGTCAGGAAGGCTTCAAGTATGACGGCCATCTACAAAGGTTTGAAAGGAGGAGAGTCAACAGAGTGTTGTGTGCAGATGAGAATGGGTAAATAGTGCAGAATTCCTAAGTACAAATGCTAGGTGGAGTTTTGAAATTTGGTTTTATCCTAACTAACGTCCATGCTAACCAAGGGCTTCCTACAGTCAGGATGGCTCTAATACCAGCTCTGTGGGGACCCCGACTCATAAGTCGTGATCACCGAATGCACGTGTACAGTGATCCTAGAGATCAATGCTCATTGAACACACAGAAGCTGAATAACAAGAGTCTTACATCCACACTTAACGTCATACACAAATAAGGACCATGAAGATCAAGTCTTACATAGATAGGGCCACAAGGGCCAAACACTTAAAATAAAACAAGCAGGGGAAATCTTGATCGAAAGCGTGAACCCATGCCATCTGCCTTAACCTCCAGGCATTCTGACTGGGAAGCGTCCTAGTTAGCATGTTCGTCACCAACAAAATCTTCAGCATACTCCTGTTCTTCCATGCCTGGCCAATTAAATAACCAATGGCAAGCCAATGAGTACTTTGAATGTACTCGCAAGCAACCCAAGTTGTGGAACAAGGTAATAATGATGCATGATATAGCACTAAGTAGGTATCTTTGTGGAAAGCTAATTTTGTATACAAATTACATGATCAAGTAACTAGTAAGCATGCATCAACATTTAACAGATATCCATATGAACATGATATGGATAACATCATAAGTAGGGGATGAACATCTCATGTTCATTCATCACTTTAAGTCATCGAACTTAGATCAATTCTCATGCTAAGCCATCAAACTTAGATCATGTGACCTCCTTGTCACCAACACATCCATACTCACACCAAGTTTCATGAAAACATTCGAACATAGTCTAAGAAGGACCTCCAACTATCCATGACCGTGGACACGGCTATTCGAATAGTTTTACACTCTGCAAAGGTTGCATACTTTACCCACAAGACTCGGGGAACTTCCGTGTCATCCACGACTCGTGGCATTTAACATACCCGAGGTAAGCACCCGAACAATGCCTTTCCCCAAGCGATACTAGACAAAGAGTCCACTCGATTGGTACCCAGCCCTCACGATGTACATCACACGAGCCTCGCTCTAATCATACCATGCATGAGGGGACCAACGGTGTGCCCGGTGCCTGTGAAGATAGCGCATGATCGTACATACCAGTACGACCCCGTATCGAGAGTGACCACACCACTCCCGCCACTAGTAATGCGGGCTCCTTGCCAGTACCCACCAAGGTAATCAACAAAGCCCCATCCCATAAGGGGTATCGTGGTTGCGCATGTAAGGTTGGGATGGTCAGCAGACCTTAGAACTCTACGTTTTTGAAAACACACACTCACTTGCTCCGGCATACCACTTCTTTGTCAAGTAGTTACCCAACCCTTCATCATCTCCCTAGGGCATTAGTGGCACCCGACGGGGTTTTCAAAAAAAAGTCTTTGAAATCATCTCTTCCCTTCCATCACTATGCATAGATCCCGATCCCACGTGTGTAGCATCTACTAGCATCCTAATTACACCCACCCGCACAATCCTCATAAGGTGGTAGGGTCATGCACGATGCAAGTTTCAATGGTAAGAGTGTCGGAAACAACCCACCGAAGGGGTCACTACTCCACATAATCAAATATGATGAAAGTAAGGTGCTATATGACATGCAATAAAAATGGTTTCTTATCATGGTCAAAGGGCTGCTTGCCTGGCTCAATAAAGTCTCTGGGATCTTCGAAGTCCTCGGGTCCAACTTCTTCATCAACCGTGCAATCTATCGTCGCGAAATAAAGCGATAAAAATAAGCAACACACCAAAACAGAGCACACAAACTACTATCAAAAATGTTAACCTATTCTGATAAATACTAAATGTCATACTAAAAATATTTCCCTGGGGTTTTGTTGTGAAAAATATTTTGGAAAATAATTAACAGAGGCAAAAATGTGTCTAAATATAGGTTTTGAAATAAAATAGTACTAAAACTATTTTCAAACATTTTTACAAATGGCACTGATAAATTCTATGGATTATTGCAAGAATTTAGGTGAAGGAATTCTTGGATTTGGAATTAATTTGGGCTCTGGGAATTTTTGGAAGTTTAACAGAAAAAGAAAAGGGAAAAGCCATTGTGCCCTTGGGCCAGAACACAGCAGCCGACCGGCCCACAGGGGAAATCGTCCCAGGCGAGGCACCGCGCGCGGCAGGTTTGGTTTTAAACCTGCCCGCGGGCCCGGCTTGCCAACGACAGAGGAGGGGGCAAGGGGATGACAAGTGGGGCCCACCTGTCATCCCTCTCCTCGTGACAGTAGCAGAGGAGGGTCTCATCGGAGGGCTCCAGGACACGGCAGCGGGAACGGAGGGCACCGGCATGCTCGCGGGGCTCCCGCATGTTGGTGGGTGGTCGCGGGGTCGCCGGGGGGAGAGGGGAACGCCAACGAGGGGGATGACCAACGGCAGCGACGAGGGTTTGGGTCGGGAGAGGGCTCTCGACCACGGGGAAGAGCGCTCTGAGCACGGGGGAGCAACAGAGGAAGGGGGGGCGAGGAGGGAGGAGCAAGAGGTGCGGGGAGGCCTATTTATAGGCGAGCGCCGGCTCACCATGGACGTGGTGCGCCGGTGAGCTCGGGGTGCTCGCAATAGGCCGTGGAGAAGGGAGAGGACGTGCCTGGGGTGTTCATGGGGTGGTCTAGGCTAGGGGGAAGAGGAGAGAGAGGCGGGGGCGCGCGAGCGTGCGAGATCGCTGGTTGGCCGATCCGCGCGGCGCAGGAGCCGCCAGAGATAGAGAGAGGAGGGGTCCGACTAGGCGGCGTGTTGCGGACGCCAAGGGGCCATACGGGACAAGCGGGGGAGGCCCAAGGTGGTTGGGGCTGGCCATTGGGTGGCGGCTACAGTGCGGGGGCACACTATAGTGCGCTCTAGAGCGTGCATATGGCCGGCATTGCCGTGGCATGCGCACTCTGGGGTGCCCCACCTTGTCCAGTAGCCTTTGGAGGGTCTGGAGATGCCCATTGGATGCCTTGAGGCTTGGGAGATCTAGGGAAGAAAATAAATGGGTAGGGAAAGGTAGAAAAGGATGCTGCCATGGTAAAGAATGGTGGTGAAAGGTGACTACAAGAGGCTCTGGTAAAATTTTGGGGGCAAGGGTAAACGAGTAAGGGGTAGAAATAGGTGTTTTACTAAATCACCAGAAGGTGTTTGATGGTGTTTTGGGCAAGAAAACTTTACCTCCTTACTAAGACACTTACCAGGGTCAAATGCTAGGTAAAGATGAGACTATTCACCAAGTTTGAGCTCAAGAGAAGAAAGTTGACAATGAAGATTTGTTAAACCCTAGAAATTTGCAGAATCAGGTTTCTGTAGATCTACTGAAGCTAGGCTTTTACCCTTGATGCACCACTTAGTGTATCATCACTATTTGGTCATTAGAGCATGCCCACGGAGTTTGGGGTCAAGGGGAGACACTTCACAATGCAAAGTTGCTCAAACTAGATTCTAGACAGGATTGGTCTTGGGATGGATTGATGAACCAAACCAGCTTGGATTGAGCTGAAACATTGCAAGATCATCACCTATGATAGTGTTGACTTTCTCGAATTTTCCTGGAATTTATTGAGAATATTTCTTATAGAAATATTCCAAAAGTTTGATTTGAACATAAAGGGCTTTGAGGGGTTTTGCCTATGATCTGATCATGCCCTAGTGTTGAAACTCATATATATGGAAAATATATGTCCACTGATTTTCCCTAAATTTTCTCAAATATTTTCAAAGCATTTAAATAATTTTTGCCTAAGAAAACCCATAAACTACTCGGCTTCTTGGTGTTGCACCGGGGGATTGAGGCAAACCATGAGAATGTCAAGGCAATTGAAAAGATGCGCCCACCTCAGACCCTCAAGGAAATGGAGAAACTGGCGGGCTGCGTGACCGCCCTGGGATGCTTCATCTCTAGGCTCGGCGAGCATGCCCTACCCTTCTTCAAGCTCATGGAGAGGAAGGGCCCTGTCAAGTGGACCCCGGAGGCAGAAGCGGCTTTCCAAGAACTCAAGCAGTACCTCACAAACCCTTCCATCATGGTAGCGCCCCGCACTCGTCAACCTTTGGTGCTCTACTTGGCGGCAACCCCACATTCGGCCAACGTAGCACTGGTGGCGATCTGAGAGGAGCGCATTAGCGCAGACGCAAGGGGAGGTAGTTCGGGAGGAGCCATACAACATTTGCCACCTCAGGACGGCGCTCCTGAGGGTCTCGCCACCTCACCGACTCCTGAGGCACCTGAGTCCTTTGCACTCCCCGAGGAGCAGGGCGACGCTGATACCCCACGCCTCGTCGAGCGTCTGGTGTACTACGTCAGCACCATGCTGTGGCGCACATGCTACTCCATGCAGCAGAAGCTCTTGTTCGCGCTCCTCGTCGCCTCAAGGAAGTTGCGTCACTACTTCCAAGGCCACCCCATCAAAGTCGTCTCTTCGTACCCCCTGGAGAAGGTGTTGTGCAACCCAAACATTGCCGGAAGGGTTATAGAGTGGACCATTGAGCTACAGGCTTTCCTCCTGGATTTCAGCACAGCCAGGGTCATCAAGGGCACAACCCTTGCTGACTTTGTGGTGGAATGGATGGATGCCCCTGGTCGGGGGCTGGATGAGGGCCAGCCCCTCGCGCCCAGCGGCGAAGCACCCGAAAGATGGGTCATGCACTTTGATGGCGCCTTTGCATGACAGGGCGTGGGGGCTGGAGTCGTGCTCATCTCACCTACACAAGACAAGCTCTACGACGCCGTGAAGCTCTGCTTCAAGCATAGCGAGAAGGTCTCCAATAACATCACGGAGTACGAGAGCTTGATCGTGGGCCTCCGGGCCGCTGCGTCCCTGGGGATCAAGCACCTCACTGTCAAGGGCGACTCCCAACTCCTCGTCAACTTCTCCAACAAAGAGTACAAGCCGAAGGACAAGCGCATGGAGGCATACCTGGAGGAGATGTGTAAGATAGAAAAGCGATTCCAGGGCCTGGAATTGCAGCACGTCCCGCGCGACGCGAACAAGGAGGCGGACAACGTCGCCAAGAGGGCATCGCGCCGCGAGCCTCAAGAGACTGGCATCTTTGAGGAGAGGCTCTTCAAGCAATCGGCAATGCCCCCGGCCACCAGCTCGATGTCATCTCGAGAGGAGCTGCCGCCAGCCCCGCCCTCAGGGGCCTCGGCCTGCGGACCGGCCTCGGGAGCACACTTGCTCTTGGCGCTCAAACCTCAGGCCAATGATTGGACCGAGGAGTTCAAGGCGTATCTGCTCAGCGGCGCCTTGCCACAGAAGGAAGAGGACGCCGAACACACGGCCTGTCACGCCACCACCTACTGCCTGAAGGACGACAAGTTGTACCTTAGGCTCCCGAGCAAGGTCTCGCTGCGGTGCATATCTGAGGAACAGGGGCGCGAGTTGAGGGCCGATATCCATGGAGGCGATTGCGGATGCCACTCCTCGTCTCGCACCCTCATGGCAAAGGCGTTCTATAGCGGTTTCTACTGGCCCACTACGCTAAATGATGCAGCCGAGCTGGTCCGATCTTGTGAGGCATGTCAGTTCCACACCAAGCAGATTCATCAACCAGTGCAAGACCTCCAGACCATCCCGCTCTACTGGCCTTTCGTGGTCTGGGGGCTGGACATACTGGGCCCCTTTCCTCGGGCAGCCGAAGGCTCCCGCTACCTCTACGTCGCCATTGACAAGTTCACCAAGTGGGCGAAAGTGGAGCCCGTATGCGCCATCCCTGCCGGCTCAGCAGTCAAGTTCATCCGGGGCCTTGTGAGCCGCTTCGGGGTCCCCAACCATACCATTACTAACAATGGCTCACAATTCACAAGCAACCTCTTTAGAGAATATTGTGCTAACCTTGGGACGCAGATATGCTACGCTTCGGTGGCACACCCACGGAGCAATGACCAGGCAGAGCGTGACAATGCGGAGGTCCTGAGGGGCCTCAAGGCGGGAAGCTTCCAGAAGAAGCTTGAGGCCTACGACAAGGGTTGGCTTGGTGAGCTTCAGTCTGTGTTGTGGTCCATCAGCACCACCACGACTAAGCCCACTGGCGAGACCCCATTCTTCCTCGTCTACGAAGCTGAGGCAGTCCTCCCACATGAGGTCAAGCATCGCTCCTCGCTATCGGTGTAGAAATCGGCGGATCTTGGGTAGGGGGTCCCGAACTATGAGACTAGGATCGACGGTAACAGGAGACGAAGGGGACACGAGTTTACCCAGGTTCGGGCCCTCCTATGGAGGTAATACCCTACGTCCTGCTTGATTGTATTGATGGTGTAAGAGGTTACAGAGTTGATCTACCTCGAGATCGTATGTCTAACCCTAGATGAGTTGTCCTCCCTCTATACCCTAAAACCCTCCGGCTTATATAGATGCTGAGGAGGCCTAGGGTTTACACATGGTCGGTTACATGCCGAAGAGATAAACATGCATATTTACTACATCAGACGTGGAGCGCAAGCCATGGTCCTCGAAGCTTCCATCCTGGCAATTGGGCCTTCAGGTCATCTGGTGTTCGGCGAGTGGCCCATACAATCCGGCCCATACAATAGGTTGGCTATCCGAAGACCCCCTAATATAGGACTCCCTTAGTAGCCCCCAAACTTGCCTCCAACACCAAGAGTCTTCAGCTCCAATCGCTTCGCGAACAGAGTCTTCGGCTTGCGAGGTGAGTTCCTTCCACTGAACCATAGTTTGGCCTTTGATGTCAAATAATTCTTCCGCATTACGGCACGTCCGAACTCTGTGAGATAATTCGGCTTTTGAAGGCCAAGCGTCGGGAAAAAGGTAATGTTTCCAGACGATCTTTCTGACGAAAAGTCACAGCCCATCACGACTGATAGGCCAGTGCTAGGCACTCGATGTGCGGCTCGAGGCCGTTCCGGCCACACGATCTCTCCACATAGAGTTAATTATACACCCACAACGGCTCGCGCGTCTCGGGAAGTGGAGGGAATCACGGCGCGACAAGGGGATCCCAAATCGACAGACCTCATAAAAGGAGAAAGAAAACCCCAGAGGCCTCTCACGCTCTCCATTCGACATCTCCGCCTCCTCTTCCCTTGCACCTCCAAAGCACAAATCTAGGTTTCTCCCACCCCCGCTTCCCAGCTCAGCAATGGCGGGATCCAATGGTTAGTGGGAAGTTTCCACCGTCAGTAACCAAGACATCCTCGACCTCAAGAAGGCCGGCTACCTCCCCACCAATATCACTCACCGCGCTGTAGAGAAGGTACAAGTAATCCCTACCCCCAAGCCAGGCAAGAGGGTGGTGTTCATCCCCCACTACATCAGGGGGTTCAGCTTTCCGCTCCACCCATTCGTCAGGGGCCTGATGTTCTTCTACGGCCTCGACTTCCATGACCTTCCGCCAAACTCTATCATGCATCTCTTTACTTTCATCCTCCTCTGTGAGGCATTCTTGGATGTCAAGCCACACTTCGGGATCTGGCTGCAGGTTTTCAATATCAAGCCGAAGTGTGTCGGCAGCAAGCACGCCGACTGCGCTGGTGTTGTCATCAGCAAACTCACGCGCATCGACTGGCCAGCGGGCACCCTCATCGACACCATCAAGGGGTGGCAGAAGGGGTTTTTCTACATCACAGAGCCACAAGAACAAGGTCTGCACCCGGCCGCTGCATTCTGATCCGCCCCCCCCCCCCCCCCCGACCCGGCTAGCTTCATGGCTTGAAAAGGGCCTCGAGTGGGGGTCAAGCAAGGAGGTGGACAATCTGCAAAAGCGGATATGCTCCTTGATCGAGGACGGCACCAAGCTGGCTGATGTGGTTCAGGTGATGTTCCGAAGAGGCGCCCTCCCCTGCCAGTGCCGAGACACACCACTGTGGGCTCGGAAACTCGACGCCGAACCCAGAGTCCGGAAATTCTTCTGCACTATGCGGGAGAAGCTGTGGAAGGCGTTCTTCAAATCGATGAAGAGCTGGACAGCCGAGGGGGAAGGCAAGGGCCTCCATACCGCCAAACTGAACTCCGAGGTACGCCACATCCTAGTTTATTTGGTTTTATTACATAGAAGGTCCATAACCCTTTGTCCAACATGTCTATGCAGAAATGGCTGAAGAAACCCACCAACATCCACAGTCCAGCTCCTCAGCCCGAAGACGAGAGGGCCGGGCTGTTAGCCAAGATGCTCGTGGAGAAGCCTTACAAGCCTCCCATGAAGGAGGAGAAGAAGAAGAAACCAGGTCAGGCTAGTATCCGCATGAGGGATCAACCTGATGTTGCTTCCGAAGACACACCCGCCTCCTCAAATCAGGAGGAGGCCGAAGAGGAAGAAGAAGAAGAGGAGGAGGAGGTCAAGAGCGAGGGGGGAGGCGATCTTCCCCACGCCAAGAGGAGAGCGGCGACCTCGGACGCCCCAGGGCAGGCAGCCACTCCTGCCCCAAAGAGGCCGCGGCAAGTGCGAATGGTCATGTCCAACGAAAGTTCGGACTCGAGCTCCGCGTCCGAAGATGCCGAGGAGGTTCCCCGAAGGAGCCTCAGGGTCAAGCCTCCTCCATCCAGTTTAGGATCCGAAAACCCTTCTTTCTATCGCCGATAGGCTCAGAGTTTGCTAATACGTGGGGTGTTGGTTCAACAGCCCTCCACGTGTCATCCCCATTGGGGTTATATCGGATGGGGAGACCCAGACTACCGAACTGTCGGAGAGCGGGGACACCTTGCATCCCCCCACTCCTGGCGCTACGAAGGACGTCATGGAGGTGTCGTCCCAGCACACTCCAAGGGAGGCGGACACAAGGGGCATGGAGGATACCCTCATGGCCGAAGCTAATGCTTCGGCCACCAAAGAATAGGGGATTATCCCCTGCCCGGACACCGAGGAGACCGGACGGGCGGATAATCAGTCCCCTTCGAGAACGTCTCCGGAGCGCATGGTGCCTTCGGAGGCAGCGGTCCAAACCCCAGTGGGTGATCGGGAAAACCGATCTCCCCGGCACCGCCGACCAACGAGTGGTCGGCCATGGGGGAGGCTCTATCAAGTGCCTCCATCCCCTAGGAGCACCGCACCCTTATGGGTGCGGTATTACAAAGCGTCCAGTCCATTGATAATAGACTGAAGGAGGCCTTCAAAGGTCTCCTTGCAGGCTTTCAAGTAAGTTGCCCGTTGTTTGTGTTAAGATGTTATTTAATCATATTGTATACATGGCAGCCCCCGAGCCCTAGGTGAGTTGAACAAACTTGCCTAGGGGTCATATCTATAGTTCAGAAAGTAAGTGACGATGTGATACATATATTGTATGTGTAGGCCTCGTCATCGGTGGCAGCCAAAAATGACGCCGAATTGGACGAGATAAATCGAAAGCTCAAGCGCTCTGAGGATGAGGTGGAAGCCCTCAACAAAGTTTCAACGATGCTCAGGGTAAGTTTGAATCACATCTTAGTATTCTTCCCCGAATTCTATCAATGCAGTCCTTATAGATAAGTCCTTTTCGTGTTGCAACTTCATAGAAAGAGATGGAAAATCACAGGTCCGAGCTTTAGCGCATCAAAGCTGAAGCGGCCGTGGAGAAGGCGGCGGCCAAGGAAGCGGCCACCGCACTCTCCACCCTCCGAGCCACCAGTGATAAACACCAGGCTCGTGTGGCGGAGATACAAGATGAGCCCCACGATGCCAGCAACAAGTGTGATGCCTTGGAGCAAAAGAACAAGGCGCTCTCAGTCAAGATGTCCACCATGAAATCCGATCTTCATCAAGAGTGGGTGGACAGACGGTTATTCGAGGAACAAGTTTGCCAAGCCAAGGAGATAGCCGATGGTAAGCCATACTCCCTAAATTGCGTGTTCGGGGATAGCAGACTCAAATTGCTGACCCGGGTATGGCGATCCTCAGGCGCAGCCGCCGATCTCCAGAAGAGCATGGCGGAAGCCAACCAGCTACTTGCCTCGTGGGGAGAGGAAGACCAAGCTCGGATGTTCTGGGCGAAGTTCGGAGCCCCCGAGCGTCCTCCTCTGCTGGTGGAACAGCTCAAACAACTGATGGAGCTACACCAGCTAGTGGAGCCGGCCATAAGGGACCTTTGTGTCCGCTTATGGCCCAGCGAGCCACTCCGGAGCAGCTACTTTGGTCTGGTGCAGCGGCTGACTGAAGCTGCACCCCGCCTCAACGCCGTCAAGCACTCCTCCTGCATTGAAGGAGTCTGGATGGCCCTTGCCAAGGCCAAAGTGCACTAGCCGAGGTTCAATCTGATGAAGGTCTCCACCGACCCGCCGACACCCGGAAAGTCGCATCGACGCTCCGAGCTGTACTCCGATGGAGTCATGGAAAGTGCGCGGGTGATTGCGTCACAATGTTCAGGCAAAAGAATTTTTGAATGAAATTGTAATGTGTCCGAAGACTTGCGATAAATTTTAATGATAATAGTATCCGCTCTTATACACTTTTGTCTTCCTTTATAGCTCATGTGTGGTTGCTTAATACTGAAAGATGCGAGTCATCGGCTTCAGCCCCCATGTAGATACTACATGGGGTGTCTATGCCAAAGCACTATGTTCCTTAGCCGTATTAACGGAACCCGAAGGCGGTTTGAGTGCGGCGGACTAGGCAATCGGACTATTATGCTTTATTTCTTTCACTTAACCGAAGGGGCGCAAAAAGGACTACGGGAGGCATACGATTAGCCACCGGGTTTTTTGCAGTGTTCGGACGAGCCGAAGCCAAAGCCGACATCATAGTGTTTTCTCAAAGGGCAAATTCTTCGTATAACACGGAATAACCACTTACGAAGGTTTAAGTGTAACACTTCTAACTTGGGATTCACGGATCGGCTCGCGCATACTATGACAGTCCGTTATCGGCTTTCTCCCCTGAGGCGCTTGACCGGACTATCCGGAAGCACAATCACAGGGGTGCTCCCTTTGCCCTTTAAGACGAATGAGCGGAACATAAAGGGGCAAGCACAGGAGCCGGGCAACCAAACTTAATGACCAAAGACACAGTTCGGAACTGATGCACATAAAGCGAACGCCAAGACACTGAGAACACAATGGTTAAGGCGGTTTGAGTTTGAAGACGAGCCCCCGGTCTAATAGCCAGTGACTTCAAGCCATACTGCACAGATTCACGAGAAGAGGGAGGGAAAAAATTTGGTATGTGCCAAAAACAAAACAATTGAGACGTACTTGTGCTAGGCAACTTCATATTTCCTCAACCAACTCTTATGACTCGGATTGCTGAAGCAACTGTTTACAGGTATGCGAAAAAAAGAGAAAATAGAAAGGCCTAAAGGAGCAGTTGTACGAGGGGTCTTCAATTGTCGACTAAATGTCTTCATTATACCCTATCGCTTGGTGACTCCTACCTTTGGATATACCTTGATAGGTGATAGTGTTCGGCGAACGGACCTTGCAAACTAGGTCTTGAAAAGTCGCCGATAATGTACATGGGCTTTATGCTGCAGGTAGGCTCTTTTAGGAGTGCACGCGTCTGGTCCGAAGATGTGTTGATGGTTATAGTTCGGAGCAACCGAACACCCATCGGAAGTTCTATTGGGGAACATTGCATGGGAAATAAAATTTTCCTACGCACACGCAAGATCTATCCATGGTGATGAGCATCTACGAGAGGGAGAGTGGATCTACTTACCCTTGTAGATCGCTAAGCGGGGAGCGTTAAGAAACACGGTTGGGGTAGTCGAACGTCTTCGCGATCCAAATCACCAAGCGTCCCGTGATCTCATCACGATCCGTCCCGTGATCCAATCACGATTTGTCCCGCAAACTCATCATGATCCATTCCACGATCTCATCACTATCCGTCTCGCGATCTTGATCGCGGTCCTTCCGATCTAGCGCCGAACGGACGGCATCTCCGCGTTCAGCACACGTACAGCTCGATAACGATCTCTGCCTTCTTGATCTAGCAAGAGGGAGCGGAGAGGCAGAAGAGTTCTCCGGCAGCGCGATGGCGTTGCGGCGATGGTGATGGAGCTATTCCGGCAGGGCTTCGCCTAAGCACTGCAGAAAATCGATCTAGAGGAGAAACTATGCACTAGAGGAGATGGTAGCACGTGGCTAAAAATCTAGTGCAAAACCCCTAAAACCTCTAGTATATATAAGAGGAAGAGAGGAGTAAGCTTGGCCCTCAAGGTGCCTGCCCTTGGTTCGGTCGAATCAAGGAGGAGAGGAAGTCTCCTCCTCCAATCCTAGTAGGACTAGGATTCCTCCCTATTTTGCCTTTTTTCCACCTTTTCTCTTTGGGTTTTCTCTCCTAGCCACATGGGCATTGTGTGGGACTTCCATAAGCCCACTAAGGGCTGGTATTCACTCTCCCACAGCCCATGTAGCCTCTTGGGTCGAAATACCCCTCCCGATGGTCTCCCGGTACACTACCAGCACTCCCGGTACACTACCGATGAGCCTGAAACTTTTCCGGAGACAAAATAGGACTTCCTATATATCAATCTTTACCTCCGGACCATTCCGGAGCTCCTCGTGGCGTCCAGGATCTCATCCAGGACTCCGAACAACCTTAGGTCACCACCTGTAGCGACCTGACTCAAAACGAGTCAAGCCTCTGTGTGTTCTGTGCCATCCCTGGATCAGTATGCTGGCACACACAGTACATCAATGTATATATCAAAGTGCAATCACATGTAATTAGCGTAAAACTGATATATACCTTAAAATCTCAGCGGAAACAATCAACGGGAGTGGAGTCCCAATAACACCAACGGCAGGTTGAGTGCAGACTGTAACCCTGAATCGTACTCTTACCCGTCGCAGAGCTTACCTGCAACATAAGACGTTGCAGCCGTGTAGGTCGGTACATTGAATGTACTGGCAAGATCACCATAGCAGAATAGAAGATAAAAACTATTCTATATGCAAAAGGCTTTGTGGCTCTGTGTCTGAGTTTTTTGCGTAAAAGCTGATTTTGTTTTCCTACAACAAAGGAATATCAGGAATTTCACTATAGAGTTACCTATCATGACATGGTTCCGCCAACCGATGTATAAATGCCCACAAGTATCATAAGTTGCCCACAATTAATTATCAGTCCAGTGTTGAGAGTTCAGAGATAGATCCAAGTCTAGAAGCTCAAATTGTCCGTAAACGGGGACACGGCTAATCGATTAGGTTTAACTCTGCAGAGTGTTGTGTACTTTACCCACAAGATTCGTTCCCTCCTGGTAAGTCCTCGCACTGCCGGGTGTTTGAGAACAGGATGAACAAAACATGGTCTTTCAGAGTGCTTCCCTGACTACTGTCGGTGCCCATCCATTCCTAACGTCGACTACATCTCATAGCATTGCCCAGCCAGAGTCACAACAAAGATCAACCAAGCCAGAGCCCATAATAACTTGTGGCTACACAGGTAAGCTTCTGGGCATGAAGTATTCATCCGTCTCTTTGAGTCTGGGTGAAGCTTTCCGCAAGATGTCATGGCGCTTCTCCATGCATCCCGGCCATCCACTGGTTTCTCCAGGGATGCCCAATCAACCATCCTTCACCCAGTAGTGTGTATTGAAACTTGTTTCTCGAGTCTCGAAGTCTTGAGGTCTTGAAGATGCAGGACTTGAAGATGCCTTCACGAAGTTGTCGTCTTGACGTAGAGTCCTCCTTCTCACACCACTCACGAACACTCATACCAGACCCCGTCTACTTTAGCATAGCGGTAAAATAACTAACGTTCCCGGGGCTTTAGTAACAAGTGGTGGGTTCCTACCTCATGCATTCTACTTGACTACAAGAATTTTCAATAACACTACTGGAGGGATTTGTTGAATGATGTCACTACATGCAATAAAACATAGGTATGAACAAAATGGTCAAAATGAACTTGCATGTACTGTTGATGAAGAAATAATATCGCTCTCACAAATAACTTGATAGACTATTCGTCACTCTCCGATGAAAATCTATATAATCAAACATTGCATTCTTATAAGCAATCATACTAGCAGTCAATACTTACAATCAAAAAGGCAACACAAAACCAAAAGCAACATGGTGGTGATGAAGGAAATACTTAAGACAAAACTCAAATGACAAAACTACATCAACACAACTAAGGTGGTGATGAAGGAAATACTTAAGACACAAGTTAAAATCAACAAAACTTCATCAACACAACCAAAGTTGGTTTTCTCTACAAGTACATCCTAATTTTCAAAAGTAGCAAACAAAAACAAAGTAAAATATAATAAAAGTAGTTTAGTAAACATTTTACTTAGCAAAAAGAATTACTTTTGAAGAACAACTAATAATTTAGAAAACGATACTCTAGCAACATAAGTTTTTAACTACTAGAACATATCAGTAGAAAACACTAAGTTAACAAATTAAAAACAATTTTTTTAAAACAAATAATTAATAGAAAGTATTTTCTCATAAGTCTTTATTTTGCAAAGAGAAATAATTGAAAAGCTTTTATAAAGATTCTTTTTTTGATCTAAAACAAGGTCATCCTTGGCTTAAACCACAAACAATCTCAACTATAATACAAATTGTTTCTGGTCTAAACTTAAACTAACAGCAAATCAAACTTATTAAACAATTTGTGGAAACTATTTTCAAATACAAGATCAACATAGCAATGAAAATCCAATTGCAATTTATAGTTAAACTAGAATTGATTTTCATGCAATCAGCTAATAAAATATTATTTGTTTTGAAGGGCTACTATTATCTGACACAAAACTTTATAAAATCCATCACTAATATAAAAGAAAAAATATTTTAAAACAATTTAAAACAAAAGAAGTATAACTAAACCTAACAAGAACTAAACAGAATCTGTTTTGGTTGAAAATACTATTTAAAATATTTAAAAAAATTCCAAACTCAACCTGCTGATAATTAAGGTCACTAGTGACAAGTAGCAAAAAGAATCAACTCAAAATATATTTTTAAACTCAAGATGCTCAGAAAATAATATTTGAATCAAATTTGTTTGAAATCAATCTTGGAATATTCAAATATGGTCAAACTTGATATCTACAGAAACTAGAACAAATTTTCGACACAATGCAAAAAGAATGAATCAAAAACTCTAAATATCCTAAAAGATATAACAAAAATAAAAACAAAACCTATTCTGTTTTCTAAAACAAAAACAGAAAAAAGAAAAAAAACTAAACTAACGGACAGGGGGTGACGTGGCAGGTTCTGGTAGGCTACGGTGGGGTGCGTGCTAGACTGAAATGAGCGGACGACCGAAATTTAGAGAAAAACGTTTCGCTGCTTAAGTGATCTATTACGGTACGTTGGATCTAGATCGGACGGTGGATGGCGTCGCCGGTGACTTACAGAGGGGTGGGGAGCTCCGACGTGGTCTCGGGCAAGGCAGAGGAGGTGGGGTCGATGGGGAGGCGTCTCCGATGGACTTCCGGCCATGGCGAAGGCACCAGGCGATGCAAACAAGGACAGCGAGTCGGGTGGTGGTCCTGGCGTCGTCGCGGGTGGTCGAGGGCATCGGCGACGAGCTCCGAGGCGGCAGCGGCGTTCGGGTGTCAACGGGGACGGGACTCTGGTGAGTGCGGGGCTCGGGCAAGAGCGCTGGAAGGTGCGCACGGCCATGGGGAACTGGATGGTGGGCTCGGGGTGGTCGAGGTGGAGCGGCACGATGGAAATGGCACGGCGGCGACCGGTGGCTCCAGCGAGCGACTGCGGCGATGAGAGGGCTCAAGCAGAGGGGGAAATGGGTGGAACGGGTCGGGGTGAGGCAGGGGGTTCTTATAGGGGTAGTGCGGGGTCGAGAAACGGCAAGGGGAGCGAGATCCGGGGCGGTGGTCGCCGGCGTGGAAAGGGGAGCGGATAGAGGAGGGAGATGACCGCGGGGTTTGTGGGATCGGTCGGTGTGTCCGGTTGTCAGCGAGAAAGAGAGAGGGCGCGGTCAGCGGTGTCCGGTGCGGAGGAATTTCGGGAGAGGGATTAGGGCAGGTGGGCCGGTGGGCTAATAACTCGTTAATTGTTTCCTTTTATTAATTTACAGAGTATTAAAATATCATCATGGCATTCAAAACCTGTCCAAAAAGTAAAGTTTTATATACCAAAATGATCGGGGAAATAAATTCCATTTAATGAACATTTTTCCTCTGCCAAATTAAGTACTTTAAAAAAATTATTTTCAGAAAATGCCTAAATGGCTTTATTTATTTTTGCAAATATTTTTCAAATAACCCCTTGGGTTTTATGGTTCAAGAACTTCACAAAAATACCCCTGGTTTGGAGTGTCATATTACTCCTCTCAAAATTTTTGTCAAGGGGTTTGAATGCTTACAAATTCAAATAGGGAATTCAAATATGGAAGGTGAAACTCCATATGAGAAATTTTCAAATGGTTTTCAAATTCCCTTTCCAAATCTTTTCATGTTGAAGAAGTCATGTCATCTTCTCTCACTGATTTGAAAAGTAAGAATTTGAATTCAAAAGAAAATGGGAAAGTCATTTTATTCCCTCTCATTCAAAAGTTTTCAAAAGTTTCAAGTTTCACTCAATTTCAATCACTCAAGCAAACAAGCATTCATTCTAATATTAATTATAACATTCCAAAATTTGGGATGTTACACCACCATACATAACTCTATACTACCGAAACATCACCGAACCTTAAGTGTGCAGACCCTACGGGTTCGAGAACTATGTAGACATGACCGAGACACCTCTACGGTCAATAACCAATAGCGGGACCTAGATGCCCATATTGGTTCCTACATATTCTACAAAGATCTTTATCGGTCGAACCTCTATGTCAAGGATTCAGTTAATCCCGTATGATGTTCCCTATGTTCTTCGGTATGTTACTTGCCCGAGATTCGATCGTCGGTATCTCCATACCTAGTTCAACCTTGTTACCGGCAAGTCTCTTTACTCGCTCCGTAATACAAGATCCCATGACTAACACTTAGTCACATTGCTTTCAAGGCTTATTGTGATGTTGTATTACCGAGTGGGCCCTAAGATATCTCTCCGTCACACGGAGTAACAAATCCCAGTCTTGATCCATGCCAACCCAACAAACAACCTCGGAGATACCTATAGAGCACCTTTATAGTAACCCAGTTATGTTGCGACGTTTGATACACACAAGGCACTCTTCCGGTGTCCGTGAGTTGCATGATCTCATGGTCATACGAACATATACTTGACATGCAGAAAACAGTAGCATTAAATTGACATGATCATATGCTACGTTTGTAGTTTGGGTCTTGTCCATCACACCATTATCCCAATGATGTGATCCCGTTATCAAATGACATCTCATGTCCATGGCTAGGAAACCTTAACCATCTTTGATCAACGAGCTAGTCTATTAGAGGCATACTGGGGACATGGTTTTGTCTATGTATCCACACATGCATCTAAGTCTCCGGTCAATACAATTCTAGCATGGATAATAAACGATTATCATGAACAAGGAAATATGATAATAACTAATTTATTATTGCCTTTAGGGCATATTTCTAACAAATTCCCCACCGCCACCCATGGAATCTTAAGTGCAAAGTTGTGCCTCTTCGGCACATGCTTTGCTGGTCCTGGGGTTGTGCAGCAGGGGTGAGTCCCTATTGAGGGGAGGAAGGAGGGTCGAAGTTTTCAGTCTGAATCCGAACTCGCTTCCCAGCCTTTCATGCCTATGGTGAATGCCGAAGCTTGTCGATCGTCTTTATAGTTAAATTCGGCCGCCAGCGCTAATGCATGTTCCTCTGTTCTATGGGGCCGCTCTATATTGCCATTGACAGTAATGACCCCCTTGGGGCCCGACATCTTGAGCTTGAGGTATGCATAATCCGGGACCGCATTGAACCGAGAAAACGCGGTCCGACCGAGCAGCGCGTGATAGCTGCTGTGGAAGGGCACAATATCGAAGATCAAGTCTTTACTGCAGAAGTTATCGGGCGAGCCGAACACGACTTCCAGGGTTACAGAGCCTGTGCATCGGGCATCAACCCCTGGGATCACTCCTTTGAAGGTAGTGCTACTAGGCTTGATCCTTGACGGATCTATACCCATCTTTTTCACCCTGTCTGAGTAAATCAGATTGAGGCTACTTCCTCCGTCCATTAGGACTTTGGTGAGGTGATACCCATCTATAATGGGGTCTAGGACGAGGGCAGTCGGGCCCCCATGACGGATACTGGTCGGATGGTCGTGTCGGTCGAAGGTGATCAGGTAAGCCGACCACGGGTTATATTTTGGAGCTATGGGCTCCACGGTTAGACCTCCCGGAGGGCCCGCTTCTCACTTTCTTAGGTATGTGGGTGGCATATATCATATTCACCGATTTGACTTCGGGAGGAAATATCTTCTGAATGCCACCTATTGGACCCCGAGGCTCTTCTTCGTCCTCGCTGCGCGAGCTCTTGCCCTGGTCTTCGGGTTGTATTTTGCCAGCCTGTTTGAACACCCAACAGTTGCGGTGTGTGTGATTGGCTGGCTTCTCCGGAGTTCCATGGATTTCGCAAGTCATGTCCATGATCTTCTCGGGCTGAGTGGGTCCGTCATGATTGCCTTTAGAGGGCTTCTTCCGCTGTCCGGGTCGGGAGTTGCGGAATCCGATAAGTTCTATGCTTGCAAGATGGAGGAGAAAGGGTCTATTGGTGAACATATACTCAGAATGTCTGGGTATTCAACTCGTCTAGCGGAGTTGGGAATTGCCCTTCCGCCAGAGGCGATCACTGACAGAGTTCTTCAATCACTGCCACCTAGTTACAAGAGCTTTGTGATGAACTATAACATGCACGAGATGAACAAGTCAGTCGTCGAGCTGTTTGCGATGCTAAAAGTCACTGAGTCTGAAATCCAGAAAGAACATCAAGTGTTGATGGTCAATAAAACCACTAGTTTCAAGAAAAATGGCAAGGTCAAGGGTAAGGGCAAGAAGGGTAAAACCAAGAAGGATGGCAAAGCAGTTGCTACTCCTGTAAATAAGCCCAAGCATGGACCCAAGCCAGAAACTGAGTGCTTTCATTGCAAGGGAACTGGTCACTGGAAGCGGAACTGCCCCAAGTACCTGGCTGACAAGAAGGCGGCCAACGACAAACAAGGTATATATGAGATACATGTTATTGATGTGTACCTTACTAGCTCTCGTAGTGGTGCTTGGGTATTTGATACCGGTTCGGTTTCTCACATTTGCAACTCAAAGCAGGAACTACGGAATAAACGAAGGCTGGCGAAGGACGAAGTGACGATGCGCGTGGGAAATGGTTCCAAGGTTGATGTGATCGCCATAGGCACGCTCTCTCTTCGATTACCATCGGGATTAGTGATGAACCTGAATAATTGTTATTTAGTTCTTGCGTTAAGCATGAACATTATATCTGGATCTTGTTTATTGCGAGACGGTTACTCATTTAAATCAGAGAATAAAGGTTGTTCTATTTATATGAGTAATATCTTTTATGGTCATGCACCCAATGTTAGGGGTTTATTCATATTGAATCTTGATAGTGATGACACAAATGTTCATAACATTCATGCCAAAAGGTGTAGAGTTGATAATGATAGTACCACTTTCTTGTGGCACTGCCGTTTAGGTCATATTGGTGTAAAACGCATGAGGAAGCTCCATGCTGATGGACTTTTAGAGTCACTTGATTTTGAATCACTTGACACATGTGAACCATGCCTCATGGGCAAGATGACTAAAACGCCGTTCTCTGTAACAATGGAACGGGCAAGTGACTTATTGGAAATCATACATACTGATGTGTGCGGTCCAATGAATGTTACAGCGTGTGGTGGATATCGTTATTTTCTCACCTTCACTGATGACTTAAGTAGATATGGGTATATTTACTTAATGAAACACAAGTCTAAAACGTTTGAAAAGTTCAAGCAATTTCAGAGTGAAGTTGAGAATCATCGTCACAAGAAGATTAAGTTCCTGCAATCTGATCAAGGAGGTGAATATCTGAGTTATGAGTTTGGCAGTCACTTAAGACAGTGTGGAATTGTTTCACAGTTGACATCGCCCGGAACACCACAGCGTAATGGTGTGTCCGAACGTCGTAATCGAACCTTATTAGATATGGTGCATTCTATGATGTCTCTTGCTGATTTGCCACTATCATTTTGGGGTTATGCATCTGCATTCACTTTAAATAGGGCACCATCGAAATCCGTTGAGATGACGCCATATGAACTGTGGTTTGTCAAGAGGCCAAAGTTGTCGTTTCTTAAAGTTTGGGGATGTGATGCTTATGTCAAAAAGCTTCAGCCTGAAAAGCTGGAACCCAAAGCGGAGAAATGCGTCTTCATACGATACCCGAAAGAGACAGTCGGGTATACCTTCTATCTCAAATCCGAAGGCAAGTGTTTGTCGCTAAGAATGGAACATTTCATGAGAAAGAGTTTCTCTCGAAAGAATTGAGTGGGAGGAAAATAGAGCTCGATGAGGTTACCGAACCTTTACTTCAACCAGAAAGTAGCGCATCGCAGAAAGATGTTTCTGTGGAACCTACGATGGTAGAAGAGGAAGTTAATGATGATGATCATGAAGCTTCGGATCAAGCTACTATTGAACCTCGTAGGTCGACAAGGCCACGTACTACTCCTGAGTGGTATGACAACCCTGTCTTGGAGGTCATGTTGTTGGACAACAATGAACCTACGAGCTATGGAGGAGTAGTGATGGGCCCGGGTTCCGAAAAATGGTTAGAGGCCATGAAATCCGAGATGGGATCCATGTACGAAAACAAAGTATGGACTTTGGAAGTATTACCTGAAGGGTGAAAGGCCATTCAGAACAAATGGATCTTTAAGAAGAAGACGGACGTGGACGGTAATGTCACCGTCTATAAAGCTCGACTTGTGGCAAAGGGTTTTTCACAAGTTCAAGGAGTTGACTGCGATGAGACCTTCTCACCCGTAGTGATGCTTAAGTCCGTCAGAATGATGTTAGAGATGGATGTCAAAACAGCGTTCCTCAACGGTTTCCTTGAGGAAGAGTTATATATGATGCAACCGGAAGGTTTTGTCGATCCAGAGAATGCTGACAAAGTTTGCAAACTCCAGCGATCCATTTATGGGCTGGTGCAAGCATCTCGGAGCTGGAATAAGCGCTTTGATGAGGTGATCAAAGTGTTTGGTTTTATACAAGTTCATGGAGAAGCTTGTATTTACAAGAAAGTGAGTGGGAGCTCTATAGCGTTTCTAATATTATATGTGGATGACATATTTCTGATTGGAAACAATATAGAAATGCTGGAAAGCATGAAGGAATATTTGAACAAGAGTTTTTCAATGAAGGACCTAGGAGAAGCTGCTTTCATATTAGGCATTAAGATCTATAGAGATAGATCGAGATGCTTAATAGCACTTTCACAGAGCACGTACCTTGATAAAGTTTTGAAGAAGTTCAAAATGGATCAGTCCAAGAAGGGGTTCTTGCCTGTGTTACAAGGTGTGAAGTTGAGTAAGACTCAATGCCCAGTGACTGCAGAAGATAGAGAAAAGATGAGTGTCATCCCCTATGCTTCAGCCATAGGCTCTATCATGTACGCAATGTTGTGCACATGACTCGATGTCAGCCTTGCCATAAGTATGGCCGGAAGGTTTCAAAGTGATCCTGGAATGGAGCATTGGGCAGCGGTCAAGAATATCCTTAAGTACCTGAAAAGGACTAAGGAAATGTTTCTCGTTTATGGAGGTGATGAAGAGCTCATCGTAAAGGGTTACGTCGATGCAAGCTTTGACACTGATCCGGATGACTCTAAGTCGCAAACCGGATACGTATTTATTCTCAACGGTGGAGCGGTAAGCTGGTGCAGTTCTAAGCAAAGCGTGGTAGCCGATTCTACATGTGAAGCGGAGTACATCGCAGCCTCGGAGGTGGCAAAGGAAGGTGTCTAGATGAAGCAGTTCATGACAGATCTTGGAGTAGTGCCCAGTGCACTGAATCCAATGAACCTGTTCTGTGACAACACTAGTGCCATTGCTCTAGCCAAGGAACCAAGGTTTCACAAGAGGACCACACACATAAAGTGAAGCTTCAACTCCATCCACGATTACATCAAGGAGAAGGACAAAAATATTTGCAAAGTGCACACGGATTTGAATGTTGCACACCCATTGACTAAACCTCTTCCAAGGTCTAAACATGATCAACACCAGAACTGCATGGGTGTTTGATTCATTACCATGTAAATCACATGGTGATGTGAACTAGATTATTGACTCTAGTGCAAGTGGGAGACTTGTTAGAAATATGCCCTAGAGGCAATGAATAAAGTGTTTATTATTATATTTCCTTGTTCATGATAATCGTTTATTATCCATGCTATAATTGTATTGATTGGAAACACATTACATGTGTGGGTAAATAGACAACACGCTGTCCCTAGTATGCCTCTAGTGAACTAGCTCGTTGATCAAAGATGGTCAAGGTTTCCTAGCCATTGACATGAGATGTCATTTGATAACGGGATCATATCATTAGGAGAATGATGTGATGGACAAGACCCAAACTACAAACGTAGCATATGACCGTGTCAGTTTATTGCTACTGTTTTCTGCATGTCAAGTATGTGTTCCTATGACCATGAGATCATGCAACTCACGAACATCGAAGGAGTGCCTTGTGTGTATCAAACGTGGCAACGTAACTGGGTGACTATAAAGGTGCTCTACAGGTATCTCCGAGGGTGTCTATTGAGTTGGCATAGATCAAGACTGGGATTTGTTACTCCGTGTGATGGAGAGGTATCTCAGGGCCCACTCGGTAATACAACATCACAATAAGCCTTGCAAGCAATGTGACTAAGTGTTAGTTGCGGGATCTTGTATTACGGAACGAGTAAAGAGACTTGCCAGTAATGAGGTTGAACTAGGTATGGAGATACCGACGATCGAATCTCGGGCAAGTAACATACCCAAGAACAAAGGGAACATCATACGGGATTAACTGAATCCTTGACATAGAGGTTCAACCGATAAAGATCTCCGTAGAATATGTAGGAACCAATATGGGCATCCAGGTCCCACTATTGGTTATTGACTGTAGAGGTGTCTCGGTCATGTCTACATAGTTCTCGAACCCGCAGGGTCTGCACACTTAAGGTTTGGTGACGTTTCGGTAGTATAGAGTTATGTATGGTGGTGACCGAAGGTTGTTCGGAGTCCCGGATGAGATCCCGGACATCATGAGGAGCTCCAGAATGGTCTGGAGGTAAAGATTGATATATAGGAAGTCCTATTTTGCTCGCCGGAGAAGTTTTGGGCTCATCGATAGTGTACCGGGAGTGCCGGTAGTGTACCGGGAGACCATCGGGAGGGGTATTTTGACCCAAGAGGCAACATGGGCTGTGGGAGAGTGAATACCAGCCCTTAGTGGGATGGTGGAAGTCCCACACAAAGCCCATGCGGCTAGGGAGAAAAAAAAACAAAGAGAAAAAGTGGGAAAAGGCAAAAATAGGGTGAATCCTAGTCCTACTAGGATTGGAGGTGGATTCCACCTCTCCCACCTGGTTCGACCGACTCCTAGAGGCTTGGCCCTCCTCCTCTCTTCCTCTTATATATACTAGAGGTTTTAGGGTTTTTGCACAGAATTTTCAGCCACGTGATGCCCGTTCCTCCAATGCATAGTTTCTCCTCTAGATCGGTTTTCTGCAGCGCTTAGGCGAAGCCCTGCCAGAATAGCTCCACCACCATCGCCAGAGCGCCGTCATGCTGCCGGAGAACTCTTCTTCCTCTCCGCTCCTTCTTGCTGGATCAAGATGGTGGAGATCGTCATCAAGCTGTACGTGTGTTGAACGCGGAGGTGTCGTCCGTTCGGCGCTAGATCGGAAGGATCGTGATCAAGTTCGCGGGACGGATGATGATTGGATCACGGGATGGATCATGATTGGATCGCGGGACGCACGGCGATTTGGATCACGAAGACATTCGACTACACCAACCGCGTTTCTTAACGCTTCCCTCTTAGCGATCTACAAGGGTACGTAGATCCACTCTCCCTCTCGTAGATTCTCATCACCATGGATAGATCTGCGTGTGCGTAGGAAATTTTTTGTTTCCCATGCAACGTTCCCCAACAATTGGACCCCGAGGCTCTTATTCGTCCTCGCTACGCGAGCTCTTGCCCTGGTCTTCGGGTTGTATTTTGCCGGCCTGTTTGAACACCCAACAGTTGCGGTGTGTGTGATTGGCTAGCTTCTCCGGAGTTCCATGGATTTGGCAAGTCATGTCCATGATCTTCTCGGGCTGAGTGGGTCCGTCACGATTGCCTTTAGGGGCTTTTTCCGCTGTCCGGGTCGGGAGTTGCGGAATCCGACGTTGACCTATGTGTCATCGGCGTCGTTACCATGATGTCAGTGCTTGTTCTTATTACGTTTCGGCTTTGAGTTGCCGTCCTAGGCTTGAGGTGTCGATGAATCCTCAGAATTGTGCCTGCGTCTAGCCAACCAATTATCTTCACCCACACAAAAGTGGGTCATGAGGGAGGTAACGGCAGACATAGTCCGAGGTTTGTCCTCACCTAGCTAGCGGGCCAGCCATTCTTCCCGAATATTGTGCCGGAAAGAGGCAATAGCCTTGGCATCCGGACAGTCGACAATTTGGTTCTTCTTAGTCAAGAACCGGTTCCAGAATTGTCGGGCGGACTCGTCGGGCTTCTAGACGACGTTGCTGAGGTCGAAAGAGTCCGGCGAGCGGACATAGGTACCCTGGAAGTTAGAGCGAAACGCGTCTTCCAGGTCTTCCCAACATCCTATGGAGTTTTCGGGGAGGTTGTTTAACCAGTGCCAAGCTGGCCCTTTAAGCTTGAGAGGTAGGTATTTAATGGCATGGAGATCATCTCCACGTGCCATATGGATATGGAGGAGGAAGTCCTCGATCCAGACGGTTGGGTCAGTGGTCCCGTCATACTGTTCTATATTGATGGGTTTAAACCCTTCGGGGAACTGATGCCGCATTACCTCATCCGTGAAGCATAGTGGGTACGTGGCGCCCCTAACCCGAGCGATGTCACGCATGTAGTCGCCGTTTGTATGGAGGCGATTGTGCTTCCAGGCTCTGAGGTTTTGGTCGAACCATGGTCTATACTCTCCCCGTCTATCCGATGAGTAATCCCTGGATCCATAGATGGATCTAGTACAACCTCCTTTGTGATCTAAGTCATCGCGCAGGTCAAACCTGTCATTGATTTCAAGGCTCCTTACCCGTCTTTGGGGCATCGCCGATATGTAGCCAGTGTCATTGGTCGCTCTGTCACGCCCATGAGGAGGGCGGTCTGGCTCGTCGTATGCGGTACGATGTGGAGACGGAGTGTTTGTGATCTCATCATCGAATTGTGGCAGAAGCCGCCTCCGAGGGTAGCTTTTGGGCTGGTTTGACAAACCAGTGTCGTATGCTTCTTCGGCTGTCATTGGCCTAT
Source organism: Hordeum marinum (assembly GCA_022496015.1). Classification (NCBI taxonomy): domain Eukaryota; kingdom Viridiplantae; phylum Streptophyta; class Magnoliopsida; order Poales; family Poaceae; genus Hordeum; species Hordeum marinum. The sequence goes on along the minus strand of CM039678.1, from coordinate 333,111,575 downwards.
GGTAGGTCTTCCTCCTCGACAGGGGAAGGTAATCGTCGCCCCCGGGGTCCTTGACGGTATCTGGGTCGGTTTGGTCTACGGGCTCGTCCGGACCCTCAAACGGGTGCTCCAGTACATCAGGATGATCATGATCGACAGGGGCGTTACCATCCCTGTTGTTGATAATAGTTCGTCTTCCCTTTTAGCTTTTGGACCGCTTATGCCATTTTCGGAGTCTTATGGCGCGTCGCCCGATTTTTCACCGTTGTTGTTAGGCGTGTTCTCGCCGTTGATGGCCGGAGTATCCACCATGTAAACGTCGTATGTAGAAGTGGCGGTCCAACTCCCGGTGTTAATGGGGGTGGGATCATGGTCCTCTTCGTCCATGTATTCTACCTCCTCGGAGGCATAGTCTAGCATGTCGGTTAAGTCTTCGACAGTGGCTATCAAGTGGGTGGTGGGTGGGTCGAAAAATCCGTCCCTGCCCAAACTATAAGCGGATCGGACATAGATCGGGGCTGGCTCATCAGTGATTTTCAACGATGAGAATTGCTCCAAGGCCTCATTGACCGTTGAGGGACCGATTGGATCCATCTGTCCAGGATGCGTGGAGTCGACCCCCATGAAGCCCACCCCTAGGGAGTGTTCGGTAGGAACACAGGTCCGGTCATATGGCTTGATGGCCAGGTCGGGGTTAGAGATCGGGTTGCCGCCATGGGTGACCCCATTGGCATGTCCGACGGAGGGGCTCAAGGTTAAGGCCTCAGAGTCCTTGGGGGTTACGGGCCTGTGAGCCCGATTAGTGACAATTCGCCTCGAGAGTCAACAGAAAACTCTAGGTTTCCAAATTTGACTTCCTGATCGGGGGCGAGGCTCTCAACGTGGCCTAGATGACCTGTGGAACTAGCATGCAGCACAACGCTGCCGAAGGCGAAGATCTGTCCGGGGACGAAAACGTCCATGTTGCGGACCTCTTCATTGATGAAAAGGCGAGGCGTCTATCCCATCTCACTCATAGAGGAACTCTCAATGAAAGCACCAATGTCGGTGTAGAAACCAACGGATCTTGGGTAGGGAGTCCCGAACTGTGAGACTAGGATCAACGGTAATAGGAGACGAAGGGCACACGAGTTTACCCAGGTTCGGGCCCTCCTATGGAGGTAATACCCTACGTCCTACTTGATTGTATTGATGGTGTAAGAGGCTACAGAGTTGATCTACCTCGAGATCGTATGTCTAGCCCAAGATGAGCTCTCCTCCCTCTATACCCTAAAACCCTCCGACTTATATAGATGACGAGGAGGCCTAGGGTTTACACATGGTCGGTTACATGCCAAAGAGATAAACATGTCTATTTACTACATCAGACGTGGAGCGCAAGCCATGGTCCTCGAAGCTTCCATCCTGGCAACTAGGCCTTCAGGTCATCTAGTGTTCGGCGAGTGGCCCATACAGTGCGGCCCATACAATAGGTCGGCTATCCAAGGACCCTCACCCATGGGTCTTGGCATTCGACGAGGAGCGTTAGGATGCTGACCGGGGGACAGATCTCATGCTCGTGGAGGAGAGCCATCGCCAGGCCTCACTCTGCACCACGAGATACCAACAGGCGTTGCGGCGATACCATTGCCGTGGTGTCGGCTCCAGGACCCTTGAATCCGGAGACCTCGTCCTGAGGCTGGTCCTCTCTAGGGAGGGCTTGCACAAGCTCTCACCCATGTGGGAGGGCCCGTTCAGGGGCGCCCACGTCTCCAGGCCTGGCGTTGTGTGCCTGGAGACTCAGGACGGGGTCCCCATCCAGAATGCCTGGAACATCCAGCATATCCGCAAGTTCTACCCGTGACACTCTCACGTAATAATGAGTGGGTTGTATACGCCCGGAACCCCCCGAGGACGTGGAGGGGTTCCCACCAACGCCCAAGTGGAAGCCCTATGATCCGCGCTAGCACACGACACTGTCATTCAACGATTATGCCCACGCCCAATGGATGCCCCATGCTCCGTGTTGGGGGAAGACTAGTCTAGGTGCCAGACGTGGCTATTATTTGCCCTCTTTTCTAACCAAATTTACCCCCCTTTTGGAATGAAGTTTGAAGTTTTCGAGTCGTATTCGAAAAATGGTGTGGGAATCTTCTCCTTGCAATGTTTTCTCATTTTGAATTCCTTCTCAGGGGGGTTGGCACCACCAGCTCTCCCTCGCGCGCCCCGCGAGCGGGGGCTGCGCACGGTATGACGTGCGGGCTCCAGGCCTCGAACATATCTTGCCAAAACTTTGGCATCCTAACCCTCACGTGATGCTCTTGGGGCGAGCTAGCGCACAATATCAACCCTGCCTCAAGAGCACCCCATTTCCTGGCCTCTTCGGGCATCATGACCTGGCACTCTGGAGGTGACCGACCCTTGCAAGGCGGCTCGGGGGCTCTACGGCTAAGGAAAGAAGCTACAGAGAAACACGCCCCTACGGCAGAAGATCCTACCACACGCGCGCCAAGCTAAGTTATCCTAATCATGAGTTACCTAATCACAATAAGCAGGAACATTTCAATTGCAACAACAAAAAACTAGGATGCGAAAAGAAAAATGCTAACATAAAAGGCACAAGCGTCGTAGTTCATTACATGCCCCCACAGACCCCTCCATGATTCTTGATGCAGGAAACAAAAGCAAAAGACGGCCTCCCGAAGACCGTCACTCCTAAGGCCCGGCTCCGGCATCGCCCACGCTCACTCGGAGTCCTCCCCCTCCTCCTTGACGTAGGCGTGGCGACGTGGTGGCTCGACGTCCTCCTGGGTAGGAGCGCGATGCCTTGGTGGCTCGTCACCCTCCATGGTCTGGGCGCGGCGGCGTGGCAGTTTGTCATCGTCATCGTTGCTCGAGCTTCCCCCGAGGAGCTGTTGTCGCCGCTAGAGGAGCTGCGGCCACCGCCAAGGGCAAGTTCACCACCTAGGGCCCCGTCGTCTCGACGACCGTCGCCGATGGGAAGACGGTCGATGTTGCCATCATCACCCTCCAGGCAACATCCCAGGCGCCTATCGTCTTCTCTGAAGATCTTGACGAAAAGCGTCGCCACCCCGTCGTGCTTGAAGTGGAGGGTGCACCTTCTCTTGAGGCTGCAGGCACGGGCAAACGTCTGCCATCCGTGGGTCAAGAACACGTAACCTAAAGGGGTAACCTCGACCTCCGCCCACGAGGCCGCGCTGCAACAACCATCGGCCTGCAGCCATAGGCCGACAGGCCCCCCATCCGGCAGTGCATCCGTGAAGAAGCGTGGGAGCGAAAACCAGGTGATTTTCGGCCTCTCCACCCACACCACGAACTCCTGGACTGCGTCAGCCGAGTGGAGTCGAGGGCGGGGTGGCCAGACGGCTTTAGCAGGCCTCCCCCCTTGGGCGTAGCCACCGTGATCACTGCGGCTAACCACACGAGAGGAAGCCCGGCCACGACCACCAGAGCTGGCACCATCCCGTGCAGGAGTGCACCCGCGCCCTCGAGGGGCTGACACCGGTGTCGCAGTATACTTTTGGGTCCGGTCGCGACCCCTCCTGGGCGATGGCGAGCCCGACACCTCAAGGAGAGTCTTCCCTTTCTTGGCGACAGAGAACCTCCTCACCAGTGTCATGGTTATGGAGATGGAGGATTCAAGGAGGGACGCGAGAAGATGCTGATGGGCTGAGGGCTTTGCCCCCTCACTCATTTATAGCCGGTCATAGGCCAGATAGCGCCACCCACATCCTAAGCAATGATGGCCCCGCAATGCACGCCAACCCATACTAGCCAAGGCGGTTACCGAGGCAGCATGGGGAAGTGGAGGCGTCTGCACTTTGTCGTGCACCAAGCATCCATCCTGGCCCGCGGGCGATTAGGGCCCACGGTGCCTCGGTCTTCCCCCTTGGATTCGCCTCGAAGCTAGCCCAAATATGCCTTGGGCCAGGGGGCTGTTGTTGGTGCTTTGGGACTGGGGGTACCCAGACCTGCCTGCCTACGGCCTAGCATGTGGCCCACCACAATGGCGCGGTATGGCCCAATGACAAATCCCCCAAGGCAAGACCCTCGAGAGAGCTCCCCACCTCGTGAGGAGGACAACGTCAAGTCCTCCGGAGAGTGGCATCCCCAAGCTGGCTCCCAAGGAGCAGAGAATCCTATGCAAGTGCCTAACCTCCCGAGGACGAGATGACGTGGTTTCTGACGACGAAGCCAGGCGAGCATCGACGGGCACAAGGGGAGGACAGTTGCCTCTTTCGTGTTAAGGATACAAGGACATGCACTGGTTCCCAAGGAATCCCCCAAAGGTTTCCTTCCCGATGCAATGAGGCCGAGACCACGAGCTCAACATGACGGATGCCATCTTTGAGCCCACCACTATGTCACCCCCGAAGCTTTGCATGCGAAGACCACCTTTAATCAGTATAAGATGTACCTACTGTCCCCTTTCAAATTTGGTCATTGTGCATCCCTTCCCACCTGTGCAATAAGGGAAGAGGACTATGGCCCCTATAAATAGCCATCAGCTCCCATTGTAGAGGGCAGGTTGAGTAGAGCTAGTTCATCACTACCAAGGGTCCTCGTGAGGCCACCCCACCACTGTACTAGTTCATACTTAGCCTCCTCGTGAGGCTAATTCACCACAAAGTAGGAGTAGGGTTTTACACCGCAAGGTGGCCTGAACCTGGGTAAATCTCCGAGTCCACCTTCTTCGTCGCTCGCACTTGCTCATAGTAGCTAGGCCATAGGGTGACAAGCTTGAGACTTTCAGCCGGTTTAGATTCTTGCACATGCCCCAGTGTTCGAATCTTATGGGTTTTGCGGAGCCTCGGATCCAATCGAGGGGTTATTATTAGTTTAGTTTTTATTCATTATACGTATTAGTTAAGTACTATCATCACGTATATGTGATGATATATGTATGATGTCTGCAATGAGCTATTGAACAATTAATATATATTATTAGTTTGACATTTCCATCTGTTTTAATATTCATTTTCTTGTTCTAGCTATTACACATATTAAAACATAACAATAGAACATAAATCATTCACACATCAAAACATATCAATATTATGATTGTTATGCAGACATTGGGATCGACATCAAAATGATTCGACAAAATAAAATGCATCCAAGACTACCACCCTAACCTACAGAAGCTCTTGGCTCTCCCTGAACTCGGTCAGGCGTTCGTCCATGCGGTTGACACGCTCGATGTACAGCTGGAGCACGATCTTGAGCTTCAAGCTGGCTATTTTGTCGGAGATTGCCATCTCGAGGATGCGACGACCATTTTCTTCTATTTCTCCCCGCTGGACACCTGGGCCAAGGAGGCGCTCGAGACTATCGACCAGCCCGTTGGCATCAAGGGGGTCACGGATAAGGCGAACAACACGACCCATGCGAACAGTGTGGTCGGTGTCTGGTGCAAGTATGGTGCGGCCGGGCTCTACTGCAAGTACGGCATAGATGTCTGTTGTCCATTCGTGGCAAGAAATCAGGCTACCGACGTGTCGTGGACACGGCTGCAATGTCATGTTGGGTGGGACAGCAGGCAAGTGGGGATGGAACCTCTCAGTGCGCCTCTCGCTCTACCGCACAGTGCGCCTCTCGCTCTGTGGCCCTCCATCGGTCTTGCTATGCGGCAAGCCTTGCCCTCTCGACGCGGACGCGCATGTTTTTCTCTATGGAGCACCACCGATGATCTTCTTGTGCGGCGCACTACAGCCTCTCGACGGTGAAGCGGCTATATTTCTCCGTGGCGCTGTCGCACCCTGCGCCAAGGGTCTGCTCAACCCTTGCGATGAACCGCAGCACAGCGTTATCCGACGCATCGCCGGACACGCCATTGAACTCGACGGGGGCATTGTGCCTGCATCGGATCATTTTCGTCGTCGAGGAGGTTGATAGCAGAGGCGGCACTTGGTCGGGTTGGTATGCTTGGTAGATATGTTAGGTTGCACTAGGTGTGCATCTGCGTGTGTCGCTTGTCGCCTCTTATGCTCATTCACTTGTGGCGGGAAACCAATGGGGAAGCTTCCGCGGGAACTAGCGTGCTTGCGCGTGGGAACGTGGCCAAAAGAAACGCCTATGTGGTGCCGAAGCATGCACTAGATTCCTCGAGCGGCAATGGACGCGCATGTTTTTCTCTATGGAGCACCACCGATGATCTTCTTGTGCGGCGCACTACAGCCTCTCGACGGTGAAGCGGCTATATTTCTCCGTGGCGCTGTCGCACCCTGCGCCAAGGGTCTGCTCAACCCTTGCGATGAACCGCAGCACAGCGTTGTCCGACGCATCGTCGGACACGCCATTGAACTCGACGGGGGCATTGTGCCTGCATCGGATCGTTTTCGTCGTCAAGGAGGTTGATAGCAGAGGCGGCACTTGGTCGGGTTGGTATGCTTGGTAGATATGTTAGGTTGCACTAGGTGTGCATCTGCGTGTGTCGCTTGTCGCCTCTTATGCTCATTCACTTGTGGCGGGAAACCAATGGGGAAGCTTCCGCGGGAACCAGCGTGCTTGCACGTGGGAAGTGCCGAAGCATGCACTGGATTCCTCGAGCGACAATGCGGTGAAAAGATGGGACAGAGGAGGAAGAAATGGTAAGTTCACAAACACAATTATTAATAATAAAAATATGTTTGTGTTGCACGAACAATTTACATGTCACCGCGCGTCCCCCTTATTTTATTGCCCAGGAGGTGTTGTGTGTTGGAAATATGCCCTAGAGGCAATAATGAATTGGTTATTATCATATTTCCCTATTCATGGTAAACGTATATTATCAATGCTAGAATTGTATTAACTAGAAACTAAGATAAATGTGTGGATACATAAACAACATCGTGTCCCTAGTGAGCCTCTAGTAGACTAGCTCGTTGATCAAAGATGGTTAAGGTTTCCTAACCATTGACATGAGTTGTCATTTGATAACGGGATCACATCATTAGGAGAATGACGTGATGGACAAGACCCAATCATAAGCATAACATTTAATTGTATCACTTAGTTTATTGCTATTGCTTTCTTCATGTCAAGTATCTATTCCTAAGACCATGAGATCATGCAACTCCCTGACACCGGAGGAATACCTTGTGTGCTATCAAATGCCACTTCATTACTGGGTGATCATAAAGGTGCTCTACAGGTATCTTCGAGGGTGTTTGTTGGTTTGGCATGGATCGAGAGTCATATTTGTCACTCTGTATGATGGAGAGGTATCTCTAGGCCCTCTCGGTAATACAACATCACAAGAAGCTTGCAAGCAATGTGACTAAGCAGTTAGTCATGGGATCTTATATTACGGAACGAGTAAAGAGACTTTCCAGTAACGAGGTTGAACTATGTCTCGAGATACTGACGATCGAATCTCGGGCAAGTAACATACCGCTGGAGAAAGGGAACTACATATGCGATTGACTGAATCCTTGACATTGTGGTTCAGCCGATAAAGGTCTTCTTGGAATATGTAGGAACCAATATGGGCATTCATGTGCCGTTATTGGTTATTGAATGGAGAGGTGTCTCGGTCATGTTTACATGATTCTCGAACCTGTAGGGTCCGCATGCTTAATGTTCGGTGACGCTAGAGTAGTATTGGGATATGTACGTTGGTGACCGAATGTTGTTCGGAGTCCCAGATGAGATCTCGGACATTACGAAGAGCTTTGGAATGGTCCGTAGGTAAAGATTTATATATGGGAAGTCATATTTTGGCTACCGGAAAACTTTCAGGTTTTGCCGGTATTGTATCGGGAAGCTTTTAGAAGGTTCCGAAGATTTTGGAGGGGGTCCAGAAGTCCATGGAGGGTTCCACCATTCCCCTTAGGCCAGCATGGGTTGTAGGGGGTTCCCTAGCCTTACCGGTCCAGCCCCTCAAGGGCCCATGTGGCTAGGGGGTAGGAAACCCTAAGGTGCAAGGTACCCTAGGAGGTGCCTTAGGGAGGGAGGACTCCTCCCTCCTAGCCGCCGCCCCCTCCCTTGGAGAAGGGGTCAAGGTTGCGCCTCCTCTCTCCCCCTTAATTCCTATATATAGTGGAGGGGAGGGGAGGGTTTCACACACACCAATCCCTACGCCCCGGTGGCAGCCCTCCCTCTCCCATTACTCTGTTTTCTCCTCAGATCGCATCTACGGTAATGCTTGGTGAAGCCCTACCGGGATTGCTCCACCACCATGTCGTCATGCTGGTTGTGATTCCATCTAATTCTCCTCCCTCGCTTGTTGGATCAAGAAGTAGGAGACGTCATCGAGACGCACGTGTGCTGAATGGGGAGGTGAAATCCATTTGGCGTTGGATCGGATCGGATCGCGATTGGATCATGAAGAGTATGACTAGCGATCTACAAGGGTATGTAGATACACTCCTCCTCTCGTAGCTATGCATCTCCATAGATAGATCTTGGGTGTTCGTAGGAAATTTTTTGTTTCCAATGCAACGTTCCCCAACACTATGGGTGCAGGTTTGATTAGACGAGACACATGCGAGAAGTCCGCCACATAGGCTCACGGGGACGTGTGCGAATAGTCCGTCGCGCAGGCGCAGTTGGCTCACCAGGAATCGATCCCTTTTGTTGAGGACATGACTACCTTGGGTGCAACCAAAAATATAGCATACATGCATATTTGTGAGGTGATTTCCTATAAGAATTATGCAATAATTTATTTATGTTATCTGGAACAAAAATACTTCACCTATTTTTATTTTATGCCTAAATGTAGAATCACGGACACTTGTATGAACCACGTGTGATGACAAAGGAAGAGGAAAGGGTTGGATGCTATTCAAGAGGTCCTCTCACGTCAAAGGAAATAATTAGGTGTTGTTCAAGAAGTTCTCGCACGTTACTTTTAGACCAAGAGAAGATAGAGTCCAAGTCTCTCACGTTCTCAATTCAAATTCGGACTACACACACACCTGTCTCAAAACGCCAAGAACCTTTTCACCCAGACTCCGAATTGGGTGATTCTTTTTTTGTTGGAAATTAGATTTCATATGAATTACATACCAAATGGAATCACCTTAAAATTAGCCTGGAGTATGAAGATATTGACCAAACAATCTAACATTGCAATAGAATTCAAGTCAAACTACAAGTCCAAAGGTGTTGCATCACCTCCACTTGGGCCCATGGGCCTTGTACGACCTAGGGTTAGTGTTAGGATGCCTTGAGACGTCCTCCCACCTCCTTGGACGCCACCCCTTGCTCCTGGTGGATCAATCTAGTAGCTTTTTCTTTGGGTTTTGTCTAGTTAAATGTCAGCCATTGTAACTTCGTGTACTTCGTTTGTGTCCAACGACCAGACCAAGACCGCTTTCAGAACCCCACCCTTATCAATACTTCATCTATATTCGCAATATTAAGATTGCATTATTATATTCTTGGTTGTTCTTCGATTGCTTGCAGGAATAGACCTTCGTGGCCAGGTTGATCGTGCTCCGGTGTGGTCAATAACCTCTTGGAGATTGGTTTAGCAATTGCTAAGGCACAAAGTCATGCACGTTTGTAGTCAGATCGTCAAAGTCGTCTCAACCAAATCGATAGTTATCATCTCATCAAAGTATCGGGACCCTCAACTCTATCAAGTGGTATCAGTTTTCAGGTTGCTTGGTGAGATTTTACCAGTTTTTCGTAGTTTAGATCACATGTGTTCTTCATTACCCATAGTCCATGAAAAAGCGACAAAAATAGGTTTAGATCATCATCTCCGAACCAATTTGAGCCTTTGCATGATTTTTTCTTTGTTGAATTTGCGATTGCATCCTCGTGTCGAGTTGCTGGTCTTAGCGTCTAGTCCCTTAGAGTTTCGAGTTATGTCCGCAAGTAGTCAAGTCGCCGCCGCACCATCGTCCCCAACGCTGCCATATACCACCACCACCTTCATCATCATCATCCCTTATGCTATCATCCACCACCATCTATCGATATCCATCACATGCTCCCCGGTATTCATTGACATTAAGATACCTGGGGTTGTTCACATCTACTCTTGATCCAATCTGCATCTTATCTGATTTTTTGGAGAGAAGAAAAAAGTGAGAAAAAAAGAGAAGAAAAAAATTGAGAAAAAATAGAGAGAAGATAAAAAACAAATTTTGGATCTACCTAGACACAATCTCGTATCCGAATTCGGATTGAAATCTGTTTTGCGTAGTGTTTAGTAAAACAGACATATCTTCCTCATACAAAGTCCGTTTTGGCTCTACGAGTACTCAAATTCAAGCAATTGACGAGCCGCATTTGAATAGTTCATCAAAGCATGTTCATTATTTGCACCTCCAAATTGACTTCTAAATAGGACTTTTTGCCCTCCGAAGATCTTGAACACAGTTTGTCATTATTTTTCAGGTTCGTTTCTGAATTATTTGACTCCTCATACGTACTCGGAATTGAGTGATTATTTTTGCATACGAAAGCTTGAGTCAGTAGAATTCTTGAGAAAAAGAATATCAGAAATTTTACATATTATTTTCCAGATGAAAGTTGTAGAGAGAGTTTTGGTATATACTGCTTGGCGGTCATTTATCATCATTGTCTTTACTGCCATTGTGATCTTCACTTATATCTTGCTGTCTAGAGCTAATTCATATCACCCGTTGCTGCTATTTGTCCTACGCTATGACTCCATTAGTGTTCTAGGCTCGCGTCTCTAGTACGGTCTAGCCTAGGACCACCACAGTACCGTCGTTGAGCGTTCATTCAACATTGCAGCTCTGAATTAATTATTGCTAAACTTTTGCTACCATATATTAAGCCTTCCAAGCTTCATATATTTCTACAACGTGTATACATACGTTCACCTGGTAATCGCTTTATTCAATCTTCGGAGATATTGACACCGTTGGTTGCCAGCCACCACCTGCTGCATGGTAAGAATTTGTAAGACATTGATATTTGCTTTACTGTGAGCATTTTACCACCACATCCTATAAGTTCACAGGAACAATATTATTGGCTTTTGTTTCTTGTTTCTACTAATCATGACAGGATCCAGAGTTGTCAGTTTGTGGGCTTTGTCGATCGTGGGAGATGTGCCACCACCTAAGCAAATGCCACACCCGTCACGAGAAGTGCAAATATATCCCAATACACATGATCAGGTTAATTTCTATACCACCATTTAATGGATGTTTTAGACCTGCTTTATATATTGAATAGGAGTTTAAAATAAATGATATATTTGCTTCCCATAATTTTGTTGAACATAAGAAAGTTAAGGTCACAGTTGGTTCTTTCACTGGTTATGCTTCAGTTTGGTGGAGTGAATATTGTCGGTTACACCATGATATAATACCTACTACTTGGGATGATTTGAAACTTGCCATGAGACACACATTCATTCCTGCTTATTATACTCAAGACATGATTAAAAGTTTCAACATTTAAAACAAGGTAGTGACACCATAACGAAATATTATGATGATTTACAAACGACCTTGTTGCATTCCTCATTAGAAGAAAGTGAAGAAGATTTTATGGATAGATTTTGGGGAGGATTAAACCATGATATTCGAGAGATACTAATTCATGAAAAGTGTTATCCTATGGATCGTTTGTTTCGTCTTGCTTGCAAAGCTGAATAGGAAATAAAACAATGTGTTGCCCAGAAGGACAACGAGTGCAAGGTGCACGTTCCAGAGTTGATATGGTTCTTCCTTCAACTACTAGGCATACTATGACAACCACATCAATTGTTGAGAGGTTTACATCACCTTCACCATGTGACATGTCACCATCGAGAGTTCCTACATCATCTGAGTTGATCATAAGAGGTAATGAAAAAGGTACTGATCTTCCACCTCCAAAGGAGTATGACGAATGCCTTGTCAATTCCAATGTACCATGTGATGAGATACCCATTACTTTGATCACACCACCTATTTTAGAGGACTATGTTCATGATTTGACTTTGCAATATGATCATATATCAACAATTTTGAGTGCACCTATTGAATTACCTGTTGATCAGAAATAACCATGTGAATTAGGAAATAAATCAAATTTGGATCAAATATGTTTGAAAATAATTCTGTCACTGTTTAATCATTTTGATATGACCTCCATTTTTGGTGATGATTCTGTGTCAAATGACATGTTGCATGTTTTGCTTATTTAAGCATGTTGTAGCATCTAATTTTGGAATAATTCAAGTTTATTTACCAATGTTGGGGTGGTTTAATGATGAACATTGTCAATCTTTTGATATGAATAATGACTTCACTTATATGTGCAAACTCAGTTGCAATATTTTCATGATTTTTACATCTTGTGATAATATTTTGGCTTTATGTTTCATGACATTTGAAGTGTGCTCTTGTATAAATGTGTCACATTTGCCACAACTGAGATTAATAAAAATAGATGACATATGCATATACAACATGTACACATTTTCTCTTATGTTAGCCACATTTCAGACTAAGCAACACCGAGGACGACGTTGTTTTCAAGAATGGGAGGATGATGAGGACATGACTACCTTGGATACGACCAAAAGTATAGCATACGTGCATATTTGTGAGGTGATTTCTTATAAGAATTGTGCAATAATTTATTTATGTTATCCAGAACAGAAATATTTCACCTATTTTTATTTTATGCCTAAATGCAGAATGTCGAACACTTGTACGAAGGAAGAGGAAATGGTTGGGGTGCTATTCAAGAGGTTCTATCACGTCAAAAGAAATAATTAGGTGTTGTTCAAAAGCTCTCTCACGTCACTTTTAGCCCAAGATAAGATAGAGTTCAAGTCTCTCACGTCCTCGACTCAAATTCGGACTTCACAGACACACCTGTCTTAAAACGCCAAGAACCTTTTCATCCGGACTCGGAATTGGGTGATTCTTCTTTTGTTGGAAAGTATATTTCACATGTGTTCCAGCACAGCTTGAATAACCTTAAAATTAGTTAGGAGAGTGGAGATATTGACGAAACAATCTAACGTTGTAGTAGAATCCGAGTCAAACTACAAGTCCAAAGGTGTTGCATCACCTTCACTTGGGCTCATGGGCCTTGTACGATCTAGGGTTAGTTTTAGGCTGTCTTGGGACGTCCTCCCAGCTCCTTGCCCGCCACCCCTTGCTCCTATATAAGTATATCAATCTAGTACCTTTTTCTTTGGGTTTTGTTTAGTTAAAAGTTAGCCATTGCAACTTCGTGTACTTCATTTGTATCCGACGACCAGACCAAGGCCACTTTAGGAACCCCACCCTTATCAATACTTCATCTATATTCGCAATATTCAAATTGCATTATTATATACTTCCTTGTTCTTTGATTGCTTGCAGGAATAGACCTTCGTGGTCAGGTTAAATCATGCTCCGGTGTGGTCAATAACCTCTTGGAGATTGGTTTAGCGATTGCTAAGGCGCAATGTCGTGCATGTTTGTAGTGGACCGTAAAAGTCATCTCCACCAAATCGATAGTTATCATCTCATCGAAATATCGGGACCCTCGCCTCTATCACCTTTGACCTCCATCCATAGCCCGCCTCGCTCCCAAGTTCTCCATTAACAATGCTCCACGTTCTCCTTCGTTTATCTATAAGGGCCGCCGTCGAGGATCACCTCCTTTTCCGATGGAGGACGAGGCAGACAACAAGCGGGGGCGGGTTGAGGTCGAACCACAAGAGCCTCCAGTGAGCATGGACTTCATCAGCAACATCCCCAACGAGATGTTGGTAACCATCATGGCCCTTCTCCCCATCAAATCTGCCATGCAGACCACCACCCCCTCCAGGCGGTGGCGCCCCATATGGCACTGCACCCCCCTTGACCTCCTAGTCGATGACGAGCTCTGTAGCAGGGATCGCAAACGCTTGGACGCATTGTCACACATCCTCGCCACACATACTGCGCCAGTCAGACGCCTTGCCATCGACAAGTTTCGTTCCAACTGCACAACCGAACTCAAGTTTCACGAATGGTTCATATGCCCCGTCGTACATGGGCGCTCGCTGCCTCCGTTCGCGCTCCGCCTCGCGCCCACGTTGCGTCACGCTACGTTCAGGGAGTGCTTTTCTCCCGGATTAATGCCACACACGCTCTTCATCTCCCTAAATTGAAGAACCTCAAGCTCATTGTTGTCATCATCTCGAAGGAGGATTTCGAACTCCTGCTCCGTGGTTGTTTGGGTTCAGTAGCCTTCACATCGCTAGGACGAATCTCCGTAGATTTATGTGCATGGTTGGTGCCGCAACATGCTGTCAGTTGAGGTGTTTCACAATATGGTCATTAGGAATGTGTCTTTCCTTGAGAGATTGTTTGTACTTGATAAAGAAGTTCCAACAAGAATCAGGGTCATTGACGCATCAAAATTGAAAGTGTTGGGCTATTCGTGTGTTGATTTCTCCGAACTTGTTACAACTGGATCCATACCCATTCAGGTACAACATTCTTATTCTCCTTCTTATTATTGTACATCACATTTTATCTAATTTTTGTTAACCTATGTTTGGCTGTCATGTAGAAATTGACTCCCACAGGCTTCACCCTCTCTATGCGCACAGTGAAGATCCTTGCACTGCAATCTATCGGCCCCAATCTGGATGAAATTGTTAGATTTATTATATGCTTTCCATGCACGGAGAAGCTATGCATTGAGGTGATGCTCCTTTCATGTTAATTTTTAATCACAATGGAGTTCATTTTTTGGGTACTTTACCCATCATTACAATAACAAATGTACAACGAGTTCTTACGGAAATTTGTAGGATTCCAATACATATTTTTGAGATGTTGATCATGAACGATTGAGGATCACATCTCAATGTATTAGTGTGTTTTATAAATCCTGCAAATCAAAGATGCACATAGTGTACAAAACTACATATAGGCACTAATATGTTGTCTTCAGTTGTAGATACAAACATGCCCGAAAGTGGAAAATGTGGCACAATATAACAATCCCACCGAATGCCTTGATTTCCATTTCAAAGAAATTACTACCAACCAGTACCGAGGCACCAAACCAGAGATTCAACTAGCCAGGTTCTTTGTTCAGAAAGCAAGGGTGCTCAAGGTATCGAGGTTTGACCTATATTTAGTGCATCGGAATGAATGGTTTACTGATAAGCGAAGGTGTCTATAGCTGAATGGAAAAGCCTCTATAGAAGGTGAAATTCAGTTGGAACTTCAAATGACACATTATTCGGAAGTCAATGTATCAAGCAGATATATGACTTCTTGGTGGCGGATCCCTTCGCAAAAATATTGCATGACTCAGGTTCTAAAGAAGGTGAATTTGATTTTTAATATCAATTTGCACCTTGTAATCTTTGAATTTGGGCCTTGTAAAATTGGAATTTCAACCTCGTAATATTTCCAGTATTTGTGATACAATATTTGAAATGGCATTGTGTTCTCTTTTGGTTATGCAATCATGTTCTTATAATTACATATGTTTTTGTTCCTTATACAGATCATATATATGTTGTGCAAACAAAGAAAATCACATCTCATATGATTAAATTGAGGAACACGTCGGCAATGATTTCAACAATCACTGACAATTATTTACCAGCCACCGTCAGCTCGCAACACACACAGTTTGTCAAGACGACTCGTGTGTGTTATTATCGGTCTTCCCACACGACTCTGATTCTTGACCCATTTGCTGCATATCACACACACCTACTTACGCTAAATCATGTGTGCTTTGTTGTATCAACTATGTGCCCTCTATCGCACACATCTGGTCTCTATAACCATTTGTGTTATTTTAGCTAATCGCAAATAGTTCATATGGGAAATCTGTATGGCATGCACCGCACACATAAGTGTTTTTTGAATCGTGCTTGATGGATCCGCCATCACACACCGTTGGCATTATTGGCGACGGAGTTAGAATTATACCATTTGTGATTCATGCATCGCACACAGTTTGGTCGAAGGGTCTTTGATTGATGTGTCGTCTTTGGACCATCCTGCAGTAGTGAATGCACTATACCGAAGAGGTTAGCAAAATACGAAAAGGGGTGAAAGTGCTTATAGTCCATAAACTCACATTAGTCATAAAAAACTTAGATACTTATTGTGTCATTTATTAGTCCTCGAAGCAAAGTACTACTCTCATGCCCTTAGGGAGGACGTTGGGAGGAGTTAACCATCGCACGCCCCCAACGTGGACAATAAAAGGCATCAATCAAGGATACAAAACACTACAACTTCTTGGTCCTGCCACAATTGACACTTTAATGAATAGTGAAGCACAAACCTTAACACAATTATTATTACTAATTAATGTTTACAAACTAGTAGGCCTCCATATTACAGCTTCAATACCGTTAATCATACGTTTCTTATTCCGTGATCTACATGAAAGTTTTTATATCCCTCTTATATACCTATTATTTTCTAACTAAAAACATATAACCCGTAAAAATTAGAACTTCCTATTTAAACTCTCAAAAAGGTATAAGTGAATCGTTAGAGTGCATATGATTTCTATAAAATATAGTTTCGGCTGTGCTCTAAAGATAGAAGTGCATCCCCAAGCATAGACGCTTGGGTCTTCCTTTAGTATTATGTTGGGGTGCCTTGGGCATCCTCAAGATTAGGGCCTTTCCGCTCCTTATCCCTTCATTCATCCTGATCTCACCCAAAACTTGAAAATGTAAGCACACAAAGCTCCACAGAAACTTCGTGAGATCCGTTAGTATAATAAAATCATCATCACCTCAAGTACTGTTATCGATAGATTCATAATTTCCCTTGCATAATACCTGCTGTATTATGCCTTCCCCATGACTTATACCCCCCGATATAATCTATAACATCATCAAAACAAGCACACTATGCAATGAAAAGAGAATCTATCCAAAACAGAACAATACGTAACGACCAGGACTAAAAACATACTTATGTAACTCAAAATATTCTGAAATATTAGGACAGCACGGGAAATTTGTATCTCAACATTCTGTAGAAATTCAAAAATTTACCACGTTCCAGTAAAAAAATGTAAATTCAAATACTGGGCATAAAAGTTTCTATTTCTACATCGTATCAATTCAATTATCATCCATATCATCCTAACGGGGTTACTTGGCACAAAACTCAAAAGAAAAGATACAAACATAATCATTACAATAACAATCATCATGTTGACTCAAGAAAAAAAGCAAAAGGATAAATATTGGGTTGCCTCCTAACAAACACTATTGTTTAATGCCCCTAGCTAGGCATCATGCATGATTTCAAGTATTGTCATAGCCATACAGGAGATCATCCATATTCATCTCATACCCCCATCGTTCGGCAACAAGATTTCTAATATGCAAGCAAAAGTAATTGATATGGCTAGATTTAATAGGATCGGGATCCATGAGATCAAGTTTAGGAGGACAAGTTCCTCTTTTGGCCCTTTGTAAGTGTTAGTTACCTTTTCATTATATAAGTTTTTGTAGATATATTTCCGCAAGTTTATATAAGCACCAGACCTAGTACTTTGTCCATTATATAGAACCATCATTATGTTCGGAAAGTTTTTCTACCAAGATATGTGGTGGAACCTTTTTTCTAAGGTTGTAACTACAAGCAGCATAATCCATGGATTTCGGTTTTCTTATCTCATCTTGGTCGTAAAGGATTTCTTTTATAGGTGGGCACTCATGATTTATCCGGTAATAAGCAAATATATCTTTAGCTTTTTGTGTTATATGTCCAAATTCATGAACTATAAATATCTTAATCAATCGCTTAACTGAAGGGTCATGAATATTGGAAAATTCTAAGAACACTTGTTGTATGACAAGATGCATGTGCACAAATTATCCCTCAAGTTATACTATAATGAAAGATATAACATTCACAAAACTAGTAGTTCTAGAAAGATTAGATCCAGCTATCATAGGTTATGCACCCGCACAACTAAAGAAATCTTGAACAATAATTTTCCCAATTATATTACCACCGTCAATTAGGATTTTCTTTGTATACAGAATAGCGGTGTCACCTTTACTAGTGGCTTGATTATTAATTTCATCATAAAATCTTTTAGGATTTTCATCATAGGGCTCCGCACTAGTGTCGGGAGAAGCAACCTTAGCACTCTATCGAGTAAACATAGTTGTGGTTCAAGCAAGATAGAACACAAGATATTTTTGGTATTTTTGATTTTTTTAGCAACTGAAAATAAAATCAAGTAAAACATAGGACAAGTAAATATTGGTGTGTGTGAAGGAACCTTGCATTTGTTGGATAATCTCCCCGACAACGATGCTAGAAATTCTTCTTCTACTTGCTAATGCGTTGTGATTTCCTTGAAGAGGAAGGGTAATGCGTGCAGTAGTACAAAGTATTTTCCTCAGAGAAGAACCAAGGTTTATAGAACCAATAGAAGACTCTCACAACAAACAGTCAATAGTACCTGCACACACACAACTAAAATACTTGCACCCAACACGGACAAGAGGGTTTTCAATCCACCTGTACTCATTAATTGCAAGGATTAAATCTGATAGAGAAATGCTTGTAAATTGCAAAATAAATAAAAGGTAAATGAATTGCATTAAGTATATTTTTGTATAACAAATATGATAAGTGAATGGACCCAGGGATCATAGCTTTTACTAGAGGCATCTCTCTCAAGAACATAACAACGGTGGATGAATAAATTACTGTTAGACAATTGATAAAAAGTGAATAATTATGATGTTATTCATGACATGATCATGTATATAGGCATTACGTCCGTGACAAGCAGACCGAAATGATTATGCATCTACTATTATTACTCCACCATCGACCACTATCCAACTTGCATATTAAGTTCATAACAAACAGAGTAATGCTTGCAACATGATGACATAATGTAGACAAAGTAAGATCGGTTAATATTGTCGAACCTCATCATTTTACCTTAGTAGCAACAATACAAATATGTGCCTCGCTACTCCTCCTGTCATAGAGTGAGGACACCACAAGATTAAACCTACTACTATGCACCGCTTCCTTAGAAGATCTACTATAACAATGCACATAATAAATCTCACAGAGTATTCAATTATTTTTAATGAATAATCTGATCATAAACCCACGATTCATCATATCCCAACAAACAGACCACAAAAATTTCATAAAATGGGTCTCCGAAGAGATCATCGTATTGAACATAATTCCGCGCGCGCGCGAGAGAGAGAGAGAGAGATCTAGCTATTGCTATTTATCCGTAGGTCCTATGGGAACTACTCACACATCACGGGGGAGGCAGCAAAGTTGATGAAGACGGACTCTGTGATGGATTCTTCTTCCGACGGATTACCGAAAAATGCCTCCAAATGGGATCGCGAAAGAACAGAGACGGCGGCGAAAAATTTATTTCGGATGCTTCCCCAAGGATTTAAGAATATATGTGAATTTATAGGACAGAGATAGGAAAAACTGAGCCACATGAGCCACACGAGGGAGCGTGCGCCTACCCCATAGGGCGTGCCCGACACGCTTGTCATTGCCTCATCTATCATCTCGACTCCTTCTGAAGCTCGTAGGGTCCTTTTTTTGTCGAGAAAAAATCGTCAAAAGGTTTCATCATGTTTGGACTTCATTTGGTATGGATTTTTTTGTAAAATCAAAAACCGACAGGAAACAACAACTAACACAAGATTAATACATTAGTTTTCAAAAACGATATAAAATGGTATATAAAGCATATAAGATTGATAAAATAATAATACAAACAATCAAAAGTTATAGATACGCTGACGACGTATCATGCCTCTAGAAATTGAGTTCACAAAAAAATTCTTAAAATTCTTCTACTTCTTTTTGACATGTTATTTTTCAAAGGGGGTGCATCTAGACCCAGGTTCAGTTGGGTATTTTCGATGTAAAAGCGGACTGGATTAATATACGTGAAAAACAAACACAGAGCCGTCGGCTCACTTGACAAAGCGTCCTCCACCATTGGATCTAGGTCACCCAGACCACCAACAGCCCTATAAAAGCTCTTCTTTCTCCCCAACCCTCACTTCCCTTCGGCGCCGCCTCGTTACAGACAGCGGGAGCGAAAGAGCGAGCGGTGAGAGAACTCCGGGAGAGGGCGGCGAGATGGTGCAGCGGCTGACATACCGAAAGCGCCACAGCTACGCCACCAAGTCGAACCAGACTCGCGTTGTCAAGACCCCAGGTGTGGGAGAGCAGAGGCGCCTGCTTTTGCTCGCTCATGTGTTTTTTAGTCTTGCAACTCTCTGGATAGTATTGCTGCTGCTCGTTTATGTGTTGGCATGTAGATGGATTTGCGCTTGAATTTTACATTTGCCTTTACCACTCCCTTAACTGTTTATCTTGAGTAAAATTTTGGGGGTCTTCTTCCGGGATCTCAACTCAAGAGTTTTCTTGATGTATTACTGATTATTAGGTGGGAGGCTTGTGTACCAGTACACCAAGAAGCGGGCGAGTGGGCCAAAATGCCCGGTTACCGGGAAGAAGATCCAAGGAGTACGTGTTCCATTCTACCATATTAACCTGTTATTTCATTATATTTCATGAGTTGTATTCACCATGCGCTCGGATACAACCTGCATTTCAGCGAAGTGGTTGCTGATATAAATATACAGTTAGGCTCCAAACACAAAACACTACATTTGAGTCCTGCCCTATGGAATGTGACAATGTTTTCCTTCAGATTTTTTTCGTATCATATTAATGTGTGAAGTGGGGATTACTATTGTTGAAGTACTGCTAGTTCTTGCCGAATCATGCTCTATAGCTTTGGTTATGCTCAATTTGTCAGCTCCGACCATACTGCAGTTTAATTTACCGATCATAGTCTGATATATTAAATTGTCTATGTTAGTTAATTTTACATTATAAGTTTGGCGCGTCCTTGTACTTTGCATGCTGTGTCAATTGTGTGCACTTTTTTGTTGGTAAAAAGGGCCTTGCTATTTCTTTCTACACTAAACAGGATTTGGGTTTGAAACTGCATTAGATAACATCCTTTTCTATGTTTTTGAAATTGCATTGGAAACATGTCATTTTTCTTTGTTTGCTTGTCTGGCACTGAAATTGTGTGTCCTTTTATTCGTCTCTCTCAATTGTGTTCTTGTCTGGAAACCAATTCTTTTTGTGATATGAATGACTGTTTGTACTCTCTTCCAAGGTTTCAGTGTATAACTCTGTAATTTATGCTTAGTGGGATATTATGCATTTGTATATTGATTCTGAGCACGCACATTGTACTGTCAGTTCAGCTTCATTTTTGTTGCTGAGGGCATTTTCTGGCATATTAATAGGGTTATGATTACAGTGAAACATGACAAGCATCTGTCCCAATTTTGTGTGGATTAAGTCTAATCTTTTCTATGAGGTCCTTGCAGTATCATATTATTATTTATGTAGTTCTGATTTTGATGTTGACGCCCTATTATGATATTCGTCTGGTTGCTCCTTCTGTTTTTTGCATTTGCACTCACCACAAAGTTGTACTTAAATGATGTGTTCTTGCATGGTTCAAATGATAATATTTGATTACTATGATGTGTCTAAAAATCTTGTATTTTAACTGGCAATCTTTTGTTTAACATCTTTGTGATCTGTCTTGAAAAATTATAGCGGTTCGCTAGTATGTTGTCTGAATTTTACGTCATATTTATGTGCACTTCTATGTGGAATGTTCCATCTGCTTCGGAAGGACTATATTCTTTGTGATTTGCTTACTGAGGGTGTCCACCACATCTGTATTATGTTTGTACTTTGCAGAGATAATCACTAGTACTATTTGTCTACTCTATGTGCTGGGTGCTTACGCTTGGAATGGTTGTAAAATTTGTGTGGCCGCTGGTGCTTACCTATTTTACACCCATTCCAACCAATCCCTAATAGTTAGCATTGAGTCAATTACAAGTGAAATCATGTCGGCGCATGTACTTGTGAACTGCTGTGGCAGGTATATGCTGCTAGATAGTGGTGGGTATATATATACAACAGATAGAATGGCAAGTTTCCACTGAATAATTAGTTTATGCCTCACGTTGTTTGTACAATATACTTCCTTGGTAACCACGATGGTATTTTCTCATTCTCATGGAAGTTTCATATGCCAAACTGCAGATTCCACACCTGAGGCCTACTGAGTACAAGAGGTCCAGATTGTCAAGGAACCGGAGGACTGTGAACCGTCCTTACGGCGGCGTTCTGTCTGGTCCTGCAGTCAGGGAGAGGTAACCATCATTCATTCAAAACATGTGATACTACATAGACTTGCTGGTGTGCTAAGCTGTTTTTTCCGTGCCATGCAGGATCATCAGGGCGTTTTTGGTCGAGGAGCAGAAGATTGTGAAGAAGGTGCTGAAGATTCAGAAGACCAAGGAAAAGACCACCAAGAGCTAGACACTTGTGCGAGATAGGCGTCGCCGTGATGTTTTGTGTTTCTTCGAATTTGTTTTAAGCAATCAAGAATTTTCTCTCTTCGGATTTGCAGAATCCTGGTTCTAGTATTGTGAGGTTGATGTGGTTCTCTAGATTTTGCGAGCTGGTTCTCTATGGATGCTTAGCCTTTGATGCAAGAGCTTTTGGACTCCAGTTTGGTTTCGATGCTATTGAGCTGCTCAGCCCAGTTAACTGTTGGATTTATCTGTCCCACGAGAGCAGTTTGGTGCACCCTATTCTGCTTTTGGCACAAGTCCCAACCGAGAATACGTTATAAACAGAAAACAGAATCGTTTGCGCCTTTCTCAAATGGTGTCATACCTCCAAATGAACGTATTGATGTATTCTTTCCATCACTTCCTATTGCATGTCGGATGACAAGAAACAACCCTCGATATCTTATCCCAGATGACCAGAAACAACCCTCCGAGCTCACGCCCCACCTGAGTTAACAGTGAAAAAGAGGTGAAGTAATGGGCGACCGCGGGGCGCTCTTTTCCGCCGGCGTCCCCTTCGGCCTCTAGGCCCGGCGGATGCTCTTTGCCAGCGCGCGCCCCTCCCCTGGGTCCGCCCTCCACCCTTGAAGGCCCGTCTCCAGCCTCCCCTTGGCAGTCGGTGGCCGCGTTTTCTTCCGATCTGGATCCAACTTGCATTACCAATCCTTGGTGAGTTGCAACCTATGCCCTGTGGATTTTCGATCAACAGTCCGTTTGTTTGGCCTGGCTATTAGCTGCTGGTGTCTGTGCTGATTGTTGAGTGGGGATTGGCTGTTCTTGCGAAGGGAGAGGGTGCTGATTTGTGTAGGCGGGAGAACAATGTCAACTAGTTGCCGGCGGGGGTCTGACAAGAGCAAGGAGAGAGAAGCGGGCTCAGCCGGAGAGGGGGGAGGAAGGAGTCAATTCCATGATTGGTCGCCTAAACCCGCTCGCGGACGAGACAGAGGTGGTGGACATGAGTGATGATGATGATGAGGTAGCAGCTCCGCAAGTGAAGTGGTCTCTGTTCGGGAAGGTGTTGTCTCCGTCAGTAATCCATTCACAAACTGTTCTGTCAGCTATGCGGCCAGCTTGGGGCAATCCCAGGGGTCTCAGGATAAGGACGGTGAGTGACAACGTCTTCGTTGTTGATTTTGCAAACAAGGGGGACAGGGATAGAGCCCAGGAGGGCACACTGTGGATGGTGGGCAAGCATGCTGTAATTCTACGAGATTACGACCCTCGCCTCAGGCCCACGGATATCAGGTTTGATTCTATGGCCATTTAGGCTAGGATCATCAACCTTCCTTTCGAGTGGATGAACAACAAAAAGGGGTTGAAGATTGCGAAGATGATTGACAAATATTGTAAGGTGGATGTGGATGAAGATGGGGAGGCCTCGGGCACCTTCCTTAGGGCAAGGGTTGCAATCTCAATTGCCGAACCAATCCGCAGATGGGTCACCATATCTAGGGGAGGTGCTACGGAGAAGTTTGAGCTGCAGTATGAGAAGCTGCCTTTCATTTGCTTCAGTTGTGGTTTGATTGGACATAGCGACTTGGAGTGTCCAAATCTTGCTGAGCGCGATAAGAATGGGAAGCTCCCCTTCGATCGAGGATTAAGGGCGCCAGACGACAGAAGACGACGGCTGCAAAGCTTTAGTCAGCCGTCTGCCTCAACATCTTGGCATAGCGATTCCAAAGACAAGGGAGAAGGGGGAGGTGGGAAATCTTTTCCTGGCTTCGCTGCTAGTAGAACCTCCCGGGAGTCGGGGGAAGGGGAGAACGTGAAGCCGGGCCAGCAGGTGGTGTCCTCACCCCCCACCCCCCCCCCCCCCCCCCCCTCCCCAAAGCAAAGACGACCCATGGGGCATCTCAGGTCTCCGAGATTGCAAAGAAATTATTCTCAGCGGACGAAGAGCCAAAGGGGAAGGGACAGAAGAAGCGAAAACCAGGTCCGGAGCTTGCAGGTGGGGGGAGGCACGAACCGAGTTTGAGTCAGAAGGGTTTGGATGAACCCAACTTGGTGTTGGCTTTGGTAGTAGCAGGGAGCAGCAGGGTAGAGGCTGATAAAAATCTGGAGGGCTTGAATAGGAACTTGGAGACTTTTAAGAAGCAAAAGAATGAAAACTCCCACCGCAAGACAAGTGGGGTGCTGAAGGGAAAGAGCGGGGAACAAATTGCCACAACCATAGAAGCGGGGCTGCAGGTACAACCCTGCAAAGGTCAATGAAAGTGATAGCATGGAACTGCCAGGGGCTTGGGAACCAGCCGCCAGTTCAAGGTCTTTTGGATGTGCAAAAGGCCGAAGATCCTGATATCCTTTTCCTGTCGGAAACAAAGCTTGACAGGAATAGGATGCAACGTTTCAAAGGGTTGTTGAACATGCAAAACCTGGAGGTCAGGGACTGTGTTGGGCAGAGCGGTGGCCTGGCTCTGTTCTGGAAGAAAGATGTGAAGATTCACGTGAAGCCTGGGGCGTCGCGTGATCACATTGATGCCGAGGTCACCGGGGAGGATGGGTTTGTGTGGAGGCCAACGGGCATCTACGGGGAACCAAAGGCGGGGCAAAGGGAGAAGACGTGGAAGCTGATGCGCACCCTTCACGGGCATTCGGGGTTGCCTTGGATGTGTTTTGGTGACTTCAACGAGATCCTTTTTGCCGAAGAGAAGCAAGGGGGGCAGCCGAGGGCACAAGCATGTATGGGCAAGTTTCGAAGTGCCCTAGAGTTCTGCGAGCTAGAGGACCTGGGTTTCGTGGGAGATCCGTATACGTGGAGAAACCATAGTCATCAAGCGGAAACCTACATCAAAACGAGGTTGGACAGGGTTGTGGCTAACCAAGAGTGGAGAGCCCAGTTCCCTGCCTACAAGGCTATTAATGGGGATCCTAGGCACTCCGATCATAGGCCTGTGATTGTTTTGATGGAACCTGGATATTCCCGCAGGAGGAGGGCGACTGTGGCGGCACAACCGAAGTTTGAGAAAAGATGGCTGGAGGAGGAGCAATGTGAAGATGTGGTCAAAAATGCGTGGGATTTGGCTATGCCGACAAGTGATACTACTGTTGCTAAGGCAATCAGAAGAGTGGGGTGTGACTTGCATTCTTGGAGCAAGGAAGTCTTGGGGGACCTGAAAAACAGGATTAAAAGAGCAAAAAAGGATCTGAAGTGGTGTAGGAAGGCGCCGATCTCCAAACAACAGGTTGCTCAAGAGCAGTTGTTGCGTTATAAGCTGGAAAGGCTTCAGGACCAGAAGAGCATTTACTGGAAGCAAAGGGCGCATGCTTATTGGCTGAAAGATGGGGACCAAAATACGAGCTTCTTTCATGCTTGTGCGTCGGATAGGAGAAGGGTGAACCAAATAACGAAGCTGCATAATGATGAGGGAGGCGTGGTGGAGGGCGAAGAGGAGTTGAGGGCTTTCATTGCTAACTATTATAAGTCCATGTTCTCTTCTGTGGCAGGGACGAGGGAGGCCGAGCTCCTTAGTAAAGTGTCACATGTGGTCACTACAAAGATGAATGAGCACCTTTCGAAGCCTTTCACCTTTAAAGAAATTAAGGAGGCCTTGAATTCTACGAGGGACTTGAAAGCACCGGGGCCTGATGGTATGCCAACAATTTTCTACAAAAGGTTTTGGGACCTAGTGGGCCCAAAGGTACAGGAGGCGGTCTTGGGTGTCCTAAACGGGGGTCCTGTGCCTGCGGAGTGGAACAAAACCATTGTTGTTCTGATTCCAAAGGTCAATAATCCATCGCGAGTGAAGGACCTTAGGCCTATTAGTCTGTGCAATGTGGTGTTCAAGATCATAACGAAAGTGATTGCTTGTCGTTTGAAGGAGGTGTTGCCTACGATTATTTCCCCATGTCAAAGTGCCTTTGTGCCGGGAAGATTAGTAACGGACAACGTGGTGATCGCATACGAGACTACTCACTACATGCATCAGCGAAAGGGGGGAAGAGACGGGTTGGCAGCAGTTAAACTGGATATGAGCAAGGCGTATGACCGCGTTGAGTGGTCTTTTTTTTTGGAAAATATGATATTGAAGATGGGTTTCTCTCAGAGCTGGGTGCACCTAATCATGGGTTGCGTCACAACTGTGACATACAGGATAATGGTCAACAATGATTTGATGGAGGTTATTGTGCCTGGAAGAGGTTTAAGGCAGGGATGCCCTCTCTCGCCTTACCTCTTCATTCTCTGTGCGGAGGGACTTTCTGCTCTGTTCCAAGATGCCGAGAGCGAGGGTAGCCTCCAGGGGGTGCAGGTTTGTACAGGAGCCCCAAGGATAAATCATATGTTTTTTGCGGACGATTCACTCATTTTCATGAAGACAAATGAGGCTAGCGCATGAAAGTTGATGAGCATTTTCGCCTTGTATGCGGATGCGTCGGGGCAGGTGATTAATAAAGACAAATCTGCTGTCATGTTTAGTAAGGGGACTACTCAGTCTGTGAAGAGGAAGTTTAAGAATCTCCTACAGATTAGTCATGAGGCCTACAATGAAAGGTACCTTGGTCTGCCTATATACGTGGGCAAGTCCAAGAGCAAAGCATTAGGCTATGTAGTGGAGAAGGTGTGGAAGAAGATCCAAGGTTGGAAGGAAAAGTTTCTCTCAAGGGCGGGCGGGGAAGGAAATCTTAGTCAAGGTTGTGGCGCAAGCGATCCCTATTTTCGCCATGTCCTGTTTTGATCTCACTAAAACTCTTTGCGATGAAATCAGCTCAATGGTGTGCCGCTACTGGTGGAGCAATCAGGAGGAGGATCGACACCACTGGCTGGGATGCAAGTGCTTGACAAAGCCCATGTGCGAGGGTGGACTTGGCTTCAGGGATCTTCACATTTTCAACATGGGCATGCTGGCGCGTCAAGGCCGGAGATTACTACAGGAGCCCGTGTTGACATTAGATTTTGGCATGATACGAAATGTAATTGAGATGGTCCCAAATGGAGAAATGATCTACATGAAAAAGTTCCGTATTGTCGATATGAACATCTTTGAAGTTTGGGCCATTGCCATCCGATCACATCTTGAAGGACGAAATTGTGTTCGAAATACTGAGATTTTATATTCAGAACACTGTTCGGCCGATTACGCCTCAAAGTAAGTCTCAAATGAGAAAACTTTCTACATGAGTTGTATCCGTCTCGTCGAAATGGTCGATTTTGATATAAAAATTTGTCCCAATCCGAGATTGTATGTAAAAGTTAGAGCCATCTGAGTGCGGCCTTGTCACGAGCCAGAAGTGGCGCGCCCCATCAGACACGGTGTCTGATGGGTAGCGCGAATAATAGTCTATTTTGTACGAGCGATTCGGTCCTAAAGATGGCCTCGAATCGAAAAATGTTCAATACGAAATTTGTTCGCCTCGTCAAAACGGTCAAGTTTTCTTTTGGGCTCATCTTCATCCGAGGTCATTTGTGGCCTGTGGGACCTAAAACCTAAACTGTTGTCTCAGACTTAACTAAATCCGAGTTCGGTTAATTTTGAAAAGTTCGGACAACAACCATCCAAATTTGACTAGGGTTTTGGACGTGAATCCAAGCTTTTTCCTTGCACGGAAAGTCCAGCCGCCTCTTATATAACTAAGGGGTGACGGCTAATTGAACAACACACAATCAAACAAATCAATCTACACTTTTTATCCTAGTTTTTACATCTCTTCCTTGTTCTTTTCTCTCGTTCTTTGTTCGTTCTTCGTGTTGGAGAGCAGCGATCCACGAGGCTCTAGGGATGGGCGAACCAACCTAGGGCAGCCCATAGCTGCCGTGCGTCCAGACGGGGTCCCTCCCGGGCGTGTGGGGTTTCGGGTCTGCAAAAGTATCCGTCGACTGTCTTGCGTATCGCGCTATCGGTCGGGTCTCCTTCGACGTGAGCTACACTGCATCATCCCCGACGTCAAGGGTACATGTGACGTGTTCGTGTGTCAACACATTTTTTGGCGACTCCGCTGGGGAAGAAAGATCAAGAATCATCATCAACCATGTCTAATCTTCCCCAGCCCTCAGAAGTTAACGCCGATAACATCATTAAGCCCAGTCTTGATAACTATCGGAGGAACATCTTCAAGCCTATGAAGCACACAAGAAACAGCGTGAAGAGGCTTTTGAGGCGCTCAAGAAAAAGCGTGAGGAGGAGGATTTGCAGGTGTTTCTTGCAAGTTTCAAGAAGGACCGTCAAGGCAACATCACTCCGGTTGGAAAAGTTAATTTCCCTCCTCCCATTGATGAACAAGATGAAATCACTGTGAGTAAAGTTTTTTTTCCAGAGCAAGTGTCTGTGATTGAAAGTCTCGTTAGTAAGGTTAATGTGATGACGTACAATTCTTTCATAGGAAGTGCTAATGCTCAAGAAAATATGCCTCCGTCATCTATTGGTATTATTAGTATATCTGAAAACCCTAGCCCAACTTTACCTATTTCATTG
This sequence comes from Hordeum marinum, assembly GCA_022496015.1. Taxonomy (NCBI): domain Eukaryota; kingdom Viridiplantae; phylum Streptophyta; class Magnoliopsida; order Poales; family Poaceae; genus Hordeum; species Hordeum marinum. Next base: position 333,082,838 of record CM039678.1, on the reverse strand, counting down.
GCACCTCCTATGCAACAACAATATAATATGCCGTTCAATTTTTATTCTAGTCAAACCAACCAGCTTGTGGCTGCACCTACATATCCTAATCCTATTATGAGTGTGCCCAATTCGGCGTCAACGCTGAATCACTTTGTCACACCACCCATAGGCACAAGCATGTTTGGTCTTCCGCCGAATTATGGTTCGGCACCCATCCCACAAGTTGCACCACTAGCTAGTACCCAAGTTGCTCCTATGTCATTGCCACAGGCATCTTCATTCACATCAGATCCAATTTTAGCCAAATTGAGGGAGGATTTGCATAAGATGTTTCAAGAAACTTTCAGAAACAAGCCGAAAGTAAAGAGTCATGTGTACCAAAAGCCTTATCCTGAACACTTCAATGCAGTTTTGTATCATCAAGGTTACAAGGTTCCTGATTTTGTTAAATTTAGTGGAGAGGGCACGAAAACAACTTGGGAGCATGTCCGTCAATATCTAGCACAGTTGGGTGAAGTAGGTTCCATAGAGGAATTGAAAGTGCGTTTATTTCCCTTATCTTTAACCGGCACCGCATTTTCATGGTTTGCTGCTTTACCACATGGCTCGATTCTCTTATGGTCGCAATTAGAGCAAAAGTTTCATGATCACTTTTATAGCGGCGATAATGAGCTTAAGTTGTCACATCTTACATCGGTTAGGCAAAAACATGATGAATCGGTCACCGATTATGTCAAGAGATTTAGAGATATAAAAAACCGATGTTATAGATTAGTGATAACCGAAAGAGACTTGGCAGATCTTGTTCTTAATGGTTTGAAAACTCACATTAAAGAGAGGCTAGAAAGTTATGAGTTTTCAAGTATTAACCAAGTCCTACAAAAGGCTTTGTCTCAAGAGAGTCAACGCAAAGAGGTTCATAGGTCTACATCCGATCGTCCTAGAATGCACATGGTTGAGTATGGTGGTGATAATTCGGACGATGAGGTTGATGTCTATACTACTGAATTTATTTGGTCCTCAAAGGCCAAACCCTCTACCTACAATGCTCTTAAGCCGATTCGCAAGCATCGTGATGAGGAGATGAAGTTTACTTTTGATATATCTAAGTGTGATAAAATATTTGATGCTCTATTGCAAGATAAGATGATCAAAATATCACACACCATTCCACCGTTTGAGGAGCTAAAACGGCGTGCTTATTGCAAGTACCATAATTCATCTTCTCATGCTACTAACGATTGCAATGTTTCTCAACGACAGATACAATCGGCCAGTAATGACGGACAATTGAATTTTTCAGAGATGCAAGTTGATAAACAACCCTTTTCGATAAACACCATGGATTTGGAAGGGAAGAAAATGTTAATTCGGCCTAACATAACCGAATCCGCTAATAAAGATAATATTGTTATTGGTGAACCCAAGAAAGCGAGAGGAAGGTGGCAAAGTCTTGGAAAGAAAGGTTGTTCTTGAAAAGAAACCCGATGGCAATGAAGTATTGAAGATCACCATGAAAAATCCCGCACTTGGGGGGCAGCCGCAAGTACAAGAGCATACTCATGCTAAAACTATCGAGCCCATGAATTCAGAAGTTGGCAAGTGGAAAAAGAATGAAGCTGAGGCAAGCGAGTCAAGCCAAGTTTTGATATGTTGCTATCCAAATATGCCAATCAAGTGGCCGGTTCTAGCTCTAATCGGCCATCACATTTAAAGCATTTGAGATCACCTTCGAAGCAAGAATTTTGATGCTATGCAAGGCCATATGGGTCATGGGCATCAATACCGTGGATGTCACCACCACCCTATGCGCCATATTACAAAGGACACTTCAATGGAGGATGGGGGAAGCCTCCAATGCCTCCTTATGCTTTTCATATGGGGTGGGCAGCGCCTAGAAGGCCTACCCGCGAGAGGCTTATTATCCCACAAAAGGCCGTTTGAGCTATGGTTCTAATCGGCCAACAAAAATTTCTCCAAGCAGGTCAATAAAAAACTGTGGCGTATTAAGTCATCTAATGCGGAAATTTCAAAATACGACAAGCAAAAGGAGATAAAAGAGCCGATTGTTGATGATCTGGCTAGTTCTAATGGTGATATTGTTATTGTTCAGCAGAGTTCCATGACTAATGATCATGAGGCTAGCACAAGCAAGGCCAAACATAGGGATCCCAAATATGCTCAACCTAAGTGGTGTCCTCCGGGATTAACTAAGACCGTGAAAAGGAGATTACAACGCATGAGGAATCACGAGAAGGTAGAGAGCAAAGAAGAGAAGCAAATGGACGAATTGTTTAATAAAACTCGGCCCATGCCACTCACAAAACAAGTGTGGAGGCCTAAACAGAAACAAAATGCAGATGCTTCTACATTAGCTACAACCACACCTACACCACCAACAGAGGATGATGCGACCCCTATTACATCGTCCACACCACCAGAAACATCCGCTTCAATTGAGGAAACTTCAAGTCCAATATTCACATTGGAGATGAAGATGAGATGGCGGATTACGAATCTACGCCGGTTCGGGAAGGTATGGATATTAATATGGTGTATTACTTACCTGCCGAGTTTCGTGCTATAGGTGAAGAAGGGGAGGTGGCCCAACTAGATTTTGGTCCTAAGAATGCTATCTTCGAGAAGCCAAAAGAACCAGTAAAACACTTGAAGCCATTGTACCTCAAGGGTCATATTAACGAATCATCGGTTGCTAGGATGCTCGTAGATGGTGGTGCTGTGGTAAATCTTATGCCCTATTCGGTCTTCAAGGAGTTGGGGTTACATGATGATGCATTGATAAAGACCAATATGGTACTTCACAGATTTGAGGGTAAAGAAAAGACGGATGCCAAATGTGTGATGTGCATGCAACTCACCGTAGGAAGCAAAACTTTGGCCACCACATTCTTCATAGCCGAGGTGCAAGGTAACTATGATGCTATATTAGACCGTGATTCGGTTCATGCTAACAAGTGCGTGCCATCTACCATGCATCAATTCTTAATACAATGGTTCGATGATGAAGTAGAAGTCGTTCATGCGGATAATTCGGCTTGTGTTGCTTTGGCCGATGCATCAGTGGATTGGAATCATCCCGATGTTACCTGCTTAACAGGGCGTGACCTCTCAGAGTTTGATTTCCTTAGTGCTACAAGGAACGGGTTCATTCCCATCTCTTTAAAGCCGATTGGTGGAAATCGGTTCCAAGGTAGGATGTAAACAAAAATTTGAAGTCAACGGCCGATATATAACTATCGCCCTAAGCAAAGATATGACCAATAAATAACTATCGCCTTTAGCATAAACATGGCTGATACATAATTATCGCCCTCAGAAATATAAATGGTCGATGGAGTGTTGACATCGTCCTTAGAACAAGCTCTGTGCAAATTATTTTTTGGCATGCAAGCTTTGCCGAAAAACAGGAGGGCATATTTTGACACCAGATTTTGGCATGATATGAAATGTAATTAAGATGGTCCCAAATGGAGAAATAATCTACATGAAAAAGTTTCGTATTGTCGATATGAAAGTTTTTGAAGTTTGGGCCATTGCCATTCGATCACATCTCGAAGGCCGAAATTGTGTTCGAAATACTGAGATTTTATATTCAGAACACTGTTTGGCCGATTACGCCTCAAGGTAAGCCTCAAATGAGATAACTTTCTACATGAGTTGTCTTCGTCTCGTCAAAACGGTCGATTTTGATATAAAAATTGTCTCCGAGATCGTATGTAAACATTAGAGCCATCTGAGTGCGGCCCTGTCACGAGCCAGAAGTGGCGCGTCCCATCAGACATGGTGTGTGATGGGTAGCGCGAATAATAGCCTGTTTTGCGCGAGCAATTCGGCCCTGAAGATGGCCTCGAATCGAAAAACGTTCAACATGAAAGTTGTTCTTCTCGTCGAAACGGTCAAGCTTTCTTTTAGGCTCATCTTCATCCGAGGTCATTTGTGGCCTGTGGGACCTAAAACCTAAACTGTTGTCCCAGACTTACCTAAATCCGAGTTCGGTTAATTTGGAAAGTTCGGACAAAAACCATCCGAATTTGACTAGGGTTTTGGACGTGAATTCAAGCCTTTTCCTTGCACGGGAAGTCCAGCCGCCTCTTATATAACTAAGGGGTGACGGCTAATTGAACAACACACAATCGAACAAATCAATCTACACTTTTTACCCTAGTTTTTACATCTCTCCCTTGTTCTTCTCTCTCGTTCTTCATTCGTTCTTCGTGTTGGAGAGTAGCGACCCACAAGGCTCTAGGGATGGGCGAACCGACCTAGGGCAGCCCATAGCCGCCGTGCGTCCAGACAGGGTCTCTCCAGGGCGTGTGGGGTTTCGGGTCTGCAAAAGCACCTGTCGACTGTCTTGCGTATCGCGTTGTCGGTCGGGTCTCCTTCGTTGTGAAGTGCGGTGCATCACCCCCGGCGTTGAGGGTACACGTTACGTGTTCGTGTGTCAATAGCCAGATTCCTTATGTGCGAGAGTGTCGTAGGCAAAATACTTCCCCGAAGGCAGCATCTTGGAGGCCACTATGAAGCCGGGTATCTCTTACACTTGGCGCAACATTTTGTGGGGTATTGCCCTCCCGAAGGAGGGTCTGGTGTGGAGAGTGGGGGATGGGTCAAAGATCAAAGTCTGGGAAGATCCATGGCTGCCTGAAGGGGATACCCGGAGGCCACGCGCTTTGAGAGGGCCCTCTGTTGTTGACACGGTGGTTGATCTGATCAACCCTGCTACCGGGGCGTGGGACGAAACTATGATTCAAGGCATATTTTTTCATGAGGATGTGAAGGCTACCTTATCCATTAGCATCTGTGATGACATGGAGGACAACCAGGCTTAGCATTTTGATCCAAAGGGCATGTTTTCAGTGAAGTCCGCTTATAAAGTGGGGGTAATGCTCAGGGATAGAAGCCGTGGCAGTGATGCCACCTGCTCAAGAGTGAGTGCAGGAAAGAGCTCGGTAAAATTTGATTGGAACCACATTTGGAAGACGAGAGCCGCAAACAAGCTGAAGATGTTTGTGTGGCGGCTAGCACACAACAGTTTGGCACTCAGAATGAAAACTGAGAGGCTTTAGATCGAGCTGGACACCTCCTATCTAGTGTGTCATAGGCAAAACGAAGACAGTGGCTATATCTTCCTAAAATGTAAACATGTTAAGGAGTGTTGGGGGAGGCTGGGTTTGGGGGAGGATGCGTGAGAAACTCCTGCCTTGGAGCTCGGCTCACCATATGTTTGAGGAGCTCTGGAAGTGTGACGAAAATACCCAGCTGAAAGCTACAACTCTTATGTGGGAATGGTGGAATGTGAGGAACAAGCCCAACACTGGGGAGGGTGTTCCAAATACCCAAACTATTTGCCATAGAGTGGAAAGACTGGGAGTGGACTTCATGATGCTCAGGGTGCCAGATAAACCACCAAAACCACCTGATCTTAGCAGATGGGTTAAACCCCCTGAGAACTTTGTGAAAGTGAACTTTGATGGGGATTTTTTCGAAATCAGTGGTCCTGGAGGCTGGGGCTATGTCATTCGTGATCAGGCAGGCGTTTTCGTTGCTGTTGACACGGATAATTCAGTGCAATCGAGGTCTCCTCTGCATTCTACAGCGGTTGCTTGTCTTGCTGCTATTGATGGCGCCATCAGGGTGGGCGCAAACAAGATTATCTTTGAGTCTGATGCTTCAGTCCTTGTACAAGCGCTCAATAGCTATGAGTATGACAAGTCGACGATTGGTGTGCTAGTGAAAGAAGCTAGGAGCTTAAGTATTTTAAACATTGATTGCTTTCTTTTCTTTTTCAGCCGTCGGACTTATAACACTGCAGCTCATGAGCTGGTAAAGTTTGGTGTGAGTAGTGAGAGTGTAGACTCATTCTTGAAGGGTGATGCTCCTCCGTGTATTCTGAACATTATTGCCAACGATCTGACTGAAGTTTAATGAAATTGCTATATTCCTATAAAAATAAAATAAACAACCCTCGAAGATTTTAAAGCAACTTCAACCCAACGACCCATTTTATTTCTTTGAGTCGGTCGATTGGTCCGTTTGAATTGGACAGATAAAAGTGTCCGTTTATTATCCTTATCTAAACTTGAGTCAAATATAACCAAAAATGGGTACGAGAAACGGTCAGAAGTGGACGCTCCCGTCGTCCGCTTTGCGACCGGGCGTCTGCCGTCACAATCCATCCCTGCGCGCAGCCCGACCTTTACCTTTGACCACGCCGTTGGCCATCTCTCCTTCTTCTCCCTTCCCACTTTCTTTGTCCCATTTCTCTCTCAAAATCTCTCTCCTTCTCCCATAGGTACCAAAAAAACGCCATGGATGGCGCTGCCCGAAGGTTTGCTCGCCTCCCATGGCGTGTCCATGCCTCGAATCCGGCCTCCTCCTCGCTGGACCCGCCCCGCCGTGCCTATTCCCGTGTACCACTGCCCCTCGAGATCCTGCCTCCTCCCATGGCCACCACGTTGTCCGCGTCCCTGCCCTCGCTCGATCCGATCGGCTGCCGCTCGAGCGTCGTTGACCACGCCGCCTGGGCCTCCTGCAACCCCAACTGAGGAACCGTGCACCGGCAAGGCCACTAGCGCAGGCCGCCGTCGCGCTCACCGGTGAGCCCACCGGTGCAGGCTGCCGCCTCCCGTTCTGAGCCGAGCCGGCGGCGGGGAGACCTCGCGGAACTACAGCGGGCGGCGGGGAGATCTCCGACGGCAACGCGAATGGCCCTGCTCCGGCTGTGGCGCGAATAGCCCTTCTCCATCTACTTACTCTGTTTCTTCTTTGCCTCACAGGCTCCTTCTTCGAGGTCGTGTCTTGCTTCTTCTTGTCCCCTTCATGTTTTGCACTTTGGGTACATCCACCAGCCCTGCGTGTCCGCCCCATGTCCCGATGTCCACTAGGCAGAAGGACGACTCAAACGAACGACTCAAACGAACAAAATCCATACCCGTTTGGATCACTGCGTTGGAGTTTCTCTTATGTCATCATAGTCACATAATCAAATACCGTGTAAGGGCATCTACAACGCCGACCCTCAAACCTCCCATATATGTTCGGATCATGGAAGCCATCCCATGCGGGTCTGTATCAGTCCGTCGAGCGGTCCTGCAAAGTGGAGGCAAAGTGGGTGGGGGTGGGTGTGTGTGTGTGTGTGGGGGGGGGGGGATTGCGGCCATCCAGACTGCTGGGCGTGCTTCTAATCGCCTATGGCCCACCAAAAACCCCACCCTCCCTCGTGCACTTTTCTCGCTCGAAACGGCCAGCGTCACTCCAAAGCGTGAGTGGCCGCATTGATGGCCGGCAGAGCGGATGCGACCTCTCACTCGCGCCGACATTGAAGCAGTGTGCTGGCTAAGACAGCACCGCCCACGACGCTTCTCAATGCACGTGTCTGCCCCGTGTTAATTGATACCGCGACCACTCGTCCGTCCGTCTGCCGCCCACATTAATCATACATGGTCGCCGAGAAAACTACTTCGACGCCACCCGTCCGTGCACATGCCGCCCATCATCGTCATTCACTTCGCTATACATAGTCCAGCCCCAACCATAGCCGACAATCCTCCTCCTCCGACCCCTTTCTCTTATACGCACCATTCTCATGGACTCTTCACCCAAATCTCTCTGGAACGAGCTGACGAAAGAGCAGAAGAAAGAGATGACCACCATTGCCGCCGGCTGGCTACCGGAGGCCAACGATGTCCCATTGGAGGACGCACCCGACGATGAGCCGACACCACCCTTGTTGCTAGTGCATTGCACCATGACCATCGGCGAGGCCCATGCCAATTACATGTACATGGTGTGGGACGAGTGTGAGGAGAAGTCCTGGGAGGCGCATGCCGATGCGGCCTTCAACCTCGGTCTCCTCGAGGATCACCGGCAGGCGGAGGAGCAGCTCCACGCTAACAGGATGATCACACTTGACGTGGATGTGGCGAAGCAGGCGGCGCTGCTCGAATCCTACCGCTCCGCCCGTCAGATCTGCCTTGACCGTTGGCGGTACCACCAGCGTCACGTGAAACTAGAGGCTGCCTGCAAGTAGTTCGATGAGGCGGCGAACGAGGTGTGGGGGCAAGAGTGACTACGAGGAGTACATTGCCGGCGTCAGCCAGCCCACTCCACGCCGCCACGACCATGAAGCCGCACGTCGAAGAGTAGTGCATGGTAGGTCTCCGCTGCTCGGGTCCGAGGAAGGCCACCGCTCTTCTGCTCCGCCCGATGCCAAGCTTTGTATGCTGATAATTGGCAGACGATTAGCTGCTCAAGCTCCGACGGTGATGGTTGCTGGGAAGGAGCTGGAGGAGGTTAAGGCAGTTGCCGGAGCTTTAGTTCTCGGGGCTCATGGCACTTCAGCGGGAAAGGGCGCCGACAACCATTTAGATTAGGAATTGTACCCCGTAGCCGAACTAGTTTGCTTTTTAGCTGAACTATGTCCGAAATGTAATGAATTCCGTCATGTTTATATGAAATCTGCCGTGTTTGCATGAATCCCTTCCGGTTTATTTGAAAACCCGTCGTGCTTGCACGACTTTCGCCCGGTTAGTACAATTTGTTGTTGAAATGTATGCGGGTAGTGTTGGATGGTGGCCTCCGGTATCTTGTTCGCAAACATGGTAAGAAGGGACATTTGCAGGAGAGAAACAATGACCGGCGTTCGAGCTGCCCTAAATGACCCTTGTTTACCCCCTTTTTCTTTCTAACTATGTTACAACTCGTCTCTTACAATCTCGTCTTCCTTATCCCCTCTGCCTCCCACAACCCGACTCCCAGGTCACCTCCTCCACCCCAATTCTACCAGAACAAGGAGTATCAGGTTCTTTTGTATGCATAGTCGTACTCATGTGTCAAATGGTCATCACCCCTACCAATATCTATACGTGGAATTGTACAAAATGCTTTTGATGTATTCATATTACAGTGCCAAAATAAACTCTGTGAAGTAAATTGATAATGTTACTAGCATAGGCCAAAACAAAACAGTAGATATAATGTTAGACCTTCTATCCTGCTACGACCTCATACCCTTACTGTTTGCATTACCGTCGAGGGAACGAGACACCTCCATAGAATAACTCCAACAAACAACAATAGCAACTTGGAGAATAATTGGTAAATCTTGAGTTGGAAATGAGTATAGGAGGACTAGAGTTAAACCTACTTCTAAATTCTAATGCAACTACTAGAAGAACAAGGACTGGATCCACCATTCACTCTTCTCTTCATGTCTGATGCCACAATTTACTATGATCCGAGGAAGCTTGGTACATTGGTTTTCGCTCTGAATCATAATGGCCAGTGTGTTGTGGCATGTCATGCTGCGACCCCTAGTACTCATGCACCGGAGTTGGCTGATGTAAGGGAATTTCTTGCCCTATGTGTTTTGGTGTTGATGAAAATGCAACTTACGGACTAATCATGTGCCCTAGATTCTATGTTATCTTCTTATGACACAAGACGGTTAGGCTTTCACTCTGGACGAAAAATATCGATGACGGAGTTTTCGACGCTTTTATTTATTTGGTCGTAGGAAATTCGTACTAGGAATCCGCATCAGAAGGTACTTGGTGAATCAATGCATGTACACACTCATATTGCACTACAATATATCCTTCCGTTCAAGGAGAGAGAGAGAGAGAGCGTCAAATCTCACTTGGGGTTGCGGTTTCTACAGGAAATGGTTGTACCGCTTGTCTGGGCGGTTGTACTAGCCGTACCAGTACTTCCGGCACAACCACTGCTATTTTTGAGCTGCGTTGGGATTTTCCATGAAGAGGAGGTGAGATGCAGTACAATAGAGATACATATTTTCCTTAGTGAGAACCAAGGTTATCGAACCAACAGGAGAACCAATGCAAATTCCCATAGACAACACCTACACACACAAAACCAAACACTTGCACCTAACAGGGGCAAGAGGGTTGTCAAGCCCCTTGAACTCGTCACGTGCAAAGATTAAATTTTGATACAATACATATTGTAAAATAAAAATAAAATAAAAGTAAATAGCATGCAACAAGGTAATTTAGATGTTCTTGTTTTTATGTTTAAGTAGACCCGGGGGCCATAGTGTTTGCTAGAGGCTTCTCTCTCTAAAGTAGCATACGGTGGGTAGACAAATTACTGTTAGGCAATTGATAAAAAATGCGTAGTTATGACATGTTATTCACGAAAATGGTCATGTATATAGGCATCACTTTCATAAACAAGTAGACTGAAACGATTCTACATCTACTATTATTACTTCAACAATCGACCACTATCCAACATGCATCTATGGTATTAAGTTCATAACAAACGAAGTAATGCTTGGAGCAAGATGACATGATGTAGAGAAAATAAGACAAGCAATATATTTAGACCCCATCGTTTTATCCTTAATGGCAACAATACAAATGCATGTCTTGACCCCTTCTGTCATGAGGATAGAGCACGACAAGATTGAACCCACTACAACACACCGGTCCCACTGAAGATAAACCACTCTAGTTGGCCAAACCAAATTGATAGAACATAGAGAAATACGAAGCTATAAGATCACGCATATTGAAATTCAAAGGATAATCGGATCATAAATCCACAATTCATCGGATCCCAACAAGCACACCGCAAAAGAAGATTGCATCGAATAGATCATCGCGAAGATAGCGATGAACTTTGTACTGAACATCAAAGAAAGGGAAGAAGCCATATAGGTACTAGCTATGGAGTCGTAAATCTATGTTGGACTACTCACACATCATCATGGAGGCAGCAAGGTTGATGTAGATGGCCTCCGTGATCAATTCCTTCTCCGATAGATCATCGGAAAAGCTCTCCAAATGGCCTCTCGTTAGAACAAAGGCTTGCGACAGCGGAAAAAGTGTTTTGGGTGGCTCTATCTTGGTTTACCAATATTTGACAATTTAAAGAAGTGGAATTAGGTCAGGAGGAGCCACGAGGGGCCCACAAGGCACCTGGGCGTGCCTACCTACATTGTGGCCTCCTCGCGAGGCTTCCTGTCTCCTCTCGAAGATTCCTAGGTCTTTTTTGTCTATAAAAAACCATCAAAATTTTTCGTAGAATTTGGACTTCGTTTGGTACAAATTCCTGAAAAACCAAAAAACATGCAATAGAACTGGCACTTGACATTGGGTTAATAGGTTAGTTCCGAAAAACGATATAAAATAACATATAATTGCATATAAAGTATCCTAAATTGGTAATATAATAGCATGGAACAATAAAAAATTATAGATACATTGGAGACATATCAACATCCCCAAGCTTAACTCCTGCTCGCCCTCGAGTAGGTAAATGATAAAAAACAGAATTTTTGTGATATGCTACCCAACATGTAATCTCTTTTTAGTATAATCATTGAGAAATGATGAACTAATTGATATCAACATAATAATATCCATAAGCATAAATTACTTAATCATCAATTTTTAAAATATACGATCCTTAAAGAATGTTACTCCATACTCATTTTATCATATCAAGCATGGCATGATTCCGTCTTCACCCATAAGTATAAATCATGAGCACTCCAATGTCAAACCAGGCATTTGGATTGTACTTCTAACACACTTCAATATTTTTAACTTCACACTATACATGAGCGTGAACCATGGTTATAGCATATGAGTGGAATAGAATATGGTGGTAGATATCAAAGGAGTCAAAGTGGAAAAGAAAGTCTTGCATCAAGTAGGCGTATCAACGGGTTATGGAGACGCCCATCAATAGATATCAATGCGAGGAGTAGGAATTGCCATGCAACGGATGCAACAGAGCTATAAGTGTATGAAATCTCAACGGAAGCTAAGTGGGTGTGTATTCAACTTGCTTGCTCATGAAGACCTCGGGCATTTGAGAAAGCCCGTCATCGGAATAAACAAGCCAAGTTCTATAATGAAAAATTCCCACTAGCATATGAAAATGACAACTTAGGAGACTCTCTATATGAAGAACATGGTGCCACTTTGAGGCACAAGTGTGGAAAAGGATAGTAACACTGCCCCTTCTCTCTCTTTCTCTCTTATTTTTATTTTTCCTCATTTTCTCTTTTTTTTGTGGTGGGCTCATTTGGCCTCCCCCGTTTTTTTTATTTTTCACCCGGAGTTCATCCCGACTTATTGGGGAATCATTTACTCCATAATCCTTTCCTCACTGGGACAATGCTATAATAATTATGGTCATCACACTTTTATTTACTTACAACTCAATATAACAACTCAACAAGGAACAATGACTCTATATGAATGCCTCTGGCAGTGTACCAGGATGTGCAATGATCTAGCATAACATGTACACAATGATGAGCGGTGGCTTTGCCACAAATACTATGTCAGAGCAATATGATGATGAACACCCAAGTCACGTGACAAAACAGTGGAAGTTGCATGGCAATATATCTCAGAATGGCTATGGAAATGCCATGATAGGTAGGTATAGTGGCTGTTTTGAGGAAGATGTAAGGTGGCTTATGTGTGATAGAGCGTATCATATCACGGGGTTTGGATGCACCGGGGAAGGTTGTACAGACTCTCAAGGTGAGAATGGGCAATGCACGGTACCGAAGAGGCTAGCTAATATGGAAATTTGAGAGCACCTATATTCATGGATTCACATTAGTCATAAAGAGCTCTTATAACCCACAAGTGCAGGGGATCACGGTAGTCTTCATGGGTAGCATTTCACCCTAATTTATTGATTCGACACAAGGGGGGCCAAAGAATATTTATTTGCCTTGAGAGTTGAGTTTTCAGTTCAACTGTACCGAGGATATCTCTCTGCAGCAAAGATTTTGTAGCATGGCAAGTAGTAGTAGCAAAAGTAACAGTGGTAGTGACAGTAGCAATTTTCTAGCAGGTGTGACAGTAGCAATAGCAATAGTAACTTGGCAAGATTCAGTATATGTAACACGCAGGCACGTGGATCGGTGATGGAGAATGATTTATATGACATTGATCATATAACAGTTATACACTAGGGTGACACAGAACTAGCTCCAATTCATCTATGTAATGTAGGCATGTATTCCGTATATAGTCATACATGCTTGTGATAAGAACTTGCATGACATCTTTTGTCCTACCCTCCCGTGAAAACGGGGTCCTATTGGAAACTAAGGGATATTAAGGCCTCCTTTTAATAGAGAACCGGAACAAATCATTAACACATGGTGAATACAGGAACTCCTCAAACTACGACAATCACATGAAAGAATCCCAATTATTGTCACCTTGGGGTATGCGGATCATGACACGTAATAGGTACATATAACTTGCAAGATAGGATCCAAATCACTCTTATATTCATGAAAATGTGATAGGTTCAGATATGAAATCATGGCACTCGGCCCCTAGTGAGAAACATTAAGCATAGGAAAGTCATAGTAACATCAATCTTAGAACATAGTGGATACTAGGGATCAAGCCCTATCAAACTTAACTCGATTATGTGATCAATATCATCCAATCCCACCACCGTCCAGCAAGCCTACAAAGGAATTACTCACTCACAATGTTGAGCATCATGGCGGTGTTGATGGAGAAGGGTTGGTGATGACGACGGTGATGATTTCCCCTCTCCGAAGCCCAAAACAGGCTCCAGATTAGCCCTTCGGAGGAAGAACAGGAGGTGGAGGAAGCTCCTTCTCATGAAACGCGATGCAATCTTCTCTCTAATTTTTTCTCTGCTGATGTGAATTTATAGGACTGGAATTAGGCTCGGAGGGTCCATGAGGCCCCCACAAGCCAACATGCCACGCCACTGGGGGGGGGGCTGTTGCGTGGTGGTCCCCTGGCACACCCCCTCTGACAGTTCTTTGCTCCAAAATTCATTATATATTCTAGAAAAAATCCACAAAAAGTTTCGTCCAATTCCAAGAACTTTTATTTCTGCACAAAAATAACACCAAGGTAGTTCTGCTGAAAATAGTGTCAGTCCGGGTTAGTTTCACTTAAATCTTGCAAATTAGAGGACAGAACCAGAGCAAAAGTGTTTGGAAAAGTAGATACGTTTGATAAGTATCGACTCCCCCAAGATTAACTCATTGCTTGTCCTCAAGAAATTCAGTTGATAAACTAAAAGTGATAAAGAATTTTTTTACAAACTCTTTTGTTCTCGTTATTATACATATGCTTAGCTAGTGCTCAAGTTTTCAGCATAAATCATAAATAACTAGGTATTATGTTAACTCATGGAAATACATAACCAACTAGCAAGCAATAATAGAATATCTCACATGCCAACAATTTGTCAAAACATTCATAATATAATATGGTGACATGGTATTTCGTTAGCCCTTTCTGAGACTGCAAAACATAAATGCAGAGCACCTCTGAGATCCAAGCAACGACTAAACATTATAATTCAAGGTATAAGAGATTCATTCATGCTCATATCCAACATTAACTAGACTAAATGCATAAGGATGATAATAGTGCTCTCGGGTCTGGTGCTTTAATAAGAGGATGATGACTCAGCATAAAGGTAAATAGATAGGCCCTTCGCAGAGGGAAGCATTGATTTGTAGAGGTGCAAGAGCTCAAAGCTTAAAACAAGAGTAAAAATATAATTTTGAGTATTTTTTTGTCAACGTTACGACAAAGGTTTTCAACATTTTCCATGCTAAACTCATTATTGGCAGTTCCCAAACAGAATAGTAAAGGTTTACTCCTATCCACCATTCAAACACATTCCATTGCTAGCCGAATCCACGGTTGCCCCCAAAACAATCAACTATCCCAAGGAGTTTGTTTAATTTATTTCGATCATGTGGGACTAGGCATCCCTCTTACCAGCCTCTCTTGTGCAATGACAGCGAATAAACGACCGTCCTGAGAATAACTTGCTTAGCATGGAAACTACTGACCGCCCCGTCACTCCATGAGCGAGACGAGTGCACAAAATAGATGTCTATTTGAATATTTAGAGATGACACATGCAAATTTACTTGGAACGACAGGGTAATACCGCATATAGGTAGGTATGGTGGACTCATATGGAATAACTTGGTTTAAAGATTTTGGATGCACAAGCAGCATTCCCGCTTAGTACAGATGAAGGCTAGGAATAGATTGAGAAGCGACCAACTAGAGAGCAACAACCATCCTGAACATGCATTTTGAATAATTAACATTGGATGTATAATGAGTAGGATATGAACACTCTGAATTTAAACATCATGAAGGCTATATTGCTTTTGATTCAACTACATGTTTGCACATGTGCCAAGTCAAACCGCTTGAATTTCTTAGAGGGAAATACCATACTACCATACCATATTATAACCATTTTAATGCATATTGACACACAATATAAATCATTATTAACTCCTAGCTATTTAGGCATGACATGAGAAGGTATAATCTCTAATTGTCATCACAAACATGTTTACTCATGATATGGAATCTGTAGGACAGTTTAAGACAAAGGAGAAGACAAGGTAAAATTGGCTCTCTATTAGATCATCAATAAGGCACATGAAAGCCACTCAACATTTTCATCGTGGTCTTCTCCTTCCGACAACTCAACAAAAGAAAATAAATTCAGAGAAACACACTGAAATATTTTTGGAGTTTTTGTTCTTCTTAAGCAAGCAAATGCACTAAGGGAAAAACAAGAACGATAAAAACTATTTACACGGGAAAGCTCCCAACAACCAAAGGAAATATTCTTGGGTTTTCTTTTTAGTTCCATATCTAAAAAAATAAATAAATGAAAAACCAAAAAGAAGTGAGAAATATTTTTGGATTTTCAAAGTTTTTCAAACACACAAGAAGAAAGTGAAAAATAAAGCTAACATGAATATACAATGAAAGAGGATGAACACCAACAGTTTGTATGAAGTGTGAGAACATGAATGTAATGTCGATGAGAAATATGTACTCCCCAAAGCGTAGGCTTTTGCCTAGCTTGGTAATTACCACTAGCGATCTGGATAATAGTTGAAGTGGTAGCTTGTCGGGGCATTCCTGGCCTCCTCCTCTGCCATACGAGAAGCTTCCGCTGCCAAGCGAGCAACCTGTACCACAACATTGTGCTCTCGCACCTCGTACTCAAGAACATAATATATTTGTCGATCCTGAAAGTCAAAGAGGGCAGGTGCAGGAAAAAATACAGACATAGCTGTGTGTTTTCTAAATACTAAGTTGTACTCATAGCCTCTAGCAGAGTTCACAAGAAATTCATGATAATGCATAGCTTCAGAATCTAAATATCGTTCAGGAAAAATGGGGTCATTAGGTTTGGGTACCACTCTCGAATGTGCAGCTAAGCGGGATGCATAAATGCCTCCACACAATTCTCCATTACTAGAATTGGAGTGCAACCTTCGGGCAACAATTGCGCCGAGGTTAAAATGTCACTCGCATGTCACATTAGTATGTATAAGACCCAAGTCATGTGAACATAATGCACTACACTCTTGTTTTCCTACCACACATTTCCTGTTGAAAAATGCAAAGTAACAGATAGAGGGAAATTGTGTACTCTTAAGTCTAGTCCGCGATTCTCCCCTGCCTTCCCCCACACAAAGACTTTCGAGAAACATATTATAATCAACTGTTGATGGTTTCTCAAGTAAACCCCAAAGTGGAAGTTTGCAAGAAATCGAGAATTCTTCTAGGTCCATGCTAAAAGATTCATCATATAGTTTAAATAACACCCTAGAGTTACTCGCTTGAAAGCAAAATCCATCTGTGAAAGTATGGGTAAGGTTATAGTGTTGGACACACTTATCTGCAAGGAAGTCGATGAGACCGGTATTCTCAATAAAATGATCAAATTCCTCTTTGATACCCGCACTTATCATGAACTCATCGCTTGGCTATCGACAAGATTTTGCATCGACCATAACTATTTGATTAGCTCGGGGCTCTATGTAGGCCTGTCGAACCGAGCTTCCGCTCGATGACTCTCCTGAAGAAAGCCTCTATGAAGCGCTCCTCCTAAAGAAACTCATCTTTTCCAAACACAAATTCTTGATTTTTTTGAGTCACAAATGAATGTCAACAAAATTCCGTAAGAATGATAGCAACTACTCACAGTGATGCCTAGAGGCCATATCAAGCATTCATATTACTTGGAACTCAAAGAATTCAACATGCAAGCTTATTTTCGGTAGCACCAAGTGCAAAAACTTAAGCAAAATATAAACCACTAGAAAAAGAACTAATTGGAGGAATGGGAGATTCACATACAAAGGTACAATTCCTCAAAACAGTTACGGAAACGGAGTTCTGAGCAAAGAGATTAAAATTTTCGCTTTATGGGTGAAGAACACGGGAGAGAGATGGATAGGGAACGTTCGTTGGAGGTAGGAAAAGGAGTGAGAGGTGGAGATAAGGCAGGGCCCCCCTGTGGGCCCCACAAGCTAACAGGCCGTGCCACTAGGGGGTATTTTTTATTTATTCAATTCATGTTAAAAAATTTACACACCCCTACAGTAATTTTTACACCAATTTTTTTTATTTATTCCAGAAAAAATCATGTTAAAATTTCGTGGCAATTTGTGACTTTTTATTTTTGAGGTATTTTTCAAGCACGGGAAAAACAGAAAACAGGAATATCATGGAATATTTTACTAACAAAATAGAATATATACTTGTGATACAAAGAGTTGTGAATATTCAATTCATCAATCACATGCCTTTCGAAAAGAATTCATTAATAAGGTTGATCAAGTCTTACTAATAAACGTTTTCGATTAACATGAAACCGAAGAATTTTCATATGTCACTAGGTTACCTCAATTGGGATTTGTATCTCGCCAACCATAAGATTATAATATTTCTTCTTCTTGACAGTAGGTATAGGAATTGTAATATCTCCAATGATAATCGTGGGAATAGGATCAATGACATTAATATTATTAACCAAAGTTTGCTTCTTCGGAAAATGCACGGTATGTTGTGCCATTGATATGAAAGGTAACCTTGCTTTTTTTGGAATCTATAACAGCCCCTGCAGTGTTTAGAAAAGGTCTACCAAGGATGATCGACATATTGTCGTCCTTAGGTACATCAAGAATAACAAAGTCTGTTAAGATCGTAACATTTGCAACTACAACGGGAACGTCCTCACAAATTCCAATAGGTAAATGAGTGGTTTTATTAGCCATTTGCAAAGATATATCAGTAGGTGTGAGTTTACTCAATTCAAGTCTTTTATAAAGGGAGAAAGGCATAACACTAACACCGGCTCCTAAATCACATAAAGCAGTTTTGACACAATTATTTGTAATAGAGCAAGGTATTGTGGGTATACCCGGATCTCCTAACTTCTTAGGTACTCCATCATCAAAACAATAATTAGCAAGCATGGTGGCAATTTCAGTTTTAGGTATCTTTATTTTGTTAGTAACAATATCTTTCATATACTTAGCATACAGAGGCATTTTCAATGTATCACTCAAACCAGTGCGCAAATGGACATGTCTAATCATTTCAGCAAAGCGCTCAAAATCTTCATCATCTTTACTTTTAGTGGCTTTATGAGGGAATGGCATAGGTTTTTGAACCCATGGATCTCTTTCCCTTCCATGCTTCCTAGCAACAAAGTCCCTCTTATCATCGCTTATTTTCAGAAGGTGGGTTATCACGATCCTTAATAGGTTCAATTTCCACATCATTGTCATTTTGTTTGTTATCATTAGGTTGAGCATCAATATGAGCATCATCATTATTACCATTTTCATTATCACTAGGTGTATGCTCACTACCAGGCTATGTCTCAGCATCAGAAACAGGAACTTCATTATTTTTCAACAAGTTTTTCTATAACAGGTTCACTAGAAGCATGCAAGTTCCGATCATGTTTATTTTTCTTCTTCTTCTTAGATGAAATAGGTGCATCTTCATTAATTTTCTGGGAATCTTGTTCAATTCTTTTAGGGTGAACTTCAGGGTATAGAGTTTCTTGGGTCATTCTACCTCCTCTAGTCACTACTCTAATAGCATGATCATTTATATTATTCATTTCAACAAGCAAATCATTTTGTGATTTAGTGACTTTGTCTAGTTGGGTGTGAACCATAGAAGCATGTTTGCCTAAACCTTTCACATCATTTGCAATTCTAAACATCAAGTCACCTAAACGATCTATCATCATAGCATTACGTTGCAATTGATTCTTAACATAATTGTTGAAATGTTCTTGCTTAAAAACATAATTATCAAATTCATCCAAGCATTGTTGAGGAGTCTTAGTATAAGGTATATCACTTATATTAAAGGAACGGTGAGAGTTTAGCTCTACTACGTGTGTCGGGGTGTCAAGTCCATGTATTTCTTCAATAGGTGGTAATTTGTTGACATCATCAGTTTTAATACCTTTCTCTTTCATAGATCTTTTTTACTTCTTGCATGTCTTCAGGACTAAGGAATAGAATACCCCTCTTCTTTTGAATAGGTTCTGGAGGTGATTTAGGAAGTGTCAAATCATCAACATTTTGCATTATGTTATTCAATAATTCTTCAGCTTGTTCAACAGTTCTTTCCTTGAAAACACAACCAGCACAACTATCGAACAAATCCCTAGAAGCACCAGTTAGTCAATTATAAAACATATCAAGTATTTCATTCTTCTCAAGAGGACAATGAAGCAAAGCTCGTAGTAACCGGAGAAGACTACCCCAAGCTTGAGGTAGATTCTCTTCTGTAATTTCAGCAAAGTTAAATATTTCTTGTAAGGCAGCTTGTTTCTTATGAGAAGGAAAATATTTTGCAGAAAAGTGGTGAAGCATATCCTCGGGACTACGTATGCAACCGGGAGCAAGTGAAAGGAACCATTCCTTCGCCTTGCCTTTTAGAGATAAAGGTAAAAGCTTAAGGATATAACAGAAGCGCATCTTTTCTTCATTGGTAAACTGTCGGCATTCTGGGAACGGGGGTACCCCGACCTGCCTGCTTGTGGCCTAGGGTTTGGCCCACTTCATCAACCAAATGGGACTAGGCGAGGCCCGACTCAAGAAAAGACCCTCGCGAGGGCCCTGGCCTCGCGAGGAAGAACGATGACAAGACCCGTGAAGGATGGGTCTCCCCAGGATCCCTCCGGAGCGGAAGAGATTCCTATCCAAGGCATGGCCTCAGGAGTCAAGGATGACGCAAGGAAGGACATGGGGCGTCAGTGCGCCAGGCTATGCAGTTTCCCTTTGGTGCAAAGGGAGCAAGGATATACACGGGTCCCAAAGCACCCCCCAAAGGTTTCCATTCCAGTGCAAGAAGACCACAACCACTCGCCCCGCAGGGCGAATGTCATCGCTAAGCCCATCCTTGTGCCGTCGATAGCTACTTTGCAGGCGAAGACCGCCTTTGGACAGGGCGAGCACATACTGCTGTCCCCCTTCAAAATTGGCCATTGTGGGATCCCTTCCCGCCATTGAGATAAGGGAAGAGGACCCGGGCCGCCGCTATATATAGAGGATAGGTAGCACCATAGACTGGCACCGAACCCATCGAAGGAACCCAACGATCCACCCGGGTAGCCATTCCACCACTCATCCACCGCCAGGTCACAGAGGGCCCCGAACACCTCAAGAGAGCCCTCAGGAGGCCCAAGAACTCTGTACTATTCCATCCATATCATGTCCTCGAGAGGCAATCCACCAAAGCAGGAGTAGGTTATTACGCTTCACAGCGGCCCGAACCTAGGTAAACTATCATGTTCATCTTCTTCCTCGTCATCGTGCGAGTTCGTCGTTGCGTACATCAAGTAGCGAGCTAGGGTGATGAGGCTCCAGGGATCTTCGCACACGCCCCTATGTTCGAACCTTAAGGGTTTTACGGAGCCCCAAATCCGATATTTGGCGCACCAGATAGGGGGCGTGTCGGAGTCTTCCTCAAGCCAAGATCTTCTCCCACCTCGCTACTCCGATGGCCAGCGCTCAGCAAGCTTCTCCGGGCCGCGGTGGGTCAGTTTTCCTAAGCCCCGCCGCGGCAGTCGAAGGCCAACCGAGCAGTCAGTACCAGGTCACCAGCGTCGCCTCTACCGTCACCACCTCTGGCACTGCTCAGGCGCACGGTGGGCAGCCAACGCCACCGGCGCTGGCGGTGTGCCGCACCTACGTGGGAGACCTCAATGCCCACGACGCGCTATTGCTGGCAAGTGAGATGCTTCACCACCAACCTACGCATGGGGGCTTCGACGCATGGGATGACCACATCATGGAGTTGGTCACCATCGCGTAGAGGGCCATCTCCCCTCACTCCTCTCCAAGGCCACATGCGCCAGACGCCAGAGGCTTGCGCCCCGTGCTCGCTCCCCAAACCGCTGGCGAAGGGAACCCCACAACGTCGGACGGATCCGAGCGGGGTGCGCCGCATGCTGTGCTCCTCCTCTTACGAATCTCGGTGACCGGATTCAGGGTGCAGCCCAGCCATGCTCACCAGGCACATGAAGGGAACGACGAGGCGCCACACGCACACGTCGACACGCATTGCAGCAACCCGGCTGGCCCTAAGCAGCCAGGGTTGGCCAGGCGGGAGTGCGCCATCTGACGCAGTCAGCGGGCGGCACAGGCGTCCGAACAAACAAGCAACGATGGCGGAGGCGCACCGGGTCGCCAAGGGAGCAATCCACACTAGGAGACGCGCGCCCCACCAAGCGGCGGAGGCAGAGGTAAGTTGCTCCGTTTCGAGGCCCGACACAGGAGGAGGGCTTGCAAGCAATATGCGCGTGACGGATTCCCGCCGCCGCCAGGAGGGGGCGCCCCTGGAGCACCTACGACCGGTTTAGGAGGAGGATTGAGAACCACATGGAACCCTACGTACCCTATTACGTCCTTCCGCCAGGTAGAGGGATGGACCAGGCGTCCACCATGGAACAGACGACCGACGCAGATCAGGCGCCCACCGCAGGCGCCAGCATTTCTCAAGAGTAAGGGGCACCCTAGGCGTCCTACCCAAGCTGGGCCTGGGGGCTCCGATCGACGGGGCACCGGGCCTGGGCAGAGCGAGCTGGAGGGCGCCCCTGGGCCCGCGGGGCGTGGCACGAGCCGGCGCCCCCACGGGCAAGCGAGGATGGATCAGCCCCCTGTGCCTCAGGACTACTGGCCTGAGGAAGCGGCAAGACAAATTCAATGCGGGCCACCTGTGGGAAACACAATGCCTGCACGACCTCAGGAGGATGGGCCTCCTGAGGCCTTTGGGACCTTGTCCGGATGACACGCAGGCGCCTCACGAGGCATACTTCATCGTCAGAACACCCTTATGGCCGCGCCGATGCATCACGCTCATGTTTGGGCCTCGGGAGCGCAACCCTAAGGCCATGCGGGGAGCAGTGCACTCGGGTAAGGGTCATGAGGGCGCGCAACCGGGCAGAGATGCACGGGATGGTCTTCGGTCGGGCTACGAGCCACAAAGCCATGCTCCTGGGGGCTTGCCCAGGTCCGTGACACTCTCACGTAACAATGAGCGGGTTGTATATGTCCGGAGCCCCCCGAGGACGCGGAGGGGTTCCTCCCATACAATGTGGCAGCCACAGCCCGGAGCTGGCGGAGAAGACAACACTGCCCATTAATGGCTATGCCCCATGCAACGTGGATGCCCTACGCTCAGCGCTGGTGGAAGACGAAGTACAACCTAGGAGCCGGACGTGGCATTTGCTTGCTTCTTTTTGATGTTCAAGTTGCCATTTCTTGGAATGAAGCCTGCGAATTTAAAAACTTCATATTTAAAAAAAGGGGGAATTTTCTCTCTGCGTTTCCTTGTTTGAAGTCTCTCTTTCTCAATGGTGTTTCGCAAGGAGCCAAATGCTCTGCACCGCCCTGAGGCGCCACAGAGCCAGATGGCGAGGACCTACCGCCCCAGGGTAACTCGATTTTTAGCTGCCGGCCCCGCTCGGGGGCACCGACCTCAGCATGACATCACATCATGGGGTCTCGGGAGGCCCCAGGGCCTCCTAAAGCAACACATGGAGGAACAGAATGGGGGATCGCTCGAGCATCAAAGGGGGCTCCTGAGCAGCACGCCTCAGGAGCCTTACCGGTCATAAGGCCAGTCGTCCCGCCTGATGTCATCCATGGTTTCGGTTGGCATCAGGAGTGTCTGGGCCTCGCCATGTGAAGTGCGTCCTTGGTTTCCGGTCATACCTAGCGGTGGTGGGGAAATGCATGGGACTGGGACCTGATGATGTAGAGCGGTTTGAGTGTTGAAAAAGGGGACTCCTGGGCAACATGCCTCGGGAGCCTTACCAGTCATAATGCCACTCGACTTCCTGGTGCCGTCCATGGTTTCCGATCGGTATTAGGAGTACCGGGGACTCGCCTCGTGAAGTACGTCCTCTCCGGTCAAACCTAACGGTGGTGGGGAAATGTGACGGACTGGGACCTAGAGACGTAAAGTGCTAAAAGGGTCCCCAGACCATTCAATAGACAAGAAGAAAATATCCTGAACGAAGTCACAGCTTCACGAAACGGTCCGTCTCGCCTCATGACGCGCAGGATCGCCAACGTCATACAAAGCTAAGTACACTATCGAACCCATCAGGAGCCTCTTGGACTAATAACAACCCTGAGGATGAGATAAGGGTTGCACACACTAACCTAAGAATGCAAGAACTACGGCTACTACGCGCGGCTGCCGAGGCCTCTGAGGGACAAAGAAACAAAGGAGGCGACACGCAAGGAGGGGCTCGATCGCGACGAGCTGCAAGGCCAAGGGCCCGACAGGAGCAACTGATGTGAGTCACCCCTGCGGGGGGGGGGGGGGGGGGAAGAGCTTCGCGGGGGCCATGTCGGGGGCTGACGCAGGGCCATGACCATGGCGGCACCAACCAACACCACAACCAGCAAATCGAGGAGGAAAATCAAGACGGCAAAGGTAACATGCAAAAGATTAACGCCCCACGGAGCAGGGTTCTTGTTTGAGCATTACAGGTACCGGTAAATGGGAACGGAGGATGCCTAAGGGGAGGAGTCTCCGTTGCTGCCCGCGCCGCCGGCAGACTCGGCGTCGGAGCAGTCCTCCTCGCTTGAGGTGGGAACCTGAATGAGCCGGTCCACCATGGCCTCCACGAGCGGGCGCGTCTTGTCCCGAAGGGGACGCTGGAGCTCGTCAGGCACCTGCTTTCCAAGGCTCCGGAGGTTGGGCAGCGGGGCGAGGCGGTGCAAGTTGGAGTATACGAGCGTCAAGACAAGGTCCAGAAGGTCACACGCGTTGGACACATTGTCTACATCGACGCGAGAGGCATCGGTATCCAGCGCCTCCTCCACCTTCCGTAAGAACTCAAGGTAGCCCCCGTCGCCGCGCACGTGCGGCAGCACGGGGGCGTCCCCGACGAACCGGCTCACCGCGCTAGCCGCGCGGCAGACGATGCCTTGGAACCGTTTGGCGCGGAGGGACTCCAGTAGCTTGGCATGCGCCGCCTCATCCTTGGCGGCCTGCATGGCGTCGACCGCCTCCTGGACCTGGGTCTGGAGGGACGCCAGTTCCGCCCGAGCCTCGACCTCGCCCCGGAGGGCGGCATCGGAGGTGGCCTTGACGGTGGTCAGCCGGGCCTACAGCATCTCTACCTCCTCCTGAAGCTCGCCAAGTTTGCGTTTTTTGGCCACATGAACCCAGGAAAGGAGGGGAATGAGATCAAGCTCCCGACGACAGACGGAAGAACCAAAGAAGAGGGAGGCGGAGGAATACTTACTCGTCGACCAGGGCCCACCGCTAGCAAACTCGTGCCGACCCCGAGGGCCCCCCGCCGCTGCCTCTGGAGGAGGACGAAGGAGCTGGAGGAGCTGACCGCTTCCCTGTGCCTGCACCGTTCCCTCCGAACTCTATGAAGCAGAGAGGGACGAGAAGGAAAGAGGTTTTTTTGCTGGCGGAGCGAAGGAAACAAGGGGAAGCCTCAAGACTGCAATACCCTTTCCCTGGCTAGGGATGGGGCGGATTTATAGGCGTAACCGCAACTACGAGGCGTCGTCAGAGAGCAGGCATGACACGCCCCTCGGGTGGCGCGAGGCGGTACAATCAATGCGGTTCCATCCATGCCACCTCTCCTGCCCTCTGAAGGCTTGCATCCGCGCAGCCTGCAATAGCAACATAACTTGATGTGAAGCAATGATGGCCTGTCTTGCGCCTAGGCGTCGCGTCAGTCCAACTAGGTGCGGTTCCGGACACCCTCGGGGAGCGGAGGCGCCGCCGCCGAGGCATTTGACGCGTGCCAATCCTGGCCCGTAGGCGTTTGGGGGCCCGCGACACTTCGGGCCGTCCTCCAGGTTTCGCCTGTCGTAAGCCAGCTCGAGCGCACCTTGGGCCTGGGGGCTATTCTTGGCGTTTTGGGAACGGGGGTACCTAGACCTGCCTGCCTGCGGCCTAGGGCGTGGCCCACTTCATCAACCAAATGGGACCAGGCAAGGCCCGACTCAAGACAAGACCCTCGCGAGGTCCCTGGCCTCGCGAGGAAGAACAGTGACAAGACCCGCGAAGGATGGGTCTCCCCAGGACCCCTCCAGAGCGGTGGAGATTCCTATGCAAGGCCCGGCCTCAGGAATCAAGGATGATGCGAGGAAGGACAGGTGGGGGTTAGTGCGCCAGGCGGCGCAGTTTCCCCTTTAGTGCAAAGGGAGCAAGTACATACGCGGGTTCCCAAGCACCCCCAAAGGTTTCCATTCCAATGCAAGAAGACCACAACCACTCGCCCCACAGGGCGGATGTCATCGCTGAGCCCATCCCTGCACCGTTGACAACTACTTTGCAAGCGAAGACCGCCTTTGTGCAGGTTGAGCACGTACTGCTGTCCCCTTCAAAATCGGCCGTTGTGCGATCCCTTCCCACCATTGAGATAAGGGAAGAGGACCTCGGCCGCCACTATATATAGAGGATAGGTAGCACCATAGACCGGCACCGAACCCACTAACAGAACCCAATGATCCACCCGGGTAGCCATTCCACCACTCATCCACCGCCAGGTCACAGAGGGCCTCGAACACCTCAAGAGAGCCCCCAAGACGCCCAAGAACACTGTACTATTCCATCCATATCACCTCCTCGAGAGGCAATCCACCAAATCAGGAGTAGGGTATTACGCTTCGCAGCGGACCGAACCTGGGTAAACTATCATGTTCATCTTCTTCCTCGTTATCGTGCGAGTTCATCATTGCGCACATCGAGTAGAGAGATAGGGTGATGAGGCTCCAGGGATCTTCGCACACACCCCTGTGTTCGAACCTTAAGGGTCTTGCGGAGCCCGAAATCCGACATAAATAGAGCAGCAATATCATTCATTTTCATAAGGTGTTCGAAAATAATTTCATTTTCATAACCATGGAAAGGATCAGACTCGACTATAGGAATTAACTCAGGGTCTACAGAGAACTCCTATTCCTTATCAGTAAAAAATCTAGGAGAAGTAGAAAATTTAGGATCACGTTTCATTTTCTCCATCATAGATTTTTCTTTTAGTTTGCATAATAGTTTCTTCACGTCATCTCTAATTTTCACAAGCAAGAATGCCCCTAGCTACCTCACCATCCATAACATAACCTTCAAGTACAAAAGGCAAATCATATCTATTAGGTGAGCGAGGGGTAATAGGTGATTCGAAGTCTTCCTCAGTTTCAACATTCTCAAGTTCTCTAGCTTTAGCAATTGCAGCATCAAGTAATTTATTCAGTGGTACATGTCCAGTGTCAACATGTGTACCAATAGTTTCATCATTAATTTTAGAAGTATCATCATCAAGTTCATGTGACATATCAGGACGATCAATACGTGGTGGTGTAACAAGCTGGTTCCAAACAGAAGGTTAATCAAAAGCAAAGCTAGATGGAAGTTCCTTACCTCCTCTCACACGAGAGGGGACGATCTTAGTTCGATTGTGTTTTAGATTCTTCATAGTAGCAATTGGATATCCTTCAGTTAACACAATAAATAGAGCTATCCTCCCTGGCATCGGTGCCAGAAAAAGGTCTTGATAACCGACAAGTGTAGGGGATCGAGGCAGTCTTCACAGGTAGCATTTCACCCTAATTTATTGATTCAACATATGGGGAGCCAAAGAGTATTTATTGGCCTTGACAGTTGAGTTGTCAACTCAACCATACCAAGGATATTTCTCTGCAGCAAAGATTTAGTAGCACGACAGGTAGTAGTAGTAGGAAAAGTAACAGTAGTACTGAGAGTAGCAATTTTGTAGCAGGTGTGACAGTAGTAATAGCAATAGTAACTTGGCAAGATTCAGTATATGTAACGCGTACACACGTGGACCGGTGATGGATAATGATTTAGATGACATTGATCATATAACAATTACACACTAGGGCGACCCAGAACTGGCTCCAATTCATCAATGTAATGTAGGCATGCATTCCGTATATAGTCATACGTGCTTGCGATAAGAACTTGCATGACATATTTTGTCCGACCCTCCCGTGGCAGCATGGTCCTATTGGAAACTAAGGGATATTAAGGCCTCCTTTTAATAGAGAACCAGAACAAAGCATTAACACATGGTGAATACATGAACTCCTCAAACTACGAGAATCACCAGAAAAAATCCCAATTATTGTCACCTTGGGGTATGCGGATCATGACATGTAATAGGTACATACACTACTACGAGAAAGCCTAGTGGTAGCGCTGGAAATACATTTACTAGTAGCGCTGGGTCCAGCGCTACTGCTAACACGTTGTAGCTAAAGTGTAGCAGTAGCGTGTGTTAGCCCGCGCTACTGCTATACCTGCTTAGCAGTAGCGCTTTTATTAGAAAGCGCTGCTGGTAGTTACTAGCAGCGCGCCTCTCCGCCAACGCTACTACTATTATTATGTATTTCTTTTTTATGTCGTATATTCAGACACCACTATACAAGTTTTCATACATTATCATCATAATACATCATTGTCATATAACAACTCCTCCTCATCATCATTTTCGTCAAACAGATAACTAGATTTCAAAAACCTTACAAGTCTAGACCGAACTGCCAGATCGAGACCAATAATGATAAAAGTATTAAACCTTAAGCTAGAGCTTAATCCTACTACAATACTATTAATGAACAGAATCTGGTGGTGCAGAATCTGATGGTGGTGGGGGCATACTTGGCGGAAGTATCCCGACAACATTTCCCCATCGGGCTCTTTGAGCTAGGCATGAAGATCTCACTTGTTGTAGTGCCCATTCCATAACCAAGTGGGGACTACTCTCAGGTGGCATCCGAGCCCACTCTGCAGCATTGGCCTCCGCGAAGATGAAGCCTGCTGCAACTTTTAGTTTTGTTTGGGCATAACTCTTGCACTCCTTGACTTCAAATTCCCAGTGACTACACCGAGTCTTCCGAAACATTTCCTCTGCCTCTTTCAGCTCCCGCATACAATCTCTCCATCCGAACACTGCATCGTCAATCCTTTTTCCCTGCGCCAGTAACTTCCTCCGCCACTTCAACTCCTCTTCACGAGAACGTCTAGGAGCCATGGAATCCCTGTAAATTTGGCATCACGTTTGCTTAACAATGGACATATTAAGTAGACATCACATAGAACAAATCTCATGAAGAAATCAGATCCATCCATCCATCTAAGTAGACATCACATATTAAGTAGACATCACATATCATGGAGAAATCATATTAATCCATCTAACCATCTAAATGCATACATTCACGTCATCCATCCATCTAACCATATAAATTTATTCATCCATCCATCTAACCATCTAAATTTCATCCATCCATTCATCTAACCATCTAAATTTCATCCATCCATATGGGAGAGAGGAGGTAGAGGGATAGATACCGCTGTGTGGATGGCCGGGATGGGGGAGAACCTCCGCGTGGGGATGACCGGGAGGGGAGCCGCCGTGTGGGGGAGGGCCCAGACGGGGAGCTGCCAAGTGCAAATGACCGCGACAGGGAGCCACCGCTTGGGGAGGGACGGGAGGGGAGCCGCCGCGTGGGGGAGGGCCCGGACGGGGAGCCGCCCAGTGCAGATGACCGCGATGGGGAGCCCCCGCGTGGGGAGGGACGGGACGAGGAGGGCCACCACGTCGGAACGCTAGCGCGGGGATATGGTGTGGCGGCGCGAGGATGAGATCGATCTGAGAGTGAGGAGCGAGGGGCGCGTGGGGGATGATGATAAATAGAGGGACCCGATTAGCAGCAACACTGGACGACAACAGCGCTACTGCTATGCTATTAGTAGTAGAGTTGCCCCGTGACAACCGCTACTACTACCGTCTGCCCCCCGTCGGTCGGGATGGACCGGTTAGTAGTAGCGCTGGTTAATAATGTAGCACTACTGCAAATTAGTAACAGGGGCCATTATTTTCCAGCGCTACTAAAGATGTCCTACCTATAACGTTTTTCCTAGTAGTGATATAAATTGCAAGATAGGATCCAAATCACTCTTATATTCATGAAAACACAATAGGTTCAGATCTGAAATCATAGCACTCGGACCCTAGTGACAAGCATTCAACATAGCAAAGTCATAGTAACATCAATCTCAGAACATAGTGGATACTAGGGATCAAGCCCTATCAAACTTAACTCGATTACATGATCAATCTCATCCAATCCCACGACCGTTCAGCAAGCCTACAAAGGAAATAATCACTCCTGGAGGTGAGCATCATGGTGGTGTTGATGGAGAAGGGTTGGTGATGAAGACGACGATGATTTCCCCTCTCCAGAGCCCAAAACACGCTCCAGATCAGCCCTTCGGAGGCAGAATAGGAGGTGGCGGCGGCTCCATCTCGCGAAACACGATGGAATCTTCTCTCTAATTTCCTCCCTCTGCGGATGTGAATTTATAGGACTGGAATTAGGGCTGGAGGCGCCAAGAGGGCCCCACAAGCCAACATGCCGCACCACTTGGGGAGGGGGGCTGTTTCTTGGTGGCCTCCTGGCACACCCCTCCGGCAGTTCTTTGCTCCAAAATTCATTATATATTCTATAAAAAATCCACAAAAAGTTCCGTACAATTCTGAGAACTTTTATTTCCGCACAAAAATAACACCAAGGTAGTTCTGCTGAAAACAACGTCAGTCCAGGTTAGTTTCATTCAAATCATGTAAATTAGAGGACAAAACGGAGCAAAAGTGTTTGGAAAATTTGAGACGTGTGAATCTCACATACTTATTGCAAAGCCTATTAGTTCTCTTGATGACAAGTACTATCGCATACCCTTAGGGAGGAGGTTCAGAGGAGTTAACCATCATGTTCCCCCGATTCAAACAACACGACATGATTTCATTTCAGACATAAAAATTCCCAAACATCATATCCATGCCATTGTTAATAATTAGATGAATAACAAATAGCAAGCTTTACTACTAATATTTATACTAACCAACAATCATGTACTTATGTCCTTTCATATTACTACATCAATATAATCAACTCATGTTTCTTCTTTAGAGAGCTACATGCAAGTTTTTATTATACCCCCCTCAAATACCTATCCCTTTTCAACTAGTCTTATAACTCATGCCATGTGCCGTTCCTATTTATTATTATAATCTCAAATAAGATTCAAGTTAAGCATGATAGTTCAAGCATTTCTATAAAATTTAGACGCCACATGCTCTAAAAAGATAGAAGTGAAGCACTAGAGTAACTGCCTAGCTCAAAAGTTATAAGTGATACATATAGAGTATTCTAACAAATTATGATGACCACACGTATCTGTCAAATAGGTGTGCCCAACCAACAATGATTGTGGAAAACTAAATAAAAGATAAAATATAACACACGACGCTCCAAGCAAAACACATATCATGTGATGAATAAAACTATAGCTTCAAGTGACATACCAATAGATTGGAGATGAAAGAGGGGTTGCCTTTTTAGGGCATCCCAAGCTTAGAAGCTTGGGTCTTACTTGAATATTACCTTGGGGCGCCTTGGGCATCCCCAATCTTAGATTCTTGCCGCTCCTTATTCCTTCATGCATCGTTCTCTCACCCAAAACTTGAAAACTTCAGCACACAAAACTCAACAAAACCTCGTGAGATCCGTTAGTATAATCAACATATCAAATACTTTAGGTACTGTTATAAATTGATTCATATTCCATTATTTCATAATAGGTACTGTATTATAACTTCTCCATGGCTTATACCCCCAATAAAATCCAAAGCATCATCAAGACAAGCGAACTATGCAAGCAAAAAATAGAATCTATCTAAAACAGAACGATTTGTAAAGATATGTAGAAAGACTACAATTTAGTAACTCAGAAAATTCTGAAAAAATAGGAACGACTGGGAAATTTGTATAAAAATATTGTGCAAATTTTTTAGATACAAAATATGTTCCAGTAAAATTAGAGAAATTCTACACTGGACGTAGAAGTTTTTATTTTTGCACCATATCAATTTTACTATCTTCCAAATCATCCCAAAGGCTTTACTTGGCACAGTGATAATGCATAGTTTCAAGTGTTTTCATGCTTCATAAACAACTCGTAAAATATGCAAGCATGCTTCCTAGGTGTTTTAGAACATAAATTATTAATGATCACACTC
The DNA here is from genome assembly GCA_022496015.1 of Hordeum marinum. Lineage (NCBI taxonomy): Eukaryota > Viridiplantae > Streptophyta > Magnoliopsida > Poales > Poaceae > Hordeum > Hordeum marinum. The sequence continues at coordinate 333,051,404 of CM039678.1, read as the reverse complement.
CTAGGGACAAATAGAGGAGTTTTTATAGTAGGTTCTTTTATTACATTCTTGAAATTGAGGTGCACACTAATCATTTTAAGATCCTCATTCTTTTTACTAGGTGTACCACTCGTAGACTTAGGAACATACATAAAGTTGGGACTCTTATTTATAGGATCTTTATAAATAGTTTAGTAGGAATGAAAGCAAAGCCCGCTTAATTAAGGATTTCTTCTATCTTATCGATTCGGGAAGGACTTTGTCCTAACTATTTACTAATGTTTGTCTCATTTTCTTTTAGCATGTTTAGAATAATTCCTACTTTGGAACCAACTTGAGTGAATTGATTATGGTCCGTCTTGTCTAGATTTTCAATGCGTTCAATAGTAGACATTTTATTCAATAGCATCTAGTCTACACATAACATCCTCAAAAGTTGAAATGGTTCCATTAACAATAGTAGGGGGTGATACCACGAGATTTTCAATAGCATTAAGAGCATTCGGAGTATGACTCATTAAGAAATTTCCACCAGTAATGGTGTCCAAAACAAATCTATACCAAGTAATCACATCCACATAAAAATTAAGAAGCAAAATAATGGAGCGCTTATGAGTTGGCTTATTTTGAGCATTGAAAATCCTATACCAAGCATATTTTAAACTCTCTCCTCCCCTTTCTTTGAAACTAAGCACTTCAGTCTTGGGAGTAGACAAAACAATAGAAGAACTAGCCATGATATCAAGCAACTAAACGAGTAAACAAACAAGTATACTAGATAACTAAGCAAACAAGCAATTTTTTTATACAAGGTAAAATATAACAACAAGTAAAAAGTAGAACAAGTGAAAGACAACTTGTGTGTAGGGACTTGAATTTTTTTTGATGATGTTCCCCGGCAACTGCGCCAAAAATTCTTCCTGCTACTTGTGAGCTGCATTGGGATTTTCCTCGAAGAGGAGGGGGGATAAAGTACAATAGAGATACGTATTTCCCTAAGTGAGAACCAAGGTTATGAAACCAATCCAAATTCTGGTAAACAACACCTACACACAAAAAACCAAACACTTGCACCAAACGCGGGCAAGAGGGTTGTTAAGCCCCTTGAACTCGTCACTTGCAAGGATTAAATATTGATAGAATAGATATTGTAAAAGAAAAATAAAATAAAAGTAAATAACATGCAATAAGGTAATTTAAATGTTTTTATTTTTATGTTTAAGTAGACTCGGGAGCCATAGTGTTCGCTAGAGGCTTCTTTCTCAAAAGTAGCATATTGTTGATATACAAATTACTATTGGAAAATTGATAGAAAAGCACATAGTTATGACATGTTATTCATGGCAATGATCATGTATATAGGCATCACGTCCATAAACAAGTAGACCGAAATGATTCTTCATCTACTATATTACTTCACCAATCGACCGCTATCCAACATGCATCTATGGTATTAAGTTCATAGCAAACGAAGTAATACTTGGAGCAAGATGACATGATGTAGACATAGTAAGACAAGCAATATGTTCAGTCCCCATCTTTTTATTCTTAATGGCAACAATACAAATACGTGTCTTCACCCCTTGTGTCCCGAGGATAGAGCACCGCAAGATTGAACCCACTACAATGCACCACTCTCAGGGAAGATAAACAAATCTAGTTGGCGAAACCAAATTGATAGATCAGAGAGAAATAAAAAGCTATAAGATCATGCATATTGAAATTCAGAGGAGACTCAATAAATTTTCATTAATAATCTGATCATAAACCCACAATTCACCAGATCCCAAAACACATAGCAAAATAAGATTACATCGAATAGATCGTCGTGAAGATCACGATGAACTTTGTATTGAAGATCGAAGAGAGAGAAGAAGCCATCTAGGTACTAGCTATGGACCCGCAGGTTTGTGGTGGACTACTAACACCTTATCATGGATGCAAAAAGGTTGATGTAGATGGCCTCCGTGATTAACCCCCCTTCGACAGATCACCGGAAAAGGTCTCCAGATGGCTTCCCGTCAAAACAGAGGCTTGCGGTGGCGGAAAAATTATTTTGGGTGGCTCTTTGTTGGTTTCCCAATATCCAGGAGGAGCAACGAGGGGCCCACAAGGCACCTGAGTGCACAGTCCTGCCTTGTGGACTCCTCATGAGGCTCTTGATTCCCCCCTAAGCTTCCTGGGCCTCCTTTTTCAACAAAAAACGTCAAATAGTTTAGTAGCGTTTGGACTTCGTTTGGTACAGATTTCCTAGAAAACCAAAAACATGCAGAAAACAGCAACCGACACATGGCACTGGGTTAATATGTTTGTTACCAAAAATGATATAAAATAACATATACTTGCATATAAAGTGTCCTAGATTGATAAAACAATAGCATGGAAAAATAAAAAAATATAGATACGTTGGAGACGTGTCAACCACCACCATGGTGTGATGCCCTAGGGTTTGCAATCTCCAAGAACGTGTCAGGCGGTTGTATCGCTGGGACCATGGCGGTTTTACCACCTGGTCCTCGACATTTTCCCTAGGTTCACTACTGGGCGGTTGTACCGGCTCAGTACCGCTACACCACCGGAATGAGGGTGCCCTTGTTCTGTTTTGGAGTGATTATTGGATGGTGGTGGCCCGGTAGTTCCCGAATGGTCCTGACATGACAATACTACCGGTGACTGGAGCGGCAGAACTGCTTCGAACTTAGCCGCCACCATGTACTTTGGCCTGACGGTTGTACCAACCCTTGCACCGTTGTACCACTGGAATGGGGGTGCCCTTGTTCTATTGTTGAACCTGTGGTGGACCAATAGTTCCTTGGTAGCTTTGGCTGACCGGTACTACCGGGACACCAAGCGGTTGTACCATCTCTTACATTTTTGCAGGATACCCCGTGAATTCCGGTTTTACCGGTGCTTCAAGTGGTTTTACCTCTACAACGAAACCACACTAACGATTGGATTTGTGGCACCCTATATAAGTAGGTGGTTCTTTCACCTACCCTTCACCTCTTGTCTCTCTCTCTCTCCTCCATTTTTTCCCTTCAAGCTTTCTTGCCCATCTGTCTCTCTAGCCACTAACTTGTTAATTTGCTAGGGATAGAAGGAGGAGACCTATATCTACACTTCCATCAAAGGAAACTTGTCCCCCATACTTTCTTGTGTGGATTTCATTACTCTTGGGGTGTTTGGGCACCCTAGACGGAAGAGGACACCTTGGAGCCACATTCCATTATGGTGAAGCTTCATGGTGGTGTTGGGAGCCTCTAATTAAGTTGTGGAGATTGCCCTCCTTGCTGTGCACACCTATTTGAGAGAGCCAAAATATGCTATGATTTGTTAAAATTGCTCTATATGCTTCACTTAAATCTTGTGAGCTATGAAATTGCTCTAGTGCTTCACTTATATCCTTTTGAGCACGACATGCTTTCACATGTTTGAAGAAATGCTCTCATGCTTCACTAAGATTATTTTGGGAGTTAATAATTTTGAAGAAATCCTCTCAAACTTCACTTACCTTAATTTGAGAGTTAGTAATTTTGAACAAATCCTCTCATGCTTCACTTCTATTATTTTTAGAGACGAAACTTGTATGCTCACGTTCTTCACTTATATCTTTGTGAGCTTATCAAAAGCAATGGCAATATATGAAACTAGTCCTAGAGTGATAGATATTCAAGAGGGATATAATAAAAATTTCATGAATATCATTGTACAAATTGAACTTCATTATTTGTAATAGTTTTGAGACATTACGATAGTAATATGTGAGTTATGTTGGTGAGTAATTATGCTTAGTAAGAATATTGATGTTAAGGTGTGTGATTCCCAATACAAGCACGAAACTCAATAGTTGTGATACGAAATTACATCCTACTTATGGTGCATTATTCAGTGTTAGTTATGCTTAATGCTCGCTTATGTGATTTTTTGTTTCTTGGTTGGATGCTTCTCAATGTATTTGCTAGCCTTCACTTGTACTAAGTAGAAATACTACTTGTGCATCCAAAATCCTTAAACCACTTTCGCCATATGAGTCCACCATACCTACATATATACGGCATTTCCTTTCCGTTCCAAGCAAATTTGTATGTGACATATCTAATTTTCAAAACAAAATTTCCTTTTTGTGTGCTCGCACCACTTATGAAACAGTAGGGGGTGATAGATATTTTTCCATGCAAGATGTGTTATTCTCAAGATGAGTGTTTATTCACTTGTCATTGCACGAGAGTATGTCGGTATCAGGGATGCCCATTCCCGAAAAAAGATATTTTTACTTTATGTTGTCAAATAATAAATTCCTTGGAAAGTGTTGGTATGGAAGGCAACCGTAGATTTGGCTAGCCATGGAAAGTGAAAGTATGGTGGAAAAAGGAATAAAATTTATTTCCTGTTTGGGAACTGTCGTGGATTTGTCACGGCAAGATGTCTGGGTTAGCGGACTTAGGTGTGAGGCCATCGCAACTATGTGGTAGTTTGAGAGGGGTTGGTTGGAATCGAGAGACGCGAGTTTACCCAGGTTCGGCCCCTCCGATGGAGGTAAAAGCCTACGTCCTGCTTTGTGTGTATTGATGATGAGGGTGATCTCGATTACAAGGGTGTTGTCTTGCTACCTCTAATCTTGAGATCCTCTAATCTGTCGATCTCTAATGACTTGAACTTGTGAACCTGTCCCTCTAGGGGTGCCTTACCCCTCCTTATATAGGTGGAAAGGGTAAGTTTACATGTAGAGTCCTACTAGGAGTAGGAGTAGGACTAGTCTCTCTTGAATCCTAATCCGGGTCTTGTTTCCTTCGTGAGGGAGTCTTTCCTCTCCTTGGGCCTTCTATGTGAGCCGGCCCTTCGGGCCTATCCACGAGACGCCTTGCACCGGCTCGCACGTTGGGCCATGGGCCTGGTCATCCTGTGAGACGGTAATCGAGGTGACGCATGAGCCGCCATATGATGAGCTTGGTCATACCTCGGGCTGGTTCACCAATGAACCGTCAAGTTCGGCCAGGGCTCCAGTAAGTCGCCAAGTCCCGGCCGAGTCATACTTCAAGCTGGGTTATACCGCGGGTTATATCCCCGACATTAGTCCCTAGGTTAGCTTGAATTGAATAATGGTAAGATCCTTAAATAAGAATAATAAATATGTTAAGTGACCGTCTCACTCCCATGGCGGACTTATTTCATTGAAGTGGATCCTCAAAAATCTGGGTTTCTTCTTCATATGAATGAGTCGTCTTCACCATCATCTTGCCGGTACGTGCCCTTTGCAATAAAAAATATTGGGAATAAAACATCCATATGCCATTGGGTCGGCCTCCAAAACTTTGGCTTGATGAAATTATTGGAGATAATAAAACCATATGAAGTTGAGACGGCTTCCATTGCTTCGGCTTGATAAAAATATTGAGAATAGAACTTCATCCATTGTTAGACCACCTCAACCTGTGAAGCCGGGTTGCTCATATAGAATCTGCCAGGTCATGATCTTTTGATAATGCCGGGTCATGATTGTTGGTGACGCCAGTTCAAACAACTAGACTCCAGCTGACTTGATAAAATTATTGGGAATAAAGAAATCCGTGTGATGCTGAGCTGGTATTTCAATGCTTTGGCTAGATAAAAATCTGTTGAGCCAGTCTCGCTCACAGTTGACATTTTGAAAGCTCTCTTCAAGGTTTTGATATATCCATATTAACTATAGCCCCACCCCCAAGCTCCAAGTTTATCCATGATGACTTGGTGCTTTGCAATAATATATTGGACTGTGTAGCCCCCAAGTGTCGGGTTGTCTTGCCTGCAGCTGCCTGGGACTTGTAACTGTCTTATACCTTATAAAGCTTCTACTGGTGTAGCCCCCAAGTGGCCGTCTCATCAGTATGTGATGGGCCGAGTCTTCAATTTGAACCTCACAATATATTAAACAGCTGAATACTATAGCCTCCAAGTGTCGGGTCAGTAAGAAGTACTGGGCTGGGACTTCAAAAAATATAGAAAGGCTGGCTCATCTCCTTGAGATAACATGATCTGTTGACCATGCAATGATTTGAAAAGCAACTTGCATTAGCCCCCAAGTGCCGTGATACATGCTTGCAGTGACATGGGACTTGCATACTTGATATAAACTGGACATGAATAATGTAGCCCCCAAGTGTCGGGACATCTGGCTGCGGCAACTCGGGACTGTGTGAGAATAATATGACTCATCGTAATTTGTTGAATGAATCCTTGACTGTGGTTGTATCCTGATATTTTGTCGAATATCCTAGAATAATGCCTTTATCCTTGAAATGGAAATCCCTTCTTGTGGTTGCGGTGCAACCGGACAAATATATGTCTGAATACATGAGTGTTGTAGTATACTACAGAGCACAGGTTGAAGAAATCCAATAGCCGATCGATTAAATGACACGGCATTATTTCTGATAGGGCGGCTCTTAAAAAATAATCAATTTTCCAAGCTGGTTTGAGAAAAACCCCAATCATTTAATACTGGTTATGATAATCCATGATGAAGATCCAGCCATGTTGGCCATTAAAGATCTATTGTTCTAGCATAGGTTACGATGTAACCCGGTTTGGTGACCGGTTTTTCGCAACATAAACAAATATGGATATGCACGTATTATGATGCAATGCAGGATGATGTAATGCAAGATGCAATGTATGACTCAGTTTTTTCTTTTTCAAAAACTCATATGCCGGCTCTCCATGGCATTCGTCGTTTGAACTCTTAACAGTACATGGTCTCTGGGGAGAGTGACCGTCAAATTCTTTGAGCGGCTCAAGGTGTCTAGTCGAGATTAACTGATAAGAGTACAACGAGCCATATAATGGAAAGGCGCAGTAGGGCATGAGTACCCCCGGGCCCATAAGCTACTTTTCACATGACATAAATCCGTTGTTTGAACCTTAAACAATGTAGGGTCTTTAAAAGAATAATTGTTTAAGAGTACAAATGGGCCACAAAGCCGAGAGTCTGCAGCATATGGGTAGCTTATCCTAGCTTTCCGTAAGCCGACCCTCTCGTGACAAGAGCCGCCGGTTTAACCTTGACCAGTATAGGGTCTCTAGTGAGAGTGACTGTCAAATACTTTGAACAGCTCAGGGTCTCTAGTTGAGGATAACTAGTAAGAGTTCGGCGGGTCACCTAGCGAAGCAACAACAACATACAGGAAGGTTTAACTCGAACTTGCGGTGGCTGAAAAGCCGATCAAGAGGGTGTGTAAGCTAAACCCGGTGGGTTGGAAGCCCCCAAATGACCTTGTTGACGGATTCAACTTTTGGGTATACAACCCGGCCTTATGGTGGCTGAAGAGCCGATCAAGAGGGTGTGTAAGCTAAACCCGGTGGGTTGCAAGCCACCAAATGACCTTGTTGAAGTATCCACCTTTGCACCATCTTTTCGAAGAAACGACAGAAAGTCCAATGAATCAGGGCACCCATGTTTGAACGGTGCATCATGGCGGCTCGTCCTCTTGGGCAACTTTTAATTTTCTGAAAACTCAAACTTGCGAGTGATGAATTCCTTTTTGAACCGGATGCTGAGCCAGATATCGAGATCCCAAAACTTTGTGAAAGATAGATTTCTCTTGAACTGGGACTCTCAGATCGCTTGGAACTTTTTCATCTGGAAATTTTCTAACAGCCTTTAAACTTTCACCAAGGTGGCAATAGCCCCCGAGATTGGGTGATCCGGGGTTCTTGAATTTGTCGAAACTAGCAACATTTGCATAATCATGTCTGTAGCCCCCGAGTCTTAAGATGACTAGAGGAGTTGGCTTGAAATTCTCCATACTTGTCTGTGGCATAAACTGGCATATATTTCATGGTTTAATGATGGAATTTATCCAAATTGGAGGTGATGTGGTTGGTTTGATGATACTCGTGATGCTCATCGTATGTCCTTGGCATTGATAACACAATGTAAATCCATTGAAGGTTGAGGCTGACCGTGGCAGGTTATAGATGACCCCGTATGAATTGTTTCAATAATCCGATCGATGGTTCGTCTCGGCTGGTTGTTGAAGTTAACCAAACCGAAGTTGGGGCGACTTGTGCGCCTGTCTGTTTGGGCGGCTCGTATAGACGAGCACTGCACCGATATGCTGATGTAGATCAGACTGCGGGCGGCGTGTCACGCGCGTCCGTTGGGCGGCTCGTACAGGTGAGCACTGCACCGATATGTTGATGTAGATTGGACCGCAGGGCGGCTCGAACTGGTGTATGCGGCCCCTGGCGTGTTGATGTAGATATAGAAGTCAGCCGCGGCATTTGAAGACGGCGCGGTCGCGAGAGACGGCCGCGGTATTTGAAGATGACGCAGTCGCGAGAGACGGCCGTGGCGTTGTTGGCTGGCACAAACGGTGAGTCGCCCGTGGCGTTGGAAACTAGCATGGACGGCGAGTCGTCGTTGCATTGTTAAGCTAGTGCGGTCGCGAGAGACGGCCGTAACATTCTAATCCGATGTGGTCATGGGAGACGGCCGCGACGTTGTAAGCCGGCACTATCGCGAGAGATGGCCACGACATTGTAGGACGGCGCAAACGGTGAGACGCCCGTGGTGTTGGAAACCAACATGGACGGCGAGTTGCCGTGGCATTGTTAAGCCGGCGCGGTCGGTGAGTCGCCCGTGGTATTTATAAACTGGCGCGGATGCGTGTGTCATTTGTGGCATGTTGATGTAGCCTGGACCACAGGGCGACGACTCACGAATGTCCATTGGGCGGCTCATACGGGCGTTCGCGGCCCCAACATGTCGATGTTGACACGAGCTTTGTGCACATAATATAGGCCACTTTGGTAATGAACACTTCTCCTGCGCATAAAAATATTCGAGGACGGAACAATTTTTCCCAAAGAACTTACTATGTGTTAATGAAACAGAAAGGGCAGATATCACCTAACGCATTTGGTCGACGAATAATCTGCGTGCAGACCCCGAATAACATATGAAGGGACCAACAATGTGGATGTGCTAGTATTTGATTCTCCATGAAGTATTACCAATGCCAATTGATTCATCCACTGCGTGATCTATCTTCTCTTCCATATGTGAAGTAACAGTAGCTTTTAGCTCCACGTAATATGTAGTGCCAAAGCGTGCCAACACCCCCTTTTTTGTCGCTTTCTTTTCAGACTTGGTCAACCGACAGGTGAGTGGGTCGAAATGGAGCCATAGCGGGGAGTGCGAAGTAGAGCGGCGGCTCGGCGAGTAGGCGAGGCAGGAGTGGAGGAAAGCACCGGCTCGACAAGCAAGCGAGGTGAGAGCGGCCACAATGGTGCAACACGGGGTTGTAACGCGACGAGCGTGGCGGCTAGAGGCGAGGTGGCACGAGGCAGCCCTTGAGCCGGTCGAGGCATAGCGCGGTGAGTGCTGGTGCGGGCCGGGCGAGTCAAGCGCGGCGAGGTGAGGCCACGCCGGCTCCGGTGCAGCGAGGCGAGGTGAGGCACGCCTTGCGAGGCGAGGCCTTCCCCGAGCATGATTCAGAGAGGCGTCGGGTGGAGGCTAGCGGAGCGTGTCCGAGGAGAGGTGGAGGCAGTCGGAGGTGCCAGCCCGCAACGTCCACTCAAGGTGCGACGGAGGTTAGCGCCGCAGCGGCTCAAGGTGCGGCGGAGCAAAGTGGAAAACGGCGAGGGTGACTCGATGAACGCGGCAGCTGCAGCGGCTCCAGCGAAGGCTGAATCATCGCGCGCGAGTGAGTTAAACTTGGACCGGAGCAAGGCGCACTGACGGATAGGTGGCGCAGGGGGCGCGGAGGTAGAGTCAAAACTGCAGCGGCGAGCCCGCGGGTGTGGCGGCTCGAGGCAGAGGCGAAACTGCAACTGCGAGCCGGTAGGTGTGGAGGCAGAGCCAGGGCGGTAGAGGCCACCGAAGCGGGGCGACCTCGGTGGTGGAGGCGAGGTGAGGCGCAGGTCACAGTGGCAAAGACCGAGTCGGGGGCATCTTGCTTTTTCCCCCTTTTGTTTTTCTTTCTTATCCAACTCTAGTTTTCACGTCCAAACAAATAGCCACACATCCATCAAATTTTTAAGTGCGACATGCTCCTCAACTATCAATACTTTTCTTTTTTACTTTGGACGTGGATCCCTTGACATGTTTCTCTGTGTGAAGGCTAGCTCCTTTTTTCCTTTTATTTCTTCTTGTCCGACTCCGGTTTGAGTATTTGATTGCTGTTTGTCTTCCTCCCTCGAAACGGAAATCCCTGGTACTTGAAGCATGTAAGCAACAGTAACAACTTGGTGGATCGCATATAAAAGCTGCAGCTGGATGATTTGTATGAGTATGAACAGAACTCCTATAAGTCCTGATGACGTGCAGCAGTAGAACATACATTAGCTTTTCAACATAATCAATCTACGGGCGATTTCATCACGGAACCGTCTTCAACTTGTATCAGCGGCATACTCGATGTAACCCTATTTTTTCTTAAACTTGATCTAATCTCATGCTATTGGCTATGCCCAAGGTTGTCCTTTGTCGGATCCAGCCGTGCCCTGGTTCCGTGCTGGCTCTTCTTCATCCGGTAAATTGCGAGCTTCTCAATCCCTGATGGACTCTCTCCAAGAACACAATACCAATGTGCGTCGCCCCACGGTGGGCGCCAAATGTCATGGATTTGTCACGGCAAGATGTCCGGGTTAACAGACTTAGGTGTGAGGCCATCACAACTATAAGGCGGCTTGAGAGGGGTTGGTTGGAATCGAGAGACGCGAGTTTACCCAGGTTCGACCCCTTCGATGGAGGTAAAATCGTACGTCCTTCTTTGTGTGTATTGATGATGAGGGTGATCTTGATTACAAGGGTGTTGTCTTTCTACCTCTAATCTCGAGAGCCTCTAATCTGTCTATCTCTAATGACTTGAACTTGTGAACCTGTCCCTTAGGGGCGCCTTGCCCCTCCTTATATAGGTGGAAAGGGTAGGTTTACATGTAGAGTCCTACTAGGAGTAGGATTAGGACTAGTCTCTCTTGAATCCTAATCCGGGTCTTGTTTCCTTCGTGAGGGAGTCTTTCCTCTCCTTGGGACTTTTCTGTGAGCCGGCCCTCCGGGCCTGTCCACGAGCCGGCTCGCATGTTGGGCCATGGGCTTGGTCGTCCTGTGACCTGGTAATAGAGGTGACGCATGAGCCACCATATGATGAGCCAGGTCATACCTCGGGCCGTGTCACCAATGAATCGTCAAGTTCGGCCAGGGCTCCAATAAGTCGCCAAGTCCCAGCCGGGTCATACTTCAGGCCTGGTTATATCGCCGGGTTTATCCCCGACGGGAACCGCCTATGATGTACCTAGCATGAAAGATATTGAAATCTCTTAGTCGTTTTCATTGACAGGAAAGACATGCCACCCAAAATATTTTTCTCTATCAATTTAAACACTTCAGCTCTGGCACCTCTACAAATCCCTACTCCCCTCTTTGCAGGGCCTATCTATTTACTTTATGCAATTTTTATTTTCAATTTGAGTCTCCATCTTCTCTTATAAAGCACCCTAGGAGGCACTACGATCATACTTGAGCATTAGGTGTAGCTAATATTTGAGTGTGTATCATGAATGGATCAATGATTGAGCATGATGGGCTAGGGATAACTTGCTTTACTGCTGATATTTTGAAAGACATGGTTGCGTGTTGATATGCTTGAGTATTAAAGTTTTCATGTCAAAACTAGACTATTGCTTTGAACCATCTATGTGTCCAAATGTCCATGCTACAAACAAAAGAATATATGCTGAACATGTTAGGCAGCATTCCACATCAAAAATTCTGTCTTTATCATTTACCTACTCGAGGACGAGTAGGAATTAAGCTTGGGGATGCTGATACGTCTCCAACGCATCTATAATTTTGCATGTTCCATGCTGTTATATTATCAATCTTGGATGTTGTACAATCATTTTATAGCAACCTTATATCATTTTTTGGGACTAACCTATTGACATAGTGCCAAAGTGTCAGTTGCTATTTTTGATTGTTTTTTACTTCGTAGAAAATCAGCACCAAACGGAGCCCAAACGTCACGGAAATTTTTGGAGAATTTTTTTGGACCACAAGAACCAGGATTGTCCAAACAACCACCAGAGAGGGGGCCCAGGGTGGTCACCCTCCACCAGGGCGCGCCAGAGGCCCCTAGCATGGCATGGTGGAGCCTGCCCACCTCGGGATTTCCCTCAACCGACTATTTGCTCTATAAATTCCCAAATATTCAGAAAACCCTAGATGAGTCGACAAAACACAATTCTAGCCATCGCAAGTTCCAGAACCTTGAGATTCAATCTAAGACCACCACAGAGGGGGGCGCCGTCTTCATGGGCGCTTCTCCGATGATGCATGAGTAGTCCACCATAGACCTACGGGTCCGTAGGCAGTACCTAGATGGCTTACTCTCTCTCTCTTTTGATTCTAAGTACAATGGTCTCTTGGAGATCTATTTGATTTAATGACTTTTGCAGTGTGTTTGTTGGGATCTGATGAATTTTGAGTTCATGATCAGTTTCTATCCATGAATATGATTTGAGTCTTCTTTGATCTCTTATTTGCATGATTAGTTATACACTCATATTTCTTCTTCGAATCTTTGGTTTAGTTAGGCCAACTAGATCGATTTTTCTCGCCATGGGAAGAGGTGCTTTGTGATGGGTTTGATCTTGCGGTGTTCTTTCCCACTGACAGAAGGGGCAGCAAGGCACACATGTACCGTTGCCATTAAGGATAACAAGATGGGGTCTATTCCTACATGAATCTTGTCTACACATGTCATCGTTCTTAATGCATTACACCGTTTCTCCATGAACTTAATACACTGGATGCATGCTCGATAGCGGTCGATGTGTGGAGTAATAGAAGTAGATGCAGAATTGTTTCAGTCTACTTATCTTGGATGTGATGCCTATATAATGATCATTGCCTGGATATCGTCATGATTATTTGATCTTCTATCAATTTCCAAACAGTAATCTGTTCACCCACCGTGTGCTATACTCATGAGAGAAGCCACTAGTGAAACCTACGGCCGCTAGGTCTACTTTTCCAACATATTGCTTTCCGATCTACTATTTACATCTTTTGTTTTTAGATCTATTAATCCAAAAAACCCAAAAATACCTTGCTGCACTTTTTGTTTACTTATTTTATTTTGTGTTCTTGCGAGATCTATTTACCAAAACTATCATCACGTAATCTATCTTTTTACTGTAGAGAGCTTGACAACCTCTCTTTTGCATTGGGTTGCAAGTATTTGTTATTTGTGTGCAGGTGTTTTTTATGCGGGTGTGTGATCTTCCTCTATGGATTGATACCTTGGTTTCATAACTGAGGGAAATAATGTTGGGTTCTACCGTAGGTGCATCGCATGCAAATCAAAAAATTCCTACGCGCACAACATCCAAGAACATGCTACGGAGATAGATCATAGTTCGTTACCACTAGACATGTAGTGCCGTGCATCGGAAGTAGAGTTGGGGCAGCGCGTTTGCATGGTCCGTCTCCTCCTCGTCTGATCTCCCTCGAACAGCCGACCCGATCTCCTCGAACAGCTGGTCACCGGATCCCTCGTACAGGTTCGCCGGAGCGGCGCAAGTGCACCGCCTCTAACGGTATCCACGCGTGCAGGAGGAACACCGTGCGGCGGACTGCTAGGTCCGATCACACAGTCGACGGAGGAAAGTGGATGTGGTTAGTTGCAACACGTGTAAAGCCCTAATGATAGCGCCAAAGCGATCAACCAGATGGGTGTGCCGCACCTCCACTACATATAGGCATCTGGCACGGGCTCAACTCTTGGGCCTCGCACGGATCCTAAAGCCCACATGTTCCTTCATTTAAGCGCGCGGCCCCTTAGGTTCTCGTGCACTTGGTCGCGAGTCAGATCACATCCGGCTCGACCAGTCGGTAGCGGCCTCTAGCAAGGCGTGCCGACTCCAAGTGTCTGATGAATCTAGTTAGGCGAACGTGTACCTCACATTTCTATTCCCTTTGCCAAATGATATATGTTGTCCTGCACAAGGCGACATGGTCATCCTTGTTGCAGCATGACCTGTTTCTCATTCCGGTGAATCCAACCAACACTTCGGATTATCTCATAATCCTCATTGCATGGCCATGGTTATCCAGGTCGGATCACCCGAGGGCCCCAGAGTATATCTCTCCTGATCGGAGGGGCAAATCCTATCTTGCTCGACCATGTCTTGCAGCATGTGTCTGGACAAGCCCGAATCCTACCCTTGTAACTACCCAGTCACGGAGTAGCATTTGGTCGGCCCAAAGCAAGTCTGTCACCATCCCGAGTACATGCGCCAGCTCAGGTCTTAGGACATAGGAAGTATGTTGTTCTAGAGACTTACAGATGACCTATCGCTGCGTCTCATAGTTGGGTCTGTCCAACTCAGACCTTATCTCAACTCGGATCTGACTATGTCCAATCCGACCAGATCTTTCTGAGTCCATATTATCCGGCTAGCATCCAATGCTACATGGCCAGTGAGACCGAACCATCCATCGTGTCATATGCTAGTATGATTAGTTGTGCATCCACACAATCCTTTAGACTAGGGACCATTTCGGACAGTTATCATACAATGCATAGTCTCACAAAAAAGTAACGTACTTGTTAATACACATCACTGATAATGTCCAAGGACTATCTTTATTCATAAACACATATGAAATATCATCCTACATGATTGCCCCTAGGGCGTCGTTGTGCTGCATCATCCCTTCCTCTTTGGGGAAATACTAACGCGGTCTCAAGCCATGTCAGACAACTCCAAGGGTAAGGTACTCGGTCTTGGTAAGGTGGCCATATCTCATGATAGCTCTATTCAAAATGTCATGCTTGTTGAATCCCTTGGCTAGAATCTTCTTTCCGTATCTAGACTTTTTTAATGTGTTATTTACCAAAGTAGATTGCCAAGTGTTTTGTAAAGATAATAATAGCATGGTATTTACTGGTTTTCATAGAGGTGATCTATACATTGTTGATTTTACTAAGAGATCCAAGCCTCGCTCTTGTCTTATTGCAAAATCTTCTAAAGGTTGGCTTTGGCATAGAAGATTAGGACATGTAGGTATGCATAATCTAGACAAGATCATTAAAGGTGATCATATTCTTGGCGTTAAAGATGTTAGCAAGTAGGTAGAAGTCATCTCATAAAGAATATCATGACTATTAGGAGACCACTCGAGTTGCTTCATATGGATCTTTTTGGTCCCAATGCTTACAAGAGCCTTGGTGGAAATTCCTTTGGTCTAGTTATAGTTGATAATATTTCCAGATTTACGTGGGTATTCTTTCTTGGTGACAACTTGCAGGTGCAAAAGATCTTCAAGAACTTTTCTCGCAAAGCTCAAAATTAGTTTGAAGTGAAGATCAAGAAAGTTTGGAGTGATAATGGATCAGAGTTCAAGAACACAAATGTGGATACCTTTCTTGACGAAGAGGGGATTCTACACGAGTTCTCAGCTACGTACACACCTCAACAAAATAGAGTTGTTGAGAGGAAGAACCTAACTCTTATTGAGATGGCAAGAATGATGCTCGACGAATACCAAACGCCAAGACACTTTTGGACGGAAGCCGTGGAAACAACTTGTCATGCCACGAACCGACTCTATCTTCACAAGCTTCTCGGTAAAATGGCATATGAGCTACTCACCGGTAACAAGCCCCAAGTTGGATACGTTCGGGTATTCGGCTCCAAGTGTTACATTCTTGATAAGCACCATCTTTCTAAATTTGCTCCTAAATCTCATGAAGGTTTTCTAGACGGTTATAGATCAAACTCTCACACTTATAGTGTCTACAACAACTTCACTTGAAAAGTTGTAGAGATGGTAGATGTGATGTTTGATGAATCTAATGGTTCGCAAGTCAAACAATTGCCAAATGATGTAGGAGATAAGGAACCTTCGGAAGCTATCCAATACTTTTCCATTGGCAAGATTTGTCCCATGGAGGTGAAGGGAAGTCCTTCATTAACCCAAGTGGAAGCTCCTTCTTCGCGTCAAGGCAAACGTCAACACGACATGGAAGCATCCACAAGTGGTACATGACAAGATGAATATGAGGAAGAAGTACATCATGATGATCCACCTCAACCTCCCTCGCCACCACATCAAGGAGACTACACCTTCAACAAAAGTAATGAAGAAGAATATGATGATTAGGAAGCTCCACCATCTAACAAGCAAAAGCTACCTCGAGTTCGAGCAAGAGTGAGCAAGAATCATCCCTTAGAGCAAATATTCAGCGACATTCAAACCGGGAGAATCACTCGCATTAAACCCCGCTTATGAAGGTGGAAGAAGCGCTCGATGATCCGTATTGGATGAACAATACTCATTGATTTCTAGTATTGAGCCTATGAATGTGGAAGAAGCGCTCGATGATCCGTATTGGATGAATGCTATGCATGAAGAGCTTCACACATTTAAGAGGAACGAAGTATGGCCACTTGTGGATAAGCCCAAGGATGAGCAAAAAATCATCGGAACCAAATGGGTATTTTGAAACAAGCAAGAGGAAGACAATCAAGTCGTTTGCAACAAGGCATGCCTCGTTGCGCAAGGCTACACGCAAGTCAAAGGTATGGACTACGGTGAGACCTATGCCCCCGTTGCTAGACTTGAAGCTATTTGTATATTGCTTGATTATGTGAATTATCGTGACATCACACTTTACCAAATGGATATTACAATTGCTTTTCCAAATAGGAAGATTGAGGAAGAAGTCTATGTTAAGCAACCTCCTGGTTTTGTAAATCCGAAGAAACCCAACCATGTTTAAAAGCTTTGTAAAGCTCTTTATGGACTTAACCAAGCCCCTCGTGCTTGGTATAAGTGCCTAATGAAGTTTCTTCTTGAAAAGGGTTTTGAGATTGGTAAAATTGACGCAACCTTATTCACAAAGAGAGTTAATGGCGAATTATTTGTGTGCCAAATTTATGTGGACGATATTATCTTTGGATCTACTAATCCACAATTTATTGAGAAATTTGGATGGTTGATGTCACATAAGTATGAGATGTCCATGATGTATGAGCTGACATTTTTCCTTGGTTTGCAAATCAAGCAAACGAGAGAAGGAACTTTCATCTCTCAAACCAACTACACCAAGGAATTGATAAAGAAGTTCAACATGCAAGAGAGTAAAGGTATGAAAACTCCTATGCCTACTAGTGGACATGTTGATCTTACCAAGGAGGACAAACCTGTTGATCAAAAGGTTTATCAATCAATGATTGGCTCATTTCTATATCTATGTGCCTCTCGTCTCGATATTATGCTTAGTGTGTGTGCATGTGTGATAGATATCTGCTCCTAAAGAGTGTTATCTTAAGGCCATGAAAAGAATTGTGAGATACTTGATACATACACCAAAGTTTGGCATTTGGTATCCCAAGGGATCTTCTTTTAAGGTTGTGAGCTATTTCGACTTGGACTACGCCGCAGATAAGGTTGATAGAAAATCCACCTTGGGTACATGTCAATTCCTTGGTAGATATCTTGTGTCTGGGTCCTCCAAGAAACAAAACTCAGTATCTCCATCTACTGTTGAAGCGGAATACATTGCTGCTGGATCATGTTGTGCTCAATTTCTATGGATGACTCAAACTCTTAAGGATTATGGCATACATGTGACACATGTACCATTGTGATAATGAGAGTGCAATCAAAATTTCTTATAATCCCGTGCAACATTCGCGAACTAAGCATATTCAAGTTTGACATCATTTCATTCATGATCATGTTGCCAAAGGAGACATCAATCTCAAGCATGTTCGTACTAACAAACAATTGGCTGATATCTTTACTAAGCCACTTGATGCAAAAGTGTTTAGTCACTTGAGGAGTGAGTTTAGCATCATTGATGCTTCAAACTTTATCTAGACTCACCTGGTTGCATGCAAGGGGACGAGCTTACATGATACTTACTTGATACCATTGACATGCTATCTTATATCCTGGAAATATATGCTCCCTTGTATCGCAACTAACGTTTTGTAGGTACTTGGAAGAACTCCACTCCACAAGATTGCCAACAACTCACATCACAAGCAGTCTTGTCATGGCCAAGTATCTACAACCCCTCTTTGATGGTGGAAGGAAGAAGACAACTCAAACCATATCTGTGACACATATTTGACGAGATCACAATAATTGCTCACAATTGGTACCATGTCATTAGGATATATCATGTTCTTCCTTGCATGACTAACCCATGTAGGTGAAAAGAGAACCAAACCAATCAAGGATTGCTCCCAACTCAATATGATCTTCATCACCATCAAGCATCCATAACAAGTTCTCCTACATGCTACATCATCAACATATCTCAAAGTTATGTGCTCACATCCTTGAAAAAGCTTTATTCCAAGTCATGAGATAAAGCAACTCAAGTGATATGAAAACATTAAAATGCTTAAACGAAAAATGGTAACCCCATTTTTTAGCTTAACAATGAGTATGACCTATGATCAAGTATTCTTGCTTGGCTCCTAAGTCAATATACTCTAATATAGGTGACCTAGTCACTGACCATCATCTAGATGAAATCTCTTGTTTGTTTCATCTAACATTTGCATGCTTTCTGAGAACCACTCAATCCTCATCTAGCTGAATTTTCTTTGCAATTTTTTTGTAAATTTTATTGCAAGTTTTCAAAAATTATTTGAGATTTTCTATCATTTGCCAAGTTTCTATTTAGTCATTGTAACCTCCGATTTAAATTACTTGGTATCACCGACTCAACACATAGGCTGCAGATCCACTTTTCGGTTCCATCGACTCATTTACCTCGGAGCCACCGAATTTGATATCTTCCACACTCTTTGCTTATTTCATCAAATCTCCATCCCTTCAAGGACCCTTTTGTTTAAAAAACTTGAAGGAGGAGAAATATTATTCAAGGATCCCTATGATTAAGGGGGAGAAATCCTATATGCTTTCAGATAACTGAAAGGGGAATAAATTATACTCTATGAACCCTCAATCTTAAATGGTCTCTATGATCCTTACATTCTATGATCCATACTTTCAACGACCCTTATTCTGTAGGATCCCTTGTCATTCAGTGATCTCTTTATCTGACCCTGTGTACGAACCTTTTTGGAAATTTATGCCAAAGGGGAGAAATACCAAAGCTTTAATGCAAAGGGGGAGATACATGCTTCAATGCAAAGGGGGAGATACACCAAAGGGGGAGATACATCAAAGCCTATGTATGTATACATGGAGAGAATACCAAAGTCTATGCCTATCCATAGGGGAGAAATATCATGATCACCCAAAGTGGAGAAACACTACTTAAAGTGGAGAGAGTATATCAAATCTTGTTCTATCATTTAAGGGGAGAAAATATGTTCTATTCTTATACTTGTATCACCCTACCTACTCCAAATATCTACATGCTAAGATTTAGGGGGAGAGGAAGACCTACAATTTCATTTTTAGGGGAGAAAGTTCTAAATGATCTTGGAGACATATCAATCTTAAGGAATACTACCTTCTATATGTTCTCCACATCTTGGTACTATTGAGTTCTATTGCACTTTTGGTTTGTAGAATACTCTTTTGTTTCTTAACATTGTTTTCTCAAGTGTATTTCCGCCATTAGAATGCTCAAGAATTCAAGGTAAGTACATGCATCACATCTTTGATCAAGATGATCTCTTGCTTCTTGCACATATTGTTTGCAAGAGTGAAGTCTTGAACAAGGATACAACTCATTCGTATATATTTGATGCATATAGCCAATATACACATGACTCATCATATCCCTTCTACTGTATGTGTGTCCATGCATTCCAAAGCAACTATCCTCTAAAGGGATCACACACATTTAGGGGGAGCATATTTTAGTCATGTGTCTGTCAAAGCCTTCATTGTATCTTTTAATATCTTTACTTGAAGCTCTGATTGTTTGTCATCAATTACCAAAAAGGGGGAGATTGAAAGCACATATGCTCCCTTGGTGGTTTTGATAATTCATGACAACATACATTGTCTCTTAGACTAATATCTCTACCTAGTTTATTTCAGGTTTAGTCCACAGAGATTGTTGACAAAAGGGTGAGAGGAGATTCCCCAACAACAAGAAAAAAAGCAAGCATATGATTGGCCAAGCTACAAGCATGAAGACTCTACATTTTACTTTGTGAGAAATCACTTTGAGTCCATAGGAAAGCCAATACTATCAAAAGGGGTTGAGGTATAAATGCTGAATGAAATGCTCAAAGTGATCAAGTATTAGTCACCAAAGACACCCACAAGCTCTCCCACAAAGATTCTGTTCTAGAACGTTCCACTCAAAATTGGTGCCACCAACAATTCCATATCGGCTACACCGAGTCAAAACCCTAGACAAAAACCCTAGCCAAAATCCACTTCTCGGTACTACCAACATTCACTTTGGTGCAACCGTGTTTAAGTGGCCAATTTTCTATTGCCTGTTTTACAAAAATCGGAATTTCTGAGTTTTGTGAATCGGTCTCACCGAGTTGTGTTACTGCCCTCGGCTACTCATATCGGTACCACAGAGAATCATATATCGGTCTCACCGAAACGCCAAAGTTGCCACATTTTGCACTAGTGAGTGCAACCGAATTTTCACTTCTGTTTCACCGAGTTGGGCAATAATGTTGTAATGGCTGGATTTTTGGAGATGCCTATATATACCCGTCCACCACATCCTACTCCAAAGAGAAGCACTTAGAACAGACCCACACTTCCTATATCCAATTTTCTGAGAGAGAACCACCTACCGTTGTGTTGAGGTCAAGATCATCCACTCCAACCATATGGATCTTGATTTATAGCCTCCCCAAGTTTCTTTCCATCCAATCAATCTCTTCTACCCTAGCCAAATCTATGAGAGAGTGATTGAGTGTTAAGGATACTATCATTTGTAACACAAGAGCAAGGAGTTCATCGTTACTATCGAGCCTATTACCTTTTGGAGGGTGGTGGCTCCTAGATTGGTTAGGTGTCGCTTGGGAGCCTCCTACTTCGTGTTGTGGAGTTGAACCAAGAAGTTTGTAAGGGCAAGGAGATCGTCTACTTCGTGGAGATCTACCCCGAGTTAGGCTAGTCCTCTGTGGATGTAGGCCATCATGGTATAGCCAAGGTTGCTTCTTCATGGAACCCTTCGTGGGTAGAGCCCTCTGTTGACTCTCGCGACCATTACCCTCCATGGGTTGAAGTCTCCATAAACGTGGATGTACGATCGCACCACCGATCAGAACCACGGGAAAAAATCTTCGTGTCTACAATTGTGTTTGACCCTCCTATCTCTACTCTCTTACATATGCTTGTTTTACTTTCCGCGGCCATATTTGTTGACTAGGATGTGTAGGGTGCATTGAACTTGCTATAATTGCTAAAATCTGTCAACCAATTAACTTTCGTAAAGGTTAGGTTTTAATTCTTGCTAGTAGTCTATTCACCCCCCTTCTAGACGTCTCTAATATCGATCCCACAAACCATGGACGGGGAATCTTCTCCCAATGGATGCTTGTGAATGACCTCCAACTTGACAAGCAAATTGTATGTGAGTACACTTTCGCTTTGTGGTATTCCACCTCTTTCTTGCTTCTAGTCAAAATATGAAATCCTTAGTAATAGTTGTTTGTATTCACCCTAACAAATGAAAATGGGAATCTTTTTTCTAGATTGTGTGAGTGGTCAGTTGTGATGGATAACATGGGATTTCCGCATTATCTACTTGATTATGATATGGATTTGGATCCAACGGACAATGCAAATCAAAAAATCATGCCATCTTATAAATGGAATAAATGAAAGTTAAAGTTCAGTACGAACTGGTAGAGCGAGAGTAGCTAGTTTAGCAGGAAAATAAAAAGGGCGCCTACTCAATGGTAAGTTAGGTCATTCCTTTCTGGCTATCTGATTTTTTGAAAGGTAACTTGTTGGGGAACGTTACATGGGAAACAAAAATTTTCCTACGCACATGCAGATCTATCCATGGTGATGAGCATCTACGAGAGGGAGAGTGGATCTACATACCCTTGTAGATCGCTAAGCGGGAAGCGTTAAGAAACACGGTTGGTGTAGTCGAACGTCTTCGCGATCCAAATCGCCGTGCGTCCCGCGATCCAATCACCATCCGTCCCGCGATCAAATCACGATCTGTCCCACAATCCAATCATGATCCGCCCCACGAACTTGATCACGATCCGTCCCACGAACTTGATCACGATCCTTCCGATCTAGCGCCGAACGGACGACACCTCCGCGTTCAGCACACGTACAGCTTGATGACGATCTCTGCCGTCTTGATCCATCAAGAAGGAGCGGAGAGGTAGAGGAGTTCTCCGGCAGCATGATGGCGCTCCGACGATGGTGGTGGAGCTATTCCGGCAGGGCTTTGCCTAAGCACTGCAGAAAACTGATCTAGAGAAGAAACTATGCATTGGAGGAACGGGCAGCACGTGGCTGAAAAATTCTGTGCAAAAACCCTAAAACATCCAGTATATATAAGAGGAAGAGAGGAGGAGGCTTGGCGCAAGGGCCAAGCCTCCAAGGAGTCATCCGAACTAGGTGGAGGAGGTGGACTCCACCTCTAATCCTAGTAGGACTAGGATTCACCCTATTTTTGCCTTTTTCCACTTTTTCTCTTTAGGCCTTTTTTCCCAAACCGCATGGGCCTTGTGTGGGACTTCCACCAGCCCACTAAGGGCTGGTAAACACTCTCCCACAGCCCATGGAGTCTCTTGGGTCGAAATACCCCTCCCGATGGTCTCCCGGTACACTACCGGCACTCCCGGTACACTACCGATGAGCCCGAAACTTTTCCGGAGACCAAAACAGGACTTCCTATATATGAATCTTTACCTCCGGACTATTCCGGAGCTCCTACTGACGTATGGGATCTCATCTGGGACTCCGAACAACATTCGGTCACCACCATACATAACTCTATACTACCGAAACGTCACCAAACCTTAAGTGTGCAGACCCTGCGGGTTCGAGAACTATGTAGACATGACCGAGACACCTCTAGGGCCAATAAACAATAGCGGGACCTGGATGCCCATATTGGTTCCTACATATTCTACGAAGATCTTTATCGGTCGAACCTCTATGTTAAGGACTCAGTTAATCCTGTATGATGTTCCCTTTGTTCTTCGGTATGTTACTTGCCCGAGATTCGATCATCGGTATCTCCATACCTAGTTCAACCTCATTATCGGCAAGTCTCTTTACTCATTCCGTAATACAAGATCCCGCAACTAACACTTAGTCACATTGCTTGCAAGGCTTATTGTGATGTTGTATTACCGAGTGGGCCCTGAGATACCTCTCCGTCACACGGAGTAACAAATTCCAGTCTTGATCCATGCCAACTCAATAGACACCCTCGGAGATACCTGTAGAGCACCTTTATAGTCACCCAGTTATGTTGCGACATTTGATACACACAAGGCACTCCTTCGGTATCCATGAGTTGCATGATCTCATGGTCATACGAACATATACTTGACATGCAGAAAACAGTAGCAATAAACTGACATGATCATATTCTATGTTTGTAGTTTGGGTCTTGTCCATCACATCATTCTCCTAATGATGTGATCCCGTTATCAAATGACATCTCATGTCAATGGCTAGGAAACCTTGACCATCTTTGATCAACGAGCTAGTTCACTAGAGGCATACTAGGGACAAAGTGTTGTCTATTTACCCACACATGTAATGTGTTTCCAATTAATACAATTATAGCATGGATAATAAACGATTATCATGAACAAGGAAATATATTAATAAACACTTTATTTATTGCCTCTAGGGCATATTTACAACATAACTATCCTAGTTTCATATATGAAATTTCTATATAATACTTGAAACAAACTTTTTTTCATAGGAAAGAAAAAAGAACTTACTATCTTGTGGATCTGATACTGTGAATGCTCATCATAGCGTTGCACCATAATTTAGGATTGGCTTTCCACTTTAAAAATAGAATTTTGGGGGCGATATAACTAGAGTATGACTTCTCGGTGTGGTAAAGCATCAATACATTTACGCTCTCCCCTGATTCGGGCGTACCAGATGAGCGAGATTGATTGAAAGCGCTATGCCAACTTGCGTACAAGATGATTTCAGTAAAAGATTTGTGCTAGAGACACATGTCTATGGGCATTGGAATTGTGATAAGGGATAGATGTATTTGTGTGGGGTGGGTTTCAAAGGGAAGGTTGACAATAGATCAACTATTGGACAGTCAAAATTTTGACAGGTGTACGTGTCGCCATTCCGATAATAGGATCACGTTTGGTGGAGTTATTACACGAAAGTGCTAGTGTGGGCCAATCCGAGAGAATCCATGGATAAGATCTAAGCAGATCTAGCCGAGCAGATGCAACAACAGATTGAAGAGTTTCAAGCGAGTGTATGGCTGACCATCGTGGGTAGAATGCTAGATGCACAGGACCACATTACTATTGTTCTCCTCCTTCATATTTACATGTTCTATCTTCACCAATAAATGATGAGCTACAAAAGGATTCAATTTTTTTCGTGTCATTTGGTAGGTGAGTCTTGCAGTCAAGTTCCCTTCCAAGGTAGTCAGAATCGTTATTTTGAATCAGATCGGAACTCCGATGGTTGGATCGCAAATCATAGAATCTTCACTATCATGATCTTAGAAATGTAGATTTTGTGAACTAAAATCGTAGAATCAAAGGGGTTAGTTTGGATCATAAAGTCGTGAAATCATATAACAGAATCGCGATTCTGACAACCTTGCTCCCTTTTGCCTTTGCACTCGAGGACCAATGTCCATTTGGCACGATGGAACAAAAAACTAGTGGTCAAGTGGATAAATCCTTTTGGATTTAATAAACTTATTGTTCAAAATAGCTCAGTTCAGGAAAAGATGCATGGGTAGTTCATGACTCCATTTGCAAGCTTCTTAGATAATTTCATTACCTTTGTGAGCAAGATCGCACCCTTCATTACGAGCTTGTACACATGCTTCGTGGGTTGACACTCTCACCTATGGATCTCGTGGTTTGGAAGTCTGCCCCCCCTCCCCAAAGTAAAATTCTTCGCATGGTTGGCTCTAAAGTTCTTCGCATGGTTGGCTCTAAAGATCCATGCACCCGTTGACGAGCCGTGGATGACCATACAGTGGACTTTGCACGCTCTGTAAAAGGGAGCCAGAAATAGGTGCTCACCTTTTCTTTAGGTGCAGTTACACTCTCAGGCTTGGGAGAGTGGACAGTGAGAAGTTGAGTCTACCGGACATCGACATCTTCAACTGGCATGTTGAGCACTCCTTGAATAATTGGTGGGATAAGAAAACCGACATGCAAACTCCCAATAGACGAGCAATGACCTTTCTCACTATGCTCGTTTCTTGGACTATTTTGAACGAAAGAAATTCAAGGGTTTTCTGCCACAGAAGTGTGTCACCACTAGTCCTACTTAAAACCATCCTTGAGGAGGCAAGACATTGGGCTATTGTGGGTGCTAAGAGCTAGGGAATATTGTGATGCCTGTGTAATTGACATGCTATGAAAGTGGGTCATTTGTAGAACTCCAACTTCTCCTTATTTAATTGATGAGGCAAATCTTATGCCTCTGTTTCGAAAAAACATAATAGATGTAAATTGTTTTTTTAACAAGGGGATAGGTTAGAAGGACCCAACACTACATATATGAAAGCAATGGGTTGTACATCTTACATAAAAGACCCAAAAGAAGCCGAAAATTACAGTCTACATCCTGGATTGTATGAGAACGGCCCTGCAAAGAAACCGAAAACATGATTGCTTTCAACTACTCTTAAATGGAACCAATCTTCGCCAGCGCGAGGAACGAACCACTTGGTCCGACGGGACCCTTGCAGTAGAATATCGTAGACTCCATCTTGTAGCAGCGCTGCCTCCCACTAGGCATCTTGCCCTAGAGGAAAGACTATGGACCCCATTCGGCCAGAAGAAAAGTCGCATTGTCGATAGAAACTAGCCAGCCGTCGCAGGCGTCGTAACTCCATCAAAACCACCGCCGTCTGAGCTCAAGATCCCCATCATCTGCCTCTAGTACAGAGGCCCTTCTAGATCAGGGGATGAGACCGCAAATGTTGGAAGCTTGGATCAGAGCGTTGCCAAGCATTAGAAGAGGAGGCTTCTTCCACCATCACCAAAACAACAGAAATCGAAGTGAGGAACCACCTCAACGTTGATCATGGGCAAACTCGAGCTTATTTGATGAGCTATTATTGATATTCCAAATCAGACGATCTTTGATATTTTTATGTGTGTTTCATGTCTAAAGGGTTGAGTTTGCACCCTTTTCACCATATAGCCTTGAGAGTTCCAGGGATGGATGCAAATGTGTTCAATTTTTTTATGTCTATTTACCCTATTTGAAGGATACTACCTCTAACTATTTGTTCACAAGCTATGTGTTCGATTTGTTTATGTCTATTTACCCTATTTGAAGGATACTACCTCTAACTATTTGTTCACAAGCTATATGTTCGATTTGTTTATGTCTATTTACCCTATTTGAAGGATACTACCTCTACCTATTTGTTCACAAGCTTTAGAATGCTCGAGGGTGTTCTTGTTTTTTTTTTGTGGGTGAGGGTGTTCTTATTGATCGAATTAAAGAGGAAGCGTTTCTGTGATGCCTAACGAGGGCAAGATATAGTACTACTAGTAGGCAAAGGCGCGGCGGCATGCGGCACCCGCGAGAGTGCCCGTCCAATTAATTATTATTGCGTTGGCAGAAAAAAACAATTTACTATAAACATCATATGATCAAACGTAATGTATATCAATTTGTATCAGCACATGTAGCAGTAAATATGTAAAAAAAATGTGTTTCTGTAGAGTAGC
Organism: Hordeum marinum; assembly: GCA_022496015.1. Taxonomy (NCBI): domain Eukaryota; kingdom Viridiplantae; phylum Streptophyta; class Magnoliopsida; order Poales; family Poaceae; genus Hordeum; species Hordeum marinum. Next base: position 333,024,578 of record CM039678.1, on the reverse strand, counting down.
CACTTCATATGTAAGGTCTGAAACAATAATAAACGTCTAAAAACAACATAAACATAGTGCCAACAATTTTAAAATCCTTATATAAATACTTATAAATAAGGGAAACTAAGCACTGCATAGCAACGAACAATTACCTTATGTTGCCCATTTTACAACACAACCTTGATCCATTTTCAATTTTTACATCATGGTCATCTGGAAGACTGTGGCCATTCTTTTGTGTATTAGCACCTTTGTTCAAGAAACACTCACGATTTTCCTTCATATGGATTGCAATGGAAGGAATTTGGTAGGTCAGCACCTATATTAGCAGATTATAAATATAGTAACTTAAACCATAAGAACACAGAACTTTCGTTCTCAACCGCGTTGACATCCAGCATGGAGACACTCACAAAGTCACAATGTCCCACTGCTCAATCTACTTCTTCAGTGTTCCAGTGTTGAGAAAGGACAGACCGAGAACCTTGAGTTATCTGAATTTTGTAGGCCTGGACTCATTGCCAGGTTGAACTCAACGGCAGAGTCAATGCTTAGGTTGATGGCAAACGACATCTAGATGGGTCATCCTAATATTGAGGCAGAGTTTCAAGGTTTCAGCACAATGTCATGTTTTTCCATGCCTCCTCTAGAGTTATTTTTTCTCCTCTAAAGTTTTGATCGAAAGTGTCTAGCATCTTACAATACAAATCAAGCCAACATGAAAACAATTAGGGTGCAAGTATATTATCCCAAAATCAAGCCAATATGAAAACAATCAGGGGCAGTATCTAAAGAAGGAACATATACATAAGTTCCTCAATACCAGTTTGTTCACCTAACTTTTTTTTGATAAACAACACGTTCTCTAAAAAAGAAGGAAAATGTAGTCTTTGCTCACTGCTAAAGTAATAAAATCTAGGTTGCTGCCGATTACAAAAAGTTAGATTACTTCAGTAGGCACTATATTCTAATTCTTGATATTGTTGCTATGCGCGGTACCACTGGAGATTGGTATTGAGCTCACATGGCTATGCTAGACAGCTACACTGACCTTGAACATTGCGCTCTCTTTCTGGATGTTAAACTGGACTGAGTGCTCTTTTTGCTAGAAACTTGATCCAAACAACCAAAAATACCGGTGACTTCCATGAGTACCGACATATTTATATTTAGTGAAAATAGTGACACCTCAACTGGAGCCAAAAGCAAAAAGTGTTCAATTTTTTCCATCAAAATGCTTCAAAAAGGTGATTGAATTTCTTTAAATTTCTCAAATTAAGAAAACAAAACTGGCCCTTTTCGCTGGACTGAAAAGCAGACATCGGTGTTTCCCAAATCTTGCCAAACCAAATTTAAGAACCGCGGGTTGAAATCAGGTACGATTCGGACTGCTGAAACTGAAGATGTAGTTCTTCGACCATTAGAAAAAATACTTGTGTGGCTGGAGGTGGACCCACCTGATCAGCAGGTGGCATGCATTAGAAAATAATAACATAATCATCATAACTGAAGTTAAATTGCCGGCTAGGATCCATTCGCTAATTAAATCAATTCATAATTTATATGTAATAACCTGACTTATTCATGACTATGGATGAAATGCATAACCAACTGAATAATTACATGCATCCATCACATAAAATAATATCTAGATCAGAGCCTGAAGTGGGTCCTCACCCAAACATGACCAATCCAATCTACATGTGGAAAGCAGTCTTTCTACACTTCGACGGTGTGGCAACACCGATTGTGACACCGAGAGTGCGGCTTCTATGACTTCAACATAGAGCATTAGTATTACTGTTGGGCATCTTATCAGATATATAGCATTGTATGAGGAAAAAAAGGAAGGGAAAGACAGTTTGAGATTAACAATATTTACAATTCATAACTCTGAAGCTTCAAAGTGTCTGATTCATCTTCAGAGGAAGACTTATAAACATTTATAGACCTGTGAACTGCTCAGTGTCTCTTTAGTTTCCAGGCCAATCTTGCGTGAGATTAAACTAATAAAAATCTGGACCATGAGAAAATTATAAAATTGGAATAGATTTTAGTTTCCCCTGGTAGCAAGACTGCACTTCCAAAAACATTGAACAGCCTTGTCGAGGTTCAGCGCTGTAAATCGACACAACCAGTGGAGGTAGGTGGAGGCAACCTCCGGCCTGCTGACACGCATGAGTAAAATGAGCAAACTGACGGAGCTTGAACTGATGGCCTTCCTCCTTGTATTATCTGGCACATCCAAGGGAGTTGGTGATCGAGGACACGGTTGACGAAGCGAGCATGCGACGCGGGAGGACCGCAGGAAAAGAATGGACGGGAGGGTCGCAAGTTCAAGACGGCAACTTGTGCAGCTCCCGTCGAGCACCAACGGGGGAGAGAGGAGACACAGCTGAGCACGAAAGTTGCGGTCGATTGGGAGAGAGGAGACACGGCTGAGCACGACAGCTGCGGCCAATCGACCATGTGCAACAGTGGCATAGCGGCAGTCGTGCACAGAGACGAAGGGAAGCAGATCCACGGCGTGGAGGAGTACCGGCGGAGGAGGCGGCAACATCGACAGGGACGGGGAGGCGAGAGGGTGTGGGGATGACCTGCCGGTGCTGGAGCGCTTCCATCGAGTGTTTCGATCCCGAAGAGACGTTTCACGGAGAAACGGCCGCAAGCGAGATAAGCGGTGCATGGGTTGGACCCGGATTCAGATATTTTCGGCGGTCAAACATCCTCAAGTGACTTCCACGTAGCAAGACAAAAGGTGAACCAACTATCTGACGCTATAAAACCGGCACCAAATTAGATCGGGAACCGGGGACACGCGTCGATGGGGAAAGCTTTGACGTAAACAACTGGGAATTCACCCCAGCCGAGCTAGCTTAGCAGCAATAATTCTTTTAGATATGTCGCGAGAGTGATGCTTGTAATTCGGTCGATGGTCTAGACTACAAAAACTTTCTTCTTATTCAATGAAAATGACAAGCCTTTTGTCTTGTTTCAAAAAAGAAACAACGCTCCAAGGTTTGAAGAATATAATATTGCCCCCGTAAAAATAAAAGAAAAAGAAAAAGAAAATAATATTGAAAGCAAGGCGGGAAGTATGCGAGAAGGAACGTTGACACTTTGACATACGAGGTAAAGCGATAGTACTGGCGTTTGCTCCGTGCGCTATAAAATAAGGTTATTTTTCCATGTCCAAACAATATCCTCGCAAAGGTAAAGTCAAACAGTAGATAGAATCAGTGTAGATTCCTACGGCATCCAGTACAGAGTGGAAGCAAGCGATCTTGCCCAACTCATCACTGCAAGAATGGTCTCTCAATATCAGATTCAGCTGCGCCAGACGGCACCGCAGGCTCGGCGAACATCTTGTCCTCCCGGTTCTTGGCCCACAGCACCACATAGAGGCCCGCAAACATGAGCGCAATCCCGACAAGGCTGCAACGAAATATGAATATGACAATGCTAATGTTAAATGTCAGTGCACCAAATGCAGTTACGCATTGACATATTGTTCCTTGTGGCGCGGGTGCATGACCGGCAAAGGCGTACTAGTACGTACCATCCTGTGCCGATCCATTGCCCAAAGAAGATGAAGGAGATGAAGGCCGAGAACACGGTCTGGAAAGGGCTGAACATGGACACCAGGACAGGCCCCTTGCGGCCGATGCTCGACACCTGGAACGTTGTGCACAGGCCGATCACCACACCTCCCTGCACCAGCATTGCCACTATTTTCAGTGCAGGTTACAACGACCTCACTGTCACATACTATTACCGAGATCATGGGATCTACAAATTGTACTAAATCAGCAACAACTAATACGAATCGACAATGTACCAGTAGTATGTACCACTAGCACAATTTCACCGATTATTCTGGGGATGTTGCTTGCAGTGCCCGCGCCGAGCTTGCCGTCCATGATGACCTGGATGATAGCGCTGAAGATCGATCCCATCATGGCGGTGATCACACAGATCGACAGGGGCGCCGGGAACCTCTTGAGGGTTGCAGCCTACATTTGCATATCAGATTCAGCTCTAACTAAAACAAAATGGCAGAATTATGACTAGTGTTTATCTTATCATGTACATTTTCACTTGCATATCTTATCAGCGTGTACCTGCAAGACAGTGTTGCAAGCAAAGACCGTGACTCCAGTGAGCAGGTATCCACAGCCAAGGACCCAGTCTCTGTCGATTTTCATGCCAGACAACTCTTGGTCCCTGGGAACGGACTCTGGCACTGTGCCGGGATCGGGATTCTTCAGGAAGCTCACGCACATTGCTCCACTGATGCATACCAACGTACCCAAGATCTTTGCCATGGTGTACTTGCACCTCCACTCAAATCTCTCGAACCTGCACATATATATGAACAGAGTCACTAGTAGTTGAGCTACTCGGTCAGTTCGGATGTTAACAATGTGTTGTTTTCCCCTTGAGGATTTGGTTCGGTACCTCAGGCAGGCGGCGATGACGAAGATGAAGCCAGGACCAAGATTGGGCATGGCCGAGGCGATCGCTGGTGAGGTCCGCTCCACGCCGAGCATCATCAAGACTTGGTATATGGATACCCTACACAAAAAACAAAAATATAGATTTTGTTAATCGATTGGCAGGATCAAGACTTGGTATAGGGACACCCACAGAAAAAAAAGAGAATTAATACACGCTTGATTCTTTACGTTTCTCACCCTTCAAGGGAGATTAAAACGAGCTGGATTATCAACACGGGGCTCCAGCGCTTGGGCCATTTCTTCCTCTCGAGGGCGATGGCGAAGGGAAGCACGACGACGGAGGAGGCGGCGCATGCGACGACGATGATGAAGAGAGACGGGACGCCGGCCACGAGTAGCCGGTTGAGGAACATCATATAGAGCCCGAAGATGCACTGCACGGCCAACAGCCCGCAGATGGTCAGCACGTCGCTGAACGAGAAGGACACTCCGCCGCCAAGCATCCTCATCTACCTCCTCCGCCGTCCGGCAAGACCAATCAGGTACTGCTGTGTATGCAAGGGCAGGAAGATACCGAGGACTTATGTGTGCGTGTGTGTGTGTGGGGGGGGGGGGGGAGGTGTATATATAGGATTCTTGCATGTTCGATGGTGCGAAGAAGAAAAGGAGTCACCGATGGACAAGAGTCGGTTAATATTCAAGTGAGATGAATTTAGTAGCACCAATTCGACTGTCCGAAACTGCCAGAGTGAAATTTATGATCGTGAGATTTTCAAGTCTTTGATGGAGAAGAAAGACGGCAAGTTGGATTTTGGAGTGTCAGACTCGACCTCCACCTAGGAAATTGTGCTCCGTGCGCCGCAGCTCCGGGTGACACGTCTGAGGGAGGCGCTTCCACCCTGGCGCTCGCCGCCTACGTGTGGCAGGCAGGCACCACATTGTTGCTGCATGCATGGCCGCACGTAGTCAATTGCGTTCGGGACTGAGGCCTGCCGCTCGGTCAGACAGGAAGGCATGGGAGCAGGAGAACAGAGCCCTGTACGGGCAGATGGGCGACACGTGTGACGATCAGAGAAGCTACTACGCGCGGGTCTTCTAGAGCGGATAAGGTCATTGGACCGAGATCATCGTCTTTTTTCTTACCCTCGGCGTTTTTTTTCTTACCCTCGGTGACCGTTTGCTTGGAGGAAATGTCATTTGCAAACATTTAAGATGACGTTCTTTTTTGAAGCGCTATGACATGTGAGACCATTATCATTAATTAGTTTTTTTCGAAACGGAGGCAAAAGATTTGTTTCATTCATTAATTAAGCAGAAGAAAATTGTCCGGTTAATCAACGAAAAATTGGATGAAAACCGTCACAAATTGCTGAGCGGCACACATATATACCCCTCACACACCTATATAAAGAATGTCTCGTCAATCTAGAACACAAGCGTCATCGTCATCACTTCTCCCCCAAAAGGCGTCATTGCCATCCTTAATCCCCGAGCAAGTGACTCCAACTCCGTTGTGGACGAACGTCATTAATCAGTTCTCATCTCCGTAGACGTGGATCCTTTTCTTTTCTAGCTCCACCTACAACGCGTTGACAAAGTTATATACTTGCACACCTTGCAAAGTTTGGACAACTATTAAAAGGGACATTTTGTTTTTTGAAATAACAAAAGGGACATTTTGCACTGTGTGTAGATTGCTTGATCATAGATGAGACGCATTGTCATCCGTTCTGCAAGCCAACCATGTGTCCCATGTGGACCATGGTTCCAAACTTACCGTTCTTTGTTTTCGTTGCACATTCTTTTAATGGACAACTTCCCAGCTATCCATGTCGGCTTGAATCATCCAAAATGATTGAAAATCTTGTGTGGAGAGTACAATGGCTTATTGCAGAGGAGACTATCTCCTTACTGACAAAAGCATGGTACGATGGTGGGTGTTGTCTATGAGAGGCTGCGTACCATGTAGTTTTTTTTAAGTATGTCAATGACATATCATATTTTTATAGAAGGGCGCAAGACAATTTACAAGAAGATCAAACCCTTGCGAACAAAGGCCCGATCAAACACCACCACCAACAGCTAAAAGAAACTAAAGCTACTCTCTCACTAAACTATCTAATCCGCCAGCTCCGGCCTTCTTCCAATTTATTGTAGTAGTTGAGTGGGATTTATTTGTTGCGCGATCCTCCCAAACACCCTGGCATTCCGCTGCTTTCATAGAGACTAGGCGATGATTATGAAGAGTGAGTCAAATCCTCGCCTTGGTCGCGTGTCGAAGGTGTTCCTAGCAGTTTTCCACCATTGCGCCATTGTGTCTTGCGGAGATGGGTTCACAATGTTCATTCTAAAGTTTGTAAGCATCAGGAACCATACCTCCCTCGCAAATGGGCATTGGACCAGGATATTGTCCACGTTATGTTCCTGTCGGTGACAAGTATAACATACCGACAGGTGGTCTTCGCGTGCACAACGATCTGAGGTCCACATCCGGTATTGCACACCCATCCAAGTGAAGATCTTACATTTCAATGGTGCCCAAAACTTCCAAATGAAGGCCGCTTCAAAGGAGGTATGTTCCAGGCATAGTCTCTTGTACGTTGATTTAGCCGTGTACGATCCGAAGGCATCACACAGCCAGGTGAAGGCATCTGAACGCCCCTCATCTCTCTTCACAAAAGAGATCGCCTACTGCAGCATATATAGTTGCATTTGCATGGTGAAGGTCAACCCCACAGATATATCCTACTCCCATCTCCTGTCTCCCAACGCCCGGTGCACAGTTCGAGAGTTCTTGGTACGCGTTGCGATGACACTTACAATGGATGGAGCAACTCTGTGGCGCTTCTTCCGTTAATCCATCTATCGCGCCAAGAAATGATCTTCTTGCCATCGCCCATCGAGATCGAGACGAGGCTATCAAACATCTCTTGATCCATTCCTCTAAGCCACTCCTATCTGACCCTAAGTGTCGTTGCGTCAAGCTTTAGTTTTTTCACTACAAGACCTCCGAAATAGTATGGCCGGCAAATAGAGTTCCACGCAACCAAGCACTGACCACCGTGCAATTTTTCATTACCCTCCCAAAAGAAGGAGCGAAACCAACTATTGATGTCCTCAAACACCCATTGTGGCGCCTCTAGTATCATGAGTTTGTGGATTGGCCGCGCTGCGATGACAGATTTGACAAGAATGAGCCGTCCTAGCCTTTGAATGAGTCCCCGCTGCTGAGTCGGAACAACGTGTTGCGCCTCATCAAGTAGAGGTTGCCACTCCATCCTGGTGAGAGGCGAGATCGTGAGCTGGAGGCCCATGTATTTGCATGGGAACTCACCGACATTAGATTGCAGCATCCTAGCAACACGGTTGCAATTGATATCAAAACCTCTTATGAGAACTGTTGAAGACTTCCTGACACTACTAGGAGAAAGCTTATACACAGAACCTTGGCGGTAGCACGCTTTTACAAAGGGTGCTACTACTACTTTGCAGTAGCGTCGGTCCCATACGAGCACCATTACTAGACAGTTAGCAGTAGCGCATCCCCTCAAACATGCGCCACTGCTACAAAAACCAGCCACTACATGCCAGGCTTTTCAGAGTAGCGACACGGCCCGAGAAGGCGCGCTACTGCTACAACATTAGCAGTAGCACGCCATTAACAAAGTGCGCTATGACTATGCGAATAACCGCTGCAACAAAAGCGGTATTGTGCCAGATGGTGGCCTCCGCTTAGCAGTAGAGGTGCCTATAGACGAGCACTACTGCTACAGAATTAGGAGTGGTGCGTTTCTTGGGCCAGCGCTACTGCTAATCCACAACACCACCTTTCCCCTCCCTTCTCCTCTCTCCCTTCACTTTTCCCTTCCACCCTCCTCTCTCCCTGATACGTCTCCATCGTATCTATAATTTTTGATTGTTTCATGCCAATATTCTACAACTTTCATATACTTTTGGCAACTTTTTATACTATTTTTGGGACTAACATATTGATCCAATGCCAAGAGCCAGTTCCTGTTTGTTGCATTTTTTTGTTTTGCAGAATATCCATACCAAACGAAGTCCAAACGCGATAAAAACTTACGGAGATTTTTTTGGAATATATATAATTTTGGGGAAAAAGAATCAACGCGAGACGATGCCCGAGGGGCCCACAAGCCATAGGGGCGCGCCAGAGGGGGTAGGGCGCGTCATAGACCCTTGTGCTCATACCGTAAGGCGGTTGGTTCCATTCTTTCGCTGCAGGAAACCTAATATCCGAATAAAAATCATGTTAAAATTTCAGCCAAATCAGAGTTACGGATCTCCAGGAATTTAAGAAATGGTGCAAGGCCAGAATCTGGGAAGGAAAAACAGAAGGAAACATAGAGAGAGGGAGAGAGAGAGAGATCCAATCTCGGAGGGGCTCCCACCCCTTCGCTGCCATGGATGCCAAGGACGAGAGGGGAAACCCTCCTCCCATCTAGGGGGAGGTCAAGGAAGAAGAAGAAGGAGGGGGCTCTCCCCGGTCTCTCCTGGTGGCATCGGAACGCCGTCGGGGCAATCACTGTGTGACGGAGATCTACTCCAACAACTCCATCATCCTCACCAACACCTCCATCACCTTCCCCCATCTATATACATCGGTCCACTTTCCCTCAACCCTCTGTAACCTCTACTTGAACATTGTGCTTTATGCTTCATTTTATTATCCAACGATGTGTTGCCATCCTATGATGTCTGAGTAGATTTTTGTTGTCCTAGCGGTGATTGGTGAATTGCCATGATTGGTTTAATTTGCGTGTGGTTATGTTGCTACACTTTGGTGCCCATCATATGAGCACACGCATGGATCACGCCATAGGGTTAGTTGTATGTTGATAGGACTATGTATTGGAGGGCAAGGGTGATAGCAGTTTCAGCCTAGCATAGAAATTGATGCATACGATATTGAAGGGGGACCAATATATCTTAATGCTACGGTTGGGTTTTACCTTAATGAACGTTGGTACTTGCAGATGCTTTGTAATAGTTCCAATCATAAGTGCATAGAATTCCAAGTAAGGGATGACATGCTAGCAGTGACCTCTCCCACATAAAACTTGCTATCGGTCTAGTAACATAGTCAATTGCTTAGGGACAATTCCGCAACTCCTACCACCACTTTTCCACACTCGTTAAACTAACTGAATTTTTACTTTATCTAAACAATAGTTTTTATTTACATGTTCTTTATTATCTTGCAAACCTATCCAACAACACCTACAAAGTACTTCTAGTTTCATACTTGTTCTAGGTAAAGGGAACGTTAAGCGTGCGTAGAGTTGTATCGGTGGTTGATAGAACTTGAGGGAATATTTGTTCTACCTTTAGCTCCTCGTTGGGTTTGACACTCTTACTTATTGAAAGAGGCTACAACTGATCCCCTATACTTGTGGGTTATCAAGACCTTTTTCTGGCGCCGTTGCCGAGGAGCAATAGCGTGGGGTGAATATTCTCATGTGTGCTTGTTTGCTTTATCACTACGTAGATTTTATTTGCCGTTCTAAGTTGTTCACTATCTTTAGTTATGGATATGGAACACAAAATACCAAAAAATTAGTTGAACCTACTACACCAATGGTTGAAGAACCACCCAAAATCTATCACACTGTTGAAGCTCTTTACTTGGATCATCTTCGATCCGTTTGTGCTCGTGCTGAAACCCCAACTAGCTTAGTTGAGGGAAAATCATTAATGAGCATGCTTATTATGTGGGACACCACTTATCTCAAAAAGGGATACTTTTATGGCATCATATTAGTACTTTGAAATGCTATGCTTGGAATTTATGCGAAATTTATGATTTTACTTGTTGTTTTGAAGACCCTAAAAAACACCTTCCCTATAAATGTGAGTTTAAGGATAATGGAATCGTATCTTCTTATGCCAAGGGTGTTTATAATTACTATGATAATGAGCAAATTGAAGAATTTGTTGCTTTTAAGGTTGCCTATGAAATTGCTTCTTTGATTGAAAAGTATGATGCTACTCTTTACTATATGAAAGTTTTGCCATACTTAAACATTGCTATGAAAACTATGATTCTAATGCTTATGTTAAGCCATATATTGAGGACTCCTCTGCTGTCCAAGAGGAGACTGATATTTTGCAGGAAACTATGGAAGAAGAAAATGATGACACTATGAGCTCATTTGATAAAAAAGATGACGAGGAGAGCGAAGAATAAAAGGAGGAAGAGTGGACTAGCTACATGTGACCACCTTCTAATGAGAGTAACTCTTCAACTCATACATTGTTTAATTTCCCTTCGTGCTTACCAAAGGATGAATGCTATGATGATTGCTATGATCCCTTGGATTCGTTTGAAATATCCCTTTTTGATGAAATTGATGCTTGTTATGCTTGTGGCCATGATGCCAGTATGAATTATGCTTATGGAGATGAACTTGCTAGAGTTTATTATGTTAAGAATGAAATTTTTGCTATTGCACCCACGCATGATAGTCCTATTATCTTTTTGAATTCTCCCAACTACACTACATCGGAGAAGTTTGCGCTTATTAAGGATTATATTGATGGCTAGAGTTCTACTATTGCACATGATAATTTTGATAAATATAATATGCATGTGCTTTATGCTCCTACTTGCAATTATTATGAGAGAGGAACTACATCTCTGCCTCTCTATGTTTCCAATATGATAAAATTGTAGGAAACTGTTTATACTATGCATTGGTCTTTACTTTGTGTGCATGAATTGTTCTTTTATTTCATGCCAATGCATAGGAAGAGAGTTAGACTTAGTTGTTGCATGATATATGTTACTTTGTGCTCACTACTAAACTAAAAATCATTGTTAATTAAAATTGGATTTGATATACCTTGGGATCCGGGTGGATCCATTACTTGAGCACTTTATGCCTAGCTTAATGGCTTTAAAGAAAGCGCTGCCAGGGAGACAACTCGGAAGTTTTAGAGATTAATTTTATTATGTTGTGTGCTTTTATATAGTTCAAAAACAAAAAAAATAAAGAGGGTAACCTAAAACTTTTTCAAAAAGAGAAGTGAAAGTAAGAAGGACGAGCACCATTGAAGTGGGGAGCTCCTTGAACTTTGTTCATACCCATGGAAACTTTGCGAATCTTAATTACAGAAACTTTTCAACAAAAATAATTATCTCCTTGTATAAATCCCTTGTATTATAAAAATAATGTGCCAAGATTTGCCTTTAGGATGATTAGATTGCTTGTTTGGTGTGTGCAGTGCAAAAACGAAACTTTGGCTGTAGTGCGTGAATTTACATTTTTTACTGGCATGTCAAAAGTTTCTTAATTTTTTACACAGTACTTATATGAAAATTATTTATTTTTTCCTCATTTTTCAGAATTTTTAGAGTTACATAAGTATAGTAAATGTTAAGATTGCTACAGACTATCCTATTTAAGACAGATTCTGTTTTTGATGCATTGTTTTGCTAGTTTTGATGAAACTATCGATTTTATTGGTGGTATAAACCATAAAGAAGTTATAATACAGTAGATAAAATGCAAAACTAAAATTTGAATGGGTTTGCAACAGTACTTGAAGTGGTAATTTTCTTTATTATACTAACGGATCTCACGAGGGTTTTGTTAAGTTTTGTGTGATTGAAGTTTTGAAGATTTGGGTGAGATCACGATGGATGAAGGAATAAGGAGTGGAAAGAGACTAAGTTTGGGGATGCTCGAGGCACCCCAAGGTAATATTCAAGGACTACCAAGAAACTAAGCTTGGGGATGCCCCGGAAGGCATCCCCTCTTTCTTCTAACAACCATCGGTAATTTTACTTGGAGCTATATTTTATTCGTCACATGATATGCGTAAATCTTCGAGCGTCTTGTGCCTTTTATATTTCTTTTAATAATGCACCATGCTGGTATGAGAAAGTACTTGGTTGATTTATAGAAGGATCTATGCACCTCACTTATATCTTGTGAGTATGGCTTTATAGAATGCTTCATGTGCTTCACTTATATCATTTGAAGTTTGGATTGCCTATTTCTCTACACATAGAAAACCGCCATTTGTAGAATGCTCTTTTGATTCACTTATATTTGTTAGAGCGTGGGCATATCTTTTGTAGAAAGAATTAAACTCTCATGCTTCACTTACATCTATTTAGAGAGTTAACAGGAGTCGGTCATTCACATGGTTAGTCATGAAATCCTACATAAAACTTGTAGATCACTGAATATGATATGTTTGAATCCTTGCAATAGTTTTGTGATATAAAGATGGTGATATTAGAGTCATGCTAGTGAGTAATTGTGGATTGGTAGAAATATTCGTGTTAAAGTTTGTGATTCCCGTAGCATGCACGTATGGTGAACCGTTATGTGAAGAAGTCGGAGCATGATTTATTTATTGATTGTCATCCTTTGTGTGGAGGTCGGGATCGCGCGATGGTTAACTCCTACCAACCCTTTCCCTAGGAGCATACGTGTAGTACTTTGTTCCGATGACTAATGATTTTTTGCAATAAGTATGTGAGTTCTTTATGACTAATGTTGAGTCCATGGATTATACACGCTCTCACCCTTCCACCTTTGCTAGCATCTCTAGTAACGCGCAACTATTCACCGGTGCATTAAACCCACCATATCCCCTTCCTCAAAACAGCCACCATACGTACCTATTATGGCATTTCCATAGCCATTCCGAGATATATTGCCATGCAACTTCCATCGTACCATTTATTATGACACGCACCATCATTGTCATATTTCTTTGCATGATCGTAAGATAGCTAGCATGATGTTTTCATGGTTTGTCCGTTTTTTGATGTCATTGCTATGCTAGATCATTGCATATCCCGGTACACTGCCGGAGGCATTCATATAGAGCCATATTTTGTTCTAGTATCGAGTTGTAATTTTGAGTTGTAAGTAAATAAAAGTGTGATGATCATCATTATTAGAGCATTGTCCCATGTGAGGAAAGGATGATGGAAGCTATTATTCCCTCACAAGTTGGTATGAGTCTCCGGACTTTACAAAAAAAGAGGCCAAAGAAGCCCACCGAAAAAACAAAAAAAGAGAAAAGAGAGAAGGGGCAATGCTACTATTCCTTTTTCCACACTTGTGCTTCAAAGTAGCACCATGATCTTCATGATAGAGAGTCTCCTATATTGTCACTTTCATATACTAGTGGGAATTTTCAATTATAGAGCTTGGCTTGTATATTCCAGTGATGGGCTTCCTCAAATTTCCCTAGGTCTTCGTGAGCATGGGAGTTGGATGCACACCCACTTAGTTTCTTTTTGAGATTTCATACACTTATATCTCTAGTGCATCTGTTGCATGGCAATCCCTACTCACTCACATTGAAATCTATTGATGGGCATCTCTATAGCCCATTGATACGCCTAGTTGATGTGAGACTATCTCCTTCTTTTTGTCTTCTCCACAACCACCATATTCCATTCGACCTATAGTGCTATATCCATGGCTCACGCTCATGTATTGCATGAAAGTTGAAAAAGTTTGAGAATACTAGAGTATGAAACAATTGCTTGGCTAAAGCCGGGGTTGTGCATGATTTAATACTTTGTGTGATGAAGATGGAGCATAGCCAGACTATATGATTTTGTAGGGATAACTTTCTTTGTCCATGTTATTTTGAGAAGACATGATTGCTTTATTAGTATGCTAAGTATTATTTTCTTAATGTCAAATGATAGATTATTGCTTTCAATCACTCGTGTCTTAATATTCATGCCATGATTAGAATATATGATCAAGATTATGCTAGGTAGCATTCCACATCAAAAATTATCTTTTTTATCATCCACCTACTCGAGGGCGAGTAGGAATTAAGCTTGGGGATGCTGATACCTCTGTGTCTTATCTGTAATTTTTGATTGTTTCATGCCAATATTCTACAACTTTCATATACTTTTGGCAAATTTGTATACTATTTTTGGGACTAACATATTGATCCAGTGCCTAGTGCCAGTTCCTATTTGTTGCATGTTTTTTGTTTCGCAAAATATCCATACCAAATGAAGTCCAAACACGATAAAAACTTATGGACATTTTTGTGTGGAATATATGTGATTTTTGGGAAAAAGAATCAACACGAGGCGATGCCTGAGGGGCCCACAAGCCATAGGAGCGTGCCCAGGGGGTAGGGCGCGCCTTGGACCCTTGTGGTCACCCCGTAAGGCGGTTGGTGCCTTTCTTTCACTGCAAGAAAGCTAATATCTGGTTAAAATTGTGTTAAAATTTCAGTCCAATCGGAGTTATGAATCTCCGGAAATTTAAGATACGGGGAAAGGCCAGAATCTGGGAAGGAAAAACAAAAGGAAACAGAGAGAGAGAGAGAGAGAGATAGAGAGAGATCCAATCTCGGAGGGGATCCCGCCCCTATGCTTCCATGGAGGCCAAGGACCAGAGGGGAAATCCTCCTCCCATCTAGGGGGAAGGTCAAGGAAGAAGAAGAAGGAGGGATAATACATCTCCAACATATCTATAATTTTTGATGATGTCATGCTATAATATTATCTGTTTTGGATGTTTTATATGCATTAATATGCTATTTTATATTATTTTTGGGACTAACCTATTAATCTAGAGTCTAGTGCTAGTTTTTGTTTTTCTTTGTTTTTCTTTGTTTTTGAGTTTTGCAGATATGAAATATTAGACGGGGTCCAAACGGAATAAAACCTTCGGAAGGAATTTTTCGGGAAGGAAAGAAATCAACCAAGCTTGGAGTGCATGCCAGGGCACCTGCCAGGGAGTCACAAGCCTGGTAGGCGCGGGCCCCCTGGCCCCGCCTAGCAGGCTTGTCATCTCCTGGCAGGCCTCCTGACCCTATTCTTCGTCCTATAAATACCCAAATATTCCCCCAACATCAGAACGAGCCATGCAAATACTTTTCCACCACCAGAAGCCTCCGTTCCCGAGAGATCCAATCTTGGAGCCTTTTCCGGTAAACTGCCGGAGGGGGTTTCGATCACGGAGGGCATCTACATCAACTCCATTGCCCCTCCGATGATGCGTGAGTAGTCCACCACAGACCTACCGGTCCATATCTAGTAGCTTGATGGCTTCTTCTCTCTCTTTGATCTTCAATACCATGTTATTCATGATCTTCATGGGGAACTATCCGATGTAATCCTCTTTTGTGGTGTGTTTGTCAAGATCCGATGAATTGTGAGTTTATGTTCACATTATCCATGAATCTTATTTGAATCTCCTCTGGATTCTTATATGCATGATTTCATATCCTTGTAAGTCTCTTCGAGTTATTGGTTTGATTTGGCAAACTAGATTGGTAATTTTTGCAATGGGAGAAGTGCTTGGTTTTGGGTTCAATCTTGCGGTGTCCTCACCCAGTGACATAGTAGGGGTAGCAAGGCACGTATTGTATTGTTGCCATCAAGGGTAACAAGATGAGTTTTTTATCATATTGCTTGAGCTTATCCCTCTACATCATGTCATCTTTATTAATGTGTTACTCTGTTCTTCATGAACCTAATACTCTAGATGCAGGAAGGAGTCAGTCGATGTGTGGAGTAATAGTAGTAGATGCAGAATCGTTTCAGTCTACTTGACACGTACATGATGCCTATATGCATGATCATTGCCTTGGATAACTACATGATTATTCGCTTTTCTATCAATTACTTGACAGTAATTTGTTTACCCACCATGATATTTTCCTTGAAGAGAGAAGCCTCTAGTGAAACCTATGGCCCCTGGGTCTACTTTCCATAATATACTTTCAGATCTATAAACAAAAATACCAAAAATACTTTGCTGCAATTTATTTACCTTTTATTTTCCGTTCTCGTTTACTTCTATCTCTATCGGATCTAATCCTTGCAAATAATTGTGAAGTGATTGACAACCCCTTTATAGTGTTGGGTGTAAGAGTTTGATTATCTGCGTAGGTGCATCCATTGGCAACTTGCTTGTTCTTGCTACTGGATTGATACCTTGGTTCTCAACAACTGAGGGGAATACTTATCTACTTTGCCACATCACCCTTTCTTCTGCAAGGGAAAACCAACGCAAGCTCAAGAGGTAGCAAGAAGGATTTCTGGCGCCGTTGCCAAGGAGGATACACATCAAGCCTACCAAGTACGCATCACAAACTCATCTCTTGCATTTACATTATTTTCCATTTGCCTCTCATTTTCCTCTCCCGCACTTCTAAAATGATTTTCATAAAAATACCAAAAAGATTTTCCTTTTTACTCGCCCTTGTTCCGTTCGCCTTCTCGTTTGCTATGTTTGCTTGTGTTGCCATGTGCCTTCTATTTGCTTGCATCTTATCTTGCTAAAAATCTGTTGATATGGATCCTCATCCACTTGCTAATCTTTTCGAAAGACCAAATTATGATGAACCAATTGCGAGTGAGTTGAGTGCACTTGACTATCTCTATGAAGTTTTGCTTGAAATTCATGAAATTTTTTATGAAGTGTTGAAAGAAGAAAATTATAAGGTGATTCATGATATCTCCTTGAATGAAAAGCATGATTTCCATGTTGTTAGTATAAATTATTTGAATATCCATGATGCTAATAATATGCAAAACACAAGTTTGGGGATGCCATGCTTGATGAATATGATATTCTTTGTGCCCCAAGTTTTGGTGATGACACGTATACTACAATTGATCATGAAAATAATGCTTTGTGTGATAGTTATATTGTGAGATTCCTTCATGATGCTACTGAAAATTATTTTGAGGGATGAACATATGCTTGTAGGAATTGCAATAATATCAAGTTTCCTCTCTATGTGTTCAAAGTTTTGAAGTTATGCTTGTTTTGCCTTCCTATGCTAGTTGATTCTTGTTCCCATAAATTGTTTTCTCACAAAATCCCTATGCATAGCAAGTGGGTTAGACAGAAATGTGTGTGTCATGAAATTCATGATGCTTTCTTGCATATTTCAATTACTACTTTTTATGTGAGCATCACTGAAATCATTATGCCTAGCTAGGGGCGTTAAACAATAGCGCTTGTTGGGAGGCAACCCAATTTTATTTTTGTGTTATGTTTTTGCTTCTGTTTTTTAGTTATTCCCACATTATTACTTCTGTAGTTAATTGTGTTTTGGTGTTTTAATTAGTGTTTGATCCAAGTAAAACCTTTGGGGTGATCTATGGTAGTTGTTGATTTGATCTTGCTGAAAAATAGAAACTTTTGCGATCAGTCCAGGAATTTTCTAACTTTTTCAGAGCGTCGAATGAGTCTGATATTTTTACACAAGATTTATATATAAATTTCGCAGGTTTTTCTAAGTTTTCAGAGTTTTTTGAGTTACATAAGTATACTAAAATTTCAGATTGCTACAGACTATTCTGTTTTTGACAGATTCTGTTTTCTTTGAGTTGTTTGCCTATTTTGATGAATCTATGGGTTGTATCATGGGGAATGAACCATGGAGAAGTTAGAATACAGTAGGTATAACACCAATATAAATAAAGAATGAGTTCAAAACAGTACATAAAGTGGTGATTTATTTTCTTATACTAACGGGTCTCACGAGTTTTCTATTAAGTTTTTTGTTGTGAAGTTTTCAATTTTGGGTAAACATTTGATGGACTATGGAAAAAGGAGTGGCAAGAGCCTAAGCTTGGGGATTCCCAAGGAACACCAAGTAATATTCAAGGATTACAAAGATCCTAAGCTTGGGGATGCCCTGGAAGGCATCCCCTCTTTCGTCTTCAATCCATCGGTAAATTTACTTGAGGTTATGTTTTTATTCACCACATGATATGAGTTTTGCTTGGAGCATATTGTATGATATGAGTCTTTGATTCTTAGTTTGCCAGAATCATCCTTGCTGCACACATATTTTGAGACACACACGCTGAATTGTGAATTTTTTAGAATACTCTATGTGCTTCACTTATATCTTTTGAGTTAGGAAATTTTGCTCTATGTGCTTCAGTTATATTTTTTAGAGCACGGTGGTGTTTGCGTTTTATATAAATACTTGAACTCTCGTACCTCACATATATTATTTTGAGAGTCTCTAAACAGCATGGTTATTGGTATAGTTTATGAATTTAGTCCTAATATGATAGGCATCAAGAGGGATATAATAAAAACTTCCATATTAAGTGCATTGAGTATTTTTGAGAAGTTTGATTCCTTGCATAAAGTTTTGAGATATAAAGATGGTAATGTTAAGAGTCATGTTAGGAAGTAATTGTGATTTGGTAAAAATACTTGTGTAAAGGTTTGTGATTCCTGTAGCATGCACGTATGGTGAACCGTTATGTAAGGAAGTGGGAGCATGATTTGTTTATAGAGTGTCAACCTTTGTGTGAGGGTCGGGAGCGCCCGATGGTTAACTCCTACCAACCTCTCCCCGAGGAGCATGCGTTTAATACTTTGCTCCAATTACTAATAGGTTTTTCCAATAAGTATGTGAGTTCTTTATGACTAATGTTGAGTCCATGGATTATACGCACTCTCACCCTTCCACCTTTGCTAGCCTCTCTAGTACCGCACAACTTTCACCGATACAACAAACACCTTCATCAAAACAGCCACCATATACCTTCCTCAAAACAGCCACCATATATCTTTCCTAGAAATAGGCACCATACCTACCTATTATGGAATTTCCATAGCCATTCCGAGATATATTGCCATGCAACTTCCACCGTTTCCTTTTATGACATGCACCATCACTTCCATATTGTGTATAGAGTCATATTTTGTCATAGGTATCAAGTTGTAATTTTCTTTTGAGTTGTAAGTAAATTAAATTGTGATGATTGTCATTAGTAGAGCATATCCCATGTGAGGAAAGGATGATGGAAGTTATGATTCCCTCACAAGTGGGGATGAGATTCCGGACTTTATGAAAAAAAGCCAGCGAAGCCCAAAAAATAAAATAAAAAGGCCTTAGATGCACACCAATAAAAATAAAAAAATAAAAAATGAGATAAAAGAGAGAAGGGACATTGCTACTATCTTTTTCCACACTTATACTTCAAAGTAGCACCATGATCTTCATGATAGAGAGTCTCCTATTTTCTCACTTTCATATGACTAGTCGATTTTTTCTTCATGATGCACGTCCACTTAGTACCTTTTTGAGCTTTCACACGCTTATAGCTCTAGTGCATCCGTTGCATGGCAATCCCTACTCACTCACATTGATATCTACTAATGGGCATCTCCATAGCCCATTGATACGCCTAGTTGATGTGAGACTATCTTCTCCGTTTCCTTGACAACCTCCACCATATTCTATTCCACCAGTAGTGCTATATCCATGGCTCACACTCATGTATTGCGTGAGAGTTGAATTTTTTTGAGAAAATAAAGGTGTGAAAACAATTGCTTGACATTTCATCAGGGTTGTGCTTGATATAAATACTTTGTGTGGGGAAGATGGAGCATAGCCAAACCATATGATATTGTAGGGATAACTTTCTTTTGCCATTATATTTTGAAGAGATACAATTGCTTTGCTAGTGTGCCTGAAATGTTATTGTTTTTATATCAATATTAAGCTTTTGTTTTGAGTCTTACGGATCTGAATATTCATGCCACAATAGAGAATATTATATGGATAAATATGTTAGGTAGCACTCCACATCAATAATTTTGTTTTTATCATTTACCTACTCGAGGACGAGCAGAAATTAAGCTTGGGGACGCTGATACGTCTCCAACGTATCTATAATTTTTGATGATGTCATGCTATTATATTATCTGTTTTGGATATTTTATATGCATTAATATGCTATTTTATATTATTTTTGGGACTAACCTATTAATCTAGAGCCTAGTGCCAGTTTCTGTTTTTTCCTTGTTTTTGATTTTACAGATATGGAATATTAAACGGAGTCTAAACGGAATAAAACCTTCGAAAGTAATTTTTCTGGAAGGAAACAAATCAAGCAGGCTTGGAGTGCACGCCAGGGCACCTGCCAGGGAGTCACAAGCCTTGTAGGCGTGGCCCCCCTGGCCGCGCCTAGCAGGCTTGCCGTCTCCCAGCAGGCCTCCTAACCCTATTCTTCGTCCTATAAATACCCAAATATTCCCTCGACATCAGAACGAGCCACGCAAATTGTTTTCCGCCGCCAGAAGCCTCTGTCCCGAGAGATCCAATCTTGGAGCCTTTTCCGGTAATCTGTCGGAGGGGGTTTCGATCACGGAGGTCATCTACATCAACTCCATTACCCCTCCGATGATGCGTGAGTAGTCCACCACAGACCTACGGGTCCATAGATAGTAGCTAGATGGCTTCTTCTCTCTCTTTGATCTTCAATACCATGTTCTTCATGATCTTCATGGGGATCTATCCGATGTAATCCTCTTTTGTGGTGTCTTTGTCAAGATCCGATGAGTTTATGTTCAGATTATCCATGAATCTTATTTGAATCTCCTCTGAATTCTAATATGCATGATTTCATATCCTTGTATGTCTTTAAGTTATTGGTTTGGTTTGGCCAACTAGATTGGTAATTCTTGCAATGGGAGAAGTGCTTGGTTTTGGGTTCAATCTTGCGGTGTCCTCACCCAGTGACATAGTAGGGGTAGCGAGGCACGTATTGTATTGTTGCCATCAAGGATAACAATATGTTTTTTATAATATTTCTTGAGTTTATCCCTCTACATCATGTTATCTTTCCTAATGCGTTACTATGTTCTTCATGAACTTAATACTCTAGATGCAGGTAGGAGTCGGTCGATGTGTGGAGTAATTGTAGTAGATGCAGCATCATTTTGGTCTACTTGACACGGACGTGATGCCTATATGCATGATCATTGCCTTGGATAACTACATGATTATTCGCTTTTCTATCAATTGCTTGATAGTAATTGTTGGGGACGACGCATGGGAAACAAAAATTTTCCTACGCACACGCAAACCTATCCATGGTGATGAGCATCTAAGAGAGGGAGAGTGGATCTACATACCCTTGTAGATCGCTAAGCGGGAAGCGTTAATAAACGCGGTTGGTGTAGTCGAACATCTTCGCGATCCAAATCGCCGAGCGTCCCGCGATCTCATCACGATCCGTCCCGCGATCCAATCACGATCCGTCCCGTGAACTCATCAAGATCCGTCCCGCGATCTCATCACGATCCGTCTCACGATCTATCCCACGAACTCATCACGATCCGTTCCGCGATCTCATCACGAACCGTCTCGCGATCTCGATCACGGTCCTTCCGATCTAGCGCCGAACGGACGGCACCTCCGCGTTCAGCACACGTGCAGCTTGATGACGATCTCCACCATCTTGATCCGGCAAGAGGAGGTGGAGAGGAGAGAGAGTTCACCGGCAGCGTGACGACGCTCCGGTGATGGTGGTGGAGCAATTCCGGCAGGGCTTCGCCTAAGCGCTGCAGAAATCGATCTAGAGGAGAAACTATGCACCGGTGTAACGGGTAGCACGTGGACGGAAATTCTGTCCAAAAACCACCCAATCCACTAGTATATATAGGAGGAGAGGAGAGGAGAGGCAGCCAAGGCCTTTGGGTCGGCCTAAATAGGAGGTGGGAGCAATCCTACTTCACCTCCAATCCTAGTTGGAGTAGGATTGCCTCCTATTGGCTGATTTTCCACTTTTTGCTTTAGGACTTTCTCTCCTGCGCCATGGGCCTTTGTGGCTGTTTTCCCAGCCCACTAAGGGCTCGTTATTATTATCCCACAGCCCATGGACCTCTTGGGGTCGAAATACCCCTCCCGGAGGTCCCCCGGTACACTACCGGCACTCCCGGTACACTACCGATACTCCCGGTACACTACCGATGAGCCCGAAACTTTTCCGGAAACCAAACTGGGACTTCCTATATATGAATCTTTACCTCCGGACCATTCCGGAGCTCCTCGTGACGTCCGGGATCTCATCCGGGACTCCGAACAAACTTCGGTCACCACCATACATAACTCTACACTACCAAAATGTCACCGAACCTTAAGTGTGCAGACCCTGCGGGTTCGAGAACTATGTAGACATGACCGAGACACCTCTACGGTCAATAACCAATGGCGGGACCTGGACGTCCACATTGGTTCCCACATATTCTACGAAGATCTTTATCGATCGAACCTCTATGTCAAGGATTCAGTTAATCCCGTATAACGTTCCCTTTGTTCTTCGGTATGTTACTTGCCCGAGATTCGATCGTCGGTATCTCCATACCTAGTTCAACCTCGTTACCGGCAAGTCTCTTTACTCGTTCCATAATACAAGATCCCGCAACTAACAATTAGTCACATTGCTTGCAAGGCTCATTATGATGTTGTATTACTGAGTGGGCCCTGAGATACCTCTCCGTCACACGGAGTAACAAATCCCAGTCTCGATCCATGCCAACTCAACAGACACCATCAGAGATACCTGTAGAGCACCTTTATAGTCACCCAGTTACGTTGCGACGTTTGATACACACAAGGCACTCCTCCGATATCCGTGAGTTGCATGATCTCATGGTCATAGGAACATATACTTGACATGCAGAAAACAGTAGCAATAAACTGACACGATCATATGCTATGTTTGTAGTTTGGGTCTTATCCATCACATCATTCTCCTAATGATGTGATCCCGTTATCAAATGACATCTCATGTCCATGGCTAGGAAACCTTAACCATCCTTTGATCAACGAGCTAGTCCATTAGAGGCATACTAGGGACATGGTTTTGTCTATGTATCCACACATGCATTTAAGTCTCCGATCAATACAATTATAGCATGGATAATAAACGATTATCATGAACAAGGAAATATGATAATAACTAATTTATTATTGCCTCTAGGGCATATTTTCAACAGTCTCCCACTTGCACTAGAGTCAATAATCTAGTTCACATCACCATGTGATTCGCATTGTTATGAATCTAACACCCAATGAGTTTTGGGGCTCGATCATGCTTTGCATGTGAGAGAGGTCTTATAGTCAATGGGTCTGCGATATTCAGATCCGTGTGTACTTTGCAAATATCTATGTCAAACCGTAAACACTGCTACCACACTCCACTTGGTACTATTTCCAAATGGCTGCTCCACTATACGTATCCATATTGCTACTACTAGTCATCCGGATAGGCGTTAAAGCTTGCATCAACGTAACTCTTTACGACGAACTCTTTATCACCTCCATAATCAAGAAACATTTCCTTAGTCCTCTGGTTACTAAGGATAATTCCGACCGCTGTCCAGTGATCCACTCCCGGACCACTCTTGTACCCCTTGACAGACTCATGGCAAGGCACACATAGGTGCGGTACATAGCATGGCATAATATAGAGCCTATGGCTAAGGCATAGGGGACGACATTCGTCCTTTCTCTTTCTTCTGCCGTTGTCAAGCTTTGAGTCTCACTCAACTTCACACCTTACAAATCAAACGAGAACTATTTCTCTGACTGATCCATTTTGAACTCTTTCAAAATCTTTGTCAAGGCATGTACTCATTGAAAGTCTCATCAAGTCATCTTGATCTATCTCTATAGATCTTGATGCTCAACAATTTGGTAGCTTTATCCAGGTCTTCCTTTGAAAAACACTTTTCAAACAACCTTTTATGCCTTCCAGAAATTCTACATTATTTTCGATCAACAATATATTATCCACATATACTTATCAGAAATTCTATAGTGCTCCCACTCACTTTGTTGCAAATACAAGTTTCTCGTAAACTTTGTATAAACTCAAAAACTTTGATCAACTCATCAAAGTGTATATTCCAACTCTGAGATGCTTGCTTCAGTCCATGGAAGGATCACCGAAGCTTGCACACCTTTTAGCATCCTTAGGACTGACAAAACCTTCTGGTTGTATCACATACAACCTTTCCTCAAGTAAACCGTTAAGGAAACGATGTTTTGACATCCATCTGCCAGATTTCATAATTGAAAATGCAGCAACTGCTAACATAATTCCAACAGACTTTTAGCATCGCTACGAGTGAGAAAGCCTCATCGCAGTCAACTCCTTGAACTTGTCACAAACAACTTTGCAACAAGTCGAGCTTTACAAATGGTGACATTCACCATCAGTGTCTGTCTTCATTCTAAAGGTCCATTTGTACTCAACGACTTGCCGTCTAACGAGCAAGTCTACCAAAGTCTATACTTGGTTTTCATACATGGATACTATCTCGGATTTCATGGCCTCTAACCATTCGTCGGAATCCGGGCCCATCATCGCTTCTCCATAGCTCGTAGGTTCATCGTTGTCCAACAACATGATCTCCAAGACAGAGTTGTCGTACCACTTAGGAGCAGTACACATCCTTGTCGACCTACGAAGTTCGATGGTAACTTGATCCTGAAGTTTCATGATCATCATCATCATTAACTTCCTCTTCAACTAACGTAGGCTTCACAGAAACATCTTTCTGCGCTGCGCTATTCTCTGGTTGAACAAAGGTTTAACAACCTCATCAAGTTCTATCTTCCTCCCACTCAATTCTTTCGAGAGAAACTTTTTCTCGAGAAAGGACCTAGTTCTAGCAACAAACACTTGCACTCGGATCTGAGATAGAAGGCATACCCATCTATTCTTAGGGTATTCTATGAAGATACATTTGTCCGCTTTGGGTTCTAGCTTATTATGTGAAAACATTTTCCACACAAGCATTGCAGCCCCAAACATTAAGAAATGACAGCTTAGGTTTCTGTCAAACCATAATTCACACGGTGTCATCTCAACGGATTTAGATGGTGCCCTATTTAAAGTGAATGTAGTTGTCTCTAATGCATAACCCCAAAATTATAGTAGTAAAATGATAAGAGACATCATAGCACGCACCATATCCAATAGAGCATGACTATGATGTTCGGACACACCATCACACTATGGTGTTCCAGGTGGCGTTTAGTTGTGAAACAACTTTCACATTGTCTTAAGTTGTTTGCCAAACTCGTGACTCAGATATTCACCTCCACGATCATATCGCAGTCATTTTTATCTTCTTGTCACGATGATCTTTAAACTTCACTCTGAATTTGCTTGAACCTTTCAAACGATTCAGACTTGTGTTTCATTAAGTAAATATACACTATATCTACTCAAATCATCAGTGAAGGTAAGAAAATAACGATATCCACTGCACGCTACAAGACTCACTAGATTGCATACATCAACATGTATCATTTCCAATGAATCACTTGCCCGCTCCATCCAACGGGGTCCTTTAGTCATCTTGCCCAAGAGGCATGGTTCGCATGTCTCAACCGATTCTAAATCGAATGAGTCCAAATATCCATCAGCATGGAGTTTCTACATGCGCTTTATACCAATATGACATTTAGCGGCAGTGCCACAAGTATGTGGTACTATCATTATTAACTTTGTGTCTTTTGACATCAATGTTATGAACATGTGTAATACTATGATCAAGATTTCAACAAACCATTCTCACTGGGTGCATGACCATTGAAGGTATTATTCATGTAAACAGAATAACCATTATTCTCTAACTTAAATGAATAACCGTATTGCAATAAACATGATCTAATCATGTTCATGCTCAACGCAAAACACCAAATAACATTTATTTAGGTTCGTCACTAATCCTGAAGGTAGAGAGAGCGTGCGATGTTGATCACATCAACCTTGGAAACACTTCCAACACATATCGTCACCTCACCCTTAGCTAGTTCTCCGTTTATTCCGTAGCTTTTATTTCGAGTTACTAACATTTAGCAACCGAACCGGTATCCAATACCCAGGTGCTACTAAGAGTACTAGCAAGGTACACATCAGTAACTCGTATATCAAATATACTTCTGTCGATGTTGCCAGCCTTCTTATCTACCAAGTATCTAGGGTTGTTCCGCTTCAGCGACCTCTCACCTCATAATAGAAGCACTTAGTCTCGGGTTTGAGTTCAACTTTGGGTTGCTTCACTGGAGCAGCAACTGACTTTCTATCCATGAAGTTTCCCTCCTTGCTCTTGCCCTTTTCGAAACTAGTGGTTTGATTAACCATCAACACTGGACGCTCCTTCTTGATTTCTACCTTCGCAGTGTCAAACATCGCGAACAGCTCAGGGATCAATACTTCTATCCCTGGTGTATTATAGTTCATCACTAAGTTCTAGTAGCTTTAGTGACAGTGACTTGGAGAACTATATCAATCACTATCTTATCTGGAAGATCAACTCCCACTTGATTCAAGCGATTGTAGTACCCAGACAATCTGAGTACGTGCTCAACGATTGAGCTATTCTCCTTCATCTTACAGGCAAAGAATCTTGTTGGAGATCTCATATCTCGCAACACAGGCACGAGCCTGAGATCACAATCTCTGCACCTAGAACATCTCATATGTTCCGTGACGTTCAATACGTTTCCGAGCCTCAATTCTAAGCCGTAATGCATGACGCACTAAACTATCAAGTAGTCATCGAAACGTGCCTGTCAGATGTTCACAACATCTATAGATGACGCTAGAGGGGGTGGCGCACCGAGCGGTGCATTAAGGACATAAGCCTTCTGTGCAGCAATGAGGACAATCCTCAGATCACGGACCCAGTCCGCAATATTGCTACCAACATCTTTCAACTCTATTTCTCTAGGAACATATAAAAATACAAGGGAGATACAACGCGAGCTAGTAATCTACAACATAATTTGCAAAGACACTTTGACTATGTTCATGATAATGAGTTCAATTAATCATATACATCCCTTGGGTCATTCGAGTGATACATGATCCAAATTCACCAACTCAAGTCCGATCATCACGTGAGTTAAGGTGGCTTCAATGGTGAACATCATTATGTTGATCATATCCACTATATGACTCATGCTCGACCTTTCGGTCTCTTGTGTTCCGAGGCCATGTCTGTACATGCTAGGCTCGTCAAGTTTAACCCGAGTGTTGTGTGCGTGCAAATCTGGCTTGCACCCGTTGTATGTGAACGTAGAGTCTATCACACCCGATCATCACGTGGTGTCTCAACACGACGAACTTTCGCAACGGTGCACACTCGGGGAGAACACAATTTATCTTGAAATTAAGTGAGGGATCACCTTATAATGCTACCGTCGTCCTAAGCAAAACAAGGTGCATAAAAGGATTAACATCACATGCAAATCATAAGTGACATGATATGGCCATGAACTTGTGCTTTTGATCTCCATGTAGAAAGCACCGGCATGATCTCCATCGTCACCGGTATGACACCATGATCTCCATCAACGTGTCGCCATCGGGGTTGTCACGCCCTGCATGCTTCTACTACTATTTCTACCGTAGAGATAAAGTAAAGCATTACATAGCGCTTAATGATTGACACGCAGGTCATACAATAATTAAAGACAACCCTATGGCTCCTGCCGGTTGCCGTACTCATCGACATGCAAGTCGTGATAATCTATACATCACATGATCATCTCATACATCACATATATCACATCATGTAATTGGCCATATCATATCGCAACATACCCTGCAAAAACAAGTTAGACGTCCTCTAATTGTTGTTGCAAGTTTTACGTGGCTGCTACGGGTATCTAGCAAGAACGATTCTCACCTACGCATAAACCACAACGGTGATACATAGATTGCTTTTCAACCTTCTCAAGGACCGCCTTTGTCGGATCCGATCCAACTAAAGTGAGAGAAACTGTCACCCGCAAGCCATCTAAGCAACAAGTTGCATCGAGGGAACCGGTCTCTCGTAAGCGTACGAGTAATGTTGGTTCGGGCCGCTTCATCTCACAATCCCGCTGAACCAAAATCCGACCAAGGGAGGAAGCAATCTAAGCATCAACACCCACAAACCTTTTGTGTTCTACTCGAGATCTCATCGAACCATCAACCTAGCTCATGATGCCACTATTGGGGAACGACGCATGGGAAACAAAAATTTTCCTACGCACACGCAAACCTATCCATGGTGATGAGCATCTACGAGAGGGAGAGTGGATCTACATACCCTTGTAGATCGCTAAGAGGGAAGCGTTAAGAAACGCGGTTGGTGTAGTCGAACATCTTCGCGATCCAAATCGCCGAGCGTCCCGCGATCTCATCACGATCCGTCCCGCAATCCAATCACGATCCGTCCCGTGAACTCATCAAGATCCGTCCCGCGATCTCATCACGATCCGTCTCACGATCTATCCCACGAACTCATCACGATCCGTTCCGCGATCTCATCACGAACCGTCTCGCGATCTCGATCACGGTCCTTCTGATCTAGCGCCGAACGGACGGCACCTCCGCGTTCAGCACACGTGCAGCCTTATGACGATCTCCACCGTCTTGATCCGGCAAGAGGAGGTGGAGAGGAGAGAGAGTTCACCGGCAGCGTGACGACGCTCCGGTGATGGTGGTGGAGCAATTCCGGCAAGGCTTCGCCTAAGCGCTGCAGAAAACCGATCTAGAGGAGAAACTATGCACCGGTGTAACGGGTAGCACGTGGACGGAAATTCTGTCCAAAAACCACCCAATCCACTAGTATATATAGGAGGAGAGGAGAGGAGAGGCAGCCAAGGACTTTGGGTCGGCCGAAATAGGAGGTGGGAGCAATCCTACTTCACCTCCAATCCTAGTTGGAGTAGGATTGCCTCCTATTGGCTGATTTTCCACTTTTTGCTTTAGGACTTTCTCTCCTGCGCCATGGGCCTTTGTGGCTGTTTTCCCAGCCCACTAAGGGCTCGTTATTATTATCCCACAGCCCATGGACCTCTTGGGGTCGAAATACCCCTCCCGGAGGTCCCCCGGTACACTACCGGCACTCCCGGTACACTACCGATACTCCCGGTACACTACCGATGAGCCCGAAACTTTTCCGGAAACCAAACTGGGACTTCCTATATATGAATCTTTACCTCCGGACCATTCCGGAGCTCCTCGTGACGTCCGGGATCTCATCCGGGACTCCGAAAAAACTTCGGTCACCACCATACATAACTCTACACTACCGAAACGTCACCGAACCTTAAGTGTGCAGACCCTGCGGGTTCGAGAACTATGTAGACATGACCGAGACACCTCTACGGTCAATAACCAATGGCGGGACCTGGACGTCCACAATGGTTCCCACATATTCTACGAAGATCTTTATCGGTCGAACCTCTATGTCAAGGATTCAGTTAATCCCGTATAACGTTCCCTTTGTTCTTCGGTATGTTACTTGCCCGAGATTCGATCGTCGGTATCTCCATACCTAGTTCAACCTCGTTACCGGCAAGTCTCTTTACTCGTTCCATAATACAAGATCCCGCAACTAACAATTAGTCACATTGCTTGCAAGGCTCATTATGATGTTGTATTACTGAGTGGGCCCTGAGATACCTCTCCGTCACACGGAGTAACAAATCCCAGTCTCGATCCATGCCAACTCAACAGACACCATCAGAGATACCTGTAGAGCACCTTTATAGTCACCCAGTTACGTTGCGACGTTTGATACACACAAGGCACTCCTCCGATATCCGTGAGTTGCATGATCTCATGGTCATAGGAACATATACTTGACATGCAGAAAACAGTAGCAATAAACTGACACGATCATATGCTATGTTTGTAGTTTGGGTCTTATCCATCACATCATTCTCCTAATGACGTGATCCCGTTATCAAATGACATCTCATGTCCATGGCTAGGAAACCTTAACCATCCTTTGATCAACGAGCTAGTCCATTAGAGGCATACTAGGGACATGGTTTTATCTATGTATCCACACATGCATTTAAGTCTCCGATCAATACAATTATAGCATGGATAATAAACGATTATCATGAACAAGGAAATATGATAATAACTAATTTATTATTGCCTCTAGGGCATATTTCCAACAGTAATTTGTTTACCCACCATGATATTTTCCTTCAAGAGAGAAGCCTCTAGTGAAACCTATGGCCCCCGGGTCTACTTTCAATAATATACTTTCAGATCTATAAACCAAAAATACTTTGCTGTAATTTATTTACCTTTTACTTTCTGTTCTTGTTTACATCTATCTCTATCGGATCTAATCCTTGCAAATAATCATGAAGGGATTGACAACTCCTTTGTAGCGTTGGGTGGAAGAGTTTGATTGTTTGTGTAGGTGCATCCATTGGTGACTTGCTTGTTCCTCCTAGTGGATTGATACCTTGGTTATCAATAACTGAGGGAAATACTTATCTACTTCGCTGAATCATCATTTCCTCTTCAAAGAAAAACTAACGCAAACTCGAGAGGTAGCAGGGGGGCTCTCTCCCTCCCTCTCCCGGTGGCGTCAGAACGACGCCGGGGCAATCATCGTGTGACGACGATCTACTCCAACAACTCTGTCATCCTCACCAACACCTCCATCACCTTCCCCCATCTATCTATAGCATTCCACTCTCCCGCAACCCGATGTACCCTCTACTTGAACATGGTGCTTTATGCTTTATATTATTATCCAATGATGTCCGAGTAGATTTTTGTTGTCATATCGGCGATTGATGAATTGCTATGATTAGTTTAATTTGCTTGTGGTTATGTTGTTGTCCTTTGGTGCCCATCATATGAGCGCACGCATGGATCACACCATAGGGTTAGTTGTATGTTGATAGGACTATGTACTAGAGGGCAAGGGTGATAGCAGCTTCAACCTAGCATAGAAATTGATGCATACGGTATTGAAGGGGGACCAATATATCTTAATGCTATGGTTGGGTTTTACCTTAATGAACGTTGGTACTTGCGGATGCTTTATAATAGTTCCAATCTTAAGTGCATAGAATTCCAAGTAAGGGATGACATGCTAGCAGTGGCCTCTCCCACATAAAACTTGCTATCGGTCTAGTAACGTAGTCAATTGCTTAGGGACAATTCCGCAACTCCTACCGCCACTTTTCCACACTTGTTAAACTAACTTAATTGTTACTTTATCTAAACAGACCCTAGTTTTTATTTGTGTGTTCTTTATTATCTTGCAAACCTATCCAACAACACCTACAAAGTACTTCTAGTTTCATACTTGTTCTAGGTAAAGCGAATGTTAAGCGTGCGTAGAGTTGTATCGGTGGTCGATAGAACGTGAGGGAATATTTGTTCTACCTTTGCTCCTTGTTAGGTTCGACACTCTTACTTATCAAAAGAGGCTACAACTGATCCCTATACTTGTGGGTTATCACTCCCTCACTTTGCTTCTTCCTCACTACTCCTTCTGCCCCCATTACTCTCTTTCTTCTAGCTCTCTTTCTCTCTCTTTAATGCCCCTAAATACTAAATAACCAACTCCATTAATGCACCTCCCTTTCTCTTTTCCCCACTTTTCCTCCCCTCCATTAGTT
Source organism: Hordeum marinum (assembly GCA_022496015.1). NCBI lineage: Eukaryota > Viridiplantae > Streptophyta > Magnoliopsida > Poales > Poaceae > Hordeum > Hordeum marinum. The sequence continues at coordinate 332,992,905 of CM039678.1, read as the reverse complement.
AGAGCCATCTCTTTCCCCAACTAGCTAGTTAGATCTACCCATTTAAGATGGCTATACTCGGTGGATAATTGAAGATAATGATGATAAGGACGCCGACGGCATAGCCAATGACGACATGGGTCCAGAGAAAGAGATGGCCGACAATGGCAGTGAAGAAGGGGCCAGACATGCCAGCGGAAAAGCGGCCAGACATGACGGCGGAGAAGAGGCCAGACATGTCGGCGTAGAAGACATGGACACGCCGCAACCTTCGTCGCTACTAAGTTCAATCGTGCGAGACCCTCATGTTCGAGACCTGCTTCACAAGGAGAGGAGTACTGCCAGAGCTGCTTCTATAGAGGAGGCCAAGCTGGAGCAATTGGAGGTAGACTAGAACACTCTATTGTATGATGGTTGTGATCCCGTGGTGACCCGCTTGAGTTTCACACTTGATCTTCTAAAGAGGAGAAGACAAAGTAATATGGGATCTTTGTTAGATCAACAATAATGCATATGAGAGCAACTCAACAGTTTCACTCAATAAAAGGAAAAGAATTTCAAGGAAACACACTGAAATATTTTTGGATTTTTTAGTTTTCCTTGAAGAAGGCAAATAAAAGAAGGAAAAACAAAAACGAGAAAAACTATTTACATAGGAGAACTCCCAACAAGTAAAAGAAGAAACAAGAAATATTTTTGTGTTTTCTTTTAATACTAAAACTAATTAAACTAAGAAGAAAAACCGAAAAGAAACACGAAATATTTTTGGATTTTCTCAAAGTTTTTCAAGCATACAAAAAGAAAGCAAGAAAATAAATGTAGCATGGATAATACAATGAAAAAGTGTGGACACGGACAACTGGAATGAAATGTGTGAACATGAATATAATGTCGATGGAAATACATACTCCCCCAAGCTTGGGCTTTTGGCATTGCTTGGTAATCACCATCCTTGATAGCCTTTCGTTCCCATGTAGAAGTGTTGTGGTGATGGCACCTAAGCGTCCCACTCCTGGGGCTCCTCCTCTACCGCAACTTGGTTTTTCCGGTAGGCAAAAACATTATCTAGCATGATTATGTATCCATTCCTAGCAATAGAATCAAACAAAGCAGGTGTTGGCAATGAGATAATATCATGGGTAACCACATTGAATACTAGGTTATAGCAAATGTTATGAAAAGAATCAGCTACATCAATAAATTGATGGTTCTCTAATGCCTTGTGATCTAGATAAACCTTGGCAAAGGATAGACATGTGGGTGCATCTGAACATTAAAACGACTTGCTAAACGAGCAGCATAAATACCACTATGTATCTTGCCCTTATTCCTATTAAGGTGTAGGCGACGTGCAATAATAGCCCCTAGGCTAAAGGTATGATCAATGTGTAGTGCACATCGTAAAATAGCGAGGTCAGGGGCACTGAGTGTACAGACCTTCTCCCTAGCAGTTAAACACTTCGTGATGAATAAAGCAAAGTAATGCACAGAAGGAAACTGCAAACTGGTGGGAGTGGCATTTGACACGCTTCTTTCGTCACCCATTGTTGAAGTGAGGAGAAAGTCCTCAAATTCTGTTGGTTTAGGCTCTCTTAATTCTCAGAAGGGATTAGACATATTTCACAAAAGTCAGTAAGCGGTATCTGATGGGTTTCAGCATATAGATCAAACTACACCTCAAGAGGATTATTCTTTCTCAGAAAATGACAACTTTGCACAATGGAATTTTTAAGGAGGTGGTGTTGGTCACACTCATCTGCGAGGAAGTTGGTCAGCCTAGCATTTTCAATGAATTGGGCAAATTCTTGATGGAACCTGGCCTCCTCCATGAAGGAAGTATGCAGCCATTCGCATGGTCGCACCTCCACCTTTCTCGGAGTGCTGAGGTCATTATCTGAAGATTTCCCAATGACTCCTTTAGCATTCCTCTTGGAGGAATACTTCCTAAAGAAACTCATCTTATTCCTATAAATAAATTTCTGGAAATTTTAGTCCACTAATTTCTTTGTCAATAAAACTTAATAAGATCGATAGCAACTACTCATACGGATGCCTCGATGTTGTATCAAGCATTCAAACTACTTAGAACTCTAAGAATTCAGCATGCAAGCTCATCTATAGCAGCACCAAGAGTACCTAATTATTCTGAAAATAAACCACTAAATTAAAAACTAATTGGATCAATGGGGGAGTTACATACCAAGAAGCAATCCCCCCAAACAGTTTCGGAAATGGAGCTTCGAGCAAAGAGATCAAAATCCATGAGTTTGTGAGTAAGAACACGAGAGAGAGAGAGAGCTATGGTGATTTTTTCTGGAGGTAGGAGATGACATGGGCTAAAGAAGTAAGTGAGGGGACCCACGTGGGGACCACAACCCACCAGGGCACGCTTGGGGTTGCTGGCGTGCCCTGGTGTCTTGTGGGCACCAGGTGCACCCCCCTCTGATGTTATTTGTACCAAAAATTCAGGTATATTCAGAATAAATCGTGTCAAATTTTCAGGACATTCTGAGAACTTTTATTTTTGGGTCATTTTTTTATTACACAGAGAAATCATAAAACAGGATAATCATGGCATTTTGTTTTATTTAACTAAGAAAAACAGAAAACAAGGGTTGGGAGCAGAAGGTTGTGCCTACTAGATTCATCAACTTCATACCTCTCAAAAATGAGCCATTAATAAGGTTGATCAAGTCTTATTAATAACCAGTTTCGATTAGCATGGAACCGAACAACTTTCGTAAAACACTAAGTTACCTCTATGGGGATATGCATATCCCCAACCATAATTATATCATATTTTTTTTGGTAGTAGGTAGAGGTAGATGAAAACTTCCAATAGTGAGTGTCGGAGAATTTTCAATAACATTTACACCATTCACATGGAATTATTTCTTTGGAAAGTGCATTGTATGCTCATTACCATTGATATGAAAAGTGACTTTGCTTTTATTGCAATCAATAACAGCCCCTGCAGTATTCAAAAAGGGTCTACCAAGGATAATCGACATGTTGTCGTCCTCGGGCATCTAAAGAATAACAAAGTCTGTTAAGATAGTAACATTTGCAACAACAACATGCACATCCTTGCAAATACCGATAGGTATGGTAGTTGATTTGTTAACCATCTGCAAAGATATTACAGTAGGTGTGAGTTTATTCAAATGAAGTCTTTTATGTAAAGAGAAAGGCATAACACTAACACCATCTCCTAAATCACATAAAGCAGTTTTGACATAATTTCTTGTAATGGATCAAGGTATAGTTGGTATTCCAGGATCTCCAAGTTTCTTAGGTGTTCCATCCTTAAAAGAATAATTAGCAAGCATGGTGGAGATTTCAACTTCAGGTATCTTTATTTTATTAGTGATGATGTCTTTCATGTATTTTGCATAAGGGGGCATCTTTAAGATATCAGTTAAGCGGGTACGCAAAAAGACTGGCCTAGTCATTTCAGCAAAGCGTTCAAATTCTTAATCATCCTTTTTCTTATATGGTTTAGGTGGAAAAGGCATGCATTTCTGAACCCATGGCTCTGTTTATTTACCATGTTTTCTAGCCGCAAAGCCTTTTGTATCATACCATTTATTTTTAGGTTGTGGGTTATCAAGATCAACAACAGGTTCTATTTCTACATCAATATCTGGTTCTTTATCATTGTTTGGTTGGGTATCCTCATGAACATCACTAGCTTCATGAACATCATTATCACTAGGTGGATGTTCATTGCCAGATTGAGTTTCAGCACCAGAAATAGAGACATCATTATTATCAGGAGAATTTTCCATCTCATGTTCACTAGAGGTATGCAAAGTCCTATCATTTTTCCTTTTATTTTTTTCTTAAAAGGACTAGGTGCATCAACATTAATTCCTTGAGAGTCTTGTTCAATTATTTTAGTATGACCTTCAGGATAAAGAGGTTCTTGGGTCATTCTACCTCCTCTAGTCACTACTCTAATAGCATGATCATTCATATTATTATTCATTTCATTAAGCAATTCTCTTTGAGATTTAGCAACTTGTTCTAACTGATTTTGAACCATAGAAGCATGTTTTCCTACACCTCTAACATCATTACAAATTCTAAATAACAAGTCACTCAAGCGAGCAATCATATTATAATTATATTCCAATTGTTTCAGAACATTTTCACTGAAGTGATCTTGTTTCCTAATGTAGTTATCAAACTCATATAAGCATTGACTAGGATGTTTATTGTAAGGGATGTCACCTTCATCAAACTTTAATAGAGAATTTACCTCTACCACCTATGGTGGTGTTGTTGTGTCAAGACCATGTATTTCTTCAATAGCTTAACATCCTCATCTTTAATACCTTTTTCCTTCATACATTTCTTTGCCTGTTGCATATCTTCAGGATTGAGAAATAAGATACCCCTCTTCTTCAGAGTGGGTTCAAGCTGTGGTTAAGGGAGAGTCCAATCATCATAATTCTTCAATATATTATTCGATAGTTCCTCAGCTTGTTCAACGGTTCATTCCCTAAAAACACAACCAGCATGACTATCTAGGAATTCCCTAGAAGTATTAGTTAGTCCATTATAGAAGATATCAAGTATTTGATTTTTCTTAAGAGGATGATCAGGCAAAGGATTAAGAAATTGGTGAAGCCTTCCCCAAGCTTGTGGTAGACTCTCTTCTTGAGTTTGCCCAAAGTTAAATATTTCCTGTAAGGCAACTTGTTTCTTATGAGCAGGATTTTTTTCCAGAGAAGTAGTAAATCATATCCTGGGGACTATGCACACAACCAGGAGCAAGAGTATTTTACCATATCTTAGCATCACTCTTTAGTGAGAACGGAAATAATTTGAGAATATAGTAGTAGCGAATCTTCTCATCATGAGCAATAAGGGTATCTATATCATTCAACTTAGTAAGATGTGCCACCATAGTTTCAGTTTCATAGCCATGGAAAGGATCGAATTCAAGCAAAGTGATTAACTCTGGGTCGATAGAGAATTCATAATCCTTATCGATAACAAATATAGGTGAAGTAGCAAACTTAGGATCACATTTCATTCTAGCATTCAAAGTATTTTCTTTATACTTGCATAGTAGTTTCTTAAGATCATCTCTATCCTTGCAAGCAAGAATGTCTCTAGCTACTTCTCCATCCATAACATAACCCTCTGGTATCTTAGGAATTTCAAATCTAGGAGAGCTAGGTCTAATAGGTGTTTCATAATTATCCGTTTCAAAGGCTTCATCAATTTGAGTAGTTTCATTCTCTCTAGCTCTAGCAATTTGTTCATCAAGAAATTCACCTGGTGGCACATTATCATCATGCAAAGTACTAGCATCATCATAACATCATTCATAGCAGAAGTAACATCATCAATAACTTGCGACATATCAGGATTAATAGCATGTGGTGGTGTTGCAAGTTTACTCATAACAGAAGGTGAATCAAGTGTAGAGTGTGATGGCAAATCCGTACCTCCCCTCATCTTAGAGGGAACAATCTTGGTTCTTGTATCCTTAAGATTATTCATAGTGATAAGTTGATATAAATCCCAAGTGACTCAGCAAATATAGCTATGCCTCCCGGCAATGGCGCCAGGAAAAGGTCTTGATAACCCCACAAGTATAGGGGATCGCAACAGTTTTCGAGGGTAGAGTATTCAACCAAAATTTATACACAAGGGGAGCCAACGAATATTTGAGAGTATTAGCAATTGAGTTGTCAATTCAACTACACCCGGAGATTAAATATCTGAAGCAAAGTGATCAGTAGCACAGTAATATGATAGTTTGATAGCGGTGGCAACAGTAACAGTGGCAGTAGCAGTAGCAGTAATAGTTTTGTAGCAAGTGCAACAATAACAACAACAATAGTAACTTAGCAAGAACAATATGTGGAAAACTCGTAGGCACTGGATCAATGTATTCATTGGATGATATTCATCATATAAAAGTCATAACCTAGGGCGACACAAAACTAGCTCCAGTTCGTCAATGTAATGTAGGCATGTATTCCGTAAATAGTCATATGTGCTTATGGAAAAGAACTTGCATGATATCTTTTGTCCTACCCTCTCATGGCAGCAGGGTCCATAAGGAAACTAAGGGATATTAAGGCCTCCTTTTAATAGAGAACCGGAACAAAGCATTAACACATACTGAATACATGAACTCCTCAAACTACGGTCATCATCGGAAAGTATCCCTATTTCTATCACCCCGGGGTTTACGGATCATAACACGTACTAGGTGCATATGACTAGGCAAGGTCAGATCGAGAACATAGATATAATGGTGATAACATAAATAGTTCAGATCTGAAATCATGGCACTCGGGCCCTAGTGACAAGCATTAAGCAAGGCAAAGTCATAGAAACATCAATCTTAGATCATAGTGGATACTAGGGATGAAGCCCTAACAAAACTAACTTGATTACATGATGAATCTCATCCAACTCCTCACTGACCAGCAAGCCTACGAAGGAATTACTCACTCCTGGTGGGGAGCATCATGGAATTGGCGATGAAGGAGGGTTAATGATGACAAAGACCAAAGATTCCCCTCTCCGGAGCCCCAAATGGGCTCTAGATCCGGCCTCCCGATGAATAACGGGAGGTGGCCTCGGCCCTGTATTGTAAAACGCGATGAAACTTTCTCCTTGATTTTTTCTTCGGAAATAGGAATTTATAGTTCCGGAGTTAGGGTTAGTGGGGCCACGAGGTGGGCACAACCCACCAGGGAGCGCTTGGGGGGCTCACGCGCCCTGGTGTCTTGTGCCCAACCAGGCCCCCTCTTCCGGTCGTTTTTGGCTCTAGTAATTTTTATTTATTGTAAAATAAATGTCCAAAAAGTTTTGTTTGATTTTGAGAACTTTTATTTCTGCACAAAAACAACACCATGCTAGTTCAGCTAAAAGCAACGTTAGTCCGGGTTAGTTTCATTCAAATCATGCAAATTAGAGTCCAAAACAAGAGAAACGGTGTTAGAAAAGGTAGATACGATGGAGACTTATCAGGCCCGAAGTTAAAGCTTTGGGGTTTCCGGGCTCATCGAGTAAGGCTGTGAGCCCAGCAAGCAACAGATCGCTCCGGACGTTAGCAGCATAGTCTAAGATGCCGAACCTAATCCTCTGCCCTGGGGCGAAGCTCTTGATCTGATCAAGATGACCGGATGCACCAGCGTGTAGAACGATACTGTTGGGCATAGAGAGCTGGTCGAACACGAAGATGTCCCCGGTGTGGATGCTATCATTTATGACCAAGCGAGATATCGATCCTTCGGCTATCTCACATCGGAACTCTCATTGAAAGCACCAATGTTGGTGTCAAAACTGGCAAATCTCGGGTAGGGCGTACCGAGTTGTGGATATTGGATCAATAGGGAAGAAGGGAACACAAGGAGAATGTTTACCCAGGTTCGGGCCTTCTCGAAGAGGTAAAACCCTACATCTTTCTTGATTGTATTGATGTGTGTATGACAATTACAGTCAATCTACCACGAAATCATATGAACTAAACCCTAGATGTGTAGGAATAATGGTTCTCCCCTCCATGCATTAAACCCTCTAGTTTATATAGACACCAGGGGTACCTAGGGTTACACATAGCTGATTATCATCAAGGGATAAACGCGCTGATCTTGCCATCTTGACTTGGAGGACATACCAGGACACCAAAGTTCTCCTTCCCGAATACAAAGTCGTCTTATAGTTTGGCCTCCATCCAATGGCACACAGCGGCCCACCTGTCCGACCCATAGAAAATAGGTCGATGGCCCGAGGACCCCTTAGTACCGAACTCCCTCACTCTCTCCCTCTATCCTGACCATGACATTGGGGGAATCGCCTTTGCGGAGGGGGGACGCGCCTTGCAGCTGGCCCCGTACAAACCACCTCGCGAAGATACCCTGTGAGGGAGGCCTCATGAGGCGCTTGCACCCGCCAAGTTGTTTGGGCAGGGCTACGCCTCGTGACGATGGGCCTTGTACCTCACGAGGCAAATCTCTTGGAAGAAAAAAGAGGGTGATCAACCTCCTTGGGCCGGCCCAACCTCACCTCCTGACTCAGCCAATAGACCGTCTGTGGTACCCCTAGTCCCATTGGCACGACAGTACCCCTGGGCCCATGGTGTGAGCGTGCCGCTAAGATGAAACGATGTGGATCGAATCGCCATGGGTCCTGATGAACGGCCAGGCTGTGAGATGATGCGGGTCATCCATGATGGGACATGACGCTCCCACTTCCCCATGACGCCTCATGGACTGCGCTCCTGCCTAGAAAATCACCATGCACGCCGAGCGAAACCATCATTACTCGTCTTCTCCCGCACACTTCCCTTCCCTGCCATTCCTCCTTCCTTGCGCGTACACTGCCTTCTTCCCCTCTGCTTGTACACCCTTCCATCGCCATGGCGCTGAAGAAGAGCACCGTGTGCGTTGGAGTGAAGGCCGTGCCTTTGGTGCCACTCTCCTTCCCTAGGAGAGGCGGAAGCCGATACCCGACGCCGACGCAGAGGCGCTGGGTCACCATCGATGAAAAAGTGCACCAACTTTCCCGCTTGACTCTCGCCTGCCGCACTTGGGGTCAGCGAACTTGATTGGCAATTTTCTAGGGCACCTACGCGCAAGAGGCACATGGGTGCCTCCGCCGCGGTGCTCCCATGCATGTCGCCTGGAGTGGAGGACTCCGCCCCTCCACCTTGTGTGGCAGGTCTCGAAGGGGTTTTCTGCCAGCCCGAGACCGCGATTGAGCTCCGGGCATGTGAGGTCACCTTCGTAATGTGCATTCCTCAAGACGTCACCCACGAGGCAGAGCTGGCTCGGAGGGAGCAGGTCATCACCGGATAGGAGGCTGACGTGGCGCTTCATGAACGGGAGGCCGATCAGACCACCTTCGACCAGGAGGCGGAGGGAGAGTGCCTACTACCTTGGAGGGCCAAGTTCTTGCTGACAGGCTGCCTTTGAGGCGATATGAGACACGGCCCTTGCACATGTCGAGAGGAGGGAGGCCATGGGCAGCACAAATGCCGACGAGAGGGTCGCCCGGGAGCGGGAGGCGGCTCTGGAAGAGTATCACGGAAAGTTGGTGCAGCAGGAGACCCGCTTCCAACTCCAGCACGATGAGCTCCAGAAGGAGGTGGACGAGCTCAAGCCCAACTGCATGATGCCGAGGCCGACCTCCAGGCCTCCCTACGAGGCAAGGGGGGCATCAAGGCGGAGATGGCGTCGCTGCAGGTTCAGGTTGGTGAGGCCGCCTACACCATGTAGAAGGCCAAGGGCGACGAGGCGCTGGTGCGGATGGCGGAAGCGCAGTGTGCCAAGCTGTTCCTCGACCTTGCCAAACGTGCCAGCAGCGCGCTGCACCGCTTTGTCAATGATGTACTGGAGCTGCCCCGCAAATACGGCGACAGGGGATAACTTGACTTATTCATCAAGGTTGTGGAGGCGCTGTAGTCGGGGGTATCCAAGGTGGATGAGGACATCTAGTCGGGTGCTTGCAATCTCCTGGACTGCATGATGACGCGCATCTTCTCCAACCTTCACCACCTCGACCCTGATTTCAACTTCTCCCGCATAGTGGAGCCGGTGCCCGTGGACCTCCAGGCCTCCCTCAAAGACGAGGTGCATGAGCACGTGGAGTCTATGGTCGAGTGGTTCGCTGATACATCCATTTTGCATCATGCTTTTATATTGATATTTACTGCATTATGGGTTGTTATTACACATTATGGTACAATACTTATGCCTTTTCTCTCTTATTTTATAAGGTTTTCATGAAGAGGGAGAATGCCGGGAGCTGGAATTCTGGACTGGAAAAGGAGCAAATCTGAGATACCTATTCTGCACAACTCCAAAAGTCCTGAAAATTTACGGAGAATGTTTTGGAATTAATAAAAAATATTGGCACAAGAATCAACCAGAGGGGGCCACCAGCAGGCCACAAGCCTGCTAGGCGCGGCCACCCCCTAGCCACGCCTAGCAGGCTTGTGAGGCCCCTGTGTCTCGTCCGACGCCCATCTTCTCCTATATGAAGCGTTTTGACCTGGAAAAATCAGAAGAGAGCTTTTGGGACGAAGCATCGCCGTCTCGAGGCGGATTTGGGCAGAACCAATCTAGAGCTCCGAAAGGGCTGTTCCGCCGGGGAAACTTCCCTCCCAGAGGGGGAAATCAAAGCCATCGTCATCACCAACGGTCCTCTCATCTAGAGGGGGTCAATCTCCATCAACATCTTCACCAGCACCATCTCCTCTCCAAACCCTAGTTCATCTCTTGTATCTGATCTTTGTCTCAACACCTTAGATTGGTACCTGTGGGTTGCTAGTAGTGTTGATTACTCCTTGTAGTTGATGCTAGTTGGTTTACTTGGTGGAAGATCATATTACTCCTTGTAGTCAGATCCTTTATGATAATTAATACTCCTCTGATCTTGAACATGAACATGCTTTGTGAGTAGTTCTGTTTGTTCCTGAGGACATGGGATAAGTCTTGTTATAAGTAATCATGTGAATTTGGTATAGTTTGATATTTTGATGAGATGTATGTTGTCTCTCTTCTAGTGGTGTTATGTGAACATCGACTACATAACACTTCACCATTATTTCGGCCTAGGGGAAGGCATTAGGAAGTAATAAGTAGATGATGGGTTGCTAGAGTAACAGAAGCTTAAACCCTAGTTTATGCGTTGCTTCGTAAGGCGTTGATTTGGATCCATATGTTTCATGTTATGGTTAGGTTTACCTGAATTCTTCTTTCGTCGCGGATGATTGCGATAGGGGTTAATCATAAGTGGGAGGTTTGTCCAAGTAAGGGCAGCACCGAAGTACTGGTCCACCCACATATCAAATTGTCAAAGTAAAGAACGCGAATCAAGTGAGCATGATGAAAACTATCTAGATAGAAATTCCCATGCGTCCTCGGGAGCGCTTTGCTTTATACAAGAGTTTGTCCAGGCCTATCCTTTGCTACAAAAAGGATTGGGCTACCTTGGTGCAACTTTGCTACACTTGTTACTTGTTACTCGTTACGAATTATCTTATCACAAAACTATTTGCCACCGATAATTTCCGTGCTTGTAGAGAATACCTTACTGGAAACCGCTTGTCATTTCCTTTTGCTCCTCGTTGGGTTCGACACTCTTACTTATCGAAAGGACTATGACAGATCCCCTATACTTGTGGGTCATCAAGACTCTTTTCTGGCGCCATTGCCGGGGAGTGAAGCGCCTTTGGTAAGGAAAAATTTATAGTGTATTGAAATTTAGTGTCACTTATCAGTATGGAAAGTAATCCTTTGAGGGGTTTGTTTGGGGTATCTTCACCTCGACCGGAAACACAAAGAGTTGTCTCTCAACCTACTGAACATACTGAAAATATTTATTATGAAATTCCTTCAGGTATGATAGAGAAACCGCTGGCTAATCCCTACGCAGGAGATGGAACACTACATCCTGATTTACATCTAATCTATGTGGATGATGTTTGTGGATTATTTAAGGTTGGAGGTCTGCCCGAGGATCATGTTAAGAAGAAGGGTTTTCCTTTATCTTTAAAGGAAAAGGCATTGACATGGTATAGGCTATGTGATGATATTGGATCATGGAGCTACAACCGATTGAAGATGGAATTTCATCAAAAGTTCTACCCTATGCATCTAGTTCATCGTGGTTGGAATTATATTTATAAATTTTGGCCTCGTGAAGGAGAAAGAATCGCTCAAGCTTGGGGGAGGCTTAAGTCAATGCTATATTCATGCCCCAATCATGAGCTCTCGAGAGAAATTATTATTCAAAATTTTTATGCTCGGCTTTCTCGTAATGATCAATCCATGCTCGATACTTCTTGTGTTGGTTCCTATATGAAGAAGGATATTGACTTCAAATGGGATTTATTGGAAAGAATTAAGCACAACTCTGAAGATTGGGAACTCGACGAAGGTAAGGAGTCAGGTATGAACCTTAAGTTTGATTGTGTTAAATCCTTTGTAGACACCGATGCTTTTCGTGAATTTAGCACTAAATATGGACTTGACTCTGAGATAGTAGCTTCTTTTTGTGAATCTTTTGCTGCTCATGTTGATCTCCCTAAGGAGAAGTGGTTCAAATATCATCCTCCCATTGAAGTGAAAGTAGTTGAACCTATTAATGTTGAAGAGAAAACTATTACTTATAATGTTGATCATGTTATTCCCACTCCTTATATTGAGAAACCACCTTTCCCTGTTAGAATAAAGGATCATGCTAAAGCTTCAACTGTGGTTTGTAAGAGCTGTGCTTGAACACCTACACCCCCTAAGCAAATTAAAGTTGAACTTAGTATCGCTATGGTTAAGGATCTCTTGGTTGATAATATTGATGGACATGTTATTCAATTTTGTGATGAAGCTACTAGAACTGCTAAACCTGATGCTAAAGATAAACATAGACCCGTTGTTGGCTCGCGTGTTGTTTCTGTTAAAATAGAAGATCACTTTTAGCATGGCTTATGTGATATGGGTGCTAGTGTGAGTGCAATTCCCTTTTCCTTATATAAAGAGATTATGTATGATATTGCACCAGCCGAGTTAGAGGAAAATGATGTTACAATTAAACTTGCTAATAGAGACACTATATCACCAGTTGGGATTATTAGAGATGTTGAAGTCTTGTGTGGGAAAATAAAATATCCTACTAATTTTCTTGTTCTTGGTTCCCCACAAGATGATTTTTGTCCCATTATATTTGGTAGACCCTTCTTGAATACCGTTAATGCCAGGATAGATTGTGAGAAGGAAACAGTTACAGTAAGTTCGGGGGATACGTCTCATGAGTTTAATTTCTCTAAATTTCATAGACAACCCCATGATAAAGAATTGCCTAGTAAGGATGAAATTATTGGTCTTGCTTCTATTGTTGTGCCTCCTACTAATCCTTTAGAGCAATATTTGCTAGACCATGAAAATGACATGCATGTGAATGAAAGGAATGAAATAGATAGGATTTTCTTCGATAGGCATCCTATCTTGAAACACAACTTGCCAGTTGAAATACTTGGGGATCCTCCTCCACCCAAGGGTGATCCCGTGTTTGAGCTCAAACAATTACCAGATAGTTTGAAATATGCTTATCTTGATGAAAAGAAGATATATCCTGTTATTATTAGTGCAAACCATTCAGAGCATGAAGAACAGAGATTATTGAAAACTCTGCGGAAGCACCATGCTACTATTGGATATACTCTTGATGATCTTAAGAGCATTAGTCCCACTCTATGTTAGCATAAAATTAAAATGGAGCCTGGTGCTAAACTAGTTGTTGATCACCAACGACGGTTGAATCCTAAAACGAAGCAAGTGGTAAGAAATGAAATATTAAAGCTTCTAGAGGCAGGTACCATTTACCATATTGCTGATAGTATATGGGTTAGTCCCGTTCATTGTGTCCCTAAGAAAGGAGATATTACGTAGTTCCTAATGATAAAAAATGAATTGACCCCGCACAAAATTGTTACAGGTTATAGAATGGTAATTGATTTTAGGAAATTGAATAAAGCTACTAGAAAAGATGATTACCCTCTACCTTTAATTTATAAAATGCTAGAAAGATTATCCGAACACACACATTTCTGCTTTCTAGATGGTTATTATGGTTTCTCTCAAATACATGTCTCAAAAGAGGACCAAGAGAAGACCACATTTACCTTCCCTTTTGGTGCCTTTGCTTATAGACATATGTCTTTTGGTTTATGCAATGCACCTGCTACCTTTCAAAGATGCATGACTTCTATATTCTCTGATTTCTGTGAAAGGATTGTTGAGGTTTTCGTGGATGATTTTTCCGTTTACGGAACTTCTTTTGATCATTGTTTGAGCAACCTTGATCAAGTTTTGCAGAGATGTGAAGAAACTTAGCTTGTCTTGAATTGGGAGAAGTGTCACTTTATGGTGAATGAAGGCATTGCCTTGGGACATAAAATTTCTGAAAGAGGTATTGAAGTTGACAAGGCTAAAATAGATGCTATTGAAAAAATGTTGTGTCCTACGGATATCATAGGTATAAGAAGTTTCCTTGGTCATGCTAGTTTCTATAGGAGATTTATTAAAGATTTCTCTAAGATTTCTAGGCTTCTCACTAATCTTTTGCAAAAAGATGTCCCATTCATTTTTTATGATGATTGTGTAGAAGCTTTTGAAATTATCAAGAATGCTTTGATTACTGCACCTGTTGTTCAACCGCTTGATTGGAACTTATCCTTTGAAATTATGTGTGATGCTAGTGACTATGCCGTTGGTGCTGTTCTAGGACAAAGAGTTGAAAAGAAAATAAATGTTATTCATTATGCTAGCAAAACTCTAGACAGTGCTCAAAGAAACTATGCTACCACTAAAAAGGAATTTTTAGCAGTTGTGTTCGCTTGTGATAAGTTTAGACCCTATATTGCTGATTCTAAAGTAACTGTTCACACTGATCATGCTGCTATTAAATATCTTATGGAAAAGAAAGATGCTAAACATAGACTTATTAGGTGGGTTCTTCTGCTACAAGAATTTGATTTGCGTATTGTTGATAGAAAGGGTGTTGATAACCCCATGGCAGATAACTTGTCTAGGTTAGAGAATGTTCTTGACGACCCACTACGTATTAATGATAGCTTTCCTGATGAACAATTAGCGGTCATGAATGATTCTCATAATGCTCCTTGGTATGCTGATTATGCTAATTATATTGTCACGAAATTTATACCGCCTAGTTTCACATACCAACAAAATAAAAAGTATTTCTATGATTTAAGACATTACTTCTGGGATGACCCACACCTTTATAAAGAAGGAGTAGATGGTGTTATTAGATGTTGTGTACCTGAGCAAGAATAGGAACAGATCCTATGGAAGTGTCATTCCGAGGCCTACGGAGGACACCATGCTGGAGATAGAACTGCACATAAGGTATTACAATCTCGTTTTTATTGGCCTACTTTCTTCAAGGATGCTCATAAGTTTGTCTTGTCATGTGATGAATGTCAAAGAATTGGCAATATTAGTAGACGTCAGGAAATGCATATGAATTACTCTCTTATTATTGAACCATTTGATGTTTGGGGTTTTGATTATATGGGACCTTTTCCAACATCTAATGGGTATACTCATATTTTAGTTGCTTTTGATTATGTTACTAAGTGGGTAGAAGCTATCCCAACTAGTAGTGCTGATCATAACACCTCTATTAAGATGCTTTAAGAAGTTATTTTCCCTAGATTTGGAGTCCCTAGATACTTAATGACTGATGGTGGTTCGCATTTTATTCATGGTGCTTTCCGTAAATTGCTTGCTAAGTATGATGTTAATCATAGAATTGCATCCCCTTATCATCCTCTGTCTAGTGGTTAAGTAGAATTAAGCAATAGAGAAATTAAATTAATCTTGCAAAAGACAGTTAATAGATCTAGGAAGAATTGGTCTAATAAACTTGACGATGCATTATGGCCTTATAGAACAGCTTACAAGAATCCTATGGGTATGTCTCCATATAAAATGGTTTATGGTATAGCATGTCACTTACCTCTAGAGCTAGAGAATAAATCTTATTGGGTAATCAAAGAGCTCAACTATGATTTCAAACTTGCTGGTGAGAAGAGGTTATTTGACATTAGCTCACTTGATGAATGGAGAACCCAAGCCTATGAGAATGACAAGTTGTTTAAAGAAAAATTTAAGACATGGCATGATAAAAGGATATAAAAGCGTCAATTTAATGTAGGTGATCATGTCTTGCTATACAACTATCGGTTAAGATTTTTTGCAGGAAAACTTCTCTCTAAATGGGAAGGACCATACATCATCGAGGAGGTATATCGTTCCTATGCCATCAAGATTAACAACGTCGAAGGCACAAAGCCGAAGGTGGTAAATGGGCAAAGAATCAAACACTATATTTCAGGTACTCCCATTAATGTTGAAACCAATGTTATCAATACCATAACTCTCAAAGAGCATATTAGGGAGACTTACCAGAACGTTTCAGACTCTGAAAAGGAATAGGTACATGGTACGGTAAGTAAACCGACTCCGAAACTTTTCCAATAGCAATTTTATTAAGTTTTGGCATATTTAAAAAATTATGAAATAAAAGGCAGTCCAAAGGACACATGGGGAGGCGACAAGCCTGCTAGGCACGGCCACCCCCTGGCCACGCCTAGGGGGCTTGTCACCACCCCGTGCGCCCCCCGGACTCCGTTTTCTTGTGGAACATCCCTTTGAGTCGGCAAAAATTTATTATATAATCTTCCGAAGGTTTTGACTTTCATATCACGACAATAACTCTTATTTTCGCTTTGAGTTGTTTCTGCAGCAGATGTAGAGCAAGATGTCGTCTCAGGAGTCTGATGGGGAGAGCTACATACCACATTACCTTGCCAATCCCAAGCTCTATGGGGACCTAGATCCTTATGGATTATTCTTGGAGGATGAGCAAGAAGACAAGTACCAAGAAGAAAGCTCAGATGAAGAGGAGACTCCTATACCTCAACTGGGAGACATGCACGTGGAGTTCAGGAAATCAAGCCTCCCAAACGCAAGAAGAAAACCCAAAGTTCTATTTATCCCTTCTTGTTTTGTGTAGGGAAGTAAAGGAGAATTATGTCAAAGGATATTGAAGCTCGAGCAGGAAGTAGATGACTTGAGGGAACAAAATTTCATGCTTAAGAGGAAATTGAACAAGCCTCCAACCTTGTTGGGGAGATAACCCCACGATATGACCCGCCCTGGAGGTTTCGGGTCATGTTGCTGGCTCGTGAGCCAGCCCAAGGGTGAGCCGTAAGACTGGTGGCCCAGGAAGATAGGCGGCTCAAGGTGCGGGCCGCACGACGGCCCGGACGGAGAAGACCCGGGCGTGTAAGCCGTATCAAAGATAGCTTGGACAAGAAGATAGAGAGAGACTCGGACATACAATAAGACTCAGTTAACAATTGTAACGACCCGGTGGTCCTAACCTCATATATAAAGGCAGACCCGGGGCGACTTAGAGGACAGGTTACCGAGAACTAGGTCAAGCTTCTAGCTCCTTGTAATCGATACACAAGCAATACAAACACAAATAGGACGTAGGCTATTACCTCGACTTGAGGAGCTGAACCTGGGTAAATCCATGTCTTTCGTCCTGATCAACCCCTTTGAGTCCACCCTGTTAGCGATGGCCTCGAATCCAAGTCCGTTCACCCGGACATCTGCCGTGATAAATCCACGATAGTTGGCGCCCACCATGGGGCTGGCGATTGGTGGTGTTGAGTTCTCAAGGGGCTCTGTCCCAGGGCTCGAGGGATACATGGTTGGAAGGATGAGCAAGAGTCGCCGCGGTCGGCTCTACATCGACGACGTCGGCTGGGGGCTTGATGCTGATTCTGTGGAGTATGGATTCCGGATTCCGTTTAGCGGGATCCAGGTTTTCATTGGAAAGGTTGATGGATCTACACCTAGGCCGGACATCTGCACCAACATCGTCGAGCCGGCTCGGCGTCTCCAATCTGTGAGTGGTGTGCGGCCAGCCCGTGCCCATCCCGGTCAAAAGCATGTTCTTGTGGGCTTCACTCAAGGTATGGACCTGGAAGCGTCCGGGTCACTAGGAACTCTTGTTTTCTCGGAAGATGAGTCCTCCAGTGGGGAGACAGAGTCAGTGTATTGGCTCAGTAACGGTGGCCTTGGGGGCTACTACGACCCCTATTCTGAGGTAGAGGGCTTTGAGTCGGATCCTCCGAGACCCCCGGTTCATGCGGCGGTGTTCATGGCGGGATCGGCTCCAGCCGCTGGTGACACAACTGCGGGAGCCGCCGCAGCGGGTGATAGCCCGCCGCCGCCGGCTCAGGTTCTAGTGGAATTAATGGACGAGCTTACAGCTCTCATGGCCACGGAAGTAACACCGGATAATCAAGCAGCCCGGAATCTAGAGGTGGCACGGATCAAGGGCCGGATGGCAGAGGAACGACAAAGGATGGCTGAGCTGAAGATCTGGGTGGAGGAAGAAGTAGAGTGTATCAAGGCAGATGCTTTCCATCTAGAGCTGGAACAAAGGTCAGCAGCCGCGGTGCACCAGAGGAGGCATCAATCCTGTCTGCCAGAACGTTACGAAGCAAGGAACGTGTTTAATACCCCTCGTGCGGGGCGGGTTACGGGCGCACCGGAAAGCCGCCCGATGGAACGCCCGGCAACTCATCCACGCCAGCATAACCAAACCTCACCTAGAGCTTTTCCGACACCGGCGGGTCATTACTCTAACCCGGCCGAGAACATGGTGGCGGCGGCCACCCGACTTGAGACGATTCCCATCCCAGATGAAGCACCCTTTGCGAAGGACGTGTGAAACGCCATTGGATATTTACAGACGGCCATGGCCCAGCAAGAGAGATATGCTCACAGCCGGAGCTGGGTTCACTCTACCCCCCTCCCTAGTCGAAGTTTCAGCCAGCGCTACGAGTCGCCGGCGTGTTCCAGCAGTCATCCACGTCGGGGACCACCGGAGAACGAGCAGGCGGCTCTAGATGCACAAGCCCTCGTGGACCGGGCGAGGAACAGGCAAGAGGCAGAGATAGCGGCAACCCATCCAGAGCCGGCGCTTTCCGTCTCAATGGGAGTAGTTAGTACCAGAGCTGTAGGGGTGCCATGTTTAACTCCGGCTCTGAGAAGTGAACGACTACCGAAAGATTTTAAGGGGCCTCGAAAAATTCCGAATTACACAGCTGATCTACCCCCTGAGGCGTGGATTGAGAGTTATGAGCTGGCCATGGAGATGCTGGACGTCAGTGAGGCGGTATGTGCAAAATATTTCATCATGATGCTTGAGGGTCCGGCTCGCACATTGTTGAAAAGGTCTACCGCCTAACACGATAAGTTCATGGGCGGAGCTGAGAGCGAAGTTTATTAAGAATTTTCAGGGGAACTGTAAGCAGCCTATGACCATTGTAGACTTGGACCATTGTGTTCAACAGGAGAATGAGTCGGCCCACCATTGGGTCCGGCGGGTGTCGACCATTATTCACTCTTCAGAGCAGATCACGGCGGCTCAAGCGGTGCTTATTATGGAGAAGAACTGTCATTTTGTTCCACTGAAACAGAAGCTCGGCTGGCTCAAGCACACGTGTCAGGATATGGGAGAGCTCATGACGGCCCTGACAAAGTATGCCGACTCAGATAACACCAAGGATCCAGGCTCAGATGATGAGAAAGCCAATAAAGGGAAGAAGAACAATCAAGGCAAAGGCTTTGTGAACAATGGGAATCAGAATAAACGGAAGAACGTTGATGGCGGGTCAGAGCTAGTGGTGAACACAAACACAGAACAGAACCATCCCAAGGGGAACGGAAGATTCAGGTCGTTTCGCCAAAGGAGCAGAGGTCCTTTCAATTTAGAAGAAGTGCTTAAGAAGCCTTGTCCGGAGCACGGCACGCCTGATAGGCCGGCATTACATGCGTGGGGTGATCGCTTTATCATGCAGAGATTCAAAAACCAGCATTCCCAACCACGCAATAACCAGGGCGGTGGCTCGCCTGGCGGCTCATGGCACGGTGGATCAGGGGCTGGATTCGGCGCTGGCGGTTCAGGAACCGGGCATACGGGTCAGAATAACCAAGGGGGGCTGTTGGAAATATGCTCTAGAGGCAATAATAAATTAGTTATTATCATATTTCCTTGTTCATGATAATCGTTGATTATCCATGCTGTAATTGTATTGATCGGAGACTTAAATGTATGTGTGGATACATAGACAAAACCATGTCCCTAGTATGCCTCTAATGGACTAGCTCGTTGATCAAAGGATGGTTAAGGTTTCCTAGCCATGGACATGAGATGTCATTTGATAACAGGATCACATCATTAGGAGAATGATGTGATGGATAAGACCCAAACTACAAACATAGCATATGATCGTGTCAGTTTATTGCTACTGTTTTCTGCATGTCAAGTATATGTTCCTATGACCATGAGATCATGCAACTCACGGATATCGGAGGAGTGCCTTGTGTGTATCAAACGTCGCAACGTAACTGGGTGACTATAAAGGTGCTCTACAGGTATCTCCGATGGTGTTTGTTGAGTTGGCATGGATCAAGACTGGGATTTGTTACTCCGTGTGACAGAGAGGTATCTCAGGGCCCACTCGGTAATACAACATCACAACAAGCCTTGCAAGCAATGTGGCTAAGGGTTAGTCATGGGATCTTGTGTTACGGAATGAGTAAAGATACTTGCCAGTAACGAGGTTGAACTAGGTATGGAGATACCGACGATGGAATCTCGGGCAAGTAACATACCGAAGAAGAAAGGGAACGTTATACGGGATTAACTGAATCCTTGACATAGAGGTTCGACCGATAAAGATATTCGTAGAATATGTAGGAACCAATGTGGACGTCCAGGTCCCGCCATTGGTTATTGACTGTAGAGGTGTCTCGGTCATGTCTACATAGTTCTCGAACCCGCAGGGTCTGCACACTTAAGGTTCGGTGACGCTTCGGTAGTGTAGAGTTATGTATGGTGGTGACCGAAGGTTGTTCGGAGTCCCGGATGAGATCCCGGACGTCACGAGGAGCTCCGGAATGGTCCGGAGGTAAAGATTCATATATAGGAAGTCCCAGTTTGGTTTCCGGAAAAGTTTCGGGCTCATCGGTAGTGTACCGGGAGTATCGGTAGTGTACCGGGAGTGCCGGTAGTGCACCGGGGGACCTCCGGGAGGGGTATTTCGACCCCAAGAGGTCCATGGGCTGTGGGAGAATAATAACCAGCCCTTAGTGGGCTGGGAAAACAGCCACAAAGGCCCATGGCGCAGGAGAGAAAGTCCTAAAGCAAAAAGTGGAAAATCAGCCAATAGGAGGCAATCCTACTCCAACTAGGATTGGAGGTGAAGTAGGATTGCTCCCACCTCCTATTTCGGCCGACCCAAAGGCCTTGGCTGCCTATCCTATCCTCTCCTCCTATATATACTAGTGGATTGGGTGGTTTTTGGACAGAATTTCCGGCCACGTGCTACCCGTTTCACCGGTGCACAGTTTCTCCTCTAGATCGGTTTTCCGCAGCGCTTAGGCGAAGCCCTGCCGGAATCACTCCACCACCATCACCGGAGCGCCGTCACGCTGCCGGTGAACTCTCTCTCCTCTCCACCTCCTCTTGCTGGATCAAGACGGTGGAGATCGTCATCAAGCTGCACGTGTGCTGAACGCGGAGGTGCCGTCCGTTCGGTGCTAGATCGGAAGGACCGTGATCGAGATCGCGAGACGGTTCGTGATGAGATCGCGGAACGGATCGTGATGAGTTTGCGGGATAGATCGTGATCAAGATCGTGAGATGGATCGTGATGAGATCGCGGGACGGATCGTGATGAGATCACGGGACGCTCGGCGATTTGGATCGCGAAGATGTTCGACTACACCAACCGCGTTTCTTAACGCTTCCCGCTTAGCGATCTACAAGGGTATGTAGATCCACTCTCCCTCTCGTAGATGCTCATCACCATGGATAGGTTTGCGTGTGCGTAGGAAATTTTTTGTTTCCCATGCGACGTTCCCCAACAGTGGCATCATGAGCTAGGTTGATGGTTCAATGAGATCTCGAGTAGAACACAAAAGGTTTGTGGGCATTGATGCTTAGATTGCTTCCTCCCTTGGTTGGATTTTGGCTAAGCGGGATTGTGAGATGAAGCGGCCCGGACCAACATTACTCGTACGCTTACGAGAGACCGGTTCCCTCGATGCAACTTGTTGCTTAGATGGCTTGCGGGTGACAGTTTCTCTCACTTTAGTTGGATTGGATCCGACAAAGGCGGTCCTTGAGAAGGTTGAAAAGCAATCTATGTATCACCGTTGTGGTTTATGCGTAGGTGAGAATCGTTCTTTCTAGATACCCGTAGAAGCCACGTAAAACATGCAACAACAATTAGAGGATGTCTAACTTGTTTTTGCAGGGTATGTTGTGATGTGATATGGCCAATTACATGATGAGATATATGTGATGTATGAGATGATCATGTGATGTATAGAATTTCACGAGTTGCATATCGTTGAGTACGACAACCGGCAGGAGCCATAGGGTTGTCTTTAATTATTGTATGACCTGTGTGTCAATCATTAAGCGCTATGTAATGCTTTACTTTATCGCTAAGCGGTAGCAATAGAAGTAGAAGCAGGGCTGGTGCCACAACCCCAATGGTAACACATTGATGGAGATCATGGTGTTGTGCCGGTGATGATGGAGATCATGCCGGTATTTCGAAGATGGAGATCTTGAACACAAGTTCATGGCCATATCATGTCACTTATGAATTGCATGAGATGTTAATCCTTTTATGCACCTTGTTTTGCTTAGTACGGCGGTAGCATTATAAGGTGATCCCTCACTTGAATTTCAAGATGAACTGTGTTCTCCCTGAGTGTGCACCGTTGCGAAAGTTCGTCGTGTTGAGACACCACATGATGATCGGGTGTGATAGACTCTACGTTCACATACAACGGGTGCAAGCCAGATTTGCACGCGCAGAACACTCGGGTTAAACTTGACGAGCCTAGCATGTACAGACATGGCCTCGGAACACAAGAGACCGAAAGGTCGAGCATGAGTCATATAGTGGATATGATCAACATAATGATGTTCACCATTGAAGCCACCTTAACTCACGTGATGATCGGACTTGAGTTGGTGAATTTGGATCATGTATCACTCGAATGATCCGAGGGATGTCAATTTGAGTGGGAGTTCTTAAGTAATATGATTAATTGAACTCATTATCATGAACATAGTCAAAGTGTCTTTGCAAATTATGTTGTAGATTACTAGCTCGCGCTGTAGCTCCCTTGTATTTTTATATGTTCCTAGAGAAATATAATTGAAAGATGTTGGTAGCAAAATTGCGGACTGGGTCCATGATCTGAGGATTATCCTCATTGCTGCACAGAAGGCTTATGTCCTTAATGCACCGCTCGGTGCGCCACCCCATCTAGCGTCGTTTGTAGATGTTGTGAACATCTGACAGGCACGTTTCGATGACTACTTGATAGTTTAGTGCGTCATGCATTACGGCTTAGAATTGAGGCTCCGAAACATTTTGAACGTCACAGAACATATGAGATGTTCTAAGAGCTGAGATTGTGATCTCAGGCTCGTGCCTGAGTTGCGAGATATAGGATCTCCAACGAGATTCTTTGCCTGCAAGATGAAAGAGAATAGCTCAATCGTTGAGCATGTGCTCAGACTGTCTGGGTACTACAATCGCTTGAATCGAGTGGGAGTTGATCTTCCAGATAAGATAGTGATCGATGTAGTTCTCCAAGTCACTGTCACTAAAGCTACTAGAACTTGGTGATGAACTATAAATGGTAGGGATAGAAATAATGATCCCTGAGCTGTTCGCGATGTTTGACACCGCGAAGGTAGAAATCAAGAAGGAGCGTCAAGTGTTGATGGTTAATCAAACCACTAGTTTCGAGAAGGGCAAGAGCAAGGAGGGAAACTTCATGGATAGCAAGTCAGTTGCTCCTCCAATGAAGCAACCCAAAGTTGAACTCAAACCCGAGACTAAGTGCTTCTGTTATGAGGTGAGCGGTCGCTGAAGCGGAACAACCCTAGATACTTGGTAGATAAGAAGGCTGGCAGCATTAATAGAAGTATATTTGATATACGAGTTATTAATGTGTATGTTGCTAGTACTCTTAGTAGCACCTGGGTATTGGATACCGGTTCGGTTGCTAAATGTTAGTAACTCGAAATAAAAGCTACGGAATAAACGGAGAACTAGCTAAGGGTGAGGTGACGATATGTGTTGGAAGTGTTTCCAAGGTTGATGTGATCAACATCGCACGCTCTCTCTACCTTCAGGATTAGTGATGAACCTAAATAAATGTTATTTGGTGTTTTGCGTTGAGCTTGAACATGATTAGATCATGTTTATTGCAATACGGTTATTCATTTTAGTTAGAGAATAATAGTTATTCTGTTTACATGAATAATACCTTCAATGGTCATGCACCTAGTGAGAATGGTTTGTTGAAATCTTGATCGTAGTAGTACACATGTTCATAACATTGATGTCAAAAGATACAAAGTTAATAATGATAGTACCACATACTTGTGGCACTGCCGCTAAATGTCATATTGGTATAAAGAGCATGTAGAAACTCCATGCTGATGGATATTTGGACTCATTCGATTTCGACTCGGTTGAGACATGCAAACCATGCCTCTTGGGCAAGATGACTAAAGGATCCCGTTGGATGGAGCGGACAAGTTATTCATTGGAAATGATACATGTTGATGTATGCAATCCAGTGAGTCTTGTAGCGTGCAGTGGATATCATTATTTTCTTACCTTCACTGATGATTTGAGTAGATATAGTGTATATTTACTTAATGAAACACAAGTCTGAATCGTTTGAATGGTTCAAGCAAATTCAGAGTGAAGTTTAAAGATCATCGTGACAAGAAGATAAAAATGACTGCGATATGATCGTGGAGGTGAATATCTGAGTTACGAGTTTGGCATACAACTTAAGACAATGTGAAATTTGTTTCACAACTAACGCCACCTGGAACACCATAGTGTGATGGTGTGTCCGAACATCATAGTCATGCTCTATTGGATATGGTGCGTGCTATGATGTCTCTTATCGTTTTACTACTATAATTTTGGGGTTATGCATTAGAGACAACTACATTCACTTTAAATAGGGCACCATCTAAATCCGTTGAGATGACACCGTGTGAATTATGGTTTGACAGAAACCTAAGCTGTCATTTCTTAATGTTTGGGGCTGCGATGCTTGTGTGGAAAATGTTTTCACATAATAAGCTAGAACCCAAAGCGGACAAATGTATCTTCATAGAATACCCTAAGAACAGATGGGTATGCCTTCTATCTCAGATCCGAGTGCAAAGTGTTTGTTGCTAGAACTGGGTCCTTTCTCGAGAAAAAGTTTCTCTCGAAAGAATTGAGTGGGAGGAAGATAGAACTTGATGAGGTTGTTAAACCTTTGTTCAACCAGAGAGTAGCGCATCGCAGAAAGATGTTTCTGTGAAGCCTACGTTAGTTGAAGAGGAAGTTAATGATGATGATCATGAAGCTTCAGGAGCAAGTTACTATCGAACTTCGTAGGTCGACAAGGATGTGTACTGCTCCTAAGTGGTACGACAACTCTGTCTTGGAGATCATGTTGTTGGACAACGATGAACCTACGAGCTATGGAGAAGCGATGATGGGCCTGGATTCCGACAAATGGTTAGAGGCCATGAAATCCGAGATAGGATCCATGTATGAAAACCAAGTGTAGACTTTGGTAGACTTGCTCGTTGGACGGCAGGTCGTTGAGTACAAATGGATCTTTAAAATGAAGACAGACACTGATGGTGAATGTCACTATTTGTAAAGCTCGACTTGTTGCAAAGATGTTTGTGACAAGTTCAAGGAGTTGACTACGATGAGACTTTCTCACTCGTAGTGGTGCTAAAGTCTGTTGGAATTATGTTAGCAGTTGTTGTGTTTTCAATTATGAAATCTGGCAGATGGATGTCAAAACATCGTTTCCTTAACGGTTTACTTGAGGAAAGGTTGTATGTGATACAACCAGAAGGTTTTGTCAGGCCTAAGGATGCTAAAAGGTGTGCAAGCTTTGGTGATCCTTCCATGGACTGAAGCAAGCATCTCGGAGTTGGAATATACACTTTGATGAGGTGATCAAAGTTTTGATGTTTATACAAAGTTTACGAGAAACTTGTATTTGCAATAAAGTGAGTGGGAGCACTATAGAATTTCTGATAAGTATATGTGGATGACATATTGTTGATCAGAAATAATGTAGAGTTTCTGGAAAGCATAAAACGGTCATTTGGAAAGTGTTTTTCAAAGGGAGACCTGGATGAAGCTACCTAATTGTTGAGCATCAAAATCTATGGAGATAGATCAAGATGCTCGATGAGATTTTCAATGAGTGCATACCTTGACTAGATTTTGAAAGAATTCAAAATGGATTAGTCAGAGAAAGAGTTCTCGCCTGATTTGTAAGATGTGAAAGTTGAGTGAGACTCAAAGATCGACAACGGCAGAAGAAAGAGAAAGGACGAACGTCGTCCCCTATGACTTAGCCATAGGCTCTATATTATGCCATGCTGTGTACCGCACCTATGTGTGCCTTGCCATGAGTCTGTCAAGGGGTACAAGAGTGGTCCAGGAGTGGATCACTGGACAGCGGTCGGAATTATCCTTAGTAACCAGAGGACTAAGGATATGTTTCTTGATTGTGGAGGTGATAAAGAGTTCGTCGTAAAGAGTTACGTCGATGCAAGCTTTAACACCTATCCGGATGACTAGTAGTAGCAATCTGGATACGTATAGTGGAGCAGCCAGTTGGAAATAGTACCAAGTGGAGTGTGGTAGCAGTGTTTACGGTTTGACATAGAGATTTGCAAAGTACACACGGATCTGAATATCGTAGACCCGTTGACTATAAGACCTCTCTCACATGCAAAGCATGATCGAGCCCCAGAACTCATTGGGTGTTAGATTCATAACAATGCGAATCACATGGTGATGTGAACTAGATTATTGACTCTAGTGCAAGTGGGAGACTGTTGGAAATATGCCCTAGAGGCAATAATAAATTAGTTATTATCATATTTCCTTGTTCATGATAATCGTTGATTATCCATGCTATAATTGTATTGATCGGAGACTTAAATGCATGTGTGGATACATAGACAAAACCATGTCCCTAGTATGCCTCTAATGGACTAGCTCGTTGATCAAAGGATGGTTAAGGTTTCCTAGCCATGGACATGAGATGTCATTTGATAACGGGATCACATCATTAGGAGAATGATGTGATGGATAAGACCCAAACTACAAACATAGCATATGATCGTGTCAGTTTATTGCTACAGTTTTCTGCATGTCAAGTATATGTTCCTATGACCATGAGATCATGCAACTCACGGATATCGGAGGAGTGCCTTGTGTGTATCAAACGTCGCAACGTAATTGGGTGACTATAAAGGTGCTCTACAGGTATCTCCGATGGTGTTTGTTGAGTTGGCATGGATCAAGACTGGGATTTGTTACTCCGTGTGACGGAGAGGTATCTCAGGGCCCACTCGGTAATACAACATCACAACAAGCCTTGCAAGCAATGTGGCTAAGGGTTAGTCATGGGATCTTGTGTTACGGAACGAGTAAAGAGACTTGCCAGTAACGAGGTTGAACTAGGTATGGAGATACCGACGATGGAATCTCGGGCAAGTAACATACCGAAGAACAAAGGGAACGTTATACGGGATTAACTGAATCCTTGACATAGAGGTTCGACCGATAAAGATCTTCGTAGAATATGTAGGAACCAATGTGGACGTCCAAGTCCCGCCATTGGTTATTGACTGTAGAGGTGTATTGGTCATGTCTACATAGTTCTCGAACCCGCAGGGTCTGCACACTTAAGGTTCGGTGACGTTTCGGTAGTGGAGAGTTATGTATGGTGGTGACCGAAGGTTGTTCGGAGTCCCGGATGAGATCCCGGATGTCACGAGGAGCTCCGGAATGGTCCGGAGGTAAAGATTCATATATAGGAAGTCCCAGTTTGGTTTCCGGAAAAGTTTCGGGCTCATCGGTAGTGTACCGGGAGTATCGGTAGTGTACCGGGAGTGCCAATAGTGTACCGGGGGACCTCCGGGAGGGGTATTTCGACCCCAAGAGGTCCATGGGCTGTGGGAGAATAATAACCAGCCCTTAGTGGGCTGGGAAAACAGCCACAAAGGCCCATGGCGCGGGAGAGAAAGTCCTAAAGCAAAAAGTGGAAAATCAGCCAATAGGAGGCAATCCTACTCCAACTAGGATTGGAGGTGAAGTAGGATTGCTCCCACCTCCTATTTCGGCCGACCCAAAGGCCTTGGCTGCCTCTCCTCTCCTCTCCTCCTATATATACTAGTGGATTGGGTGGTTTTTGGACAGAATTTCCGGCCACGTGCTACCCGTTTCACCGGTGCACAGTTTCTCCTCTAGATCGGTTTTCCGCAGCGCTTAGGCGAAGCGCTGCCGGAATCACTCCACCACCATCACCGGAGCGCCGTCACGCTGCCGGTGAACTCTCTCTCCTCTCCACCTCCTCTTGATGGATCAAGATGGTGGAGATCGTCATCAAGCTGCATGTGTGCTGAACGCGGAGGTGCCGTCCGTTCGGTGCTAGATCGGAAGGACCGTGATCGAGATCGCGAGACGGTTTGTGATGAGATCGCGGAATGGATCGTGATGAGTTCGCGGGACAGATCGTGATCAAGATCGTGAGATGGATCGTGATGAGATCGCGGGACGGATCGTGATGGGATCGCGGGACGGATCGTGATGAGATCGCGGGACGCTCGGCGATTTGGATCGCGAAGATGTTCGACTACACCAACCGCGTTTCTTAACGCTTCCCGCCTAGCAATCTACATGGGTATGTAGATCCACTCTCCCTCTCGTAGATGCTCATCACCATGGATAGGTTTGCGTGTGCGTAGGAATTTTTTTGTTTCCCATGCGACGTTCCCCAACAGGGGCACCAGCAGCATCCTGGCAACAATAGCAATAACAATAGTCAACAGCAGCGCAATCAATCCAGGTTTCAGAGTAACCCGAAGCAGCTTAGTTCTGGACAGTATCATGTGTTCATGACCGGTCACAGTAAACGAGACGAGAAGTTGCGGAGGCAAGCGGTTAATGCAATTGCTCCGACTCTCCCGCGGTACTTACCATGGTTTGAGTATGACATAATGTGGAGCCGAGAGGATCACCTACTGCGGGTAGATGATCCGGGCCGGCTGGCTTTAGTTGTGACCCCTCAGGTGAATGGCTATATGGTGAACAAGGTGCTCATGGATGGAGGCAGCAGTATCAACATCCTTTATTATGACACCTTCCGACGGATGAAGTTGCTTGACAAAGACCTTACACCTTCCTCCATCGTCTTTCATGGTGTGGTCCCGGGTAAGTCGGCATACCCGGTGGGCCGGATTTCTTTGGAAGTGGCTTTTGGTGATGAGTATAATTACAGGGTGGAGTCCTTGTGGTTTGAGGTGGTTAAAATCAAAAGTCCCTATAATGCACTGTTTGGGAGGCCGGCTTATGCCAAATTTATGGCTAGGCCTTGCTATGTCTATTTACAACTCAAAATGCCCGGCTTAAATGGTACAATTACCGTTCACGGTAATCGGAAAACGGCTCTTGAGTGTGAGGAAGGAGATGCGGCGTATGCAGAGTCTAGTTGTGCCCAGGAGGAGCTGAAGTTCTATAAGGAGAACGTTGACCCGGAGGATATGACCCTGCTAAAGAAGCCTACTACGGAAGTTGAGCCGCCACTCAAGTTTTTAGCGGATGATACCAAGGCAGTAGATTTTAGTCCGGGCGACTCATCCAAGCAATTCATCGTTGGGGCTCACATGGATCCCAAATAGGAAAAGCGCGCTCATCGAATTCATCCGTGAGAATCGGGACATCTTTGCATGGAAGCCTTCTGACATGCCGGGTGTACCGAGCGAGTTTGCTGAGCACAAACTTAATGTGGATCCGAATTTTAAGCCAATTAAACTGTTTCTATGACGGTTCAACGAAGAGAGACGTAAAGCTATTGGGGAGGAAGTTGCCCGGCTCTTGGCTGCAGGCTTTATAGTGGAAGTTTTTCACCCGGAGTGGTTGGCTAACCTGGTGCTAGTGCTCGAAAAGAACGGCACCTGGCGTATGTGTATAGATTACACGGACCTTAACAAGGCTTGCCCGGCTGACCCTTTTGCACTCCCTCGTATCGATCACATTATTGATGCTACAGCCGGGTGTGAAAGTGTATGCTTCCTGGATGCATATTCAGGTTATCATCAGATCAAGATGGTAATAAAAGATCAGGAGAAGACGACATTTATTACACCCTTTGGGGCGTTCTGCTACGTCTCCATGCCTTTCGGGCTCAAGAGTGCCCAAGCGACTTACCAACGATGTGTGCAGAACTGCCTTCACAGTCAGATTGGCCGAAATGTTCATGCTTACATAGACGACATCGTGGTTAAATCCAGAAAGAAAGAAACTCTCCTAGAGGATCTGAAGGAAACTTTTGACAATCTCCGGGTCTACAAGATGATGCTTAACCCGACGAAGTGTGTTTTTGGTGTTCCAGCAGGAAAGCTTTTGGGTTTCTTGGTCTCTGAGCAGGGCATCGAGGCTAACCCAGATAAAATTAAGGCTATCACTTCTTTAGGAGAGCCGACGTGCATTAGTGACGTTCAGCGCCTTGCAGGACGGATTGCTGCGTTGAGCCGATTCATAAGCCGGCTTGGGGAGAAGGCCATTCACTTATACTAGATGATGAAGAAGACAGACAAGTTTAAGTGGAGCAAGGCAGCTGCTGAAGTACTTGAAGCTCTTAAAAAACAGTTGACTGAGCCGCCAGTGTTAGCCGCTCCGGCTGAGAAAGAGCCGTTACTCCTTTATGTGGCGGCTAACAACAGATCGGTCAGTGTAGCAATTGTGGTTGAGCGCAAGGAGGTAGGGAAGGAGTATCCTGTGCAAAGGCCGGCTTATTACATCAGTGAAGTTTTGGCAGACTCTAAGCAGAGGTATCCACATCGGCAGAATCTGGTATACGGAGTTTTCATGGCTAACCGCAAGTTAAAATGCTAGTTTTGGGGGCACCAGAAAACCGTGGTCAGTTCTGCCCCATTGGGAGATATCATCCAAAATAGAGAAGCCACATGGAGGATTGCCAAGTGGGCCTTAGAGCTGGGTCCTCTTAACATCAAATATGTTCCTTGTACAGCAATAAAGTCTCAAGCTTTGGTGGATTTCATAAATGATTGGACAGAATGTCAAGCACCCGAAGAGAAGCCGGATAACACATATGGGACTATACACTTTGATGGGTCCAAGCAGCTAGAGGGGTCCGGTGTAGGGGTTGTTCTCACCTCCCCGAAGGGTGACAAGTTTTGTTATGTGCTCCGGTTAATGTTTCCTTGTACTAATAATGCAGCTGAGTATGAGGCACTGCTCCATGGTCTCAGAGTCACTAAAGAGATGAACTTAAGCCGGGTCATATGTTTAGGCGACTCAGATCTTGTGGCTCAGCAAGTTTCAGGTACTTGGGACTCCAAGGATCCGCGGATGGTGGCTTATCGACAGGCGGTTGATATCATTGCCAGTCACTTCAAGGGGTACCAGGTGGATCATATTGATCGTCGCAGGAATGAGGCGGCTGATGCCTTATCACGGTTAGGTTCTCAACGAAAGCCAGTACCACCTAATGTTTTTTTGGACGTATTGCATCATCCGACTGTCAAGATACCCTCTGAGGAGGATCTGGATATTCCTGACCCGGAAGCGGAATTGGTGGCGGCTCTGCATGCCATCCCAGATTGGACTATTCCTTATTTGGCGTATCTAACACGCGGCGAGTTACCTCAGGAGGAGGATCTGGCCAGGAAGATCACCCGACATTCTAAGTCTATGACGATTATCAATGGTGAGTTACATAAGTGTAGTGTGACGGGTGTCTTTCAGCGCTGCGTCTCACCAGAGGAGGGCCGGCAGATCTTGAGTGAAATTCATGCTGGCGATTGTGGACATCATGCCGGGTCAAAATCTTTAGTGGCCTAGGCTTTTTGACATGGATTTTTCTGGTTGACAGCTCACAAGGATGCAGAAGACTTGGTCCGTAAGTGTGACGGTTGTCAGAAGTTTGGCCGGCGTGCTCACGTTTAGGCTCAAGAGTTGAGGATGATACCAATCACTTGGTCGTTTGTGGTCTGGGGGCTTGATATGGTAGGACCTTTCAAGAGATCCAAGGATAAGAAAACACACCTTCTGGTGGCGATTGATAAATTTACTAAGTGGGTAGAGGCAGAGCCATGCAGCAAATGTGACATGGCTACAGAGGTTCAATTTATTAAGAAGCTGATCTATCGCTTTGGTTACCCGCACAGTATCATTACGGGCAATGGAACAAATCTATCCAAAGGAGCTATGAAAATGTTCTGTGAGAAGGAGCATATCCGGCTTGATGTTTTAGCCGTGGCACATCCACAGTCTAATGGTCAGGCGGAGTGAGCCAATTAGGAAATTTTAAGAGGAGTCAAACCACGGCTCATGGTTCCTTTGAAGCGGACACCCGGATGTTGGGTTGAGGAGTTGCCTTCCATCTTATGGAGCATCAGAAGTACCCCTAACAGATCTACAGGTTTCACGCCTTTCTTCATGGTGTATGGCACTGAGGCGGTTCTACCCAGCGATATTCGGCACAACTCACCAAGGGTGGCGGCTTATGTTGAGACGGACAATGAGGTAGCACGCCAAGATGCGTTGGACTCCTTGGATGAAGCACGAGAGTTAGCAGCAGCCAGGTCGGCAATTTATCAACAAGACCTGCGACGCTATCATAGCCGCAGAGTGAAGACCCGGACATTCCAGGAAGGTGACCTGGTGCTCCGATTGATTCAAGACCAATCTGGAATGCATAAGTTATCTCCACCATGGGAGGGGCCTTTTGTGATCAGCAGAAACCTTAACAATGGGTCATATTACCTCATTGATATCCGAGATGAGTCGGAAGCCGTGGGTCAAGAGACGTTGCGGCCATGGAATATCGCACATCTGCAACCATACTTTACTTAGTAGGCATGGAAAGCCGCTATCATTGTATATATCATGTTTACATGAGTAAAAGCTAGCATCCCCGCAAGGACTGGGGCCTCCGCTCTTATGTATGTCTTTGTGCAATCAAGATGAATTTTTTTGGCTCAAAAATTTGAGTTGAAGTGGTTTGTTCGCCGTCAAAACGGTTGATCCATCATCCGGCGTTATGCACAATTAAGCATTGTTGCAAAGAGGCTTCTTGCCTTCGGGTATAGCTTACATCTCCTTTGCACAGTCATCTATTATCAAACTGTTGCAAGGAGGCTTCTTGCCTTCGGCTATAGCTCACATCTCCCTTGCATAGCCGGCGTTATGCCCAATTAAGCACTATTGCAAAGAGGCTTCTTGCCTCCGGGTATAGCTTACATCTCCTTTGCATAGTCAGCTATTATCAAACTATTACAAGGAGGCTTCTTGCCTTCGGGTATAGCTTACATCTCCCTTGCACAGTTGGCTTTATGCCTAGTTTGGTTACATTAAGCGCTATTGTTGATGGAGGCTTCTTACCTTTGGTATAGCTTACATTACCCTAAGACAACAGCGTGTACACCAAATTCTAGTTGTTTATCAACTACGGCCATCGAAGGGGGCTTCTTACCGATGGGTTTGCTTATCTCACCCTAATGGCCGGCTTTATGCCACTTCCGGTTACTTATTAACTGCGGTTGTCGAAGGGGGCTTATTACCGACGGGTTCACTTATCTCACCCTAACAACCGGCGTTTATGCCAAAATTCAGTTTCTTATCAACTGTAGCTGTTGAAAGAGGCTTCTTGCCTTCGGGTATAGCTTATATCTCCTTGCAACAGCCGGCGTTTACGCCAAAACTCAGTTGCTTATCAACTGTAGTTGTTGAAAGAGGCTTCTTGCCTTCGGGTATAGCTTACATCTCCTTCCAACAACCGACTTTATGCCACTTCCGGTTACTTATTAACCGCGGTTGTTGAAGGGGGCTTCTTACCGACGGGTTCGCTTATCTCACCCTAACAACCGGCGTTTACGCCAAAACTCAGTTGCTTATCAACTGTAGCCGTTGAAAGAGGCTTCTTGCCTTCGGGTATAGCTTACATCTCCTTTCAACAGCCGACTTTATGTTGTCTCGGGCTAGTTATCAGCCGCAGCTGTCGATGGAGGCTTCTTGCCTTGGGGTATAGCTTACATCTCCCATCGACGGCCGGCGTTCGCGCATACAACATTTGCTATTAAAAGGAGGCTTCTTACCATCAGGTATAGCTTACATTACCCTTCATACAGACGGCTTTAGGCCGCTTCTGGTTCATCAATAGCCACAGTTGTCGATAGAGGCTTCTTACCATCAGGTATAGCTTACATTATCCTAAGACAACCGGCTCCTTAATGGATTCATCCGACAAGAGCCAGAGCCATGATGCTCCGGTTGACAAAATTCAAGTTGTCAAAGATATTATCCGGCTCTAATCTTCTGGAGAAGGAATGACGTCTTCAAAGACAAACACCCCTCATCAGAAAAGCTCAAGGTATATTTATGCAAAGGAGCGAGCAATCAATGGAGAGCCGGCAATACATAAAGTTGAAACAGAGAGATGAAAATATATACAGTCGGCAACGGCAGGGTCATCCTTGCTCTATTACAAAAACTACTCTCAGAAGGAGCAAAAGGCATTGCCAAGTTTCAACTGCTCACAACGGGTCATTACATGAGTCAGTACATGAGTCTGTGCTCAGAAAGATTAAAAGAACAAATTTCAGTTATTGGCCGGCTCATCCCGCTCCGGTTCTTCCGCTGGCTTTATCTGGAGATTTCCCAATTCCCAATTACAGTCAGCCAGAGCAGCGAAAGACCCTTCAAGGAAAGGGGACGCGTCAAGCTCACAAGGGAAGAGGTCCTTACTGCGGGCGGGTGTCAGATCCTTCCACTCGTAGAGAGGCCCGCGGATCCTCTTCTTCTCTGCGTCGTAAGCCGCCTGATAGGTGTTCAAGTTAGCTTCATCCGCCAGCACAGAGGCTAGATAACGCGACTCTTTGACACACCGGATGTAATCTTCTTCGGTGAACTCTGAGCCGTCATCTTTTTTGGACGGGTAACCATCCATCATTTCGACCGGCCTTAGCTCGAGGCGAAGGCCAGAGCCCGGTTCAATCCAGCGATGCCTCCTTGGCGGAAGGCGGACTTCTTCAGCTCCTCTATTTGCTTGGGCATTATGGAGAAGAGTTCCAAGACACCTTTCAGAGCGGTGGGGATCTTCTCCTTGTATTGAACCCTCTTAATCGTGAAAATAGCGCCGCAATAAAGTTTTTCTGCAAAGGTGTAAAAAGCCTTCAGGGGTAAAAGGCTATCTGAAACCAATTGCCGGCTTCTGGGGCCTGTATAGGTCAAACAAAGCAAGATGAGTCGCCATCACAACAGATAAATGAGACATGCTAGAAACATGAAGTGAGTAAGAACTTACCAAAGAGAGCGGTTGCCATCTTGGTTATATGACGCTTTAGGCCTTGAAGCTCATCCGCCACGGCTATCAGCCGCTGGTCGGCGTCATCCGCTCGCTTGGTCAACGCAGCTTTCTCCAACTCAGTAGATTCCTTTAGAGAAGCAAGCTCCACCTTAATATGGACCAGCTCTGCAGACAGCAGCCAGCACTTTTCGTCAGAGACGCTGCGGGCCTCTTGTTGAGCCGCTAGGTTTGCCTTCATATCAGACAATTGAGAGCTGGCTTCGTTTAAAGCTTCCTATAATACATCAAAATACAAGATAAGTTGCCAAAATACAGGACGAGTGTTAAAAGCAAATTTATGCAAGTCTCAAACAGATTGCAAGCAATATATTTGACACTTGGGGGCTAATGTATATTTGATCTTTCAGCATGCAGCGCAGTTCCGGCTCATCTTCTTCGAAGTTAAACCGGAACTTGGGGGCTACACTATGGCTCTTCAATTTACTTCTAATAGAAGATCCGACTCAACTTCATCAAGCTTGAGCCGGCCCTTGGGGGCTACGACGGGCGGTTTAAGTTATCTAAAGGAAGATCCGACTCAATTTTGGCAAATTAAGCCGACTCTAGGGGACAATGGCTATGAATTTTTTCTAACAGAAAGTTAAACAAAGACCCGGCTCAACGATTGAGTACATTGAATCGGCCCTTGGGGGCTAAGCAAGGGTATGGCAACAAGAAGAGTACCTCATATTTTGTCTTCATTAAAGAGACCAGCCAAAGTTCCAGATCCCGGCTGGTGATAACCCGGTTTATATACCCGGCATGGAGCTCCTCGGCTGTCATCTTTTCGTATGAAGAGTCAAAGTTCAGCTTCTTCGAGGCCTCGGCCGGCTCTGTATGCTTGGTCAGCACATGAGCCGGAGGAGTTTGATGGCCAGACCTGGTGATAACAACATCTGGAGTTTCAGGGGTCTTGGCAGGAGTCGCCGGTTTTGAAGCAGCCCTTGGAGGGCTCTCCATGATGACATCGACAACAGCCGGTTCTGTGGAGGCAGCTGGTGGATTTTCTTCTGCTTCAGCCTCCTCCGGTTGTTCGAGCTCCGACTCTTGGATAACAGGGCCAGGGGAGGGCTTGTTGATCTTGCGACGCTTTCCTTGAGCACTGCAAAATAGAAGGATCAACAGTCGAAGATGTTGCTATCATATTAAGAGCCGGATGTCCGGATATCATAGTAAGGAATGCTTAAAGCGGATTGATCTTGGGCGGTGGTAGAACTGACGCCGAAGAGTCGCCGGAGGAAGGGGATTTCTAAAAAGAATAAAACAGAAAGATGAGAAAGTGTCAAGTTTACAAAGGAAAGTCAAAGGAAAAGTAGAGACATAAACCTGTGCGGGGCGTTTCTTTGGAGCCGGAGAATTTGGTAACCCGGGCACGAGCTCGGTGGAGCCGGTGCTTCGAGTCTGTAGACGCTCGGCCTGCTGTTGCTTTTTTAAGAGAAAATCGGGAGCCAGGTAAGCAAGAGGGTGAGAAAGAGGAACTTTTCTGATAACCCGCCGCGGCTTTTGGGGGACGAAACATTCTAAGCCGGAAGAAACATAATTTACCTCAGGAGCATTGACGCGGCTGGTTTCCACTTCATCCTGCGAGTAAAACAAGCATTAATAAAGCAGGAAGGTAAAAGATCAAACAAAGCAATTAAAGTATTACCTCTGAGCTGGATGATGGTGGCGGGTCAAACAAATTCTCTTGCGGGGCATCTTTTTTAGCCCTCTTGGTTGCGACCTTCTTCCTGGATTTCATTGGAGGGGCAACATATTCCTTCTTCCAGAAGTCTGAGTCAGCCTACAGGAATGACCCAGAGAATGAATAGCAAATCAACAAAGTACAAGCAACATCTAAGAGACGGATGGGAAGAGATTAACTTACACCGGGAGCCGGATTATTGACTCAGAAAGGCGCCAGGCCGATGGCGCTGCATGAGCCGGAGGCTTCATGGACAAGGCTCCGGATGGTAGTGGTAATATCATCCTCTGTCAGTGTTGACTCGCTGAAGCACAACGAGCTATCATATTTGCCTTCATACTCACACATAAGCCGACCTCTACGGCTTAAAGGCATGATCCGCCAAGAAATCCAGTAGCGGATCAAATCCAATCCTATTAAACCGTTGGCCATGAGCGCTTTGATCTTGGCGTGGAACGGCTCGTATCTGGCATGCTCCGAGGCTGAGAGCCGACCGGGAAGCTCTGTGCCTGTCCTAAGCCAGGAGGGGCGGTAACCCGCCAATGAGTGCTCTTTCTCAGGAGAGATCTCTTGGTAGTAGAACCACGTTTTATTCCAATCCTTTGGATGACTCGGCATTGGAGTGGAAGGAAAGATGATGTCTCGGCGGCGTTGAATAGAAATGCCGCCTAGCTCCAGACTCGGACCACCCTTCATTTCAGTTTGGCGGTTGGCATAGAAGAACTCTCGAAAAAAACCACGGACGACTTAGTTTGCAGATAAGCCTCGCAGAGAACTTGGAAGTTGCAGATGTTTGAGACGGATTTGGGTGCCAAGTCTTGAGGATGCAGCTTGTAAAAATGAAGAACATCCCGAAAAAACTTAGAGTCAGGTGGCACGAACCCTCGCTCGATGTGATCAGTGAATACGACTATCTCTCCTTTTTGGGGAGAAGGCCGGGTCTCTTTACCCGGAACCCGCCAATTGAGGACCTCTTTGGGAGGGAGAGTACCCGCTTCAACATAACCTGCTAAGTACTCCTCCGTAACGCAAGAACCAACCCAGTTGCATGAGTTGGACGCACGAGACATATTGGCGGCTTAAATACTATGCAAGGTAAAGGACGTGATGAGTCAAGTGCAAGCAAAAATTTATGACGTCTTACAGGTTTAAGGGTTCTACGGATAATGTGGAAAGACCCGGTTGATGAGAGCCGGAGAAGCTTAGCGACTCAACAGAGGAAAGGAAGATTGAAAATCGGCTAAGTCCTAAAAGACAGATTCCGCAAACTACTACTATGGCTAGGGATCTACAAAAGCGGAGAAAAAGAATTTTAATCCTGACCTAGCGATGAACAGTGGAAGAAAAGAAAATGGAGCGGAGCCATCGCGGTCCACGCATTACGCGCGGCCGGCCCGCGCGCGGCGGCGAGGCGAGAGCGCAATCTAAAGGTGCCAACGGCATCGAGATATACTCGCGATGGCGAAGCCGGAGCCCCAGCAGCGGCGGCGGAGCCCCCGGTGAAAACCCTACTATGGTGGTGGGCGACCTAAGAAGAAGAAGAACTCACCGGAGATGTCGCGGCGGCGGCAGAAGGTTTCTGGTACGAATCAGGATGATGCAGCGGCCCGGTCACTGTAGCTGCGAAGACAGCGCCGGACGATGAGGACGCTGGAGCGGCAGCGACAGGAAGAAGAAGATGAGGCACGAGCGGGAGGATGAAAAGCTTCGACCCGCACGGGTTGTATATAAAAAGGGAATAAGGAAGGCGCAAAAATCCAGGCAACGACACCATTTGACCGAGGCGGACGCCTCTATTCTCGGGATGACTGTTTAATGAAAGATTCGGTGATACCTTAGTGGATCTCATGACATCACGCCGGGTCATTTCCAGGTGACTCGCCAAAATCAGAAGAGAAGGATGAAGTGAGCAAGCTCAATTCAACCTGGGGCCTAATGTTGGGGATATAACCCCACGATATGACCCGCCCTGGAGGCTCCGGGTCATGTTGCTGGCTCGTGAGCCGGCCCGAGGGTGAGCCGTAAGACTGGTGGCCCAAGAAGATATGCAGCTCAAGGTGTGGGCCGCACGACGGCCTGGACGGAGAAGACCCGGGCGTGTAAGCCATATCAAAGACAGCTTGGACAAGAAGATAGAGAGAGAGACTCGGACATACAATAAGACTCGGTTAACAATTGTAACGACCCGGTGGTCCTGACCTCATATATAATGGCAGACCCGGGGCGACTTAGAGGACAGGTTATCGAGAACTAGGTCAAGCTTCTAGCTCCTTGTAATCGATACACAAGCAATACAAACACTAGCAGGACGTAGGCTATTACCTCGACTTGAGGGGCCAAACCT
Organism: Hordeum marinum; assembly: GCA_022496015.1. NCBI lineage: Eukaryota > Viridiplantae > Streptophyta > Magnoliopsida > Poales > Poaceae > Hordeum > Hordeum marinum. Next base: position 332,953,805 of record CM039678.1, on the reverse strand, counting down.
GGGTAAATCCATGTATTTCGTCCCGATCAACCCCTTTGAGTCCACCCCATTAGCGATGGCCTCAAATCCAAGTCCGTTCACCCAGAAATCTGCCATGATAAATCCACGACAAACCTCATCAACAACTCCACCACCATCACCTCCGAAGAAGGACACCTGAGTAAATTGGTATGGGCACTCCCCTTGGCTTGTGCCAAGCTTGGGGGAGGTGCCCCGGTGTCGTATCACACCACACCTTTTTCCTTTTTCGTTTTTATCTTTCCTAGTTCGATCCTTTTTGTTTTTGCTTTGATCTAGTAGAATATATTTTTTAGTATGATCCACCTTTTAGTATTTGCTTTTCCCCCATATGTAAGCAAGTCCAAGAGTTATATAATAAAAAGTAGTTTAGATGAGAGGGCTTTTCTAGATTACTATGCTCTTGAAAGTAATGAATAAAGTACAATAGAACATAAGTAAAGAGAATACATAGTAATCTTATGGGTAGTGATGACTTCACATGTAAAAAGTATGGTGATTGAATTTGCTGGGAGTTAACAAACATAGTAATTGGTCATTGGTGCAATTGAAAGGAAGTGATAAAGAAAGAGAGATTCACATATAAATATATTATTTTGGACATCTTTTATGATTGTGACCACTCATTAAAATATTACATGCCAAGAAGTTGATGTTGGACAAGGAAGACAACATAATGTATAGAAGCTATATGGTTTTAGATTGTTTAACATGTAGTGCTTTCTTCCACCTCATATTAGCCAAAATTTCCGCGCTAAGTAGAGATACTACTTGTGCATCCAAACACCTCAACCCAGTTTTTCCATTAGAGTCCACCATACCTACCTATGGATTGAATAAGATCCTTCAGGTAAGTTGTCATTGGTGCAATAAGGCAATAAAAATTGCTCCTAAATATGTGTGATCTTTTATTATAAGGGACATAAGCGTTGTACGAACTTGTGATAGTGAAGAAATAAAAGCGACAGACTGCATAATAAAGGTTGTTATCACAAAGGGCAATACAACGCGGCGCTCCTCTGCATTAATATTTTGTGCATCCAAAAACAAAGCGCATGACAACCTCTGCTTCCCTCTACGAAGGGCCTATATGTTACTTTTACTTTCTAGTACTTAGCTTTATGCAAGAGTCATGGTGGTCTTCACCACTTCCTATATTCCATCTCTCTTGGCAAGCATTATGTGTTGGGAATGATCTAGACTTATATATCCACTCGGATGTGGGTGATCACGAGTTATTATTGTTGACATCACCCTTGAGGTGAATAGTTGGGAGGCAAAATTATAAGCCCCAATCTTTCTCTATGTTCGATTGAAGCTTTGACCTCGTGGGTACCATGTGAGTGCTAGCAATTGTGAAAGACTAAAAGATGATTGAGTCTGTGGATTTGCTTTACAAGCTCTTATACTGACTCTTTCCGATGTTATGATAAATTGTCAATTGCTTCCATGACTGACATCATAGTTTGTTGGTTGTCAATAGAGTTCTTGGTTCATACTTTATCTTGTGAATGAATTGTTACTCTAGTATAAAGAATCTCATACAATGAGTATTGCTGTTGTAAAATCGATCATGATGCCCTCATGTCCGTATTTTATTTTTATCGACACCTCTATCTCTAAACATGTGAACATATTCATCAATCTCGGCTTTCGCTTGAGGGCAAGCGAGGTCTAAGGTTTGGGGAGTTGATACATCCATTTTGCATCATGCTTTTATATTGATATTTACTGCATTATGGGCTATTATTAGATGTTATGGTACAATACTTATGCCTTTTCTATCTTATCTTATAAGGTTTACATGAAGAGGGAGAATGCTGGACTGGAAAAGGAGCAAATCTGAGATACCTATTCTGCACAACTCCAAAAGTGCTAAAAATTTATGGAGAATTTATTGGAATTAATAAAAAATACTGGTGCAAGAATCAACCAGAGGGGGCCACTAGCAGGCCACAAGCTTGCTAGGCGCGGCCACCCCCCCTAGCCGTGCCTAGAAGGCTTATGGGGCCCCTGTGGCTCCTCCGACGCCCATCTTCTCCTATATGAAGTGTTTTGACCTGGAAAAATCAGAAGAGAGCTTTCGGGATGAAGCGCCGCCGTCTCGAGGCAGAAGTTGGGCAAAACCAATCTAGAGCTCCGGGAGGGCTGTTCTCCCGGGGAAACTTCCCTCCCAGAGGGGTAAATCGAAGCCATCGTCATCACCAACGATCCTCTCATCAAGAGTGGGTCAATCTCCATCAACATATTCATGAGCACCATATCATCTCCAAACCCTAGTTCATCTCTTGTATCCGATATTTGTCTCAACACCTCAGATTGGTACCTGTGGGTTGCTAGTACTGTTGATTACTCCTTGTAGTTGATGCTAGTTGGTTTACTTGGTGGAAGATCATATGTTCAGATCCTTTATGATAATTAATACTCCTCTGATCTTGAACATGAACATGCTTTATGAGTAGTTCCGTATGTTCTTGAGGACATGGGGTAAGTCTTGTTATAAGTAATCATGTGAATTTGGTATTCGTTTGATATTTTGATGTGATGTATGTTGTCTCTCCTCTAGTGGTGTGATGTGAACATCGACTACATAACACTTCACCATTATTTGGGCCTAGGGGAAGGCATTGGGAAGTAATAAGTAGATGATGGTTTGCTAGAGTGACAGAAGCTTAAATCCTTGTTTATGTGTTGCTTCGTAAGGGGCTGATTTGGATCCATATGTTTCATGCTATGGTTAGGTTTACCTTAATTCTTCTTTCGTAGTTGCGGATGCTTGCGATAGGGGTTAATCATAAGTGGGAGGTTTGTCCAAGTAAGGGCAGCACCCAAGCACCGGTCCACCCACATATCAAATTATCAAAGTAACGGACGTGAATCAAATGAGCATGATGAATACTAGCTTGACAGAAATTCCCATGTGTCCTCGGGAGCGCTTTGCTTTATATATGAGTTTGTCCAAGCCTTTCCTTTGCTACAAAAAGGAA